>JASDAS010000019.1:28903277-29611029 GCA_033977485.1 Hydrangea macrophylla | reverse complement strand
TTATTGTATAAGGGCTTTAATGGTAATTTTTATTTCTCTTCTTTATTGAATAATATATATGGGGGTGTGACTAATTGTTAACCCTAAGTTTGGTCATAATTCTATTGTTCACATGGTATCAGAGCCACCACCAAATCGACCCCTACCATAACCCTACCCTGCGCCGACCACCACCACCATCATCCCAGCCACCTGCGACCTCCACACCCTTTCGCCGGACCCAACCTAGCCACCCCCCCCCCCCCCCCCCCCCCCCCCACAACCTGCACCGTAGCCCTCCACACCTACGCCGCACCTCCCATTGCCACCCACTGTTAAGCCGACACCACCACCACCAAAATCCACCCCTGTCGCAACCCTCTAGCCCTCCCACAGCACCTGTGCACCCTCCTATGCCCCCATAAGCCAGCCGCAAGTCATCTCCTCCCTTGATTTGTGTTCCTTTTCTGCAGTCTTGTTCTTACTCCATCTATAATATTTTGATTGAAGGATTTTTTTTTCTTTCTTTGGGTCCTTTCATGGCCCATTGCTGAATGATTAGTCTGTTGGCATCCTATACGGTGATCTGTTTTTAGTTGTGTGCTCAGCATTCATTGGTCCAAGTTCCTCCTCCTCATACAGTCTTCGTTCCGGGTATCTTTTTTGTGTTGATTCATGATGGCGGATCTAGATAAATCCAACGTGAATACACAGCTGCTTAAGGATAAACGTGTGATTGTTGCATCCACCGATAGCTCGAACGTCAAACTTGCTACCTCTCTTTTCAATGGCCAGAACTACGTAGCATCGTCCGGATCTGTGATTATGTCCCTGAAGGGAAGAGGGAAGATGGGGTATATTAATGGGAAAATTAAAGCACCTGACACCGAGGATGCCTCATATGACAAGTGGGAGATGGAAAATTCCATTGTCATGACTTGGCTTTGCCACTCTATGATTCCGGAGATTGCCAAGGGCTTCTTAGACATGGCGACTGCCCAAGATATTTGGGAGATCATGGTCCAAACTTATTCACGTAAGGGTAATTCAGTACAGATTTTTGAATTACGGAGGTCGATTGGTAGATCTGAGCAAGGGGAAAAGAGTGTTCTCCAATACTTCACCTCTCTATCCACCAGTTGGAAACGCTTGGACCATCCGTTGGACTTCAAGCCAGTTTGTCCTGCTGATTCAGTGGCCTATCATAAACTTGTTGCTGAGGAAAGAATTTTTAAGTTTCTAGAAGGACTTCACCCTGATTTGGATCCAGTTCGCAGTCGGGTTCTGGGAATGGAGCCACTTCCCTCTCTTCAAGAGGCTTTTGCCTATGTACAGAACAAGGATAGTAGACATTCTACTATGCTTCCACCTGTTTCTACGGAACGATCGGACCACATGTCTAGCTCTTCCGATTTATTTTCTATATACACTCCTCATTCAGGTCAAGACAAAGTTCGTATTGCAGATGGCACCTTTTCTTCTGTTACAAGGAAGGGTGTCATTCATGCCACTCCCTCATTGCCTCTGTCATCGGTTCTACATGTTCTTAGTTTTACTTCTAATCTGTTATCTATTAGTCGTATAACGCATGATTTGAACTGTAGTGTAACCTTTTTCCCTTCTCACTGTGTTTTTCAGGACCTTACCACGAGGACGATTGGCAGTGGTAGAGTGGAGAAATGGCCTTTACATTTTGGATGGAGGACACAAAGAAGCTCATCATACTACTAGTTCTGAGAATAAGTCGGATGACATTTGGTTATTACATAAGAGATTAGGACATCTTTCCTTCTACTTACTTAAACATATGTTTCCTTCTTTAGTTAATAAACCTGTTTCTGAGTTTTATTGTGAATCTTGTGAACTTGGGAAACATCATCGAACATCTTTTGCTCCAACTTTTAATAAAAGTTTACTTCCTTTTTCTTTAATTCATTCTGATGTATGGGGTCCTTCCCGTATTAATTCTTTAAAAGGTCATCGTTGGCTTGTGAGTTTTATTGATGATTATTCACGCACTACATGGCTTTATCTTATGAAGGAAAAGAGTGAAGTGTTTTCTATCTTTAAATCCTTCTATCAGATGGTTTTAACTCAGTTTGGTACTGGTATAAAAATTTTACTTTCTGATCAAGGAGCTGAATATGTTGATTCAGGTCTAGGTGAATTCTTTACATCCAAGGGTATTTTACATCAAACTTCTTGCACCGATACTCAACAACAGAATGGAGTAGCGGAACGCAAGAATCGTCATTTACTTAATGTTGCTCGCTCCTTGATGTTCACAGGCAATGCCCCTAAGCCATATTGGGGTGAGGCTGTCTTAACAGCAGCTTATCTGATTAATAGACTTCCTACCCAAGGTCCTCAATAAAAAAGCACCCACCGATCTTCTGATTCATCCTTCTTCCAGTTTTTCTATTCCTCCTAGGGTCTTTGGTTGTGTGTGTTTTGTCCATAAATAGCTCTCCTACTAAGGGCAAACTAGATCCAAGAGCCATTAAATGTATTTTTCTGGGGTACTCTCCTACTCAAAAAGGGTACAAGTGTTATAATCCGGATACTAGGAAGTGGTATGTGTCTATGGATGTCACTTTCCATGAATCTATCCCTTTCTTCACATCTTCCAGAGTACCTCTTCAGGGGGTGAAGGAACATGAAGAGACTCTAGGACATATCTTTCCTGTCTTACCTGAAATTTCTAGTGAGGAGAAGAACCCATACTGTTAGGAGTGGAAAAAGAGGAAGAGGAACCAATAACTCTCAGACAGAATGAGGTTAATGAAGGTACAGAAGAACATGTTACTCCGAAGGGAAAAAAATTGTTAGTGTACTCTAAGGAACATGGAGTAAGAACAAGGGTAAGGAGATAGAGGCCATTACTTCTATTCCTTCACTGCTATCTCTCCAACTGGTGATGTCTATGATATTTTCCCCAGGTAATACTGATAATTCATTTTCTATAGAGTCTGATGATCTAGATGTTTCTATTGCTGTTAGTAAGGGTGTTAGATCTTGTACTCAACACCCCTATATCTAACTTTGTGTCTTATTCTCACTTGTCTCCTACTTATCGTTCATTCCTTTCAAATATTGCCTCCGTTTCTGTCCCTAATCACGTCCAGGATGCTCTTGGAGATCCCAAGTAGAAACATGCCATGGATGAAGAGATGAACGCTCTTCATAAAAGTGGCACGTGGGAGTTGACTAAGTTACCTATGGCAAGAGAACAGTGGGGTGCAAGTGGGTGTATGCAGTAAAGCATAGAGCTGATGGTTCCTTGAAAGGTTTAAAGCTCGTCTTGTTGCCAAGGGTTTCACTCAGACATATGGAGTGGATTATTAGGAGACCTTTGCTCCAGTTGCGAAGATGAACTCTATTAGAGTCCTTTTATCCCTTGCAGCCAACTGTGCTTGGCCTCTTCATCAATTCGATGTGAAGAATGCGTTCTTATATGGTAATTTGGAGGAAGAAGTGTACATGGATATTCCCCCTGGATATGCAAACTCAAAGACAGAAGGTAAAGTATGTAGGCTCAAGAAGTCGTTGTATGGCCTAAAGCAGTCACCAAGAGCCTGGTTTGAGATACATGGTAATTTGGAGGAAGAAGTGTACATGGATATTCCCCCTGGATATGCAAACTCAAGACAGAAGGTAAAGTATGTAGGCTCAAGAAGTCGTTGTATGGCCTAAAGCAGTCACCAAGAGCCTGGTTTGAGAGATTTACACATGCTATGTGTATGTGTAGATATGGGTTCAAACAAAGTCAAGCAGATCATACGTTATTTATCAAACACTCCTTGCATGGTAAGACTAGTGCACTAATTGTGTATGTGGATGACATTATCCTTACAGGTGATGACGTGGAGGAAATGCAACGATTAAAAGAGTACATGGCAAAAGAGTTTGAAATAAAAGATCTGGGAGAGCTAAAGTAATTTTCTGGGAATTGAAGTTGCCAGGTCTAAGCATGGAATATTCATCTCTAAGAGAAAGTATGAGCTGGATCTCTTGAGTGAAACTGGGATGCTTGGAAGTAGAGCATATGATACACCTGTTGAACCAAATCAGAAATTGAGTGATGAAAAAGGTGGGAAGATGGTAGACAGGGAGAGATATCAACGACTGGTAGGAAAGCTTAGTCAATTTATGCACGCACCTTATGAGAGACACTTAGATGCGGTTAACAGGATATTGAGATACCATAAGTCAGCACCTGGCAAGGGTTTATTTTTTGGTAGGAATGACCATTTTAGAATAGAGACATACACAGATGCGGATTGGGCTGGTTCTGTGACAGACAGAAGGTCTACTTCAGGGTACTGTAATTTTGTGGAGGTAACCTTGTTACATGGAGAAGCAAGAAGCAAAGAGTTGTGGCTCGATCTAGTGCAGAGGCCGAATTTAGAGCAATGGCTCAAGGTGTGTGTGAACTCCTGTGGTTAAAGTTGCTATTGGAAAAACTTGAAGGTGGAAACTAGTGATTCAATGAAGTTGTACTGTGATAGTAAGTCAGCTATTAGTACGCACACAATCCGGTCCAGCATGACAGAACGAAACATATTGAGATCGACAAGCACTTCATTAAAGAGAATCTTGATAATGGAACAATTTGCACTCCTTTTGTGAAGAGTAGTAATCAACTTGCCGATGTTCTTACTAAAGGAGTTGGAGTTAAACCTTTTCATGATATGCTTAGCAAGCTGGGATTGAGAGAGATCTTCTCACCAGCTTGAGGGGGAGTGTTAGTTAAATGAGTTTAGTTTTATTTTCTTAGTGTATAAGGGCTTTAATGTAATTTGTATTTCTCTTCTTTATTGAATAATATATATGGGGTGTGACTAATTGTCAACCCTAAGTTTAGCATAATTCTATGTTATCAATCTCTCCCTTCTAATCATCTTTAATGAATGTAAGTTCTAACTCTAAAATTAGAGGGGGGGGGGGGGGGGGGGGGGGGGGGGGGGGGGGGGTGTGTGGAGTTGGAAAGAAACCTACTTTAAAAACTGCACGCAGTAGGCATAGATCGTGCTCTTCCTTCCAAAACCTACCACCCTTCAATCCCGGGAAGCGAGATACAATGTCATCTGCAAAAATAGGAACCCCTGGCTTTCCTGATGAAGACTTCACCTACCGTTCAGCAACAATAAGGGAAAAAAACAGAAACTGAAAATTAGCAAAACATGAAAATGTTAAATACTTGAGATGAGCTTTGACATTTAGCTAATTGATCAAACAAAATCTGAAATTTTCTAAGAAACTCTAGTTGTAGTTATGAAATGATTATAGTTCCCTTGCATGATTGAGCCCACATCCAAAAGTGACAAAAATTCAGAATTCAGGACTGGGTTACTGATTGATGCTTCTCAGATGACAAACATTCTAGTATAAAACATCAAACCATGTCAAACTATGAAGTGTGTGTGACTACTGGAGATCCTATATGGTTCATATCCCAAATCCCAGTTCGAAGAGTATTTAAGGTTCTCGTGTCGGCTCCTACAGTCTGAAAAAGTTTTATATTGAGATGAGGATTAAATTTGGGACCTATAGTCTGAAAGAACATATTGCAAATCATAAATAAACATTCAGGAGCAATTTGTAAAGACCATTGGATTCATGCCCTACGCCAACCGTCTTCCGAGTGGTCAACTCCTGGATAATAACAGAATTAGGAAAAAAAAAAAAAAAAAGAAACAAGATAGTTAAGATCCTTAGTTAACTTGCTAATGGACGTTAAATTAAATGGATAACGAGATATCTAAAGAACATATAATAAATTGATAAGGACAACGAAGAGGATGGTTGGGCAGTGCCTAACTGCCTAATCAACTGGGATAGAGGAACCAGTTGCTAAAGTCGCAGAGGGTAAGATGAAGAGGACTCAAGGGATGAAAAAAAGGTCTCAGGTGATCACTGGCAGCAGAGTCAATTATCCAATGTGCAAAACGAGATGCAAGGAAGGCAGTAGATGTACCTCTCTGAGCGAATGAGGTACTAGGAACATTGCCTGAGAGACCTGGTAATGGAGGAACTATGAGTACTCCTCAAGAGCTAAGAAGCATCAACACGGACACGACACGTGACACGACACGAAGCGAATACGTCGACACGATATTTCTCAAAAAAGCATGACACGGTACATCGGGGTCACGACTTTTATTTAAATATTTTTTTTATATGTATATATTTTACCATGTTTAATTAAAAGTGGCATAAAAGCACATAAACCACCACAATACTACGACACTATCAAAATAACAACAAAGCCAATGAATAAAATTCAAAAATATCTTCATTAATAGGCCAATAGCATTCATCAACATTCATAAAACCCTAATAGGCAACAATATAAAACATATACATCACATACCTCGTATATCCAACCCTAATTTGAAGTTCCTAAACTGAAAAACTACAACTTTAGTATGCATAAACAAAAACCCTAGATTGAAAATCCCTAATGTTTTGTTTAGGGATGAGTTCCATCCATAAAATTTTTACATTTTTAGCTACAAGAAGAGAGAACAGAAGAAGAAGAAAAAATATACCAATTTGCATGTCCCGTGCGTGTCGGTAGCGTGTCACCAACGTGTCGGATCAAGAAAAAAGAATAAAAAATTCAAACCCTTTTTTTGCATATCCAACACGTGTCCAAAGCCTGTCGGGTCGTGTTGGTAACGGATAGGCGTCAGATACTGATACGAGGGGTAATATAGAGTGTTGGTGCTTCATAGCTCATGAGGAACAGTAACTTGGTCGGCTGAACAGGATCACTAATGCTAGCGTTTGCAAGCCGTGCAAGGTGACCAACAAGTCTCCCTGGTGTGGTCATCTTTGCCACAATGATTGCACTGGTGGGGTGGTCCTCTGCATCTGCCACCCCAATAACCACCTCCATGTCCTTCAGGTGGGTTACCACCACCTCGACTGATGACAGGAGGGAAAGCCTGAGCAATCAGTGCTGACTGATTTGTAACACCGCTGAGAATATGCTAATAGGTCTCAGCAAGAGGGGGAAGAGTAACACCGCTGTGGATTAGGAAACAGATGGGTTCAAACTTCAAACTAAGCCTTTAGACCCACGAGAAATTTTATAACTACCATCCGTGTTAGAGTTTATTGTCATGTTATTTTCTTATTTCTTTTATTATTCTACCTACAGGTATTATTGTAATAGTTGGTTAATGACATATAATAAAAGAGAGCAGACTGTATTGGTCTTCTAGAGGGATCTCACGTTACCATCATCGGACCACCACCAACCACCACCTAAACACCATCTCCCAGCAAGCCAATACCACTACCAGCCAAACTGACCTAGCCGAAATCTACCCAAGCCCAACCCTGACCTAGCTGAACCCCACAGGAGCAAATCTGGCTTAGCTGAAGCTCTCCCAACCTAACCCTGCTATAGCCGAAGCCATCCTAGCCCATTCTGGGCTAGCCAAACCCCAGTCTCACCTAGCCGAAGCCATCCCATCCCAATCTGGGATAGCCGAACCCCACGGGATCTATTCTCACCTAGCCGAAGCCTTCACATCTCAAACCAACCTTAGCCGCAGCATATATGGTCTGGTAGACCAATTGACAACCTCCATTCACTCCTAAAACTTCTTTTATACCAGTTTTTACTAGTTTGCGGCTTTGATCGAAGTTTAATCTCCTCCATTTTTTGGTCCTTTTATGGACCTTTGATCAGTAGTGATTGATCCTTTGGCATCCTTATGGTGATTTGATTGTTCTTGCGTGCTTCGACTCCGTTGGTACCAGTTCCTATTACCTTAGTGATTGTTGCGGGTATTTTTTTGTGTTGATTCACGATGATGGATCTAGATAATCGATCGTGAATACACAGCAACCTAGGAGTGAAAATTTCATTGTTCCTCCAACTGATAGCCCGTACGTTAAACTCACTACGTCCCTTTCAATGGTCAAAATTATCTTGCATGGTCTGCCTTGTGATCATGTTGTTAAAGGGCAGAGGAAAGATGGGGTACGATGACGGAAAAATTAAAGCACCCAACACCGAGGATGCTTCTTATGACAAGTGAGAGATGGAGAACTCCACTGTCATGACTTGGCTTTGCCAGTCTATGATACCAGAGATTAGTGAAGGTTTTTGGACATGGCTACTGCCCAAGATATTTGGGGACTATGCCAAAACTTATTCCCGAAAGGGGAATTCGACATAGGTTTTTGAGTTAAGGCGATTGATTGGTAGATCTGAACAGGGTGAGATGAATGTTCTTCAGTACTAAACCTCCCTATCCACCAATTGGAAACGATTGGATCACCTGTTAGATTACAAACCCATTTGTCCTCCTGATTCTGTTCTTGATATTTCTGATAAGTCGCATACACTATTGAGTTTGATTACAATCTTAATGTCCCTATTGCAGTACGTAAAGGTGTTGGGGCTTGTTCCCAACATCCTATTTCCAATTTTGTGTCTCACTTGTCTCCTTCTTATAGAACTTTTCTTTCAAAAATTGCTTCTGTGTCTGTTCCTAACAATGTCCAGGATGCTCTTGTTGATCCCAAATGGAAACTTGCAATAATCGAAGAAATTAGAGCTCTTCGTAAGAATGGTACTTAGGAATTTATGAGTTTACCTATGGACAAAAGGACTGTGGGATGCAAGTGGGCGTATGCTGTGACGCATAGAGCACTTGGCTCTGTTGAGAGGTACAAAGCCAGCCTTATGCCAAAGGCATCACATAGACATGGGATTGATTATTAGGAGACTTTTGCTCCGGTTACGAGATGAATTCTGTGAGGATCCTTCTGTCATTGGCAGCCAACTTTGGATGGCCTCTTCACCAATTTGACGTGAAGAATGTTGAGAGTATTACTTTATTTCTTTTATTGTTTGGGGACCTATTTGTAATTCTCTTAATTTCTCTTTATAGATGTTTAATATAATAACAGAGAGGATCAATTGATCTCTCTAAGCCGGTAAAACTATTCTTCTTTCTAAACTAACATGGTATCAGAGCCACCCTAATAGGGTTTACCACCACCAGCCACCCACCACCACCTGCGCCACACCATCTCTCCCCCCCCTCCTCCCCCCCCCCCCCCCCCCCCCGCCTGCGCCGGACCCCATCCTGGCTCCCTAGGCTGCGCCGGACCTCTCCCAGCCTCTTCTCCTTGTTTCAGCAACCCTAGATTCCTTGGGTCAACCTATACAACCTATTCTGGCCTAACCGAACCACACCCAATCCTCCTCTTCTCTTTCTTCAACCCTAGATTAGTGGGTACTCTACAAACCCTTGATCTGATCACAAACTTCATCTCTTCAAAGGTTTAGGTCCATATCTGACAAATGATCTGTCCATAAATTGGACTATTGCACTTAATTGGTGCATGTGACTGTTAGTTTACTTGTTTTATTATTTTTATTTTTTACTTTATTCCCCTTACTCTTATGTATTAGACATAGGGATACTATTGTAATTCTTTCTTCTTCTCCACATATAATAAAATATAGGAGACATCATTAGTCTCCTAATCTTGCCCTAATTTAATTCTTCATGGTATTAGAGCCACCCTAAGAGGGTTCTCCACCACTACCCACCATCTCTACCACCGCCAGCCACCTCTAACCACCACCACCACCACTAACCTTCCGACTCACCCCAACCCTAACCCTTACCTTCGCAGCAGCCAATACAGGCCCCCTGACCTGCGCCACAAGCCATCAAGGCCCCCTGGCCTGCACCGCAAATTCTTGACCTAGCCCAACCCCTCCGCAAGCCTCCCAGCCTCCTCACAACCTCTCGACGACACCACCCATGACCCTCCTGGTCTAGCCGACACTGCTAAAAGTCTTCCCAACCCAGCCAACAACCATACGTGTCCTCTTTCCCTAGCCGACAGCCACATGCAAGCCTAATTCTATCGACGGCTACCCATAATTCTTGCTACCCTTCTTAGCTTCTCTTCTTCTTTGCTGATACATTACGACTATCTTGTTTTGATGGACGGTTAATACTTTTGTGTTTTTTTGGTCCTTATAGGACCCTTGATCAGCTTTGGCTAATCCGAAGTCTTTGCTTGGTGCTTTGATAGATACTTGAGTTCTCCATCACCGTTGGTACCGATTCCTATTCCCTTTTTTGTGTGATTGTTGCGGGTATTTTTTTACGTGTTGATTCAAGATGTCGGATGGAGATAAATCCAATGGTGAATACACAGCAGCCTAGGAGTGAAGACAATTGTCGTTGCTCCTTCTGATAGCCCGAACGTCAAGCTTACTACTTCTCTCTTCAATGGACAAAACTACCTAGCTTGGTCTAGGTCTGTGATCATATCTCTTAAGGACAGAGGAAAGATAGGGTATATCAACGGACGAATCAAGGCAACTAGCACTGAAGATGCTACGTATGACAAGTGAGAGATGGAAAACTCTACGGTCATGATGTGGCTATGTCATTCTATGATTCCAGAGATTGCTGAGGGTTTCTTGGACATAGCAACAGCCCAAGACATTTGGGAGACCATGGCCAACACCTATTCCCGAAAGGGCAATTCTGCACAGATATTTGAGTTAAGGAGGACGATTGGTCGCTCGGAACAGGGAGAGATGAGTGTTCTCCAATATTTCACATCTCTGACCACTAGTTGGAAACGACGGATCACCTCTTGGACTACAAGCCGGTTTGTCCAACCAACTCCGTTGCCTATAATAAACTTGTTGCTGAATAGAGGATCTTTAAGTTTTTGGAGGGACTTAATGCTAAGTATGATCCCGGTTGCAGCCCTGTACTTGGGATGGATCCTTTGCCTTCTCTCCGGGAGGCCTTTGCATATATACAGAACGAGGAGAGTAGACGTTCTGCTATGCTTCCACCCACTCCTACCTAGAGATCTGCTCTCGTTTCGACTCCCCAGAGAGATGGGAACAAGCAGTCCCGAGGCCGTACTTCTTCTAATAAGTCGGGATCGTCTGAGAAAGCCAAGCAGTTATGTGCTTATTGTAATCGGCCCTATCATACCAGGGAGACATGTTGGAGACTACACGGTCGTCCACCTGGACAGTCTGGAGGTCGTGGGGGTCGTTCAGGACAGTCTGGGAGTTGTGGGGGACATTCGCAGGGAGGTAATTATCGTGCTCATCATATGTAATGTTTTGAATTTTTTTTAAGGGTATTGTGGTAATTTTAGTGGTCAATGTATGGACCCATTGTGGACTTATACATTTTAATGCCTAACCTTTGGTCTTGTAGTACCACTTTGGTAATTGTTTTGGCACATGGGTGTGTATATATATATGTTACATATTTGTATGTGTGTGTGTGTAAGGGAGACAAGAGGGGGCCCACAAGTCACCTCCCCAAACCACTCCCAAACCACTCCCAACCACCCCCAACAACTAAAGTCTCCTAGGAAGCTTCCTAGGAAGCTTCCCCCTCTCCTTCTCCCTCCCTTATATATCTCTCCCCCTCATTTTCTTTTCATTATCCTTCTCCTATCTCTATCTCTATCTCTATCTCTATCACCCTCATGTTGGAAGAGCAAACCCCCATATTTACTTCAACCTTAAACCCTAATTTTGAGCCTCCATAACTCATTATTGGGAGCAAGCTATTAGTATCAAAAGTGACCCTCTCTACTAGAGCTTCCCATTGGTGTTCTTATTTTCTCCATTTGTGTTCTCTAGCTCAAGTTATGGCCTAAGGAAAGAGGATGAACTTTCTATTTTCTTGTTCTTGAAGATCTACTACTTGGGCTTTCCCAATCTCTCTTGGATTCTCTTTGCTTATACTTGTATTCTCAAGGAGAAGGTAGATTACATTATTTATATACAAATGGTATTATATAGCTAACTTTGACATGTGATTAATTGCTAGAAATAGAGGTTTTGCGGAGTAAATTATAATTCTTTCCAAATGCGCATGTTCATGTGACTTGCATGTCTAGTTTATGTGACTTGCATGTCTAGTTGTTAATTAGTTGCATAGATGCTTAAATGAGATTATGTGCTTATTTACTTAGTTGCTAATTAATAACTAAAATGTTCATATAAATGAAGTCTTGTTGCTAAGTTGAAAGCATGCTTGTGTGTTATTATTAATCCTCTAAATGGTAGAACTCATGCTTACTTTGATTATTGTCAAAATCTTAATGTTGCTAATAAATGATGAAATTTATTGATATCATTCTTGAAATTTGACACATGCATTAGAATCGTAGAATTCACGTGCATTGTTGCCAAGTGGGCACACCTCATAGCATAGCATGATTTGCATATGAGAAGTCCCAAAATGGGGATAAAAAGATGTGAAAAATCCGGATGTGGGTTGTGTGTGAGGACAGGGTGGACGTACCTAAGAACGTACCAAACTCCAACTTATATTCGACTAGCTATCGGAAAGTTGGTATGCTACATTCCCAGTGGGGGGTGGCTCACAGTCCGGTAACGAGGCGAGTGAACACATATGCATAGCCCGAGGGCTCATTAGTTGAAAGGCTTAGGCATCATACATGGCACCACATCTCATTGGTAGTTATGGGATCCATCTTGTATATCTATAATGTTTTCTACTAAGCCGTCGTGCTTAATGAATCTATAAAAACTCTTTTTCAGGTGGTCTTGATAGGGGCAAGGCCCACGAGTAGCCGGATACCCTAGCCTCATGTTTTTGAAAGCTCCCCTCGAGAAATTATATTCTTTTGGACTTACTTAGCATAGTTCTTTTATTAAACTTGTAATAGTTGTAATTCGATATCGTTCATGTTAGAATCGAATTATGGAACTTACAAGTACTTGGGTTTAAATCCTTCCATCTATGCTAATTTGTAAGCTATGACCTAGCTTGGGCACATGTTAGCCCCTTTATGCGTTTGGTAATGTTAGTGGAGTCCTTGTATTGGAACTCTTTCATAACTTGTAATATTCTCATTGTTAATATTCATTGTTATGTATCCGGGATCTTCGAATCCCCTATAATCTATTTATGCTTTTGAACCATTTTGACATGTCGAAAGACTTGCTGCCTGACTTATAAATTTGGACCTAACTCGAGAACTTTTAAACTCTGATTTGGTTTATACTAAGCCTATGGCTTGTACGTTGTGGGGAATATATTACTTTTAATTTGTAAGGGACCGTTCGGTCGTAAATTCTCAAACCTTGACTTCATTAAAACCTTCAATTAAACTTCTTCTTTTCTTCCACTCTTGACACTTCTTATTTCTATTCTTATAAAAACTTCTTTGAAAACCCGAGTACTGTGGGTCGACCCTACTTGACTCGTTTGGTCTCAGCGGGTTGACCTTTGACTTTTCTTTGGAATCCATTAGGATTCTTTTGTAGCTTCCGCACTATTTGGTTGGTTCACGTAGGACCTCTTCTTCTCCTTAACCTTTTTCTTTGACTCTTTGGCCCGTCCACATGTCGTGGATTTTGGGGTGTTACATCATACCACAGCCTTAGATCCTACGGCACCGACTCCCGTTGAGCAGACCTCATCTACTTCCGACCCAGCACTATTTACTGCCTCAGAGGCGGAGGAGGCTCTTCGTTCCTTGATGGCTCGTCATACGTCTGCTTCTATTGCATCTACAGGTTCCTCCTCTTCATTTGCTCATTCAGGTAATTTAGTCACATCCGCAAGAGCACACTTGTCTCATTCTTCTTCTCCTTGGATTATTGATTCTGGTGCGTCTGATCACATGTCTAAATGTTCTGATATTTTCTGTTTACAAGCCTTGTTCAGGTAAAGACAAGGTTCATGTAGCTGATGGTACTTTTTCCTCTATTTCCGGGAAGGGTACTATCCATGCCACTCCATCTTTGTCTTTGTCATCTGTACTACATATTCCCAATTTCTCCCATAATTTGTTATCCATTAGTTGTATCACTCAGGATTTACATTGTAGTGTAACATTTTTCCTTCTCATTGTGTTTTTGCAGGACCTTACCACGAGGATAATGATTGGCAGTGGTAGAGGGGAGAGTGGTCTTTATCTTTTGGATGTTGGAGGGCTGTTAGAACATCATATAGTGGTTTCTGAGAATAAAGCTGAAGACATACATCTCTGGCATCGCCGTTTAGGACATCCTTCCTTTTATTTACAAAAGCATTGTTTCCTTCATTAGTCTTGAATATAAATGTTTCTGATTTCCTTTGTGAAACTTGGGAACTGGGTAATCATCATAGAGCTTCTTTTGCTCCTAGTTTTAATAAAAGTTCAGTTTCGTTTGCTTTGGTTCATTTTGATGTTTGGGGTCCTTCTCGTATTAATTCTTTGAAAGGTCATAGATGGTTTGTTACATTTATTGATGACTATTCTCGTACCACTTGGGTTTATATGATGAAAGAAAAAAGGGAAGTTTTCTCAATTTTCAAAGCATTTCATAAAATGGTGTGCACTCAGTTTGAAATTAACATAAAAATTTTAAGATCTGATCAAAGGGGTGAGTACATTGATTCAGGTCTTGCTGAGTTTTTTTGCTCTCATGGGATTATTCATCAGACTTATTGCACCGAGACACCCCAACAAATTGGAGTGGCGGAGCGCAAGAATCGTCATCTGCTTGATATTGCTAGATCGTTAATGTTTTCTGTTAATGCTCCCAAGTCCTATTGGGGTGATGCTGTTTTAACGGCGGCATACCTTATTAATCGTCTTCCAACTCGAGTTTTGAACAAAAGGGCACCAATTGAAGTCCTGTCCGACACTTCTCCTCTGCTCCCTATAACTCCGCGTGTTTTTGGTTACGTGTGCTTTGTTCACAATCATTCCCCTACACGTGGGAAATTAGATCCCCGAGCGATTAAATGTGCTTTTTTGTGGGCTATTATCCAACCCAGAAAGGTTATAAGTGTTACCATCCTCCTTCGAGGAAATGGTATGTCTCCATGGATGTTACATTCCATGAATCTCAGTTGTACTTTCAGTCCTCGCTAAGGCTGAGTCACCTCTTCAGGAGGAGCAGTGGTATGAGGAAGAGGTGCCTTTGTCTGTCCCTTTGTCTCCAGAGGGAGTAGTTATGGATATTACCACTGAGAAAGTAAAGGAAAAAGGAAAAATTGAGGGAGAAAATGAGGTTGGGAAGGATATGGAGAAAGAAGACGCTCGCACTCCATTAAAAGAAAAGGAGTGGATGGTTTATTCTAGAGGCACATGGAGTAAGTCCAAGAATAAAGAGCTTGCTCCTTCTACTCTTCCACTGACATCTCCTTCAAGTGTTGAGGACCAAGGTAACTCTGATTCTGATATTGATATTCCTAGTAAGTCTTATACACCTGTTCCTATAGAGTCTGATTCTGATCTTGATGTTCCTATTGATGTACGTAAGGGTGTTAGGGCTTGTACCCAACATCCTATCTCAAATTGTGTCATATTCTCACTTGTCTACCTCCTATAAAGCTTTTTTTTCGAAAATTATTTCTGTGGTTGTTCCTAATAATGTCCAAGATGCTCTTGTTGATCCCAAGTGGAAACATGCTCTGATCGAAGAGATGAAAGCTCTTCACAAGAATGACACTTGTGAATTGACGAAGTTACCTGAGGGCAAAAGAACTGTGGGTTGCAAGTGGGTGTACACTGTGAAGCATAGGGCTGATGGCTAAATTGAAAGGTACAAAGCTCGGCTAGTTGCAAAGGGCTTCACACAGACCTATGGAATTGATTATCAGGAGACATTTGCTCCTGTTGCAACGATGAATTCAGTTAGGGTCCTTCTGTCACTGGCTGCCAACTTTGGATGGCCGTTTCACCAGTTTGATGTGAAGAATGCATTTCTTCACGGTGATCTAGATAAGGAGGTGTATATAGATGTTCCTCCTGGCTTCGAGGATTCTAAGACAGACGGCAAGGTGTGTCGACTCAGAAAATCATTGTATGGCTTGAAACAGTCTCTTAGGGCATGATTCGAGAGGTTCACACAATCTATGCTCAGGTATGGTCTTAGACAGAGTCAAGCCGATCACACTTTGTTCACTAAACATTCATCACGAGGTAAGACTAATGCATTGATTGTGTACGTGGATGACATTGTCTTGACTGGGGATGATCTGGAGGAAATTCAAAGACTGAAAGAGTACTTGTCCAAGGAGTTTGAAATAAAAGACTTGGGGACTCTTAAATATTTTTTGGGGATTGAGGCTGCTAGATCTAAGCATGGAATCTTCATTTCCCAGTGGAATTACGTACTTGACTTATTGGAAGAGATTGGAATGCTTGGAAGTCTAGCGTGTGACACTCCGATTGAATCAAATCAGAAACTTGGTGATGATTCAGGTGGTGCAGAGGTAGATAAAGGCAGATATCAGAGGTTAGTGGGAAGACTCATTTATCTTTCTCATACCAAACCTGATATTGCCTTTGCTGTGAGTGTTGTTAGTCAGTTCATGCACGCTCCCCATGAATCTCATATGGAGGCTGTCTTCAAGATTTTGAGGTATTTGAAATCAGCTCCTGGAAAGGGTTTAGTTTTTGCTAAACACGACCACCTTCGAGTGGAAGCATACACAAATGCTGATTGGGCTGGATCTGTGACAGACAGGAGGTCCCACTTCGGGCTATTGTACCTTCGTGGGGGGTAATCTTGATGCCTTGAGCGGCAAAGCTGAGTTCGTGGAGAAATAAAAAACAGAATGTGGTGGCTAGGTCTAGTGCAGAGGCCGAGTTCAGGGCATGGCTCAAGGTGTATGTGAGCTTCTGTGGATTAAGTTGTTAAAAGACTTAGGTCTTGAATTTAGTGACTCTATGAGATTGAATTGTGACAAGAAGTCTGCAATCAATATTGCCCACAATCCAGTGCAACATGATCGGACTAAACACGTAGAGATAGACAGACACTTCATCAAGGAGAATATCAGTAGTGGTGTGATTTGTACTCCATTTGTGAAGACCGGGGATCAACTTGCAGATATGCTTACAAAGGGCGTTGGAAGTAGACCATTTCATTTTGCTCTTAGCAAGCTGAGAATGAGAGATATTTTTGTACCAGCTTGAGGGGGAGTGTTAGTTTACTTGTTTTATTATTTTTTTTTTTTACTTTATTCCCCTTACTCTTATGTATTAGACATAGGGATACTATTGTAATTCTTTCTTCTTCTCTACATATAACAAAATATAGGAGACATCATTAGTCTCCTAATCTTGCCCTAATTTAATTCTTCAGTGACGACTAGGTTACCTTCATTGCCGTATGTGATTGTTCAAACCAAGTGTTCTCTACAAGATGTCAAAAGAAGATTTGACAGCCAAAACCCCAACCACTGGTGTTGTTAGTTCTCCTATCGGTAATGAGAAGCATTCCCTCATTACCGAGAACCCAGGTACAAAAATCACCACAACCCTATTCAATGGTGAAATTATATCTCTTGGTCTCAGTCTGCCACCTTCTGGCTCCGTCGTAGAGCAAAGTTTAGCTATGTTGATCGCACACGCAAGGCACCTAGTCGTGAGGATCCTACTTATGCCAAGTGGGAGACTGACAATTATCTTGTTATGAGTTGGCTAGTTCACTCTATAAAGCCGTCGATTGCTGAATTTTTCTTGGAGATGGAGACTGCACAGGATATATGGGATACCCTCGCTCAGACGTATGCCCGGAAAGGGAATGTGGCTCAGGTTTATGAACTTCGCAGGGGAATTGAGGCGAAGGTTCAAGGTGAGCGTACTATTCTGCAATATTTTACCTCTCTATCCACTATGTGGATACGTTAGATCATTTAAAGAATTATCGTCCATTCTGCCCCATGGATGCAATTAGCTTTAAAGAATATATTGAGAAAGATAGAATTTTTAAGTTCTTAGCTGGCCTCAATACAAAGCTTGATCAAGGAGTCGGGTCCTCGGGATGGAACCTTTACCCTCTCTCAGGGAAGCATTTGCTTATGTTAAAAGCGAAGAAAGTCGTCGTTCAGCCATGCTTGCCCCTCCAGCTACTGACAAGTCTGCTTTAGTCTCTTCCAGCCAAAGGGGAGCTAAGGGTCCTTATCCTTTCGAGAATCAGTCTCCGCCTGATGAGGTAACAGAAGATAAGAGTAAACAGTTCTGTGATTACTGCAATAGGCCTTATCATACTCGACAGACTTGCTAGAAGCTTCATGGCCGTCCTCCTTCGACTAAAGGGAGGGGGGGACGGGGCAGAGATCGAAATGGTGGCAGGGGGAACGGACCTCGTGCTAACTTATCCAATGGCTCCAATGTGAATTACTCAGAGGAATCAGCATCTCCTTCACCTGCTGGAGGGAACATAAGTAGTACTGATACGGAGACATTGAGGCGTATTATGGCACAGCTTGACACTCCCACGAGCTCTTCTACCTCTTTTGCTCATGCAAGTAATGTTGTTAATTTTCCTAGTGCTTTAGATGCTCATTCTCACCAACCATGGATTATAGACACAGGGGCTTCCGATCACGCGACTGGTTTGCCACTGTCTTTTCTACTTATGTTCCCTGTTCTGGTAAAGATAAAGTTAGAACAGTCGATGGCAATTTTTCCTCCATTTCTGGTAAAGGTGTTGTTTATGCTTCTGATTCACTGGCCTTGTCGTCGGTCCTTCATGTTTCAAAATTTTCAACTAATCTTCTCTCCATTAGTCAACTTATGCATGATCTTAATTGTTGTGCAGCTTTTTTTCCTCCTCACTGTGTTTTTCAGGACCTCTCCACAAAGAAGATAATTGGCAGTGGTAGGGAAGCAAATGGACTCTATTTTCTGACGCCCAATGAAGCTAGAAGTGGAAGTGTAAACCAAAGTGCCCATCATTCATCACGGGAAACTCTTCCCGAGGAGGCGTGGCTGTGGCACCAAAGACTAGGACATCCATCTTTTTTCCTTCTTAGTTATTTGTTTCCTACATTAATAAACAATAAGAATATTTCTAGTGTTTTCTGTAAGGCTTGTGAACTTGGCAAGCATCATCGTGCCACCTATATTTTGAGTTTGAATAAAAGCACTTCTCCTTTCCAGCTTATTCATACTGATGTGTGGGGTCCTTCTCATATCTCTTCATTGAATGGTTTTAAGTAGTTTGTTACTTTTATCGATGACTTTTCTCGTACTACTTGGGTGTATCTGATGAAAAACAAGAATGACGTGTTTTCTATTTTTAAAATATTTCATAAAATGATATGTACTCAATTTAGCACAGTTGTCAAAATTGTACGTTCTGACAAAGGAGGCGAGTATATTTATGGTGGTCTTCAAGACTATTTTTCTGAACATGGGATGATCCACCAAACTTCCTGCACTAATACTCCCCAACAGAATGGAGTTGTTGCGCGAAAAAATCGCCATTTGTTAGAGACTGCTAGGTCCGTGACGTTTTCTATGCATGTTCCAAAGTTCTATTGGGGAGAAGCTGTTTTAACTGTTGCCTACCTTATTAATCGGTTACCTACTCCTGTCATCGGTAAGAAATCTCCTATTGAAGTTCTTAACCCGCCCTCCTTGTTTGGTATTTCTCCCAAAGTCTTTGGATGTGTATGTTTCGTACACAACCACTCTCCGTCCCGGAAAAAACTAGACCCCCGTGCTATTAACTGTGTTTTTCTGCGTTATTCTCCCACTCAAAAGGGGTATAAATGCTATCCTCCTCCTTCCCGTACGTGGTATGTCTCTATGGATGTTACGTTCCATGAGACACGCTCTTATTTTCAATCGCCACAGTCACCTCTTCAGGGGGAGAAAGAGAGTGAGGAAGAGATGTCTGGTGCTATCGTATGCATTGAAGGCATTGAAGAAGTTGAAAATGGAGGAGTTGAAAATGAGAGAGTGGAGAGGGAACCCGAGAAGAGTGAGGAAGAAAAAGGTAAGAAGAGTGAGGGTGAGAGAGCAAGCTACGGAGAAGGGGAAACAGAAAGAGTTACTGACCTACTCAAAGAACAAGGAGAGAACGGTTTGGGGCATCAGAGATGGAGACTATTTCTTTTCCCTCACTACATCTAATTACTTCTAGTGATGATGATGGTCCAGGTATTTCTAGTTCTCAAATTTCTATCCCTGATTCTAGTGATGATTTAAATATTCCTATTGCTCATCGGAAGGGCATTAGGACGTGTACGAAACATCCGTTGCCTAACTTTGTTTCATACTCTCGTTTGTCTCCATCCTATAGAGCTTTTCTCTGTTTCTATCCCTAATCGTGTCCAGGAAGCTCTTTCTGACCCTAATTGGAAGTCCGCCATGGTTGAGGAGATACAAGCACTCTCCAAAAATGGCACTTGAAAATTAACAGAATTACCTCAGGAGAAGAAGAAGGTAGGATGTAAGTGGGTGTTTACTGTGAAACACAAAGCCGATGGGACTGTGGAGAGATACAAAGCAAGGTTAGTGGCCAAGGGATTTACCCAGACTTACGGGGTAGATTAACAAGAGACCTTTGCTCCAGTGGTGAAGATGAACTCGATTCGAATCCTGTTGTCTCTCGCAGCAAACTTGGAGTGGCCTCTACATCAATTCAACGTAAAAAATGCTTTCCTACATGGTGACTTAGAAGAGGAAGTGTACATGGATGTTCCTCCAGGCTTTGAGGACACCAAGACAAGAGGGAAGGTATGTTGTCTCCGAAAGTATCTATATGGGCTCAAGCAATCACCTAGAGCATGATTCGATAGATTTTCACAAGCCATGGTCAGGTATGGATTCAAACAGAGCCAAGGAGATCATACACTTTTCATAAAACACTCTTCAGGAGGTAAGTTGACTGCTTTAATAGTATATGTGGATGACATAGTCCTCACAGGGAATGACTTGGACGAAATGGGAAAGTTGAAAGTTTATATGGCTAAGGAATTTGAAATCAAGGATTTGGGGAGCCTAAAGTATTTTTTGGGAATCGAAGTTGCATGGTCTCAACATAGGATGTTTATTTCATAGCGAAAGTATGTATTAGATTTGCTGAAGGAGACGGTAATGCTTGGGTGTAAGGCGGCTGATACTCCAATGGATCCTAATTTGAAACTGAATGATGATCCAAGTGGGGAATTAGTTGACAAGGGAAGATATCAGAGACTCGTAGGTAGACTGATTTATCTTTCTCACACCAGACCAGACATTGTCTTTGCTGTGAGCGTTGTTAGCCAATTTATGCACTCTCCGAGACAGACTCACCTTGATGCCGTTTTTCGAATTTTGAGGTATCTCAAATCAGCTCCAAGAAAAGGGTTGTTCTTTGCTAAGCATGGTGATACCCCGAGTAGAAGCCTATACTGATACAGATTGGGCTGGGCCAACATCTGAAAGGAGATCGACTACGGGATATTGTTCTTTTGTTGGTGGTAACCTTGTTACTAGGAGAAGCAAAAAACAGTCAGTTGTAGCTCGATTGAGTGTTGAGGCAGAATTTCGAGCCATGGCACAAGGAGTGTGTGAATTACTGTGGATTCAAATCATTCTAGTTGATCTCGATTTTGGGCCTAAGGATTCAATGAGGTTATACTCTGACAAGAAGTTCGTTATCAGTATAGCTCACAATCCTATTCAACATGATAGAACCAAGCATGTTGAAATCGACCGACACTTCATTAAGGAGAAGTTAAATAGTGGAATTATTTGTACTCTGTTTGTCAAGACAGGGGAGTAGTTGGCTGTTATTCTTACTAAGAGTCTCACTAGTAGGCCTTTTCATTTTATCCTTAGCAAGCTGGGTATGAGGGATATTTTTACACCAGCTTGAGGGGGAGTGTTGAGAGTTATTACTTTATATCTTTTATTGTTTGGGGACCTATTTGTAATTCTCTTAATTTCTCTTTATAGATGTTTAATATAATAACAGAGAGGATCAATTGATATCCTCTAAACTAACAAAGAATGTCTTTCTTCACGGTGATCTTGATGAAGAAGCGTACATGGATATTCCTCCTGGTTTTTAGAACTCTAAGACAGAAGGGAAGGTGTGCCGACTTAACCTGAAACAATGTCCACGAGCATGGTTTGAGAGATTTACACAGGCGATGCTCAGGTATGGTTTCAAACAAAGTCAAGCTGACCATACATTGTTCATTAAACGTATCACTGGGTAAAATGACTGCCTTGATAGTGTATGTGGACGACTTTAGACTCAATGGGTATTGCAAAGACACAAACAAGCAATCAGATGGAGTGATATCGTACGAGTAGATCGGACACAAAATACAGATCAAAACACCAAAAAAATGGGGCTCACCAACATCGTCGAAGGTTTTATGTGGTCACTGAAGGATAGCAATGGCAGGGGGCTACGGCTTGTGGCTGGGCTGCGGCTAGGGTTTAGCTTATGGGACGAGGGATTGACCCCTTTGTACTGGGTCGGCTAGGGTTTTGGGTTCCCGACCAACGATGGTCGAGAAACAATTCTCTATAAGTCAGACCGGCCGACTCTAATGCCATGTAAACATTTTGAATATTGTGAATAAATTAGATTTACAAGGAGCCTACATATAGGTTTTGACAATCTAGACCTTTTTCTAGTTAACCGATGTGGGAGAACCACATATACTACACAATACATAACTACCCTTTAACCTCATGTAATGGAGTAATGGACTTATATTTATACGCTTTGGGTTGTAATGGAGGATAAGCTCCCTACATTACTTTTGGATCACATCATGTAATGGACTTATATTTATATGATTTGGGTTATAATGGAGCATAAGCTCCTTATGGTACTTTTGGATGCAGTGGCTCGACTTATCTAATTAAAATACGTTATCATGTTTAAAATTTGAGTATGGTAGTAGCCTTGTGACCTTGATTGTATCTTGTTACACGTTTTGTAACGTGGTTCGAGTTTGGCATTGGTTTCAAGTTTGGGACCTGTTAGATTGTCATGTTTGTGTATGAGAGTGGCCTAGGGACAAGCCGGTCGATCCTTGTTGAGTAGACTTTTTTGACTGGGGTAGATGTAGGTTCCCTTTTGAACTTCCACTGTTGTTTAATTTACCTACGTTGGATAATATCTTTAACTCTTTGACCTTTTCGACTTCTAGGTCATTTCTAGACATCCACGTAGGACTTGGCCCTTGAGGTTTGACCATTTGACCTCTCACCCTTGTGTCACGGGTTTTGGGATAAAACACCTTAATTTTATGTGAAAACCCAAAAGTACAAAATTTGGTTTCTAACCCGTTAATCAATCCACTATAAGGAAGTTCACTAGTATAGATCCACTAAATTGACTTACGCTAACCAACCCCGAGTACAAACTCAATTCATGTTTGGATGCCACGTTCGAACATGCTTTGAGCCGAATCAAAAGTAGCAAATCACTTCACTTTCCAACCTAAACAACTTGCATTGGATACTGTTCGGTCGTACTATCCAACTTAACTCACAAAAACTCGCTTTAGCATCTAAAGCACTCCCATTTGAACCAAATCAGCAACCACTCAAAACTCAATTCAAATATTGCCTAATTCCTAGAAAAGAGAATGTTTTAATAGTGGATATGAAACAGAGGCATTGTTGACATTATAATCCACATCGGGAAGTTAAAGCCTTGCTACCCAATATATAAGATCATGGGGTCACTCCACCCCTTGCCAATTGGTTTTGGGTTGGATGCTCCAATTCAACATGGTATCAGAGCAGGTTATTGTCAGGCCCAATTTGGCCACATGTGCTCCACGTTACCCTATCCCAGTAATCCAAGTGTTTGGCTCTAAGTCATGCCACACATGAGGGGGCGTGTTGAGATTATAATCCCACATCGGGAATTTAATGCCTTGCTACCCAATATATAGGATCATGGGGCCACTCCACCCATTGCCAATTGGTTTTGGGTTAGATGCTCCAATTCAAGAGGCATTATGAATTAAATTTGAAAAACATTTTTTAAAGACTAAGTGCGAGTGTGTGCATCCAAACTTAAGCTAAGGTTTCTAAGTCAGCTCAACATTACCTCAGAGTGTAACCGAAGCTTCTCAAAATCCTCCTAGTAGCTAGCCTCTGGTTCACGTCACTTGAAGCTTTGTGCATCACAACTCAAATATCTAGACTAACCTATTACAAAAATTAACTCTCCTCTGCTTCTTGTTTATAGAATTTGTATATATTACAAACTGTCAAATTTTGCCTCTACACAATGTGTAGGACACATTGCCTTCTGTTTCTTATGCTTTTCCCTTTTAGAAAATTGGTTTAAAAGCAGCTCTCTTCGTCCTATGTGAGTGCATATATTTTGGCCTCAACAGAAAGCACAGGTGTAGGATAGACTAGAAACAGAATCCAGCATATCGTTACAACTACACCACTTGTAAGAGCGCCATCAAATAGCACTCACAAAGATAAGCTTCGACATTTCCTTCCAATGACAGCCTCCAAACACAAAGATGAGCTTCACTATTTTAGGGAACTCAGGAACTCCAACATCCCAGGTATAACGAAGGAAGCACTAATATGAATTCTCCCAAGTAAATTCCACCATAGGTGCCATAACCTACACAGAACACTAATTGCCAAAAGAAAAGAAATGGGAAATTAGATTGTTCCACAATATCATCAAGCAACGAATTCTTCTCAGCAAGCATTCTAAAGCTTTTCCCATTACACAAAACAAAATGATGTTGAGAGTTATTTTGTTATTTTCTTATGAGTTGTTTTTTATTTCTCTTATTATTAGAGGACCCATATGTAATATTTTACTTCTTCTCTTATTGTGTAATATAAAAGGGGTTTGACAAGTTGTCAACCCTAAGTTTTTGGCTAATACAGTTTCAACATGGTATCAGAGCCATCTAATCCTAACCACCACCACCACCACTACTTGCGCCACCATCACTAGCCACTATCCCAACCTTGAGCCGCCACTAGCCACCATCCCAACCCTGCGCCAACCACCCTCTGCCCTAGCCACTGCCTCTAGCCTCCTCCCAGACCAGCGCCGGACCCTCTCCCAGCCCCCACTGCCTTCGCCGATGCTTCCCACAGCCACCCTGCCCTGCCGCAGCAACCCTATGACCTAAAACAGCCCACCACAGCCACACTGACCTAGCCACAACCCTTTCCCAACCTCTACACCTCAGGCCGACACCCACCACAGCCACACTGACCTAGCCGCAGCAACCTAGGTCCTTTTTTCTTCTCCTATACTTGCCTTCCAGCCTCAAAATCATTACGATTCCCCTGTTTTGATTGGAAATTAATTTCAGTTTGTTTTTCTGGTCCTTTATGGACCTTGATTAGATTGTGTTGATCCGATAAGTTCCCATCTTCTCCGTTTCCCTTCCTCTTTATTGGGTTTTCCCTTCGTGCATCCGAACTATGACAGAAACAGAGAAACCGTTGTCTGGCACAGTTCAGAACGTGGTGACACCACTGGATCCCAATCTCAAAATTACTACCATCCCATTCAATGGCCAAAACTACTTGACTTGGTCACAAGCGGTGGCTCTTTACTTGAAGGGTCGAGGGAAGATGGGACATCTTGATGGGCGCGTCCAGGCCCCTGCTACTACTGATCCGGGCTACGATAAGTGGGAAATTGAGAACTCTCTTATCATGGCTTGGTTAATTAATTCAATGGTCCCTTAGATCGGAGAGAGCTTCTACCGGATGAAGACTGCTCGTGATATTTGGTATACAGTTGCCTCTACCTTCTCTAGAAAGGGGAACTATGCCGAGGAGTTTGAGTTGACACGCTCCATTGATCATTCAGAGCAGGGTGAGTTGACAGTCACCAAATATATTACCTTTCTTACTACCAGTTGGGATCGGGTAGACCATCTCCAGGACTATCAGCCAGTTTGTCCTACTGATGCTGCGGGATATCGCAAGTTACTTGAGAAGCAAAGGGTCTTCAAATTTCTTCAGGGACTTCACCCGGATTATGATGGTGTTCGTAGTCGGGTACTTGGGATGGACAGTTTACCCACACTACAAGAGGCCTTTGCCTATATTCAGAATGAAGAAAGTCGTCGTGCTGTTATGATTTCCCCTACTCCTACCGAGAGATCAGCTTTAGTCTCTGTTCCGCCACGGGAGGGGACCAAGCAGCCTGGGTCTAGTACCTTTGATCGACCGAAGTTGTTTTGTGATTATTGTAATCGGCCTCATCATACTCGAGAGACCTGCTGGAGTCTTCATGGCCGTCCCCCTGGTGGTCGTGGTGGTCGTTCAGGGGGTCGTGGAGGTCGTTCAGGCGGACGTGGGGGTAATGCCCGTGCTCATCATACTATTGTTACAGACACTACCCCTAGTGCGGGTGCTCCTACATCTGATGTGAGCCCCTTGTCTGCAACTGAGCTTGAGACTCTCCGGCATCTAATGGCCCGTTGTGCTTCTCCTGCACCTGCAAGTGCTTCATCGTCTTTTGCCCAGTCAGGTAATTTAGTCACTCCCGCAAGAGCATTACTTTCTCATTCCTCCTATCCTTGGATTATAGATTCTGGTGCCTCCGACCATATGTCACCTTCATCTAACCTTTTCTCTAATTATAAGCCTTATTCAGGTCAAGATAAAGTTAAGATAGCTGATGGTACCTTCTCCTCTGTTTCCGGGAAAGGTTTAATTCATGTCACTCATTCTCAGCACTTAACTTCTGTGTTACACGTTCCTAGTTTTTCCCACAATCTTCTCTCTTTGAGTCGCATTACTCGTGATTTAAATTGTAGTGTAACATTTTTTCCTTCTCATTGTGTATTTCAGGATCTTATCACGAGGAGGACGATTGGCAGTGGTAAGGAGGAGCATGGTCTTTACCTTCTGGATGACAGGGAGAAAATAGCTCATCATACCATCGTTTCAAGGAATAAAGCCGAAGACTTGGAGCTTTGGCATAGACGATTAGGACACCCCTATTTTACTTTACTTAGGCATATGTTTCCATCTCTTGTCAAAAACAATGGTCTTTCTAATATTTCTTGTGATGCTTGCGAACTTGGCAAACATTTTAGAGCTTCTTATGCTCCTAGTAATAATAAAAGCTTAGTTCCTTTTGCCATAATTCATACTGATGTTTGGGGTCCTTCTCGGACTGTGTCCTTGAAAGGTCATCGATGGTTTGTTTCTTTTATTGATGATTGCTCTCGTACTACTTGGTTATATATGATGAAGGAAAAAGGTGATGTATTTTCTATTTTCCAAAATTTTCACAAAATGGTGTACTCAATTTGGTGCGGTAGTAAAAATTTTAAGGTCTGATAATGGGGGTGAGTTTATAGATTCTGGTTTGAGTGCCTATTTTTCTTCTCAGGGAATTATTCACCAAACTTCTTGCACTAACACTCCACAACAGAATGGAGTGGCAGAACGCAAGAATCGTCACCTTTTAGATATTGCTAGGTCCTTGCTTTTCCAGGTTAATGCCCCTCATACATACTGGGGTGAAGCAGTTCTGACAGCTGCTCATCTCATTAATCGTCTTCCTACTCGTGTGTTACATAAGAAAACGCCACTTGAGGTTCTTTCTCACCCTTCTCTCACATCCTCCATTCTACCTCGTGTTTTTGGATGTGTCTGTTTTGTTCATAATCATGCACCTACCCGTGGGAAGTTGGATCCTCGATCCCTCAGTGTGTGTTTGTTGGGTATTCCCCTACTCAGAAGGGTTATAAGTGTTACCATCCTCCTTCTAGGAAATGGATCGTGTCTATAGATGTCATTTTTCATGAGTCGCAGTCTTACTTTCTTGACCCTCAGACATCTCTTCAGGGGGAGCAAAAGTGTGAAGAGATACATGTGTTACCTATGATGATTGAAGTGGAGACAGAGAGGGTTGAGGAGAGGGGACTTGAAGAGCCTGAAAAAGAGAGAATTAAAGAGAGGGAGCTTGGAAAAGAGAGTGTTGAGGGGCCGAAGGAGAATGAGTTGTTGGTCTATTCCAGGGGGACATGGAGTCAAAGGAAGATCAGAGAGACTCCAGAGGCTACTGCTACTCCACACCCACTGCCACTCTCTCCAAGTGATGATGATTCAGGTAATTCCTCGGATATCCCTTCTCTTGAATCTGATGATTTAGATGTTCCCATAGCTGTCCGTAAGGGTGTTAGATCTTGCACCCAACATCCTATGTCTAATTTTGTTTCTTATTCACATCTATCCCCTTCTTATAGGGCCTTTCTTTTAAAAATTTCCTATGTCAGTGTCCCTAACCATGTACAGGATGCTCTTGCTGATCCCAAATGGAAATGTGCCATGATTGAAGAGATGAAAGCTCTTCACAATAGTGGCATGTGGGAGTTGACGACATTACCTAAAGGGAAGAGGACTGTGGGGTGTAAGTGGGTGTAAACTGTGAAGCACAGGGCTGACGGTTCCATTGAAAGGTACAAAGCTCGGTTGGTAGCAAAGGGGTTTACCCAGACTTATGGTGTGGACTATGAGGAGACCTTTGCACCAGTTGCAAAAATGAACTCAATCAGAATCCTTCTTTCCCTGGCAGCAAATTTAGATTGGCCGTTTCACCAGTTTGATGTGAAGAACGCTTTTTTGCATGGTGATTTGGAAGAGGAAGTTTACATGGATGTTCCTCCTGGTTTTGAGGACTCCAAGACAAAGGGGAAGGTGTGTAGGATGAGAAAATCGTTATATGGCCTGAAACAGTCCGCAAGGGCTTGGTTTGAGAGATTCACACAGGCTATGCTCCGGTTTGGCTTCAGACAGAGTCATGCTGATCACACTTTATTTATTAAACACTCTTCACAGGGTAAGATCACTGCCCTTATTGTGTATGTTGATGATATTGTGCTTACAGGAGATGACTTGGGGGAAATGGAAAAATTGAAGAAGCAGTTAGCCACTGAATTTGAAATAAAGGATTTGGGAACTCCTAAGTACTTCCTTGGGATTGAACTTGCTCGGTCCAAACATGGGATATTTATTTCCCAAAGGAAATATGTCCTGGATTTGTTGAGAGAGACGGGAATGCTTGGTAGCAGATCGTGTGATACACCTATGGAGCAGAATATAAAACTTGGTGATGATAGTAGTGGGGAACTGGTTGACAGGGGGAGATATCAAAGACTAGTTGGTAAGCTTATTTATTTGTCTCATACTCGTCCTGATATTGCTTTCGCAGTTGGTGTCGTCAGTCAGTTTATGCATTCTCCACGAGTAACACACCAAGAAGCTGTTTTTCGAATTCTTCGGTATTTGAAGTCAGCACCTGGAAAGGGCTTATACTTCGCTAGGCATGATCATCTAAGGGTGGAAGCTTACACTGATGCAGATTGGGCCGGTTCTGTTACTGATAGACGGTCCACGTCAGGTTACTGCACATTTGTAGGAGGAAATCTGGTCACCTGGCGAAGTAAGAAACAAAATGTAGTGGCAAGATCGAGTGCCGAAGCTGAGTTCAGGGCAATGGCTCAAGGTATTTGTGAACTTCTGTGGGTCAAGTCGTTATTGAAGGATTTAAAGATTGAACAAATAGATTCCATGAGGCTATACTGTGATAATAAAGCAGCAATTAGTATAGCTCATAATCCTGTGCAACATGATAGAACCAAGCATGTAGAGATTGATCGCCACTTCATCAAGGAGAAGCTTAGTAGTGGTGCTATTTGCATTCCCTTTGTGAAGACTGGTGATCAGGTTGCAGATGTTCTGACCAAAGGAATAGGGAGTCGACCGTTTCACGCTATTCTCGGCAAGCTGGGCATGAGAGATATTTTTATACCAGTTTGAGGGGGAGTGTTGAGAGTTATTTTGTTATTTTCTTATGAGTTGTTTTTTATTTCTCTTATTATTAGAGGACCCATATGTAATATTTTACTTCTTCTCTTATTGTGTAATATAAAAGGGGTTTGACAAGTTGTCAACCCTAAGTTTTTGGCTAATACAGTTTCAACAAATGAGAGCCAGGCTGGCCCATTACTCAGGTATTGTTCGCTCTATAGTTTTTGCTTAGGGCGTGCCAGAGCCGATCTATCTCAATTGTATGTGTGTGTTGGCAAACGTGGTTTCTCCTAATAATTTGTGCGAGTAATGCACGAACTAACTTCTATCATGGCGGATTATAATCTATGTAGCACGGACACTTCATTTGGGGTGCCGTTTGCATTTCCGATACTCCGTGGACACGGACACGGCTGGGACACACACGGGACACACCTATGGAAGTGTCTGGATTAATTTAAATTGAATCATATTGTCGGACACTTCTGGGACACGGCAAGACACGTCCGGACACTTGTGGGACACTCTTGGCCTGGTGGTCCATTTTTTTTTTTCTAAGGAATGGTGATCTTTTTAAAATAAGTGTTTCTTGGGGGACACTCCTGGGACACTTTTGGCCTAGTGGTCCTATTTTATTATTGTTGTTTTTTGGGTTTTGAGGAATGGTGTTCTTTTTAAAATAAGTGTTTCTTTGGGTGGGTGGGTGGGAGGGGTGGGGGGGTTTACAAACAAAATATTTTGCCTGGTGGTCCATTTTTTTTTTTTTTTTTTTTTGTAAGGAATGGTGATCTTTTTAAAATAAGTGTTTCTTGGGGGACACTCCTGGGACACTTTTGGCCTAGTGGTCCTATTTTATTATTGTTGTTTTTTGGGTTTTGAGGAATGGTGTTCTTTTTAAAATAAGTGTTTCTTTGGGTGGGTGGGTAGGTGGGTGAGGTGGGGGGGGGGGGGGGGGGGGGGGGGGGGGCGCGGTTACAAACAAAATATTTTGAAAATAAAATGATATATAAGTACGTATATCATAATATCATATAAGCCCTAGCCTCCTAGACTCTTTCTTTTCAAATCTTGTTTCGTCTGTACTCTTTCATTAGTAGTTATTACATGAGTCAAAAAGGGTTTTGAGTTTAGGGATTTTTTAAGTAGGTTACAAATTGATTTTTTTTTTTTTTTGATGGATATGTAATGTAATCTTGATGTTTAATCCTCCCTTCTAATGTTTTATTTTAAAATTAAATTATATTAAAAAAAAAAAAAATTATTCGAAGTATCCTAGTCGTCTCCGTATCCTATATTTTTGGAATTTGCCGTTTCGCCGTCTCCGTGTCGTATCGTGTCCGTGCTACATAGATTATAATAGATAAGCAGGAAAGTACCCTTATCAAAGGTTCTCAAAAGTATTGAAGCATATAAGTTTGAAAGTGGTGAAAATAATATAAAGCAAAGCTTTGGAAATGGAGAAGAAAACTGCCATTGAAATTGTTTTAAGGAAATTACAGGGAAATAGAAATTACATAAAAGTAATTAAAATGCTAGTAGAATATTAAAAGAATTGCTAAGAAATGCTATTGAATGCTTTTAGGATGCTGTTTGGGGGGTTCGTTTGAGCTGCTGGAGAGTTTTTCCCTTGCCCGGACTACTGTATTTATAGAGGGAGAGAGTTTGATTGGTTGGTCGAATGGTCGCTTTCCTTGGAATGGCAAATGGCTTGGAACTTGCACTTTTCTTGGGATGCACAATTGCCATTTCCTATGCATCTTGAAACATGTAATTGCAACTATTGAAACTTGTGTTTATTCCCTGGGCCCCACAAGCTGCTAACATAGATGTATGTATTGTCAAGCCCATCATCAGTCTGGTTTGTCTGATGATCGGTGTGCTTGAAATGGGCTGATTCACTCGCCTGATTGTGTTAGCAAAAAACACATAAAGACACAGGGCAAGCTGGGCCCACAATCCTTGATTGAAGTACTTCATGTCTGGTCAAGGTGGCTAGAGTTGACCGAATAGTGGTTGCTTGCCAATAAAGGACAAGGGTACGTGGGCCCCTTTGATGTCTTATTTCCAAGCAAAAGCTAAGGAAATGCACGGGTCCCACCATGATGATATCACCAAACATCATACTTGTCAAGCAAAAATCCAAAGGTAATGCCAGAGAACCCACGGGCCACGGCCATGTGCCCGAGAACGTCCTAGTCACTTGGACTGATCATTTTACTTGGGACATAAGGCCATGTGCCCGATAACATATCAGTCACTTAGCCCGAGGTCAGTCATTTAGTCCGATTTTGATGTCTTTTTGGGACAAATTATGTTTGTCGCTTTCCTATATTTTCAGGAACCCATTTGTTTGGCCATCTTTGTCCAAATTCCCCAAATAATCGGGCATGTGACAAAATACATATTTTGGGTGCAAACATGTATTAGGTCTCTTTTTCCTGTCAAGGATTCCAAAATGCAAATTACATATAGACTTAATTAATAGATTCTACGGACCAACAAGGCTAACCTATTGAACAAAAGCTTTGTGCAAAAGGTGTAACTAACAGCCAACAGGAGCTTTCACTTCTGCTATTGACACAAATGCTGAGCCAAAATCTTCATTAAGCCACCTAATCTGAAGCATTTTGTCATAGTTAGCTTCCTTTTCAGCAATAAATCAGGCCATCGCCTAACCTTCCGATATGCATGACAATCATGTCCTTCAAATAAGATTGGCAGTTTGGAAAAGGAAAAGGTTTCTAACTCTAAAGGATGCCAAAGAAGCTTTAAGTGGAAAAGGAGCCTTAAGGATCACAGTAGCACATCTCATACCCTTGTAGAAGAAAATATACAAAAGAACCTTTTCTTCAATCAGTGAGAGATAATAGAAGCTTGTAGTTTCACGATCTTTTAGCATAAAAAGCCATATAATCCCTAATCGAGAGAAAACATTGATTAGATGATCGCTTGTTGACCCACCCAAGCCAGATATTACAACTATAGAGCTGATGAAGGGGATTAGAGAGGCATTTAACTTAGGGTGAGACAAAATGGTCACGCACGAGAGGTCTGGTGTCCGAGCCGAATGATCAGAAGACGACCACTATCCCATAATGTTATGGGATGGAATAGAAAGAACACGAAGTGAAAGAAGTCCCCAGAATCTTTTCAATCCTATCTGCCATGGAGAGAGAGAGAGAAAGAGAAGGAAAAGACCTTTTAACATCCATGGTTGTATATAGAAATGTTTATACCTAGGAAGTAGGTCCTCTTCACAGATATCCTAAAGTATTTCATTTAAGTTAACATTACAGCAAAAGATCACATAATAGATATTGGAAGGGTATATAATAACTGGAAAGGCAACATGATTCTTTATTAATAATTTGAAATAAATTGGTATCACTTTAACCTCAATCATGTGTTGAGAGGAATTTTCTCGTTAGTCATGTAGTAGTTAAACTGCCCACAAGTTTCACAACAGAATCATAACAAACTATCATTCATTTATTTTCCATTGACACAAATTTAAACCACTTAAGCCAAAGACTAATGCATTGCGCAACCAAAACCCTTTCAATACAGTATCTATGCTATAAGAAATTCCCGACGGGGATTCTCAAGCCAATTGGTACTGGAAAAATAAAAATAAAATAAAAACTATAAAGTAATAAATATTACGATTAAATCCTATAGAATATTTAAGAAGAACGAACTATTTAATTAAGCATAGGAAACATACTTTGTCCCTTATCAGAAGCAAGACTGCAATCCTAACAAGTACATCTTGTATTCGTAGTCCTTCCTTCCAAACACCATCTGCAACCAAAATGTAGGTAAAAGGTAATACCATAATTGAAGAAAGGATTGAAATGACCTTTTTTCAAAAAATTGCTATAAAAGTATCGAGTAATCACCTGAAAAGGTGGGTGAGTCAGTAATATCCTCAGCAATGTGAGACAAGAAGAGAGTACCATAACTGGACAGCAAAAAAATAGCATACATCAATGCACCATACTGTTAAGGTATTGCAACCAGAAAACAGACCTTTAGAATTGTTTGGATAAAGGTTAGTTCTACCACGGAAACAAAAAGATCAAAACTTTGTTGACAACCAAAAACTGACAGTCTCATAATAAACACGTTCAACCATTCATCCGTACATCAAATAACCCATGATGGATTACTATTCAAAATCTTCAGATCTGATATATCCATTATACAGATGAAGAAAAAAAAAAATCAACATTCAGCCCAAAAAATAAATACACACTTTTCAACAAAAGAATTAAAAGTTAATTTCCCTATTCAATCAATTTTCTAGGGGGAAAAAAAAACTAATGACCCAAGTTTTCAATTCCACATAATGCATAACATTGCAGATTAAAACACAAAGGAAAAACAGTTGTTACACAGTTTTGAACAACTAATGTCCCATACTCTTGACCGTTCTTTTGCGCCTTACCATGAGCGCAGTAGTGCTGAAGCTGATGATATTATTGAGCATATAAAGAATAAGTAGAAAGAGGTGCTTAAGCAGCTACAGCTGGTCAACACCGTAGGGAACTCTCTTTTTCAGTGAGTGACTTGGTCATGGTCTTAGGTGGGAAAGGTTCATATGGCAAGGCCATTTCCCATTCTCTTTATCCTTCTTTTTTCTTTTTTTTGGATAGGTAAATGCATTGCATTGAAAAGGCACCTAAAAGTTAGGTACACAGGATCATCCAAGACAACAAACGAACTACCTAACAAAAAGCAGGTAAAACGCCATGGTGCTACACACACACACACACACACACACACACAAAATAATAATAATAATAAATAAAAAGAATCCCCGGAAAATGAAGCAGTCGAGCAAGATGGAACGGACGTGTAAACAAATTTTCACATGTCACAAAGACAGTCCCCACAAAAAAGTACTAGCTATACATCGAACTAAAGCAAGCTCCATCTCCAACTCCTCTTCATGAAAAACTGGCCACGTCCAGTCCAAAAACAACAGAGAAGAAGTTGTCCAAAATATACAAAGCTAAATCAATAGCCAAAAATCTCGAATATCCACAGGCCATTCCACACTATGTTACATGGACTCTTCTAAATAGAAGTACCGTGTCGACACGACTCTTTGCGGACATGGGTATGACACTTGGGTAGAATCCTTCTAGTGTAGTTTAGTGTAATTTTCAGCCAAGAAAGGCAATGTACCCATGTCGGATATGGCAATCCATACACGTGTCCTCCGGACACTTTGAAGAGTCCGTGTAACATAGATTCCGCATTCTTAAGAAGTTAGGTAGCATTAGCAAAGCCTATCTTCTAGACCTTCCTGATGATGTGCCCCATCTCAGGTTTTTCAACGCAGTGGACATATCTATGCTCCATGGAGACACACCAAAAGCTACAGACATTGCTACACTTCCTTTGGCAGATGCTACAGTTGAGATGGGTACTGTTCACAGCACCCAGAACAGCTACTATTCTTCCTTTTCCTTCCCCTGATCATAACACCTGCATTTGTCCTACACATTGTTTTACAGGGTAAGCCTTTTTACGCCTTGGGCGTGCCTCATGGAGAGGCGGGGCAGTCGGATACCAGATTGATGGAAGGTGGTGGTAAAATATAATTAGGTACTCAAAGCAAAGAGAAAATGCTAAATTTTGAGACAACTTCTGGAGAGTTTAGTATAATTCTTTAAACTATTAAGGTTCTAACTTCAATTATAAAAGACCTGAATGGCCTTAATTGTCATGCTTATGAAAATGTCCAAATTGAAAGTGCAGGGACTAAAGTGTCGCGACCCTCAAACTACAAGGGTGAAAAGTACAATTTACCCCCAAAAAAAAAAAATAGAACACTTCTTATGGTGTGTACAACAAGTACACAGCACCTAAATTGAAGTTTATGTGCTACATACAGACCACAGATACGCACCTCACACAATGACTTGACGAAAATACCCCTATCATACTAAACCCACCAAAGAGTCACCCACCCTCATCCATGGGCGGATTGTGAACATCCGACCAAAGGCGTCATTAATCTAGTTACATGCCCTAGAAGATAAAAAGTGAAGGGGACATTGCATTGAAATGCTAGTAAGTGAAAGGGAGTAACCCAATTGTAGTAACTTAACAATTATTTTTAAGTCGTCAAAATAGAAAACACTAACCAGATAACATATCAAAGTACAAGCCTTGTAAGAGATGATAATATATGCTCACTACTAAACACATGAAATTTTAGCAAATCCATAAGTACAAGAAAAAAATTCTGTCAGACCAAGAAAGAATGAAAAATGAGATAGTTGTACAAATTGTAAGTGGGACTGATAGCGCGGTAAAGCACCACAATTCAATGTTTCAAATGTATCGATCATCAAATTTCAAGTAGAAATTCCAAACATAAATGAAAGATTAGGTTGATACTCTTTTATTTCTTCAAAGGTCTTCTGCTTCAAGCGAGGCGTAAACTCTGCCCAGTCAAAGTCTCCAACCCCGAATCTGTAGAACAAATACGAACTTAAATACAGGTAAATCATACATAAGTTTTGATACATATAATGTTGATGAAGCTTCACGCCCTTGCAACGATATACTTTAATGTCCCATAATAAAAAGTGTTCACACGTCAACATGCAAGAGAGAGAGAGAGAGAGAGAGAGAGAGAGAGAGAGAGAGACTATATGGCCACGGTTGGCCGGCAGGGTAAGATAATACTATCTCTATCTTTATCCTATGTGCGCTTGGCGTTGGTTATCAGATCAGATCCCATCCCCCCCACCCAAATTCTACCCATGTACGCAGATAAAACTATTCCATTGGGGTGGGATAAAATTACCCTATGAAGACCGCATGAAAAGTATGATTTCACTAATGAATCTGTTGAATATTTAAGAGACAATCAATGAAAAATAATAAATATATAAAAGATATTGTTTTAAACACGAGATCTTCATAAAACTAATACTTAACATAACGACAAATTATTGATAAAAACATCATAAATAATATTTGGGTAAATTGCACTTTCTACCCTTGAAGTTTGGGTGGTTTGTCACATTAGGCCCTATAGTGTCAAATGTGGAACTTTGGTCCCAAAAGGCTCATAAATGTAGCAAATAAGTCTAATTAGCCCTTTAGTGATGAAATTATACTAAAAGTAAAAAATTTGCTGTAAAAAGTCTTCGAGGGACCAAATTGCGACTCAACCCAAACTTTAGGGATGAAATTGCCAAACCGCCCAAACATTAGGGGTGAAAAGTGCAATACCCATAATTTTTAAACATACAACAATATTCTAAACATACAAAATGATATTGAAAAAGCTATAACAAGAAATAAAACTAGAGACAATGAAGACATTAAATATTCAAACATCCCTGAAACTTTTATTCGGCACTACCAAACAGACGGCTGGAGTACGATGTCATATCTGAGACCATTATCTAGTGCACCGCTAAACGCTAGACTGCATGTGCTATTTTCTAATTGGATATTATCCTATCCGTTCCTACCATATCCTATCCTCTCTGATGCATACATCATGTGTACCATACATGGCCTAGTGGGAAAAACAAATATAAAAGCCAGACAACACCTCATCAAAATCTGAACAAACGCAGCTCTTTGATTTTGATTGAATCCCAGTACTCTATATGATCTCCCTTCACCTTCCATCAAAGGAAGTGGTTCCATGCTATCCGCTGAAGACGAGGGAGATGAAATTATGATCAGACAAACAGGATTACCAAATTCTTCAAAATTAATTTTCCAAGACAGGCAATACTTTACCTCGGGCTTTCTTTCGGTAAGGCTTTCTTCCAGGTAATATTCCCGAAGGAGCTGTCTCACCATCAGTCAAGTCAGCTTCATAGTTATCATCTTCACCATCAGAGCTTACATCTTCCAAACCAGCGAGGTCATCTTCTTCTACAGACACCATCTGTTCTTGCATTCGAACAAGTGCATGAGAAAACATAAATTATAAATCCATCCTACTCCATCACCGCTCAGGTAAATCATTTCCTCTATAAGTACTCTGGTATGCCTTACATAATGTCAAGCTAAATTATCACAGAAGTCATAGAGCAATATATTTTGCTGATGAGCAAAAGAAGTTATAGAACAATATATATATATATATATTTATACACATGAAATTTCATATCTTAACCCTGCTTCCAAAGTGAATACAATCCAACACCATATTTAAGCAGCTCGAATTTAAAGAGCAATCATATGCTTAAGCACGGGCGATCTGGCCTCAAAAAAAAAATAATAAAATAAAATAAAGTGAAACGGCCTCAAAAAAAAAAAAAAAAAAAAAAGTGAAACCAAATGACATATAAAGAGTTAATAAGCTTGAAAGTAACATAATAATTGACAGTGGTTGGCGCCGAAATGATACACATTGCTCCTCCAGAATTACCTTTGTCAGACTTTTTGGCATCCATTCTGGGGGTTTTCAATGATTTTTTGTCTTTTATAGGTGTGGAGACCCTTGAAGCAATTATGGAACAAATCATGAGCAAACGAAAAGAAAAATCCAACTCAACATAAGCTCACCCGAGCGAGGTAGGAAAGTGAGATGTGAAAAAATTCAAGTGCAACTCGCCCCAATGAACACTTATTTGCCCAAGCGAGGTCAGACCTCGACAGATTACCCAAATACACAAGTTTTGATGTTTTAAGGGTATAGTTGTCCTTGAACCCCATCTAAGGTGGCAGAAGTCAAAGAGAACAGAAATAAGACAAAAGAGAGGTTACACGAGAGGGGGGAGGCTACTTTCTACGTTCATCAAGCAATAGGTGTTGAAGTTGTGTCCATGGATCCCTTCATTCTCACCGTTTTTGTCTAAGTCATGAGGAAGTAATCCTCTAATCTAGGTTTTGATGAATGTTAAGTTACCAACTACTCCAAAAGCTTAAGCTGTTAGAGAATGGGCCCAACAATGTATATTAAGCTTCAACACCCTCCCTCACGTGCAACCCCGACTTGCACGTGGAGAGCAAAAAAACCAAACCCCATCATAGTGGAGACAAATAACAAAGTGCAAATATGCACAACAAAGCGGGGATGGGGAGTCGAACCCAGGACCTCCCACAAACAAGGCTCTGATACCATGTTAAGTTACCAACTACTCCAAAAGCTTAAGCTGTTAGAGAATGGGCCCAACAATGTATATCAAGCGTCAACAATGAAAATATTCCAAGGGTTCAACTTCTTTTGCATCAGACAAATCGCATGAAGAAAGAGGATCACGCTTGTGATTGTTTCTAATGTTAACGCTTGATTATGATTTCAATCCTTTCTTGTCTTAGACTTCGTTTGGCTTGTAGTATAACCCTATTCATATTTGACTTCAGTAATATTGAATACAATATTGCATGACGTTAACAACGAAGATGATGCATGCTAAGAAAGGACAAATTGTTATGTATTCGCTGTTTATTAACCAAAGATGAATCATGCTTAGGGTTAACTCGCACAATATTTCTTCAATTATACTTGTAGTTGCAATTTATCTTGCCTAATAAAATGGAATGCCCTTTGAATAATTACAGTTGGTCATAGTTAGGAGGTTATGGTTGATTCAATACCCAAGGTCTTCATCTTTATTGATATCACTTACTTATTTTGTTGAGTAGAGTTAATTCACTTAGCTAACTCAAACAAAGAATTCTCAATCAATCAAATTAGGAACCAGTTCATAGAATTATTGCACATCTCATAGCAGTCCTCTCGGCTCGACACCCACTGTACTCATCGGTGTCTCAATTGTTAGTGCTTTATGGAACACATGTCTTGAAACGATCACTAAACCCTCAAACGAAATAACATTAATACATCCAAACCATCAACCTTCAGAAATCCCGAAATAGTAATGGCAACACTCTGAAAATATTTAAATTGAATGATAATAAGACGATGCTCTTCTTCCTTTATGATTACCTGTTTACGGCTTCTCTTCCCCTTGCCCATAGCATTGAATTCTTCAACTTTATGCACTTCATATCTGTCTCGTAACAATTCTTCCCAATAAGTTGCTCTTTCTGGAATGTTGACACCACTTCTATTATCCACTGACGCCTTCTGTATTTCCTCTTCCCTTCCTGCTTCGGCTTCATCGATGTACTCAAAATTGGCAACCTTAAGCATATACAAATATATATAATTCCATTTCTTAAAACCAACAAAAGCAAATGATAAATAAAAAAATATAAAAAAATGTAGACGAGAAAAATATGGCACTCCAGATATATGGTTGCAACACTAAACGTTAAAAAAATGATGGTTGCGTTCAGTAAGTGTCATATTACAGGACAATCAACTGACATTAAACAGTAAACAGAAATCAAAACAATTCCTAACCAAGGTGTATTACAAAACTATGGCTCACAAAAAGATGCATCTCATAAGGGCCTAAACTTTTTGAATACTAACATGCTTGGTCACATTTCATGCTCAGAGTGCAATAATAGATTTTCCTTCCCCTCTTGGTTTTTTTTTTATCTTTACAACTCTGATCAATTATCAATACCACAAACCAAATAAACACAACCCATATTACAACCACGACTAGAAACGTGCAGTTTCCAGTTTGAGGTTGTGAGAGAGAATGCATTTCTTATCTCTAAAAACCTCAAAGCCATAAGGGCTATATCTTGTATTCGATTGTTACAAGACTAACAACCCTATATTTAAGGTGGAGATAAGGGATAAATCGTATACCGTCCCATAGTATATGAGATGCAATCTAATCAAATCTATCATACATATCATATCTACCAACACTCTCCCTAAAGATGGGCATGGAAAAATGCAATGTTCATCTTGAATAGAAAATAATTACTTTTGGTGGGAGCTAAGAGTGGTGTGAGTCTGCTGGTGGTGTCGGAGGTGGCTATTGAGTGTGCCGAGGGTGGTGGCTATCGGAGCTAGTGGGTTGAAAACCCTAGTATGTCGCGAACGAGGAAAGCCGTCGTTCTGCTATGCTTCTGCCTGCATCTAAAGAGCGATCTGCTCTTATTTCTGCTTCTCAGAATGATGGAAACCGTGGCCGTGACAATACTAGTGAGTCTGAGGATAGGTCCAAACAGTTTTGTGACTATTGTAATACCAAATTTTATACCCGGGCCACATGCTATAAATTACATGGTTATCCACCAGGCGGTAGGGGGGCCCCAGGAGGTCGAGTGGGTCGCTTTGACCAGTCTAGGGTTGTGAAGGACGATTTAATGGTCATAATGCTAATGCTCATAACTTCACTGTTGTGGATCCTATAGCCCCAATTTCTGTTGATCAATCTCCATCTACTCCTACTCCAGCTATGTTCACAGCCTCTGAGGTGGAGGAGGCTTTCCGGAACTTGATGGCTCGCCGCACTTCCTCTACTACTGCCTCTGCATCTACAGGTGTTTCTACTTCCTTTGCCCAGTCAGGTATATTCATCCCCTCCACAAGAGCACACTTGTCTCACTCCTCGTCTCCCTGGATTATTGATTCTGGTGCCTCTGAGCAAATGTCTAGATGTTCTGATATTTTTGTTGATTATACACCGTGTTCAGGAAGAGATAAAGTTCGTATTGCAGATGGTACTTTTTCCTCTGTTTCAGGAAAGGGTACTATTCATGCAACTCCAACCTTACCTCTTTCCTCCGTCTTACATGTCCCAAATTCTTCTCATAATTTGCTTTCTATCAGTCATCTTACACAGAATCTAAACTACAGTGTAACGTTTTTCCCTTCTCATTGTGTATTTCCGGATCTCTCCACGGGGAGGACGATTGGCAGTGGTAGAGAAGAGAGTGGACTTTATTTTTTGGATGCTGGAGGACCTTTGGCTTATCACAGTTGTTTCGGGAAATAAAGCTGAAGACATACATCTTTGGCAAAAGCGTTTAGGACACCCGTCTTTTCATTTACTTAGTCTTAAATAAACATGTGTGTACACAATTTGGCTGTATCTAATGAAAGAAAAAAGGGAAGCTTTTTCCATCTTTAAAGCATTTCATAAAATGGTGTGTACACAATTTGGTACTAGTTTAAAGGTTTTGAGATCTGATCAAGGGGGTGAGTACATAGACTCGGGTTTGGTCGATTATTTCTGTTCTAATGGGATTATTCATCAAACATCTTGCACCGACACCCCTCAACAAAATGGGGTGGTGGAGCGCAAGAATCGTCATTTGCTTGATATTGCTCGTTCCTTGATTTTTTCAGTTAATGCTCCTAAATCCTACTGGGGTGAGGCTATGTTAACTGTTGCTTATCTCATTAACCGTCTCCCTACTCGTGTTTTGAACAAAAGGGCACCCATTGAAGTTCTATATGGTACATCTCCTTTGTTCTCTATTACTCATCGTATCTTTGGTTGTGTTTTTTTGTTCAGAATCACTCTCCTTCTCGGAGAAAGTTGGAACCCCGATCTATCAGATGTGTCTTTGTGGGGTATTCTCCCACCTAGAAAGGTTACCGTTGCTATCATCCTCCCTCTAGGAAATGGTTTGTCTCCATGGATGTTACTTTCCATGAGTCTCAGTCCTCGTCTAGTTCGGAGTCACCTCTTCAGGGGAGCAGTGGTGTGAGGAAGAAGTGACTCTCCCTGTCCTAGTTATGGGACGGAGAGGAAGTAATGAGAGAAAAAAAAAAGTAATGAGGGGGAAAATGAAGTTAAAAAGGAGAGGGAAAATGAAGGGAATCTTACTCCAACAAGAAAAGGGAAGGAGTTGTTGGTTTATTCAAAAGGTACATGGAGTAAATCCAACTATAAAGAAACCACTCCCTCTACTCTTCCATTGCATCTCCTGCTCGTGTTGAGGACCAAGGTAATTCTGATTCTGGTCTTGATATTTCTTATAATTCTTATACACCTGTACCTATTGAGTGTGGTTTTGATCTTGATGTCCCTATTGCAGTACGTAAGGGTGTTAGGGCTTGTACCCAACATCTTATTTCCAACTTTGTGTCTTATTCTCACTTGTCTCCTTCATACAGAGTTTTTCTTTCAAAAATTGCTTCTGTGTCTGTTCCTAACAATGTCTAGGATGCTCTTGCTGATCCCAAATGGAATTTTGCAATGATTGAAGAGATGAAAGCACTTCATAAGAATGGTACTTAGGAATTGATGAGCTTACCTATGGGAAAAAGGACTGTGGGATGCAAGTGGGTGTATGCTGTGAAGCATAGAGCAGATGGTTCTGTTGAGAGGTATAAAGCCACATTGTTGCTAAAGGCTTCACACAGACATATGGAATTGATTATCAAGAGACGTTTGCTCCGGTTGCCAAGATGAATTCTGTGAGAATTCTACTATCATTGGCAGCCAACTTTGGATGGCCTCTTCACCAATTTGATGTGAAGAATGCATTTCTTCATGGCGATCTTGATAAAGAAGTATACATGGATATTCCTCCTGGTTTTGAGGACTCTAAGACTGAAGGGAAGATGTGCCGACTAAGGAATTCTTTATATGGCCTGAAACAAACTCCACGGACATGGTTTGAGAGATTTACACAGGCAATGCTCAGGTATGGCTTCAAACAGAGTCAAGTTGATCACACATTATTCATTAAACACTCTTCACAATGGAAGACTACTGCCTTGATTGTGTACGTTGATAATATTGTTCTAACTGGAGATGATCTGGAAGAGATGAAAAGGTTAAAAGTGTTTCTGTCTAGCGAGTTTGAAATAAAAGATCTAGGAGCCCTCAAGTATTTTTTGGGAATTGAAGTTGCTAGATCCAGGCATGGAATTTTTATTTCTCAAAGAAAGTATGTACTTGATCTGTTGGAAGAGACTGGAATGCTTGGGAGCCGAGCATGTGACACCCCAATGGATTCAAATCAAAAATTAGGTGATGATAGTAGTGGAGCAAAAGCAGATAAAGGGAGATATCAAAGACTTGTAGGAAGACTCATCTATCTTTCACACACTCGTCCAGACATTGCGTTTGCTATCAGTGTTGTAAGTCAGTTCATGCATGCTCCTCGTGAAACTCATATGGATGCGGTCTTCAAGATTCTGAGATACTTGAAGTCAGCTCCGGGGAAGGGTCTTTTTTTGGCGAAACATGACCACCTTAGGATTGAAGCATATACCGATGCAGATTGGGCTGGTTCTGTGACCGACAGAAGGTCCACCTCAGGCTATTGTACATTTGTGGGTGGCAACCTTGTCACTTGGAAGAATAAGAAACAGAATGTGGTAGCTAGATCCAATGCAGAGGCTAAGTTCAGAGCTATGGCGCAAGGAGTATGTGAATTATTGTGGATCAAGTTACTGCTAACCGACTTGAGACTTGATCACAGTGAACCTATGAGGCTATATTGTGATAACAAGTCTGCAATTAGCATCGCCCACAATCCAGTGCAGCATGATCGGACTAAACATGTAGAGATTGACAGACACTTTATCAAGGAGAAGATTAATAGCGATGTAATTTGTACTCCATTTGTGAAGACCGAGGATCAACTTGCAGACATTCTCACAAAGGGAGTTGGAGGTAGACAGTTTCACTTTGCTCTTAGCAAGCTAGGTTTGAGAGATATTTTTGTACCAGCTTGAAGGGGGAGTGTTAGAACTTATTCGTTGTTACTGTTTTATTTTATTTTCCTTATAAGGGTACATTTGTAATTATCTTCTAGATTCATATAAATAATATACAGGAGGCTCATCTGCCTTCTAAGTTTTGCCCTAAATTATTCTACAGGTAGTCCCAAGTAAGTGAGAGAGAGAGCAGTAGGTGGCCTTTCGGGAGTTAAAGGAGTTTAAATATTCTGAGACAATTGGAAAAGAGTTATTAATATTAGGTAGAATTGTTAGTAGTGTGTGTATTGATGTTGTTGTCCTGAATGTGATAAAGGTATTTATAGTGAGGTAAATGTGTGATTTACGCTGGCGTGCTTGACATTGTGTCTAGTTGGCTCCTTCGGAGAGCCGCTTGTTTGAGGTGAAAGATGAATGTTGAAATGCCAGCGCGATTCGTGGTGCTTTGCGGCGATGGGTTTTAATTGGATTGTGAAGTAGACAATAGAACAAGCCGACATAGACCATCGGACAAGCAAGCGCCCGACATCTAAGGTAGGTGATGGGATGGGCCAACAGGTGATGGGTCGAGCCGATACCCAGCGAGTTGTGAAGTAGGTGACGGGACGGATTGGCACGTGAGGGTGTATGTGTCTCTCATTTTTCTTGAACCAACCCTAGTTTTGCCTGTGAGGCGTCTTGCTAGGGAGGTACCCTTGGCTCTAGCCGCCAAGCAATGAACTCTCGAGATCCTAAGTCATGGCCCATGGGTGGTAACAATTCCTTTTAGGTTTCATATCTTGGAGGTGACAATTCCTTGTACCTTGGAGGTGACATACCTTGGTGGTGAGATACCTTGGAGGTGACAAAGAGATACCAAGGAGATGAGCGCTCAAAGGAGGTGAGGGGGAGATGAGGAGCTCTAAGGAGGTGAGGAGGATCAAGGATATGAGGAGCTACGGGGAGGTGTAGAGGAGGTGGGGAAGTCCAAGGAAGTGAGGAGAAGAGTTCCAAGGAGCTGAGGACTGAGGAGCTATGGGGAGGTGACGAAGAGGTGAAGAGTTCCTAGGAGCTGAGGAGCTACGCGGAGCTTCCAAGGAGGTGAGGAGGTCGTTGCCTTGACCACCTCTGTGCTCGAGTACCCTACCAGTAGTATTAGAGACATGTGGCATTGGTGGTGACGTGGATAGGTGCCATGTCGCGGACAACTAAGGATTACCTACAGACGCTAATATGCTAGGAGTATTGTAGGGCACAACTGACAAAGAGAAGTGAGAAAGAATAGTATATATATACATATATTCTTGGCAATAGAGACGCATTGAAGGATGCAACCCAGTGAAAATATGTGACCAAGTTGACCGAGGGGAAGAATATCTATCTGGTATAATATCTTACAGAATCAGATTATGTGCTTTTAAAAATAAACTTACATGTATTACTAGCATAACAAGATTAAGCACGGTGCTCACTAGTGTAATTAAGGCTGCCTGATATAGGTTATAGATCAATGCATTCCTAAATCCTAACAATGTGAAGAAAAGTTAATAAAAAAGTTCAACCTTGAAGGCCTTCAAAAACGAATCATCTTCTTCATCATCTAATGTAGTCTCTTCAACCCCAACTTGTTCGCGGTCCAGTAACCTACCAAAGGAGTAACCATTGAATATTTTTTTTCTTAATAAACTTACCAAATGACTGGACGTCTATAAAGTATATTAGATCAAAAAATGAAACTCACCTATCTATTGCAGCAGCATCATAGTGAATTTGGCGGGATTTTCCGGCTTCATCATTCTCATCAGCAAATAGTTCCTTTGAGCCATACCTTATGATATCATCTAGTTCTTCCTAAATTCAAATTAAAAACAAGTTAGCATTTTGTATCGACTTTAAAAGCACCTACCAAAGCAGAAAAAATTTCCTTTTTCTTGCACAATTTTCAAATGCCGAAATGAAATGTTATCTAACATTCATTAACAGTGCAAGAACGAAAACACTCAAAGCACATAAGCAAAAGGATAGGGACCTCCCCGGAATTATATGTACCCCAGGGAAATACATCTATGCAAGTCATACGACTAGGTAACACCCTGTAAATAATAAATAACATGGGAATATTTTTTCAGCTTTTTTTAGCATGAATTTCCTTAACTCACATAATCACATGTCAAGCACCAATGCAAGTGGAAATAGGATTCACTACAACATAATTTTCAACTATTCTATTCATTGTGCAGCACAATATGACCTCGTACGACCATGACGAGTACGAAAACACGTATGGGAAGTGGACTTCTAAGTGTAAGGCACTGAACAAACTAGAAACACATGTGCCGTATTTCAGATGAGTAAAATTTTACAGGAATAACAGATAAATGTTTGATTCTTTCGGGATATACATGATTATCCATAATCGCCCAAATTCACTATTCTTAACCGTCAAAATGAAAATATATACCTGGTTAATGTTTTGTGCTTTGAGTCTCCCAACAACTAGATGCTCTAAAACCATTTTCTTCTTAGTCATCTGCATCATTCTTTCTTCAATTGTTCCTCGTGTTACAAGTCTAAAAATCATCACCTGCAAAATTTCAAGAACATGACTAAACCACAATCTGATAACAAGCAACAGGGCTGGACATTACTGCAGAATGTATTTTAACCTTGTTTGTTTGCCCAAGCCGATGAGCTCTAGCCATTGCTTGCAAATCAGCATGGGGATTCCAGTCACTGCAGAAAATTTATTTAATGACGAGAGAGTACAAACAGTAAGAAATGGGTCAAATATATGTTACTATACATGTCTGTACAGAGAGAGAGAGAGAGAGAGAATATGGCACTAAATTAGCGGTTGCAAATATTCATGTCAGTATTTAGAATCAGAGGTCAAATCAAAGGATAAGTTCCTCAGTCATCAGGGTTTTCACAAGAATTGTACGGCAATGCCTTACGGACTACCACAAGCTCTACACTCTATTGCAAAATCATTATTAAAATAAACAGTAAAACAAATTACTTGGCATCATAAAAGTATGTTGTAGATGCAGACAATTCTATAATAATGAAGAGAGAACTTGGAAAAAAAAATCACTCAGCACATGCATCACTGCAACTATTACAAAGGACTTTCTGCTAGAACTGTTAAACAGAGAAATTGGAAACAATAAGCCAAAAATTCTGATAAATCTTCATATGGCAACATGTAATCTAATTATGACAGGCTGCACGCTAACTTTGTACTTCCTTCTATTTATGAAACCCTCTCTTGGTAACATCATCAATTATTCCTTTTTCACCACCGTTTCAAACTAAGAGAGCTTGACACAACAAATTGATAACAAATATTAGATCAATCACTTCATCTCAATAGAGAGCCCTTGATCCACATAACATTTTTCTAGGTGGTTGAATCAACAAAGGATACTCAAAATGTACGTATGTGCTAAATGAAGGAAAGTCAAGGCTTATAAGTCCGCCAGTGACAGCCAGGAGTTGCTGTATGTTGAGGTCATAATTCTATTATATTGCAATGCGACCACAGAACATTTATGAGAACACTTCACTATTCTCATGTTCATGCATGCAACAGAATCATCTTATAGTTTAAATTAAAGTGAAATTCGTTTAACATATATGTCTCTTTCTATAAGTATACATTCATTCAACATGCAGGTTGCTCCATTCTTTCACATTCCAAGTCAACTAGCATTGTTTTATTTGGGACACACACAGTCTCTGGAAATCTTCTTTTTCCTTGGACTGGTGGACTTAAGTGCTAATATGTACTTCCTTGGTGCGGAGAGCATCAGATTCACTCAAACGCCTCTACTTCCTTCTCTAAGCCTGCACTCATGTACAGCCAATCGAAAGTTTTAGAAACACTCCCTTCAATTGACAAATGTTCAACTATACCCCATGAAATAGTCTCGTCAGTGCTCCAAAAATCAAACTCAGTTTCATGAGAAACAACCTCCCCAACACATACTCATCCCAGTTATCAAGCCACAATGACCATATGTCACAACAGCTTAGCAAGTCACTGTCTATTAGTACTCCTATAGTAGATCTTACTAGTGTTCCTCTTAAAAGAATCATGTATATCTCGACGTTGCAAAACAAGGAACAAAAAATCAAACAATCACCTCATCATACTTACAGTAACGGTTTTTTCGTAAAATCTCATTAAGCACTAAATCCAATCTGTCACTAAGATATATTAGCAATCAAAATATAACTCCTTTGACATAGGAACTGACAACTCACTGACCTAATATATACAAAAAGTGGGTGAACAATCTGATAGCTTTCTTAGGCATATTATGCAAGGAAACATTGAGCTTAGCTTATTCTTAAGCTTGCCCTCTTTGACATGCCATTGAACAACTTAATAACAGTTTCCATGTCTCCAGATTTGCACAAAAGAACACGCCATCGTGTAATTTCAATAATAGTAGGGAAAAGAAAACACCAAGTTCTTCATCTCCTATTGGGCATGATTTGCTTTATGGATTTAGTGAAGGTGAAAGAAAACGAAAAATGTAAGGAAAGCTGATTTTTATTTTCTTTACTACTCTTTCATTGTAATAAGAATAAATATAAAATTTCTCAAAAATATTCAAGATAAATGGCAATGACTGCCTCATCTAAAAGATTTAAGGCTTTCTCCAACAACCAAGACAGTCCATAACTCTAACTGCGCTGTTCTCAACCCCTGTTTTATGTCAAAGTTCGGATTTCCTTTCACAACAATCACCGCAGTGCGGCATTTGATCAAAGTACCTATATGTTATATGTACAACTCCTCCCATGGGAACGCACCTCTATTTTTAAGTGGAAGCTTTAATGCTATCAATTAAAAGGACTATTTTCACATAAAAACCTAAATAACCACATTATCTGTTTTCTTTGCATTGAATTGAGCTTGGCAATTGTTAAGTCACTAATTACGCCAAAAGATTAAGCTATTAGAGAATGGGCCCAATGGCAACAATGTATATCAAGCTTCAACACTGTCCCTCACATGCGACCGTGGAGAGGCAACAAGCTAAACTCCATCACATTGGAGCCAATAACAAATTGCAAATATGCACACCAAATCAGGGACAAAGACTCAAACTTGAGACCTCTTACAAACAATGCTCTAATACAATAACTGACTAGTAACTCCAAAAGCTTAAGTTGTTAGAGAATGGCCCAACGATACACATGAAGCTTCAACAGAAATAACCATATCTCGTCCACAAAATTTAAAATTTTGTCTCTACCTCTTTGTAAAAATGAAGAAGATAGGTCTGAAGATCAATTTTGAGAATTTTAGTTGGATCCAATACAGAAGGGAGGTACGTGCACAAGAGACTTAGGTCCTAACACTAAGTTATTGGGGATCAAGTGCCAGGAAGTAGTAGCAATACTTTAAGTGGTTGGCTTCAGTTTAGCCTATATATTCTTTCCTTTTTTTATGGTTTCACCAAAAGCAGAGCCCAAAGCTAACATAAAAGGCAGGCAGCCCACCAAGACGACCCCAACATTCATGTTTGTATACCATGGTGATCACACGATCAAGGATTCTGTTGGAGATAATGTTTGACCCCAACATTCATGTTTATATACCATGGTGATCACACGATCACTGATTCTGTTGGAGATAATATTTGATATGATCTTATCCCGTATTTAATATTATCTCTCAAGATTAGGAATTTATGATTTCCTTTGACTGTAATCTTTTATTTTTGGTATTTCATTGATGTGGTTATTTCCTTTTTCTTTAGTATAGGTTGTAAATAAATAGTGGATGATTTCTGTGGAAATGATAAGAACCAATTTACCCAATTCTTGTTTTCTTCTTGATATCAAAGCCTGTCATATCCACCACGACCCAAACCCTAGCCGCAGCCCCAGCCACCACCCCAGCCCTCGCCACAGTCCACCTGACCACCCCAGCCCTAACCACAGCCCACCAGCCCCCCAGCCAAGGATCAAAATTTTGTTTCGTTTCGTGTCGTTTCCACCGAAACGACCAAAACATTTCGGTTTCTCAAGGGACCAAAACGAATCATCGCTAGAATCTCGAAATTCCGATGTTTCCACCGAAACGAAGTTGTTTCCACCGAAACACTCATCTAGTGTTTCAATTATATAATTGTAAATTTGTAAGACTAATGATTATTATCAATAAGTATATTAAATTCAATATAGTAAGTATTTGATTATAAAACTAATTAACATAATAGGAATATAAGTATGTAACTAAAACAAACATATATTAACATTATTAATATTAGTTATTGCAATCAACTATTGTTCACAAAGTCAGTTAATTTAAAAAAAATTAGATTAATTATTGAATTTGTGGTGAATATATGTGATATAAATACATATATGGAATAGTGCAAATAAACTAAAAAACAATTATATATTCCACGTTCACTGTAGATTGGCGACTAAATCCTCGTGCACTTTAAATTTGAGCAATATATTGTTAATGCAACTATATATATAGACCTCTCAAAGGTTTAATTAATCAATTATTAACTTGACTTGTGCAAAAAGTTAAGATTAAAGTTATGTATCCGCAAGTTTCCCAATGTTTGCAATTTTCCACGTTTCCGAAATGTTTCTGTTTCCAAGCACACCGAAACAATAGATCGAAACGAAATTTTGATCCTTGCCCCCAGCCCCTCACTGCAGCCTCCAGCTACCACCCCAGCATTGGCTCAGCCTCTGTCACTCTCGGTTGCCCTCCTCTGTCCTTTTCGATAGCCCTTGTTGCTGCCACTTGCCCGTTGAGAGCCCTTTCTGCATCGGTGTTGTTAATAGTGTGTATTATTGTATTTTGGGTTGTCCCACATCACTTAGTTAGTTTATTAGTCTAGGAGTTAGACGCCTATATATAGGCTCTTGTATTCTTCTTCTAATTCATTCAATATATTGTGATTTCACACTTTTACATGGTATCAGAGCAACCGTTCTTGGCTTTGCTCAGCTTGTTGCCGATCCTTAGTTAGGGTTCGAGAGTTCATTCTTGTTGCCGGATTTCCGTGAGAAGTTCGAGAGGTTTTCTGTTCATTGCTGTGTTCAATTAGCCACAACCAAACCCTAAACAGTTGGAGCAGCCAAACCCTAGCTCCAGCAGCCTCTTTTCAAATCCAAGCAGCTGCAGCCAAAACCAAACAGCCGCAGCCCTCAACCACCAGCCCACCCTTCGGCGACCCTCGCCTGAGTCCGGTGACCCTCCGTCGACCCTCGCCCGACTCCGGCGACCCTCCAGAAGCTCCGGCGACCCTCCAGCAGCCTTCTACAACCCTCCAGCAGTCTTCTGCAACCCTCCAGCAGCCTTGTGGTCTCTTTTTTCTTGGTTTTGTGGCTCCGATCTGCTCGAACAGCCCCCTACGACCCTCCAGCAACCTTGTGGTCTCTTTTTCTTGGTGTTTGTGGCTCCGATCCGCTTGTGTGACAAGCTTCTTGACTTCGTTTCGCTTTACCGTTTAAATGGATCCAATTCTTTCCTTGAGATCTATACTTTCCATGGAATCCAAAGCTCTTCCTCAACTCACCACTAGGAAGTTGAATGGATCCAATTTTCTCCAATGGTCCCGCGCTGTCCATATTGCTCTCACTGGCTTGGGGTTTGAAGCTCACCTTACCGAGTCTTCTCCCACCACCGATGACAAGGCCATCAAGACATGGATGCCCAAATCTTTGCCCTCCTTTGGAATTGCATGGAACCACACATTACGGATATGTGTGGTCACTTGGGCACTTGTAAGGATATTTGGGAGTATACTCATCTCTTATTCTCCAGCGATCTCACTCGGATGTATGATCTCTCCTCTCCGTATTTTCAGTTGCAGCGAAGTGATCTCTCCGTTACGGAGTATTTTGCCTCCTTCAAACGGTTAGTTGAAGAATTGAACGGCGTTATGCCTATTACTACTGATGCACAGAAACAGCAAGAACAGTGGGAACAAATGGCCGTTATGAAGTTTCTTGCTGGCTTAAAACCTGATTTTGAGCCTGTTCGATCCCAGATTCTAGGGGGTGCCTCTCTGCCTTCTCTTGCTGAGACTTACCAGCGTGTTCTCCGGAGTACATCTCGTGATCAGGGTTCTAATTCCTCTGTTACTGATCATTCCGCCTTAGTTACTCAGGCTCCACCATCCACTGCTGGTCGGGGTGATGGTAATCCCCGTCGTGGCCGTGGTGGTTACCGTGGTGGTAATCGTGGTGGATATGGGGTCCGTGATCGTGGTCGTCCTCATTACACCAATTGTGATAAGGACGGTCATTACAAGGAGACATGTTGGGATCTTATTGGTCGCCCTGCTCGATTTGCACATGCTATTGTCTCTAGTGATGCCTCGTCATCTTCTCATGCTCCTACTGCGGGTGATCCGATTTCCATCTCCAGTGAAGAGTACTCTCAATTTCTTCAGTTCCAGGCCTCCCAGCATGCTTCTGCTCCTAGTACATCTCTTGCTCAGAAAGGTACCTCCACTGCTTGTCTTACTTCCCGTACTCGTCCTTGGGTAATTGACTCTGCTGCCACTGATCATCTCACAGGTATATCCACCCCTTTTTCGTCTCTTGAACCGTCCTCTTCTTTACCTCCCGTTACTTTGGCGGATGGCTCTTCTATGCCCGTTGAAGGCATAGGGACTGTCCAATTATCCCCGTCTTTGTCCTTATCTGTCCTTTTTATATCTCGTTCACCCTTTACTTTGATATATGTTGGAAAGTTGACTAAAGATATTAATGTTTATGTTTCTTTTTTCCCTGATTCTATTCTTATTCAAGATTTGACGACTCGGAGGACGATTGGCGTAGGGCATGAATCTGAAGGTCTTTACTACTTTGATGAATTGCCTACCTCTTCAACTCCAACAGCATGTCCTGCCACTGTGTCTCCTCACCAGATCCACTGCCGTCTTGGTCATCCTTCCTTAGCCAATTTGAAGCTACTAGTACCTAGTTTAAGTCATTTATCTACTTTAGAATGTGAGTCCGGTCAATTGAGGAAGCATCACCGTGTCCAATTTGCTCCCCGAGTTAATAATCGTGTGTCTAGTCCATTCCAATTAGTGCATTTAGATGTTTGGGGTCCACATCGTATTACTTCAATTAAAGGGTATAGGTATTTTGTTAGTTTTATTGATGATTTTTCCCGAACTACATGGCTTTATTTAATGAGAAATCGCTTTGAGTTATTTACTATATTTTCTACATTCTGTAATGAAATTAAGACTCAGTTTCATGTTCCTATTCAAATTCTCCGTAGTGACAATACACAAGAATATTTTTCCCATCCCTTTACAACATATATGGCACAACATGGCATGCTTCATCAATCCTCATGTGTTCATACCCATCAGCAAAATTGGGTTGCAGAAAGAAAAAACCGTCACTTATTAGAAGTCACCCGTACATTGTAATTTGAGATGCGGGTCCCCAAGATCTTCTGGGGAGATGCAGTTCTTACTGCTTGCCATTTGATTAACCGTATGTCATCTTCCATCCTAGATCGGGGCACACCCCATGCCACCTTGTTTCCCACTACTCCACCTTTCCCTGTTGCTCCACGTGTATTCGGGTGTATCTGTTTTGTGCATAAACTCACTCCAAGTACCGACAAGTTAGATCCCCGTGCTATCAAGTGTGTTTTCTTGGGGTACTCCAGAACACAGAAAGGTTATCGTTGTTATAGTCCTTCCTTGCATCGCTTCTTTGTTTCTGCTGATGTTACCTTTTTTGAATCCACCCCTTATTACTAAGTCTCACTCTATTACTGATCCTGACTTTATGGTTCCCCTTCCCCTTCCCCTCTCCCTACCTCCCAAAGCTGGATTGGACCGTCCTGACCTCCAGACATACACTCGCCGTCATCAGGATGTTGAGACTATTCAGGATTCAGCTACTACGCATGTGGCCTCCGTGTCTTCAGATCCGTCTCCGTCAGACTCAGACCTTCCGATTGCTCTCCGGAAGGGTAAGCATACTTGTACTTCTCATCCTATTGCAAATTTTGGCTCTTATGATCATTTGTCTCCTACTTTCTCTTCGTTTGTTGCCTCGTTGTTTACTTTTTCTATTCCTAAGTCTACTGCAGAGGCTCTTTCCCATTCAAAATGGAAACAAGCTATGGAGGATGAGATGCTTGCTTTGAGAGAAACTAGTACTTGGGAATTAGTGCCTCTTCCACCTGGGAAGTCTGCCGTTGGGTGTTGTTGGGTGTTTACTGTTAAAATGCATCCTGATGGCACTATTGATCGATTGAAAGCACGTCTTGTTGCCAAGGGCTATACTCAGGTTTATGGTCTTGATTATTCCGAGACATTTTCTCCGGTTGCCAAGATTGCTTCTGTTCGTCTCTTCATCTCCCTCGCAGCTACTCACTGGCCGTTACATCAGTTAGATGTCAAAAATGCCTTTCTCAATGGCACTCTCTTGGAGGAGGTATATATGGAGCAACCACCTGGGTTTGTTGCTCAGGGGGAGCCTAGTATGGTTTGTCGGTTGAAGAAGTCTCTATATGGTCTGAAACAGTCTCCTCGTGCCTGGTCTGGAAGATTTAGTGAAGTTGTTGCCGAATTTGGTCTCCAGCGGTGTGGTGTTGATCACTCTGTCTTTTATAAGCATTCTTCAGCAGGTAAAATCCTACTTGTAGTTTATGTTGATGATATTGTTATAACTGGAGATGATTTCAAGGGAATTCAGGAACTGAAGACCTTCTTGCAAAAGCAGTTCCAAACTAAAGACTTGGGACAACTTAGATACTTTCTGGGCATTGAAGTGGCTAGATCTAGTGAAGGGATTTGTCTCTCTCAAAGAAAGTATGTTCTTGATCTCCTCTCTGAAACAGGCCATTTAGGATCCAAGCCCTTGGATTCTCCTATGGATCCTAACACTAAGTTATTACCATATCAGGGAGAGCTCATTGATGACCCAGGACAGTACAGACGTCTGGTAGGGAAGCTTAATTACCTAACAATAACTAGACATGACATTGCATTCGCTGTGAGTGTGATTAGCCAGTTTATGGATTGTCCTCGAACAACCCATTGGGATGCTGTGATACACATTTCGAGATATCTCAAAGGTGCTCCAGGACGTGGTTTGTTGTACAAAGGTCATGGTCACATACGAGTTGAAGGTTACACTGATGCAGATTGGTCAGGTTCTCCTGGTGATAAGAGATCCACTACAGGTTATTGTGTTATCGTTGGAGGCAACCTTGTTTCATGGAAAAGCAAGAAACAAACTGTGGTAGCTCGGTCTAGCGCAGAATCAGAGTACAGAGCCATGGCCCACACTACTTGTGAGCTAGTATGGATGAAGCACTTATTAGAGGAACTTGGGTTTACTCAAACTACTCCAATGAGTTTAGTTTGTGATAATCAAGCTGCAGTTCATATCGCCTCTAATCCCGTCTTTCATGAAAGGACAAAGCACATTGAAGTCGATTGTCACTTTGTTCGAGAGAAACTTTTGGAAAATATTATTCATACAGTGCATGTGAAGTCTGCAGATCAATTAGCTGACTTGTTCACTAAAGCGTTAGGAGGGATTCGAGTGAAATATATTTGTAACAAGCTTGGTGCATATGACATGTATGCTCCAGCTTGAGGGGGAGTGTTAATAGTGTGTTAATAGTGTGTATTATTGTATTTTGGGTTGTCCCACATCGCTTAGTTAGTTTATTAGTCTAGGAGTTAGACGCCTATATATAGGCTCTTGTATTCTTCTTCTAATTCATTCAACATATTGTGATTTCACACTTTTACAGGTGTAATGCACTAGAGTCTCAGTGCTCCCTTTCCATACTTTTAGGCTACCGATTTTTCTCCGATAGCCCCTGTTCCTGCCTGTCGATGTCGTTTTTTCGGGACAGCCAGCCTTAGTATTTTATCTTTCCTCTGACCATATTCGATTCCTCAAAATATCTGACCTCAATCCCACCATCACAGACCCACAATCCTTGGCCACTTCACCTGCAACCCCACTTCGTCCAGATGTCTCTCTTTCTCAACATACACCCGCTCACCATGTTATGAGTGTGTTGTTGAATGGGAGGAATTTTGATGCTTGGTCTCGTAGCTTTCGCATTTATCTAGGTGGAAAGGGCAAATCTGGGTGGCTTTTGGGTTCTGAACCAAAACCAGCTATCGGTGATCCTAAGCTAGCGCAATGGGATATCGGTAACTGTACTATCCTTGGGTGGCTTTATAATTTTATAGAGGAACGTATTTATCATGTGTTCATGTACCATGACACGGTTCAGAGTTTATAGTCTTCTTTGACCCAGGTATATGCGCATGAGCGTAATGATGCTCGTATTTTCGAGCATTATCGAAACATTCACTAGACCACTCAGGCATCTCTGGGCCTTTCTACAGCTGATTATTTTGCCTATCTTTAGTCTCACTGGAAGAGCTGGCTCAGTATGAACCATTAAGCGTATTCTCATCTGAAGGTGCCATTGTAGCCAAACGTTCCAACTGCCAGCATACTTACCAGTTGCTCATGGGTTTAAAATCTGAGTTTGAGTCTGTTCGAACTCAACTTTAAACACATCTCCTATCAAGAAACAAAATTTCGTTTCGTGTCGGTCGAAACCACCGAAACTTTTCGGTTTCGTGGCCCACCGACACGAATCATCATGGGAATCTCGAAATTCCAAAGATTCGACATGTTTCCTGCGTTTCCATGTGTTTCGAACAAAACACGTTTGTTTCAAACGAAATAGGGATGTGATTCGACTGTGAGGTAAAAAGGGGTGGAATCAAAATGATTAAAGAATAGAAATTTGGGGGAAAGATGCTGAATCTGTATATATAAAGCTTACTTGGTTCAGATCTGATTCAAGATTAGTTCTTCTTCGTCGTCGTCTTCTTCTTCTTCTTCTTCTTCTTCATCTTCCTTCGCTGGTTCTTCGCTGTCTTCTTCTTCTTCTTCTTTTTTCTTCTTCTTCATCTTCTTCTTCATCTTCTTCTTCTTCACTGATCCAGTGAAGCCCTAGCGAGAGCATCTTGCCGAGAGGTAACGACGAGCTTCTGTTTTTTTTTTTTTTTTTTTTTTTTTTTGATTTTTTGCTTTTTGAAAGTATCTCATATAGTGTATTAGTTATATAAATTAATACTGTATATAAATTCGTATTAGTTATACTTATACAGTATATTAGTCCTATACTTATACTGTATTAGTTATAACTTATATAAGTTATATAACTAATATTCTTATAAATATAAAATTAGTTATACTAAATTTACTAATTAGTTAGTATTAAAAAATAAATACACCCTCCGTCCCATAATAAGTGTCCACATTTTCTGTTTTGGATGTCCCACAATAAGTGTCCACTTTCCTAAATTTGTATTTAGCTTTTACTTATTTTCCAAAACTACCCTTATAATAAAGACAAAGTAGCATTTATTTGTGGTCTCAAAACAATCAAAAAATCAAACACCCATCACATTTAAGGGTAAAATTGGAAAGTGACCCTTTAATGAATCAAAAAATCTAATATAATACAACTTTCTTAAATAATGTGCAAAATGAAAGTGGACACTTATTATGGGACGGAGGGAGTAAATAAATTTACTAATTGGTCGTATAAGTGTACTAATTGCAATTGATATTAATTAGTAGTCCTATAATTGTGGTACACTAATTCCAAAAATAACAAAAACAAAAATAAATATGATATATTATAGTACAATATAATATACTATAATATATGACTATATTTTAACCAAAAATAGCATTATGTGATTTAAGTATAAAGATGACATTTCACAACCAACTGAAAAAAAAAAAAAAAAGAAAAAAAAAGAAATGGCAACGAGATATTGGTTGGAACCACGGGACACAGATTGGAGATACTCGGCAACATGTGCAATGCAACTACTGTCACTCTACAGCCGGTTGGATGTGAATTTGTTGGATGAATAACCATTTGTATTTTGGAGATGTCTTTTTAGCTCCTTATGTGTTTATATGTAACTTTTCTTTTCTATGAATGGTGTTTCCTGTATTCTATGAACTGCTTGACAGTAGATTGACGCCTAAATTATCATGTATTTTCAATTTGAACTATATATTATTGATATAACTACATATATAGACCTCTCAAAGGTTCAATTAATCAATTATAAGCTTTATATGTGCATACAGTTTAGTTTGAAGTTGTGTTTCCACAAGTTTCTTAGTGTTTCCGATTTTTTCCAGTGTTTCCACATGTTTCCGAAACGTTTCCGAAAAGTTTCCGTTTCTGGGAACACCGAAACGAAATTTTGATCCTTGTCTCCTATGCCACCTCTCTTTGAGGCATTTGCTACCCTTGATGATGATGAGCGTCGTCGTCGTCTCCTTCAACTCCTGACTCCACCATTACCAGAGCCATCTCATGTGCCAAATCAGATGGCCTTTGCTGCTTCCTCAGGCTCAGGATCTCGTCTTCCGGGTAGACGTTCTCCTTGTACTCATTGTGGGGTATCCGGTCATAGTAGGGACTGTTGCTTCAAACTTCATCACGTGCTAAGGGAGTTATCTAAGAGAAATAAGGGAAAGGGACCGCCCCGTACTGGAGCTGTGGCAGAAATAGCTTCCACTTCTGATATCCTTCAGCTTCAGACTCAATTTCAGAGACCCAGATAGAAAAGTGTCAGACACAATTGGGATCCCTCTTGCAGCAGCATAAACACTCCAGCTCTTTTCCCCCCACAGCTACTCTTGCCACAGGTACGAGAACTGTTCTTCATGTTAAGTTTGGCAATCCAACTTGGGTTCTTTATTCTGGTGCTAGTGATCATATGACCGGTGAGTTATTCTTTTTTTCTTCTCCTTTGATTCATGTCTCTAATACTGTTTGTATTGCAGACGAAACCACTCTCCATATTAGAAGTAAGGGTGATGTGTGTTTATCTCCTCACATTACTTTGACATCACAGACACACAATCCTCAGCCACTGTGGTGCTATTTTCTCACCCCATACTTGTCTCTTGCCGAATCCGATTTCAACGAAGATTTTTGCCACGGGGTATGAGCGGGATGGATTGTACTACTTTGGGGATCCTCTTGGAGAAAGTTCGTTGTCTTCTGGCTTTCAGGCATCGGTTCTACCAGTTTCGGAGTCGTTTAATTTTTCTTTAGTCTTTACATTTGTGGCACGCTCGCTTGGGCTAAATATCTTTGTCAACACTTTCCATTATTGAATAAAGCCTTCCAAAAATTTAAATTTAGTTGTGTGGTGTGTGAATTATCTAAACATACTCGCTCTACCTAGATTCCTCGTATGACACGTGCAACTTGTGCTTTTGATCTCATTCATACTAATGTGTGGGGGCCTTCTCCCGTTACTACTCTTTCTGGACATAATTATTACGTTTCATTTATTGATGATCACACTCGTTGTACTTGGGTTTATCCCTTAAAGAGAAAATCAAAAGTCTGTACTCTTTTTACAAATTTTTTACAAATGATTAAAACCCAGTATCACACTGTTGCACATACTCATCGGTCTAATAATGGTTGGGAGTACATTACTAATGAATTTAGGCCGGAACTTAATAAACAAGGTATCCTACAGCAACTCACATGCCCTTATACCCCTGAACAGAATGGTGTTGCTGAACGCAAAAATCGCACTATCATGACTATTGTTCGTTGCTTCTCTGTGGGATTCATGTACCAAAATATTTTTGGCACCTGGCTGTTCTTACAGCCACTTATTTGCTTAATCGGACCCCTAGTCGAGTCCTTCAGGGCAAAGCTCTGTTGCATCCTCTTCAACCCGATTGTACTCTCTTTTCCATCACCCCCCGTGTTTTTGGGTGCACTTGTTTTGTCCAGAATCGCAGTCCCACTCGCTCTAAGTAGGATAATTAGGCAGTCAAATGTGATGTAGTAATTTGTAATACTATATACTTATTAGTAGTACTTTATGTTTTATTAGTTGTCTTTTATGTTAATTTTTTCGGTTGTCATTTGATGTGGGTCACAACTCACAAGCATGTTAGGGTAGTATAGGTTAAAGAGGGTATAAATAGTAGCCGAGGGATAGGGTAAATTGGTTTTTTGGGATATTTTGTATTTGATATTGCTTGTAAAGCAAGTTGAGCTTTAAGTTCTTTAATGGTGATTGTTTCCCTTGATCGTAATCAGCCGCAAGTCAGTTTGGTCCAAGTTTTGGTTCAAAAAAATGGATTCAGCTGGTTTGAACTGGGTTCGCAAGGCAATTGCGAACTAGAATTATATCGCGACAGTCATAGGGGTTGTTTGGTAAGATTCTGCAGCAACAACACCACTCGGTTGAAGCAGTCGCAAGCTGGGTTACAGTCGTGAGTCACCTACTGCCTCGTTCGAAGCAATCACAAGTTGGGTATCTGGTTCGCAGTGTGTTGAGAAGCTGTTTTGTTGAGAGTTCACCAATTCCTAGGTTCGAATTCAAGCTCTGATACCAAATGATGCAAAGTGATTTGCAATATCAAGGGGAATTTAGAGAAATAGAGAAGAACTAGGGTTTTGGGAAACAATCACCATTAAAGAGCTTAAAGCCCAATTTGCTTTACAAGCAATATCAAATACAAAATATACCAAAAAACTAATTTACCCTATCCCTCGCCTACTATTTATGCCCTCTTTAACCTATACTACCCTAACATGCCTGTGACCCATACCAAATGACAACCAAAACAAATAACATAAAAGACAACTAATAAAACATAAAGTACTACTAATAAGTACATAGTATTACAAATTACTACATCAATTTTCGAACCACTAGACATCAATTACTGTGTCACAAACCAGTAGACATCAATCATCAATTTTCGAACCAACCTTGAACCGAACAAAGCCTTCTCAGTCAGTTCAGTACCAAACATGGACATGTGCATGTGTCTACATCATCGGATAGGAGCCGCAACTTAGGTGGGGGTGTGACTTCAGGCTCGCAACCATCAATCGACCCTCGGAGTGATCTTTCGATCAGTTGCAAAGGGAATTGAGACTCTGTTTGGGGTTTCCGGTGGTTGGTGGGTTTCGACGATGTGCTGCGTTGTAGCCATTTGGAAACCAGCAGCTGCTCAATTTAGTTCCGCAAGGTAAATTATCATCATTTTGGAGTTTATTACACCATTATTGGTTTGTATAGGTTGAGAATTGGCTTATTGATTGTTTGTGGGTTGAAACTAGATTCTATTTGGTTGTCAATTTGCTTTGGCTAGTTGGGTCATGACTTGTGGTTAGAGATTTAATTCAGTTTTTCACATTTTGGTACCAATTTGTTTGTGAGTTGTTATGACTCATAGAGGAAGAGAAAGAACGGGTAGCGGGCGAGGAAATGCCATGTATTTTGTGTATGGGGCTGAATTTGATTTAGCTCATCTCAGGGGCCTAAGGGTACCCAACATGCATTGGATGAATTAACAAGGCAAGTTGCTACCTTAACACTAAGGAAAAGCATTTGCAACCATCTAATTCCACAATTCAAATTCTGAAATTCTACGGTGATGAATCGGGATTTGTTGATTGGGTAAACGAAGTCCAATATTCACTCGAAGCAGAGCAAAGCAAGTCCAGACGGAGGGTCAAGAAACCAATCAAGGTGAACAACCAGTGACGAGGGGCGAGTTTATGGTCCCTTAGAAGGGGAAAGGCAAATTAAGATCCTTAGAAAAAGACAGGCAAGCCTAAAATTAAGATCCTTAGAAAGAGAAAGGCAAGCCTAAAATCAAATTAAGATCCTTAGAAAGAGAGAGGCAAGTCTAAAATTAAGGATTGGTACACAATGAGGAAGAAGTTGGAAAGACAATTTGTACACGTGACTGGCTTTCCAACTAAAAGTGTGGAGTTAACGCACCATTCTTTTAAGTTGGACCTTAATGGCGAGCCAACATTTGATGAACACTTGGGTGAAGAACTGTGTTAATTGAGGATTGTTATGAATATGAGTTTGATGTAGAAGTATGCAAAAAAGTTGATAAAGAATTTGGTGAAGATTCGGTATTTGATGGTTGGTATGACAATGAGTTTGAAGAAAAACTAAACCAAGAAGATGCCAAGGAATTTTGTGAGGAACCACAATTTGATTTTTGTTATGAAAGCGAGTTTGAAGAAAATCAAGGTGAAGTAGATGACAAGGAATTGGACATGGTTCCAATATTTGATGATTGTGGTGATAGCGAATTTGAGGGCAAGGACGTTGACTTTATTGAACTTCTTTGGTCTCCAAAGAAGGGTGATGTTGCTTCAACAAATTATAAAAAGGAGTATTGATGCATGCAAATACATTTGATGCTCAAATTAAAGAGTAAATGAAAAGGGTAAGAACATTTTAGGGTCTGGAGGACCAAAACCCTAGAAGAAGAGCTCTTAGGCTCACTTGGTATAAACCAATTACAAATATCAAAATAAACAAAAAGCCCCCTTTCACCTAGCCCTAGACTACTATTTATACTAAATACAAGTCATGCTAACATCACATGCTTGTGACTAAATCAAAATAACAACAAAAGGAAATATTACAAACTAAGTACAATTATTAGAATATAAAGTACTACAAATTACTGCATCAGACTCTCCCTCTAAAGAAAACTTGTCCTCAAGTTTAAATACCAACTTCCTCGTTCACATTTCGGCGGTATATTTTCTCTTGATACTTAGGAAAACATCATGGTTGCCACTCTATGTTCAATTGCATCTTCAAACACTTGGAATCGGATATAAGATGTAGTTCTCTTCTCCAAATGCCAAATTCTCTTTGATACCCGTAGATTCATCATCTTTGATATCCATATATTTTCCCTTAGATTCATCATCTTCACCATCATGCCACTCAATTTCAAATTCATCACCCAATGTTAGTGTCTTGAATTCTTCACCCTCTCCTCACCAACAAAAGTTTCTAGTTCATCCTCCTCCTCATCATCACTAGAAGGAAGACCGTTAAGCGCATTAATTGTTCATTTACAGAGAAAGCTTGGAGAAGGCCAATTGACTATCTCCCATTATATTATTTAGATGAAAACCCTAACGGGTAAATTACAAGAGTACCCTTAGGTACGAAATATAAAATAAAACAAAGGGAAAAAACATAACTCTCAACACTCCCCCTCAAGCTGGTGCGAAAATATCTTTCATGCCCAGCTTGCTAAGAATGAAGTGAAACTGTCGACTAGCAAGGCCCTTTGTTAGTACATCTGCTAACTGATCTCCTGTTCTCACAAACGGAGTACAAATACACCCACTGTTCAATTTCTCTTTGATGAAATGCCTACCAATTTCCACATGCTTCGTTCTGTCGTGTTGAACCGGATTGTGGGCAATATCGATAGCAGCTTTATTGTCACAATACAACTTCATAGAGTCCTCTGGTCCAAAACCAAGATCTGACAATATTATTTTAACCCAAAGTAACTCACACACACCTTGGGCCATGGCTCTGAACTCTGCTTCAGCTCTAGACCTAGCCACTACTTACTGCTTCTTACTCCTCCAAGTTACTAGATTACCACCCACAAATGTACAATAACCCGTGGTTGACCTTCTGTCTGTTATGGAGCCAGCTCAGTCTGCATCAGTATAGGCCTCAACACCAGTGTGTCCATGTTTTGGAAAACATAACCCTTTCCCTGGCGTTGACTTTAGGTACCTCACAATTCGGAATACAGCATCCAGATGGGGTTGTTTAGGCATTTCATCTCTTCTAAATCATTCCCTGTGAGAACGATGTCATCTACATAAACAATCAGGGCAGTCACCTTTCCTTGTGGAGAGTGCTTAATAAAAAGAGTGTGATCTCCTTGGCTTTGCCTGAAGCCATACCTGATCATGGGTTGGGAGAGCCTGTCAAACCAAGCTCTAGGAGACTGCTTGAGGCCATACAGAGACTTCTTGAGATAACACACTTTCCCTCTGGTCTTGTCACTCTCAAACGCAGGGGGAATATCCATGTAGACTTCTTCTTCTAAGTCTCCATGTAGAAAAGCATTCTTTACATCAAATTGATGTAAGGGCCACTCCAAATTAGCTGCTAGGGATAGCAAGATTCTGATTGAATTCATCTTGGCAACTGGTGCAAATGTTTCCTGATAGTCCACTCCATATGTCTGAGTGAAGCCTTTGGCCACTAGTCTGGCTTTATATCTTTCAACTGTCCCATCTGCTCTATGTTTCACTGTAAACACCCACTTGCACCCAACTGTCCTTTTCCCACGAGGCAACTCTACTAATTCCCAAGTGCCATTTTTCTTGAGAGCATTCATCTCAAGTTTCCACTTAGTATCAGCAAGAGCTTCCTGTACATGGTTAGGGACAGACACACAATCGAGTTTGGACACAAAAGCCTTCTACGAAGGAGATAAACGAGTGTAGGAAACAAAATTTGAGATGGGATGCTTAGTACATTGCCTAGTACCTTTGCGGAGAGCAATAGGGATCTTTAAGTCACAATCTAAAGGAGTGGTTGAAGAACTAGTGATAACAGGAATAAAAGAGGAACTAGGAGTACCTGAATCATCATCACTTGAAGAAGATAATTGGAGTGGGAATGGAGACGTGGTCTTTTCTTCTGCTGCCCCAAACCTCTTCCTTTCCTTATTCTAGGAGTAAGTCAACAACTTTTTCCTCTTATCTCCACCTCCACTTTCTTCTACATTTTTTTCTACCTCTCTGTTCATTTCTCTTTCCTCTTCTCTGATTTTATTTAACTCCCCCTCTGTTCTATTCTCCCCTTCTTCCTCTTCTACTAAGATAAATGGAGCAGGAGCAGTCTTCTCTTCCCATAACTTACTCTCCCCCTGAAGAGATGACTGAGATGGCTGGAAGTAGAAAGAATATTCATCGAAAGTGACATCCATGGACACAAACCACTTACGAGACGGAGGATGGTAACACTTGTACCCTTTTTGTGTGGGAGAATAACCTACAAAGACACACTTAAGAGCTCGAGGATCTAATTTTTTCCGAGTGGGAGAATGATTGTGAACGAAACAAACACAACCAAACACTTTGGGAGGAACCGTAAATATAGAGGAAGGTTTGGTAAGAAGTTCAATGGGTGATTTCTTACCCAGCACACGAGAAGGAAGGCGGTTAATAAGATAAGCAGCAGTAAGTACTACTTCTCCCCAGAATGGTTTAGGGACCTGCGTTGAGAATATCATAGACCTAGCTGTTTCCAACAAATGACGATTTTTTCTCTCAGCAACACCATTCTGCTGAGGGGTATTAGTGCATGAGGTTTGATGGAGTATACCGTGCTCAGAGAAATAGTGAGAGAGACCACCATAGATGTATTCACCCCCTTTATCTGACCTAACAACCTTGACAACAGTGTTAAACTGAGTACAGATCATCTTGTGAAAGTTTTTAAAGATGGGAAATACTGCATTTTTTTCTTTCATCAAATACACCCATGTCGTGCGAGTACAATCATCAATAAAAGTGACAAACCATTTAAAGTCGTTCAAAGTAGGAATATGTGAAGGACCCCAGACATCGGTATGTATAATTGAAAAAGGAATCGTACTTTTATTGATACTAGAATGAAAAGTAGGACGATGGTGTTTTCCGAGTTCACAAGCCTCACAAGATATCCCAGAAACACTTTTATTAGGAACTAAAGAATGAAATAAAAAACGCAATACATAAAAAGACGGATGTCCCAATCTCTGGTGCCACAGCCATGTCTCCTTAGGAAGAATATCTCTCTGTGAATTATGAGCAACTGGTGTCAACTCCTCCTTAGTAGTTCCTTCGGGTAACAGAAAATAAAGACCATTCTCCTCCCTACCACTGCCAATCGTCTTCTTTGTGTAGAGATCCTGAAAGACACAATGAGAAGGGAAAAAGGTTACACTGCAATTAAAATCCTGAGTAACACGACTAATAGAAAGAAGATTAGTCGAGAAACGTGGAACATGAAGAACAGAGGATAAGGCAAGAGAACTAGAGACGTTTACAACACCTTTACCAGTGATTGGGAAAGAAGTACCATCTGCGGTTCGAACTTTGTCTTTTCCTGAACAAGGGTTATAAGTGGAGAAACTATTGGAACGACCAGTCATGTGGTCAGAAGCTCCTGAATCAATTATCCATGGTTGTAGAGAATCAATGTATAAGGCACTAGAAGAATTAGCAACGTTACCTTTATGAGCAAAAGATGTTGAAGCAGTAGTGGAGGTATCCAACTGGGCCATTATGCGTCGGAGTCTCAATATCAGTACTGCTAAGTGAACCAGATCCGGAAGAGGGATGTAAACTAGAGGCCTCCTCCTGAGGAACATCGGAGCTAGAAGACAAGTTAGCCCGAGGTCCACTACCACGGCCACGACGATTTCCACCACCACGACCCCCACGGCCACTGCAACCTCCAGACATCGGAGGACGTCCGTGAAGGCTCCAACACTTATCACGGGTATGTCCAAGACGATTGCAACAATCGCATGAGGGTATATCCTTATCCTCGGGGGTCGGACCACCACGATGGGTGGAAGAACTCAGGGCAGAACGCTCAAAGGACTATGGAAGCATGACTGAGCGACGACTTTCTTCATTTTGAACATGAGCAAACGCCTCTCTGAGTGTCGGAAGTGGCTCCATGCCAAGTATTCTACTTCTAACCGGATCAAGCTCAGGATTAAGACCAGCAAGGAATTTAAAAATTCTTTCACTCTCGATATATGTCTTAAAATTAGCAGCATCTGTAGAACATACTGGATGAAAGGTAAGAAGATGATCAATCCTCTTCCAAAGAACTCCAAGAGCAGTGAAATATTGTGGAATGGAGCGATCGCCCTATACCACTGCTTCAATTGCCCGATGCAACTCATAGATCTGTGCAACATTCCCTTTGCGAGAATACGTCTCAGCAAGGGTCTCCCATATATCTTGGGCGGCCGCCATTTCAAAAAACGTTTCAGCAATGTCTGGCTCCATAGAATGAGTAAGCCAGCTCATTACAAGATAATTATCAACTTCCCATTTGCCAAAACCGGGATCTTCGCGACTAGGAACCTTGATCGTGCCATCCACATACCCAAACTTCGACCTACTTTTGAGCCAAAACGTAGCCGACTGAGACCATGATAAGTAGTTTGCACCATTAAGCAGTGCTGTGGTGATTTTGGCCCCAGGGTTCTCGGTAACTGTTACTCGATCGTTACATACAGGAGAACTCGTCACTTCGGCAGACTTCGTAGGCAAATCATCTTTCGTCGTCTTGAAAGGGTCACTCTTACAGTCGTAGTTGTGGTGGAATCAAGGTACCTAGTAATCACAAGCACCACTCTGGTGCAATTGTCCAATCTATGGACAAGTCATATGGTCCAAATGTGAACCTAAGAACAGACAGTCACAAAGGGTGTAGTCAGATCAAGGCAATTTTTGGAACCCAATCTGATCTAGATAAGAAAGATGAAGAGCAGAAGGAGTATGGGTGAAGGTTTACAAGGCCAGGGTGTTGCGGTGTTGTTGTGAGGTGGTGGTAGAGTTGCAGTGAGGCTGTGGGGAACGATTAGGGTTGCGCCGAGGTTGGGAAGGAAGGCTAGGCTGCGGCGAGGCCAGGGGTGGTGTATGATGCTGCGGCAAGATTGGGAAGGGGGTCTAGGGCTGCGGCGAGGCCAGTGGTGGTGTGTGCTGCTGTGGCGAGGCCAGTGGTGGTGTGTGGTGGTGTTGCGAGGCTGGTGGTGGTGTGTGGTAGTGCGGCGAGGTGGGCAGTGGTGGTTTAGGTTGGGTGGATCGATTCCCTCTCTTGGGGTGGCTCTGATACCATGTTAATTTACAGAGAAAGCTTGGAGAAGGCCAATTGCCTATCTCCCATTATATTATTTAGATGAAAACCCTAACAGGTAAATTACAAGAGTACCCTTAGGTACGAAATATAAAATAAAACAAAGGGAAAAAACATAACTCTCAACATTAATGACATTGACTTCTACCTTCTCTATTTCATAGTCATCGGCCACTTTACAACTTGTTGAAGCTATCTTATTCTTCGTTGGAGACCAAAGAAGTTCAATTAGACTCACTTCCTTGCCCTCAAACTCGCCATCATAGCAAGTATCAAATAGTGGCTCATTTTCCATTTTCTTCTCATCTACTTTGTTGGGGTTGTCATCAAACTCACTTTCATAATGATAATCAAATATCGGTTCCTCATACAACTCCTTGTCAACTTCTTGGTTTATTTCTTCCTCAAACCCACTCTCACAACAATCAACAAATATCGGTTCCTCATCCAAGTAATTATCGAACCTTGACTGATCACCAAAGTCCAACTTGTAAAAATTGGGTTGCAATCCTACACTTTTGATTGGGAGGTGATTCTTGAGTAAGAACTTTTCCTCCAATTTCTTCTTCATGTTGTCCCACTCCTCGATCTTAGTCTTTCCCTTTCTCTATCTTAAGTTGTTGCCACCAATCCACAACACTTCCCTTCAAACACTTTTCCACTAATTTCACTTTTGTTCCATCAATTACATTATAGAAATTGAATAGGTCTTCGACCTGTTTCACCCAAACATCAAACTCCGATTCTTCACCAAAGAATTCCGGAATTTTGATCCTAGATTGCAAGCGCTTCACCTTAAGGGTTAAGGTAGCGATTTACCTTCTTAATTCCCCTATTTGATGTTGTTGGGTACCCTTAGGTCCCATGGGATGTACTAAATTAAATTTGTTAAATTTAGCCCCATCTTCAAAATACATGGTAGTTCCTTGCCCTCTACCCATTTTGTCTTTTCCTCTTTGAGCCATAGCAACTGACAAACAAATTGATACCAAAGTTGTCGAAATTAGAGTCGAATTCTAACCCACAAGCCAACAATAATCTAAACAAAAGCAAACCACAGCCAAATAGAGTCTATACTAAAATCACCAACAATAAATCAATTCACAACCCTCAAAACAATAACCAACCAAAACCAATAACAAACTGCAAACCCAAAGAGCTTAAACCTCAAGCAAGCTAGTTCTCAACCCACTTACCAACAAGCAGCCAATTCAACACCCACAAACCCAAATTACTTTATCGAAAATGTCAACGCAACCTAATTTCAGCCAAGAAAATAAAAAATTGAAACCCACCGAGCCAATCGGAATTCAAAGTGACTTACTGAATCAAATTCTGACTCCAATCGAAGGTGTGTACCAGCCGCGGAAAAATTTGTTTTGAAGGCTACGCTAGTCGCAAGCTCCAACGAAGTTGATCACAGTGGATAGCGATCCATGTGGTTCGAATTGGAGGAGAATCAAGTTCACAACTCCACATAGCAGGTCGCAAGCTTCAAAAATGGTTCAGTTCCTGTGGTTCGAAAATGTTTCAGTTGGTTTGAAATGGTTCGCAAGAGGCTGCGGAGCTTGGAAACCTTCACAACCAGGTTCGAAATGGAGACAACAGGTGTTGCGACTCACTTTCGGCTCGTTTGGAAGGAATCGCACAATCAGTTTGGTTCGAATAGCTTCGTCGATGGTTCGCAAGCCACAATCGAAGCTACAACCCCAGCTGCAACTCCTGGTTTGGATCGAATTGGTTCAAGGCCTGCATGGTCTTAAGTTTTGCGATGTATTTCGGTCGATTGTTGATTGCGAGTCTCCAATTGTTGTCGGTGAAGTATTTTTTTGGTGCAGCTGTGACCACTAATGCCTTGTTTGGTCTAGATTCAAAGGAATTTCTGAATTCTAGGCTCAACTCAATGCTCTAATACCAAATGATGCATGCAACTACATTTGATGCTCAAATTAAAGAGTAAATGAAAAGGGTAAGAACATTTTAGGGTTTGGAGGACCAAAACCCTAGAAGAAGAGCTCTTAGGCTCACTTGGTATAAACCAATTACAAGTATCAAAATAATCAAAAAGCCCCCTTTCACCTAGCCCTAGACTACTATTTATACTAAATACAAGTCATGCTAACATCACATGCTTGTGACTAAATCAAAATAACAACAAAAGGAAATATTACGAACTAAGTACAATTATTAGAATATAAAGTACTACAAATTACTGCATCAAGTGTGGCTATGAAAGTGAGAGTTTAGATGAAAATGTCATTGATACTCTTGGAGATACTTTTTCTATTGAGGACGAGACTACGGTTGATGGGAAGCTTTTGTTGAGGGCCTCAAGTTGCCTATATGAGATGATGAGTGTGAAATTAAGTTGTGTGATCATGGGATTGAGGAGGGATGTGAAGTTGATGAATCTATGGAATGTTTTATGGCCAAGAAAGTGAGTTCGCAATTTGAAGATCAAACATACGTGTTATTTCCTATCTCAAGAGTTGAAGATGCAAATGAACAAGGAGTGGCAATCACAATGTTTTCCAAGATTAATATTAAGAGAAAAGCCACTGTTGAAATGCAATTAAGAAAGCTAATTCTTAAACTTAGAGGACAAGTCTCTTTTAGTGGGAGGTTATGATGTTTTAGTAGTAGTACTTTATGTTTTATTATTTGTACTTTATGTTTTATTAGTTGCGTCTTTTATGTTATTTGTTTTAGTTGCCATTTGGTGTGGGTCACAAGCATGTTAGGGTAGTATAGGATGAAGAGGGTATAAATAGTAGGCGAGGGATAGGGTAAATTAGTTTTTTGGGATATTTTGTATTTGATATTGCTGTTGAGCTTTAGGCTCTTTAATGGAGATTGTTTCTCAAAACCATAGTTCTTCTCTATTTCTCTAAATTCCCCTTGATATTGCAAATCACTTTGCATCAAAATGTGTCTTCTTGGGTTATTCCAGTATGTCTAAAGGGTATAGGTATTATGATCCTGTCACTCATCACATATATCACTCCAGATGTCACTTTTTGGAAGATACTCAATTTTATCCAGGTACACATTCTTCACTAGTATCTGCAGTTGAGGAAGTTCCAGAGGACAATAATCCACTCCCACGTCCAGTTCCTGCATTTGAGCCTCCTCTGGAACCACTCCTCTTCCTCTAGTCATCACCAGTGATCCTTGCCGGGTATATTCTCGTTCTACTGCCCAAACTTTCGTGCTTACATCTTCTCCGGAATCAGGTAATACCTCTCTTAGCCCTTTACATTCTGTTTCACCCAGATATCCTTCCCAAAATCGCCGGCCCCCTGACCGATATGGTTTTTCTAATAGTACTACTCACCCTATTACTCAGTATATTTCATATCAGGGTCTTTCCAACTCCTATCGGTCTTTCCTTAGATAGGTTGCTTCCATTCCTATTCCTCGATCAGTATCTAAGGTACTCCAGAATCCCCAATGGGTAGCTGTCATGCGTGTTGAGATCGATACTCTTGTGCGGAATCAGAATTGGGAATTTGTGGCTTTAACAACACTCCCTGTATAAAGACAGTTGGGTGTAAATGGGTCTTCAATATCAAGTACCAAGCAAATGGGTCAATTGAGGGATATAAAGCCCGTCTTGTTGCAAAAGGGTTTACACAAATACCCGGCAAAGATTATTCTGCTATTTTTGCTCCAGTGGCAAAGTTGACAATTGTTTGTCTCCTTGTGTCCTTGGCTGCCTCGCATTCTTGGCGTCTTTATCAAATGGACGTCAAGAATGCTTTTTTGAAGGGGGACTTGGAGGAAATTATTTACATGGACCCTCCACCAGGTTTTCGGGCTGAGGGGCAGTATTTGGGGAAAGAGTACCGACTTCGGAAATCTTTATATGGCCTAAAGCAATCTCCACGTGCGTGGTTCAGTCGATTTAGTGAGATTGTCCTATCCATGGACTTTGTTCATTGCCACTCTGATCATACTTATTTTATTCATCGTCACCCAGATGGTCGCTATGTGATTCTTTCAGTTTATGTTGACGATATTATTATCACTGGGACGATGCTTCTGGTATTACGAAGGTCAAACAGGCTCTTGGGATATTCTTTAATGTCAAGGACTTGGGTCCCCTTCTGTATTTTCTTGGCATTGAAGTTGCATGTTCTCGTAATGGTATTTCCTTGTCCCAAAGGAAGTATACTCTTGACCTTCTTCAGGATACTGGCATGTTAGGGTCTCGGCTAACATCCACTCCTATGGATCCAAACATGAAGTTAAACGCCGACTCTGGAGACCCTCTTCCTGATGCATCAATATATCAACGCCTTTGCAGTCAGTGTTGTGAGTCAATTCATGCATTCATCACATCCTCCGGTATCTCTAGACATGTCCTGGTCTTGGACTATTATACTGTTGGATTACAGGATGGGATTTCTTCCTTTACTGATGCAGACTATGCTGGTCAAAGAGTGATAGACGCTCCACTTCTGGTTTCTGTACCTTCTATTGTGATCATCTCTTATCGTGGAAGAGTAAGAAACAGCAAGTTGTTTCTCGGTCCACAGTTGAGGCTGAATATAGGGCTATGGCCCTAGGCACATGTGAACTCCTTTGGCTTTGATCGTTGTTAACAGAGTTGGGATATCCAATGACAGAGCCTTCTACATTACTATATGACAAGAAGTCTACCATCATGCTCACCTCTGACTCAGTTCTCCATGAGCGTACTAAGCACAATGAAGTGGATGTTCAGTTTATCAAGGAAAACGTTCAATCAGGAATTATTATCCCAAGTTTTGTTCCTTCTTCTGATCAAGCTGTTGACATGTATACCAAGTCGATTGGTCCTTCTCTATTGAAGATGTCTCTTAGCAAGCTTGGTCTCGTTGACATCTTCGCCCCAGCTTGAGGGGGAGAGTTGGAGATAATATTTGATACGGTCTTATCCCGTATTTAATATTATCTCTCAAGATTAGGAATGTTGGAGATAATATTTGATACAGTCTTATCCTGTATTTAATATTCTCTCTCAAGATTAGGAATTTATGATTTCCTTTGACTGTAATCTTTTATTTTTGGTATTTCCTTGATTTGGTTAATTCCTTTTTCTCTAGTATAGGTTGTATATAAATAGTGGATGATTTCTGGGGAAATAATAAGAAACAATTTACCCAATTCTTGTTTTCTTCTGATTCAATACAATAGTATAAAGTATAAACATAAGAGACAAGCCAAGGAGAGCAACCAACTAATCATCCATACCACTTCGAGGGAGGGTGAATGTTTTTATACATAAGTAATGTCCAAATGGGACAAAATATACATATTCTTCTATCAAGAAATGATCTACCCTTCTCTACTTTCGATTCCTTCCTACAGTCTGCAGGTATACAATTATCCATTAAACTGGGAGTGAAGAATTAAGTCCACCCTTGTTATGTCTTCAAGTTCTCAGTTTATACTTCTACTACAATGATATTTGGCTTACCAATGGGGACAATAATTGTTTCAACTTACTAAGGGGAAACATGAATAGTTGGAAAAATAATTGGAGAACATAAGTATGAACCTGTCATATATAATAACTGTGTCAGCTGTTGCAAGGTTTATTCCCAAACCCCCAGCTCTAGTAGAGAGAAGAAAACAAAATCTGGAAGAATTCTTTGCGTTGAAACGGTCTATACGAATTTGCCTTTCAGCTCCACCAACTTTTCCATCTATTCGCTCATACAACCATTTCTGTAAGAAAGGCCAATAATGTCAAATCAAAAAATTCCACTTAACGTGGAAGATTATTAATATATACCATAAGCTAGTATAATGGACACAACTAGCTTAGCATACATACCTTATAGGTGCAATAATCTTCTAATAAGTCGAGCATATGCTGAAATTGAGAATATATGAGAACTCTATGGCCTTGCTCTTTAAGTTTAACCATCATTTTGTCCAGAAGTTGCAATTTCCCCGATGACTCCACCAGCTGTCTGCCAAAAACGAAACAACATATTGCAGTAGATATTAGAAGGAAACTGAACTCCAAAAAAAAAAACCTTGAGCAAGTCAGCAAACATTAATCCTTCCATATAGTCAGAATCATCACAACAGTCCTTGAAGGAATGAAGTAAACAAACAGTGTAATTTGAGCAGTCCATAGTAATTTTTAGTTAAATTTCATAACATGTTTACTGCACTCATACGCAAAAAGAAGCCTCCTCTTAGAAAGAATGGATATGACCAACCCATCAAGTTCAAATGTATAAAATATGACCCATCAAGTTCAAAATGTATAAAATATGACCCATCAAGAGTAGAAGATTACTTGAAAGACTCGTTCATGTCTTGTATATCTGGTTCAACTCCTTCTAACATATATGCGTGACAACAGAGTTTTCGCAATTCCATAACCACGTTGATAAGAGAAATCTGGTTTCAGAAACAGTGAATAGAGGTTAATAGTTTCATCAGAATAAAAAAGGAAAGCACACTCTCCTAAAAACGTGAACTCTCTGACCTGGGCACCTCCCCGGCGAGTTAGTATCTGATAGTTGCGAGTCAGAATGGCCTTGTAGTACTCTTTCTGCTTGCTACTCAAATCCACACGCAAAATGAGTTCCTTTTTAGGAGGTAGCTCCTTCATAACATCTTTCTTCACTCCTACAACAACACAATAGAAAGTTTATTGCCAACTATGAGCACCTATTAACTCTCCGTTTGTATAGATGTACAATAGTTTACGCCGGAAAATAGTTCGTGTAAAATGTATTATGGAAAAATAAATAAAAAATCATTTTCCGTTCTTATTTTCCGGTATTTGGTTGACACTTGAAAATAGTTTACGAGTAACAACACAATGCACTTTTACATACTTTGACAAGGACGAATACAGTCCCTTAATATTAATTTGTATTAACAATATTGGACCACATACTTATACAATCAAATCTTTCTTTACTACCTCAATTCATGTCAGTTTGGTCCAATACCTCCTCCTACCATTAAGACAATTTGTACATGATCTATCCCCACCCCCCATTCTTACATTTATCTCTCCTCATGTATCATTCTTACAAAAGATTTTTCTCACCAAGTTAGTTTCTTGCAACCTGTAAATCATGCATTTCTCCCATGCCTCTACAGGTCAAATTTCACACGTTCCAAGTTCCTAAGCTAACCAAAAAGCATATGCTATCAAAATCAAGTGATATTACATCAGTCTGGAAACCAGCTTGAAACTTTTAAACAAGCAAATAAAGCTACCAAAAAAAAAAAAGGTCCATATCTCTTATCTCGAATAAAATATAATGCTGTCAAAAGTAAGTGAAATCTCAATACAAAAGTGAACTTGAAAACTACAAGAAACAAGTTTAAGATTCATTACTTCTAAGGAGATGAGGGGCCAACATTTTGTGAAGTCTTGAAATTTGCTCCTCTTGATTGATATCCTTGAACTCCTCTTGGAACTCCTCTAAACTTCCAAACTGCAAAAGTTCACAGAATACTGAGAGAATGCATACCGACTTCATTACCCAAGTGACCTAGCTTGATTATACTAATATTGCTTCTACAAAGTAGCAGCGATACTGACCTTTCCCGCATCAAGAAAGTGCATGAGCATGAAAAGTTCATCTAGGTTGTTCTGAAATGAATCAAAAGAGTGGTAATTTAGGGAGCTTGCAGACAATATATACATGCATAAATCAAAATGTTTGATTAACAATTCACATAGAAAGGTCATACAGGTAAAAGTAAACAAAAAAAAGTAGAAGACGACTAAAGACAGTTCCAATTACATTCAATTTAAGGGATATATGGAAGTACATGGCAAGAAAAATAGACATCTAACAACAAACTTGTATAACTTGGCTTTTTGTAATAAAAAAAAAAACTCAGAAAATCATCAATTAGATTTTACTTTGTAGACAACGAAACAATAAGAAATCACTCCCTTTTACACTGACATCATGACAACAAAACGACAAACTAACAGGCAAGATATGAAATTTAGGAAAAGAAAACATTGTAGCAATGTGATAAAGTAGTATAATATTTAAAAGTGAAGGGCTAAAAAGAACCAATACAATCCAAGGGGTAAGCCACGGCACCCAACAAGTTGATTGGCAATGCAAATTTCAACAAACTCCGGTAAGCCCAATCTAGCTGTTTAGGGCCCAATACATGAACCTCTACCTTTATGCTCTACAAATGCTATAGTTTCACTCAAACTACACCACCATACCTGTTACTAGGGGTGTACACGAGCTGAGCCGCTCAACAAGGGCTCGCGGCTCGGCTCGATAATAGCTTGGCTCGTATAATAAATGAGCCAAGCTCGAGCTTGAATACATAGTTCGTTTAATAAACTGGTCAAGCTTGAGCACACGTAGGCTCAAGTTTGATTACAAAACTATCAAAAACTACTTTGAACTTGTCCCACATCGGAACACTACTGATGCCACGCGAGTTGCTCTGCCTATAAAATACAGAGATTGTCGAGCATTCTGTCTTTGTGCAGTGTATTGATGACTTACATCATCACAAGTTACAAGTTTGAGCCCAAACGAGCCAATAGGCCCACGGTCAGATCAATAGTAAAAAATAAATAAAAGAAAAGTGGCCCAACCCACTTATTAACTCAGTTTAAGTTGGAATTCAAGCCCAGACGAGCTTGTTTGAGTTTGGTTTGTTTAAATATCAGATTTAATCGAGCCGAGCTCAAGCCGAGCCCGATCTTTTGTATTTTTTATCGAGACGAGCTCGAGCTGGCTCGTTCAAGGTTTGGACGAGCTCGAACCGAGCTTGAGCAAGGTGTTGGTCATTCGAGTCCAAGCCGAGCGCGAGCCGAGCTTTTAGCCGAGCCTTAAAAGCTCGGCTCGTATACACCCCTATCTGTTACTTACTACCTCAGGTCGTGAAAACTTTGTTCTTCTCCATCTCCAATTACCGTCATTGTGAACAATATCACTCTTTTCCATTTATGCTCTAGCAAATTAATTCATCAATTTCTATTATTCAATACGAACCAGTAATACTTATACCATCTCTCGAATATACTAGTTCGTATTGCACTTATTTACTGCCTTAACAAAGATACATCTCAACATTCTCTTTTGTCCCACTCTTTTTTATTGTATTATTTTGGGCCGTGTTGTGTCTTATACACCATCACCAGTCAATAGGGGTATAAGCAAACAGACCGAACCGAATGCTTCAGTCTGCTTTGGACAATTTTCAAAAAATATTTCCAGTGTAAACCGAACCGAAACCGATCGGTCTAAAAAATGGACCGAACCGAACTATTTACACCCCTACTGCACGAGAAGTTATTCAGTGAGCCCATCACACCATGTCAGCATGCTTACCTGATGTGACCATTTAATCCCAACCACCCACTTGTCCCCTCCTTCTAGGGAGATCATGACAAGTGGTTAGTGGAATTTTAAATTTTAAATTTTAAATCCAGGAGGGGGCAAGTGGGTGGTTGGGATTAAATGGTCACACAACGTCAGCATGCTAACGTCGCAAAAGCAATCCTCAACTTGGCCATAGGCTCTTAGCTCTCCTTTTAATGGAAAATTAAGCCTTTACTGCACCCTTATTTACATCACTGATTGGACAAAATTTAGTCATATTCGGTTCTTGTCCAACATATCTCAAACTCTTATGAATCTAGGACTTCTCAAACTTCGAAATTTAGCGTCGACTTTACATATATGTATTAAAGCAACATGATCAACACAAACAGACACCATAAAACCTCATCTTTATATGCCTAGTCAGTTCATCAGAAAACAAGTGGAGATTGCTGCTAATCTTAGGTCACAGTAATTGAAAAACTCACTTGTTGCTCACAGTCATCTCAGTCACAACTCCATTAATGCATGTCCTTAACGTATCTATTTATTGATTCCTTTCTTTTTCTAAACCTACGGTATTAATCTTTTGAGAACTCTTATCATATAGATTCTCCAACTTGTGATACTATATCAAAATCATTATTCTTCTCTCTAAATATTTCCATTAATCTCTACAATATATAGATAGTTTCCAAGGCTGACTTCCCTCATAAACCCAAACTGGTTTTTATGTATAGGTGTTGACATACTTTTTTGCAACTTATCAGGCGCTTATTACTACTTACATAATCTTACAATATTACCATTTTTTAATGGTAAGGCACGTCCCCTAATAGCCAAAAGCTGTAACCCATTTGTTATGTGGATTCTGAAATTAGTGCACATTGATACTTTGGGCAACCATTCTTCAAGATCAATCATAATATAGCAAACAAATGATTAGAGAAGAAACGAATGAAATAGAGAACATAATATAGAACTAGCAAAATTGAAGAATTTTGGCTGATAATTCCAAATTTTGTCACAGATTGCTTTCAAGCATTTGTTAGACAGCTTCCATGTGAATAATAAACAAAACATATAATTGCAAATATAAACATTTCCACGAGAATTTGAGGTGATACCTCACCACTTGTTTACAGAGTTATCGAAATAAATGAGTAATTAATAATGTACCACTTTCTACTACTTTGATATCCTTTAATTATAAAGAGGAAGTGAACACAATATTGGATTAAACCAGTAACCTAGGCTAACAAGTCAATGCAACCTTGTTGAACAGATGATAACACAATGCAACCTTATAAAACAGGTGATAAAGTAACAGTGTACCATATTTCTACTAGTTTGATGTCCATTGATTATAAATAGGATGCGACTCAATGTAATTGGTACAAACCGGTAACCCAGGAAAGAGAGGACTTATGTGACGAACCAGTTTCTTTAACAAGTCAATGCAACCTTGTGCAGTAGGAAACACTGGAGCAGCGGATATATATTAAGGGTAATACTTGGGACACAACCATTCACACAACTTTTTCTACACAACCCAATAAATGTGTCTACACATTTATTGGGTTGTGTAGAAAAAGTTGTGTGAATGGTTGTGTCCCATGTGTCCATCTCTCTCCTACACATTTATTGGGTTGTGTAGAAAAAGTTGTGTGAATGGTTGTGTCCCAAGTATTACACATTTATTGGGTTGTGTAGAAAAAGTTGTGTGAATTGTTGTGTCCCAAGTATTACTCATATTTTAAATATTAGTGATGATTGAGAGTGCTACGACTGGATCAGCCTTATAAATCACAATAGAACTCCAAATGAAATGGAACTTGGAAGAAGGATAGATAATTAAGATGGAACTCCAAAAACCCATGAAGGAATAAAGAATGCAAAAAAAAAAAAAAAAAAAAACCAAGAGTAATATCTACAATTCATTAAAACGTTTTCCCTTCACACATCATTACAATTGCAACTTGTACAAGTAATGGAAAGTACGAAAAAAATAAGTGAGAATTTTACATAACAGAAAAGGAATCCATGTAGTCGCCATCAATATAAATGGTACCAAAACAAGGCCATGAAACTAAGACGAGATTCCTTTACCATGGGGCAAAAAGGTGTATAGACTCAATTCTCTTTTCTGAAAGTAAAAAATAGAACCAAAAAGGGAAAGTGGCTCGGCTAGAAGAATAAACCGGAGAGAAGGGGGAAAAAAAACTAGACAGAAGAACAGGATCCTAAAGATTGACAAAACTTCTGCAACTAGAGTTTCAGATACAGAAAGTAAAACATTTGTTTGGAACATAATTATACTGAAAAATGAGAAAGAATAAAGAAATAGAAAAGAAAAGACAGTTAAAAAGGGAATGAGAGAAAGATAAGGCCAAAGAAGTAGATGACCCAAAAGGGCGAAGGCGAGGAAACAATCTCCCCTACTCGTAATCGATGGATAAGGGAAAGAAAGGAGAGAACAGGAGAGTTGAGGATATAATAAATGCTAGAGAGGGAGAGACAGAAAGGGCGCTTAATGGTCTTCCAATAATGAATCAAAATACTAATGCATATATTTTAGTGCATCTTCTGTTTCCAAGGAATTTAATGTAGAACTTGACAAAATCTCTTACACGTGACTTGGAAAGAACATTTTATAATGTAGTATCCTTGTACACGTCAAATTTAATTTCTGAACTTAAAAAACTCACTAAAGTAAGCAGACGCAGCAATTCTTATAAAATCTGCTAATTCATTAATTTACTATGCTATCATACTGCCATGCCAAATTCCTACCGGGTAAGCATATGCTGCATATCTATAAGATAGGGTGCATAGCATGTATATGAAAATTCAAAGGAGCAACAGCCGTTACAAAGTAAGACTAGGGTGGTTCGGGTGTGTGTAATATAATTTGTCTCTACAAAAATCTAGTATCGGCCACCATGGTGGGTATTTTACTACACAAAGTCAGCCCCAAGCCTGGATGAAGGAGGAGAATTGCTTTAGGTAGCTGACAGCCAGCCGACAACTTTTTCCAGACCCCTTGTGAACATTAATCCCAACAATTGTTTCTGAAACACTGGGGTTTTTCCACTAAGTAAAGTGATGCATCTATTTTCGGATACTTCGGAAATGAGCAGAGATGCCACATCAGGCTCGAAAGTGATGGCAAGAATGCAAGTTTCCTGCTTCACTCTAGACGAGCACGGGTAAAAAAAAGCTACTTCCATATATTAGGTCATAGATGGTTTGTTTCTTTTATAGATGATTGTTCCCATACCACTTGGTTGTATAAGATAAAAGAAAAGCGGGAAGTGTTCTCTATTTTTCAAAATTTCCACAAAATGGTGTGCACCCAATTTGAGGCTGTTGTGAAGGTTTTACAGTATGATAATGGGGGTGAGTTTATTGATTTTGGATTGGGTGCATGTTTTTGTTCTCTGGAAATTATTCATCAGACTTCTTGCACTAACACTCCACAACAAAATGGAGTCGCAGAACGCAAGAATCGTCATATTTTAGATGTTGCTCGATCCTTATTCTTCCTGGTTCATGCTCCTCGTTCGTATTGGGGTGAAGCAGTTTGGACAGCTGCTTATCTCATTAATTGTCTTCCCACTCGTGTGTTGAATAAGAAAACACCACTTGAAGTACTTTTTCACCCTTCCATCTCATCTTCCATTCCTCCCCATGTCTTTGGTTGCGTATGTTTCTCCATAATCATTCTCCCACTCGTGGAAAATTTGATCCTCGCTCCATTAAGCGTGTGTTTGTAGGTTATTCTCCTACTCAGAAGGGTTATAAATGTTATCATTCTCCATGTGGGAAATGGTTTATGTCTATGAATGTCACCTTTCACGAGTTTCAGGCCTACTTTCTTGATCCTCAATCATCTCTTAAAGGGGAGCAGAGGTGTATGGAAGAGATGCCTAGTCCACCTATGATGGTTGAGGTGGAGACAAAGCGCTGAAATAGAATGAGTTGAGGAGAGGGAGACTGAAGAGATGGAGAAAGTTAAAAACGAGAGAGTTGAAGAGAGGGAGACAGATATACCAGAAAAAGAGAGAGTTGAGAAGGAGAAGGATATGTTGGTCTATTCCAGGAGAACATGAAGTAAACGAAAAACCAGAGAGACTCCAGAGGCCACAGCTCCTCAACTCCCACTGCCATTCTCTCTAAGTGATGAAGATTCAGGTAATTCTTTTGATACACCCTCTCTTGAACCTGATGATTTAGATGTCTCCATTGCTGTCCTTTAAGGTGTTAGGTCTTGTACTCAACATCTTATATAAAATTTTGTGTCTTACTCACGCTTATCTCCTTCCTATAGAGCCTTCATTTCCAAAATTTCGTTTGTTTGTGTTCCTAACCATGTCCAGTTTACAGTGTTCTAAAACTCAGGCTAGGCGGCCCCCCACCGCCCAGAGTTTCTCCTAGGCGTTTGTAAAATCACCTAATTTACTAGGCGGGGTCTTAGGCGTTTCTAGGCGGACCTAGTGTCACGGGCTTAGAATTTTCAAACACTTTCCCGCGCGGCACTTCAACTTACACCTTACTATTGTAAGCTAAGTATGCCTTGCTAACACTCAAAGTAGAGAAGAAGTAGCGAGTATTGGGAGAAAGTGTATTTGTATTGCACTTCAAATGTTTTACAACACTTAGATGGTTTGGCCAAATGAGGGCCTCACCTATTTATAGGCTACAACAAAGGTTAGAGAAGCTTCTAGGATTTTTCTCTAGAACCTTCCCATCTCCTCTACAAGAATTCTCTAGATCTCTACATCTAGGACTATCTATACAAGCATCTAGATATTTACATGCTCCACTACATTCTAGAATATTCTACCATACTCTATAATGTACAAGGCATCTCCTAAAATACACCAAAGGATTCTAGATGCTTCCACATACGTCTTCAATGTTCTAGAGCCTTCTAGAATCTTCCATAAGCCTCCAGAATGCTTGAGAAATGCCAAGCCGTGACACTAGGCGGCCCTAATTTTTTTATTTTTTTATTTCAAAAGTTGTTTATATCAGTGTATGTGTGCGTATCAGTGGCTGTGTGTGTATAATGTGTGTTAATTTTTTTGTTTTTTATTTCAGAACTTGTTTGTATCAGTGTATGTGTGTATCAGTGGCTGCATGTGTATAATGTGTGTTAGTTTTTTTTTAATTATGGTTTTTTATCTATTCAGAACTTGTTTATAAATTAAACTTGTAGAATTGTCTGTATATCATTAGTTTAGGAAAGCTTCCCCGTCCACGAAAGCCCCCCTGATTTCCTGTGTATGTGACTAGTGCATAATTATCTTTGCCAGGGGCCTCAAAAACGAAGGAAGACCCAGTAGTCACGCAAAGGATGCAAGAATACACATTACTCGATAACGGTATGCTACCATCACCTGCTAAAATTTGTCACTCAACGAACTTAAGATTAGGATGTAACCCAACAAGGAATTTCGAGACATAAATTCCTCACACTGCTTCTTGATAACTTCGACATCATTTGTAACCGGATGGTACTGTGTCAACTCATGCATAAACCTTGAATGTAGTGTAGTACTCACTAACTGACTTCTCATTCTGTTGAAGAAGAAACAAATTTTGATAGACATAAACTCGAGAAACATTCTTTTCCATGGAAAACATCTCATGAATAGACTCCCAAATCTCTTTGGCAGAGGACAAAAACATCACATTTGACGAAATTGACGGTTCCATACTATTCCAAAACCAAGACATAACAACATAATTTTCAAAAACCCAATCCTCGTACTCTTTACCATCCTTAGAGGGGGGTCCAGACAAACTATACTTTAACTTCTTTCGAGCACCTAGAGCAACTTTAATAGCTTGAGCCCACAACAAGTAGTTGGACCCATTCAATTTGGTTGTGGTAATTTGCATACTCACAACATCAGACGAAGTGACACTTTTTGTGTAACCTAAATCAACCATAACTATACCAATTACGAATAGGACTCTTATACCGACAAACACAAACAACGAACGCAAAACAACATTAACAATGAAACATAACACGAACTAACCAACAAGGTTCATCCTGGGACCTAGACAACACGAACGAAGATACCACCAATCAAAATTGTCCAATCGAGGTCTGATGTATGTGAATCTGCTCCCTTGGATGGTTGTAGTTCAAGGAAGTGAAGAAATCACTACATGAACAATTCTGTGATGAATAGTAACTGCGTGAACAGTGCCTTCGATGAACACCACTTGGTCAATAGTAATTGCGTGAACAGTGATCGATGAACCGTACTCGGTAAATAGTAACTGCGTGAACAGTGATGTGGCAGTGGTGGTGGTGAGTTGGTTGTATGGTGGTGGTGTGCGGCGCAAAGAAACCTATTCAGGTGGCTCTGATACCATGTTCAAAGAAAAAATAGAAAGAAAGAGAAGGCTAAACCTAAACAGGTTTAGCCAACACACATATATATATATATATATATATTAATGAGAAAATATAATTACAAAAATACTCTTGTACTCTAACAGTATCAATACATATCAACTGGCATCGAAAGTTGAAACAACAAAAACAAATCAATACACATTATAATCTCGAACAACATTGTAGAGATTATACCAGTGCAGTTGAGAACAACAATATTCTCAAATAGCATTAAGCGTACGAAAACAAATGCGCATTCTTATTCTCATTCTGCCAATAGTATTTGTATGATAACCATATATATATATGTAAAATGAACATGCCGACACTCTCAATTGAAGAGAAAATTTCTCAAAATTGCAAAATGCAATCTAAAATTTATATGCCTAGTAATTTATGCATATGCAAAGAATGTAAACAATCGATGATAATCCAAATTACATACAAAGACCACAGAAATTTGAGAACACACCTGAAGCGGAGTTCCAGTCAAAAGCACGCGATGTCTACTAGAGTATTGCGTCAATGAAAGGAACAACTTTGAATCTTTATTCTTAAGACGATGACCTTCATCAACAATCTACACAAAGATGTCCGCCCATTAAGAAGCTATACATACACATACTGCAACTACATTTGTATTCTATTAGGCCAAACAGTTTTACCATGCACTCCCACTTTATTGGCTTCAAAGATGTAGAATCTAAGTTAATCATTTCATACGATGTTAGGAGGACATCAAATTTTATCCTGTCTTGCTTGCTTTGACCAATAATTTCACCAGATTTCTTTTTCTTGCTCTTCTTGTAATTTTTGGGGAAGTAAAATTCATATTCCTTAATAACAGAACGAGCTTGGGCAGATCCAACATACATAACCTACAGCAAATGAAATACCTTTTTTTCAGGATAATGAACAAATATGCACTATCGTAAGAAATTGAAACATCCTGTCTACATACAACGTTCATCTGAGGCGCCCATGTTGCAAATTCTCGTTCCCAGTTCCGCAATGTTGAAAGTGGCGCTACTACCAAATGAGGGGATATATGCTCTCCAAAAAGAGATGCTAAAAATGCAATACTTTGTATTGTTTTGCCTGCATCCAAAACGAAACCAAACCAAATGACGAATATGTTATATCCTGTAATTTTTGTAAGGGTATTCTGGTAACCTTGACATACATTGGTCTTGTTTGGGAGAATGCATCTATTTACATTTGAATTTTTGGTATCACTAGTTAATGTTTTGGTCACATATATGTGCATATGTGTGTGTGGATAGGAGTGTGTGTGCGCGCGCGCTACACCCTATCACCCTCACGGGCCTCACCCAGCCACCCCCCATGTCGGAGACAAACATTCCCCAAATCACTCAACTTCTCCACCCTCTCCATCTATGGCCGGCTGCCCATCTCTCTCTCTCTCTCTCTCTCTCTCTCTCTCTTGTTCTTGGATACTCAAGAATCCTCCAATGAGCCCATTTTTCAAGCTTGTGTTTGAAGCCTTTCAAGTCATTTTTAAAGCAAGGCTATTAGATGCTAATTTGTTCATCTCCTCGTGAGCTTCTCTTTGGCTCCTTTCTTTCCCTCTTTGAACTCCATTTGAAGTGTTTTTTGAAGAAAGAACACTAACGTAAAATTTATTGACTTAATGTACTCTTTTCTTTAATTAAATGCTTTGATATGTGTAGATTAGAGATTATCTACATGTTAAACAAGTTATAAACTCTTTCTTAGTTGAAATAACCTTGTTTAGTTGTTATTACGTGTTTATGCTAATCCATATTTAAACTTGCGTGTTTACTTGTGCTTTCGTATTCAAATGTTAATTAAGATAATTAAGCTCTTAATTGTTTAATTTGTGATTATGCTATCCATGATTACCAAGTTAATCTAGTTATTGAATTCTATGAATTACTATATCATAACTTAGTATCGAAAGCTTAGAAATGACATCCGTTGTTGCATTATCACATTTAGTAGCATAGCATGATCGCCGATCGGCAATTACATACATAGCATTTTGGCTTGGGACATGGTTATTATTGTTGAAATCCCCAATCTCTGTGGATATTGTTTATTGGAAATTCCGAAGGTGGGTGTGAGGTGAAGAAAGGGAGAATGGCCCTTGAAAACTTCAAAAACGTCAACCTTATTCGACTAGCTCCCGAAGATTGGTATGCTACATTCACGTATGAGTGGCTCACCATCCGGTGTTGAGAGTGAGTGTGTAATTGGGACATGAGTTTGAAACATTGCATTGATGGCCATTCGTCTAATCGGTGGCGACTTCATTGCACCACCTACAATTGCATGTATTTAGAGCATTTTTACAATACTTTCCACTAAGCTGTCACGCTTAATGATTCCACAAACCCCTTTTTATTTCAAGTGAAGTCAACAAGGGCAAGGCCCACAAGTAGACGACTGGATAGTAACACTTTTGAAGATGTCCCTAGCAGAACTTTGTTTCGCAAACACTTCATATCATATACACAGTTTTGTTAGGAGATTGTAATAGATAAAATTCGAACTATTAATATTGTAATTCGGATTACTAAGCTTAATTGTCACACTCCTTCCTTTTGTCAATTCAATAGACTACGTAATTTGGCATCGTTTTAGTAATGTAAATGGGTTAAGTGTTTAGCCCCTTCCATAGAACTCGTTTGAATTCGAAGTTTCGAACTATTATGTAAGTGAACTTGTATTGGGACTTCTAAGCCTCCTATGGACATGTAAATGATGTATGGAATGATTTAAATATCCTTGTAATATGTTGATCAATTTAGACTTCTCTTGGAATGTCTATGTTGAGTTTTCAACCCATGGCATATGTCCCATGCCTGGAATTTTTTTGTTCATAAGGTGAGGATTTGGACTGGGACAAAACTTTTCATTCCAGACCAAAAACAATTGAGAACTCCCTTTTGACTCCAAGATTTGGACCGAGACGAAAACTTTTCATCCCAGTCCAAAAACAACTGAGAGCCTGCTTTTGACTCCGAGATTTGGACCGGGAGGAAAAAATTTTATCCTAGTCCAAAAATAACTGATCATTCAACAAAAAATCATTTCTTTTAAAGAAAAAAAAAAGAGTATAATAGAATTAAAACCTTTGTTTTCTTTCAAAACCTATTGGGACTTTATACTCTCATACTTTAAAACCTTTTAAATAAAAACCTATGTCGGTTGACCCTATTTGACCTATTTGGTCCACGTGGGTCAATCCTTGACTTATTGACATTCTTCAGAGTCCATGTAGGACTTGACTATGCTTCTACATGTTGGATTGGTCCATGTAGGACCATTTCTTCCATTCTTTTGATTAGTTTGTTTAGCCTCTGTGGTACGGTTTTCGGGGCGCTACAGAAAAGAAAAAAAAAAAACCACACACACAAAGAATATATAGAAGATAGTTCAAGGTGACGGTAGAGATTGAATAAGCCAATTAGTGGCATGGAGCTACTTGGTGTTTTTTTTTATTATTTAGTAAACTTTGTAGTTTCTTTTGTTTTTGGCAATTGTGGGCCACTTTGTTATTTTAGAGATTTTTGTATTAAGTTTGAATTTTTGAGATTTGGCTTGGTATATTTTGGGTTTTCTTTTTGCTATCCTTTGGTTAAATCTAGGATTGGTGAATGTGTTTTTAGTAGATTGGTTTTGGAGTTTTATTTTATTTTATTTGTTTTTGAGCAACCAATTTTAGGGGTGTGTCAATTAATTGAATACAAAAAGGAAAAAGCTGTTTGTATTGCTGCATCAAGAAAACAACCAAGGCAGATGAATAACAGAACCATCAATATTCAAAGAGGAACGCTAAAGGGGGTATGATAAAAGAAAATAAGGGATATAAAAAACAATGAAATGTAAAACCTACCAAGGCCCATCTCATCAGCAAGTATCACGTGTGTTTGTTTGGACCAAGAGAAGCGTAGGAAGTTCAACCCTTCAAGCTGATATGGATGCAAAGAGCCTTCAATATAGAAGAGAAAAATGTAATTAAGTTTTCATTCGCGGTGATCAAATAAAAATATAAACCAAAAAAAAAACACATAATCATGCATTTATGCCAAACTCACGGAAACCATATAGGAGGGGTAAAAAAACTATACCTCCAGATAGAAAATCAGGACTCTGTTCGTATTGCTGAAATTCTTTATGTTTCTTTTTCAATTCTATGGCATCACGAAGACCACTTTTCTGCTTGCTCGAAGATAGTTTGTGATATCGAGAGTGAATTCTATTAAATCTTTCAATCTCTGGTTGAAATGCAGAAATATCCAATTCAAATTCCCAATAACATTCATCATAAGAAAGCTCTTTCCATTTTACAAAATACTCCTTCTCCTCGTCATCTCCCCTGTAAAATGTCACAAATGGCTGTAAGATAACCAGCGTCACAATATGGCAAAAATAATACCAGAAATACGAACGTATGTGTGTGCCCCTTCAGTTTGTATGTCTTTAAACACAAATGCATAATACATGTCTGCTGGAAATTTCTCTTTGGACAAAATATACATGGTTTAAAACTATACATTTGTCAATGACAAGAGCTGTACTGCAAACATGTCTGGAGAATAGAATAACCCGTTGCCATATCCTTAATCAGAGGAATCAAAGAAAAAATAAAGTAAAGTAAAGATGAGTCCATTTCATCTATAAGTAGAAGCACATACATTTCTTCCGTGCTGTTAGAGCTTTTTTTTTATTTAACAATATCAAGGGTAGTCCTGTAATGTTCTTCTTGCATATGGTGTCAAGCATTCTACTTATGATCATTCAATTTTTGTTCATCACTCTTCTTCAGGTTCAATTGTTATGTTTGTTTATGTATATGATGTTATTTTCTCTGGGAGTGATTCTACAGGGATTGCTGATTTAAATCATCATCTTGGGCAAAAATTTTAGACTAAAGATTTGGTCACGCTTCGTTACTTTCTTCGGATTGAAGATGCCCGCTCTCGTCAGAAAATCTTCTCATCACAAAGGATGCCAGAAATTGGGTACTCGCCCTGTTGATACTCCTATGGAATCAACGGTTAAACTGTGTAGGTCGATACCGCCGGTGGTTGGGGATGTTAATTTATCTTACTGTTACACACTTACACGACTAGATATAACATATGTTGTTGGCGTGGTTAGTTAATATATGCATGCTCCACAGTCCACGGCAACCCCATTTTGAAGTAGTTCGTTGCACTTCGAGCTATCTGTGGGAGAGGGCCCTTGTACAAGCCTTCTACCTCTCTTTCTATAACCGGTTTTGGTGATGCTGATTGGCCAGTTGTTTTGATAGGCGATCTACATCTGGCTATTGAAGCTTTGTTGGCGGGAACCTAGTTACTTGGCACAGTAAAAAGCAAAATGTTGTTGCGCGCTCTAGTGCGAAGCTGAGTCTCTATGCCACATACTGAAATTTTGTGGATTCATTCTCAGCTGCGGGATATTGGTGTTTATGTTTCTAACCCTATCAAAATGTATTGTGACTTATCAAGCCGCTATATTTATTGCCAACAATCCTGTTTTCCATGAGCGCACCAAACATATTGAGGTGGATTGTCCCTTTATTCGAGACCTGCTGTGAAGAAACAAATTGTCAATGCCAATGTTCGCTCGGATAGTCTCAAGTTTATTATTATTTTACAATATTGAGGGTAGTAGTGTAATTTTCTTCTTGCATACATATATATATACACATGTGTGGATGAACCGTACATGGGTGAGCTGATTGAGCAGTCCTAATTTCCTTGCGTCTCTTTCTTTCCCTCTTCCTTCAAACCCTAATCTCCATTGATAAACTCAACTCGTGCATATGGAACAAAGAAAATAAAAAAACATGCATATATATGGAGATTAGAGAGAGAGAGGGTGATCCTCGGCACAGTGGGAAGGTTGCTCCATCGTGACCAAGAGATCACAGGTCGAAACGCGGAAACAGCCTCTCCGCAGGCAGGGGTAAGGCTGTGTGTAGTGGCGGGAGCCTCGTACACTGGTTTTGCCCTATTTGAGAGAGAGAGAGAGAGAGAGCTAACAATTGAACATGGGATCACTCACTAGATTCCTTTGATTCTCATAACCCAAAACATCGAATTGCTACAAGAAAACTTCAACGTGTGATGCGAAGCATAATTATAGAAATGTCTCCCTGCTAGGGGGTGTACTCGAGCCGAGCCGAGTTTCATCGAGCTTAGGCTCGGCTTGACATTTTGAACCTTGCCCAGGCTCGGCTCGAGCTCGATAAAATACTAAATGAGCCAGCTCGAGCTCGGCTCATAAAGAAATAACAAGATCAAGATCGAGCTCGGCTCGACTCGATTAAAATTAAAAATAAAATTCGAGCTGAAGCTCGGCTCAAAGCTCAAGCTCGAGATCGATTCTTGGCTCGGCTCAAGCATAAACTTGGTGATTTCAAATCTAAAGAAAGGAGTAAGGCTAGCTTTATAGATAGCCTATCTCACTCATCCGTGTCTCCCAATCTGACGTGGGACAAACAAAAGTGTTAAACTTTCTATTCAACCTTCCTTTCTTTCAACGTGTAGAAGAATGCATTGGGTTTGTCATCATTAACTGTTTTTTTGAAAGAAATGTCATCATTAATTAAACTAAACACAAAGCACGTCAATTACTTGAAATGTTTGACAAAAATGCCTTTTTTAACCTTTTTATTTTTTTTAAATGGTCCAATTTTTGTGTTCCAAATGTTTCCCAAATACATGTGTTGTAATATCACTTTCATTAATAGTGGGACCACTTCAACACCCTCCAATTAGAATCTTGTGGATCTAGTGTCAATCTCTCTCACATATTTGGGAAACATTTGGGATGCAAAAATTAGGAAGCATAACATTAGTCTTTAGTCAATAAGATAAAATTTTAACTTAGGTTAATTAACACACACACTCTTATATATATATATATATATATGTAAATATATGCACGAGCTGTTCATGAGCTTGTAAACTAGCTTTTTCACGAGCCTACTAATGAGTTGTTCACGAGCCATATCGAGTCAAGCCCATGTGTGCTCAAGCTTGGCTCGTTTAATAAACGAGCATGATATTCAACCTTGAGCTTGGCTTGTTTGTTATACGAGCCGAACGGAGCCCTTAGCGAATATGTTCACGAACCCTTGTTGAGCGGCTCAGCTTGTTTACACCCCTACTCCATGCCCATGCTTATGCCAGCATAGTCTACCTCTTCAACCCCAATTTAAGTCTAGACTTCTCTGCTCCTTCCTTTTTCAGCTATCCAAATTCATGACCAAACTGAGGTCACCTTTCTATCTATTCTACACATGCTATCTAGCTTTTGAAATGCAAAATCACTTACAATTTTATATTCTACATACATCCAAGTGGATGACTTAACCTCTCCCCTCATCGCACGTGAAAGAACTAGCTATTCTAGGCCCTAATCTATGCAAACATAGCCCAAAAACCCAGTCTTCAACATAATTACTCCCTTCATCCCAAATTAAGGGTCCTTGATTCCATTTTTTGATGTCCCATTTTAGGAGTTCTTTTGAAAAGTAAATGTACTTTAACTACACACATTCCAAGTTTACCCTTTATTATTTAAAACTCCCCCGCTTTTTCTTTGATGTGACTCTAGGATTTTGAAATTTTAAAAGGACAATAATGGAAACTTGTAAAATACACAAGAATCAAACAAGTTTCTTAAAAAGTTGGGACTTCCCAAAAAGAAGATAATCTGGGACAGAGGGAGTAATAGTAAGCCTTGAGATTATGTATCTCTGGATCAGAATCAACAGTTAACATAATTAACATCAAGCACTGACTATCAAAGCAGTCACACCTTCCCATGCGATGAATGCTATAAATGTGATTTTTCTTTTTCTTTTTTGTCAGAATAAACAAGATGTGGTCAATCAATCTGATATTTTAGCCATATCCCACCAAAAAAAAAAAAAAGGCACCATACTTGTGAAGTTCACTATAAAGCACCAAAAGAATTCACTTCACTGAGTAAACAAAGCTAACAGTGAATCTATCCAATGAAATTTTAAAAATGGTAATACTATAAAATTTTAAAAATAAAAATAAAAAACAAGACAGCAAAACAAAAAACAAACGCGCAAAAAATAAAAACAAAGAACCCTATAAACGTGACAAATGCTTCATTGATGCAGCAAAATAGAGAACTAAATCAATTTGATGGACCACGAATCAACCCCTTCAAACAATCTTCCGTTCATGTGCAACCAAATGTTCCACATCTTAACAAATCTAAAAACAGAAGGGCCACCTCATAAAACATACAAGCTTGCCACTAATAACCACATTAAGGCACCACACTACCAAATCCCACAATAAAAGAACAGGTGACTAACATACTCCCCCCCCCCCCCAAACCCCAACCACCCCATCTCCCCCCCCCCCCCCCCCCCCCCCCCCTTGCTGCATAGGAGTGTTTGCGGTCGGTTTTTTAGTGATTTTAAAACCAACCATTTGGTTTCGGTAGGTCGGTTTTAGAGTGGTTTTGGTCGGTTTACAGTCGGTTTAGCTTGTACACTACTTTGAAAAACCAACCAATCGGTGTTTGGTCGGTTTGATTTCGATCGGTTTTCGGTGGTTTGGTTTTCTTGAACACCCCTATTGCTGCATATCAAACACCATTTAACATCACATGGATCTGTCCAAGATTATTGGCATTGAAGTGATCTTCAAACAAAGCTATCCCAATTCGCACATTTATATACACACGCACATATATATATATATATAATATGCACACGCATAGATCCCATCTTAAAGGTAAAGAAAGAAGATGGGGGGGACCCACCAAGCAACTTGTAGTACGAGTAAACAATTAACCTTCCATTAGGTACTCCCTCCACTAATCCATTCCTCCTCATCCCATATCACCCAGAAAACCACTAACTTTGACCTTTATGTACATATCTTGATGAGCTCTCCAAAACATAGGGTTCCAGAGCACTGTTGAATATTTTGTTTAATTATTTTATTATTGGGTGTTTAGTACAGTTGGGTACTATTAGGAGGACTACTTTGTAATATTTTATTTTCTCTTCTCATACTGTTTAATAAAATCATATATTGGAGCGATTGTTCTCTCTAAGCTTGGTGGAAATATTGTTCAACATGGTATCAGAGCCACCCTAACTAGGGTTTCTCACCACCACACACCACCACATCAACCACCACATACACCACCTCACCAGATCTCCCTCAGACTAAGCTGAACCCTACCAGCCTTCATCGAGTCCATCTAACCACACTACAGGCTACGCCGAAGACCCCACCAGCCATTCCCATCTGCGCCAAGCCCTACCAACCTTCCCAAGCTGCGCCAACTTCATTCCAGCCCTGGCTTGATTTTCCCTTACCTTTTCACACTATAAAATCTGTTTTCCTTGGATTAACTGCAAGTTGTGCAATCTGTTGTGCTGATTGACTCTTTCTAAGTTTGTTTAGGTTCGTAATCGGACAAATGATCTATCCATAGATTGGAAAATTGACGTCTAGGCTTACCTTCTCTACCGTGTGTGTTCGTTCAGACCAAGAGTTATTCTCAACATGTCTAAAGAAGATTCGGAGATCGGAAAGTCCCCAACCACTACTACTAGTGTTATGAGTTCTCCTATAGGTAATGAGAGGCATTCCCTCATTACCGAGAACCCAGGTTCAAAAATCACCACTGTTCTATTCAATGGTGAAAATTATATCTCTTGGTCTCAGTCTGCCACTTTTTGGCTCCACAGTAGAGCAAAGTTTGGCTATGCTGATGGCACGCTTAAGGCACCTAGTCATGAGGATCCCACTTATGCCAAGTGGGAGACGGATAATTATCTTGTGATGAGTTGGCTTGTTCGTTCTATGGAGCCTACGATTGCTGATTTCTTTCTAGAGATGGAAACTGCACAAGACATTTGGGATACTCTATCTCAGACTTATGCTCGGAAAGGTAACGTTGCTCAAGTTTATGAACTTCGTAGAAGTATTCAGGCTGAAGTTCAGGGGGAGCGTACTACACTTCAATATTATACCTCTTTCCACGATGTGGAAACGTCTTGACCATTTGAAGAATTACCGTCCAATTGTCCTACTGATGCAGCTAGCTTTAAAGACTATATTGAAAGTGAGAAAATTTTCAAATTCTTAGTTGGTCTCAATTCCGAGTTTGGTCAGGTGAGGAGTCGGGTTCTTGAGATGGAGCCATTACCCACTCTTCGGGAAGCGTTTGTGTACATTCAGAATGAGGAGAGTCGTCAATCAGCTATGCTTCCCTCCACCACTCCTGATAGGCCTACTTTGATCTCCTCCGGCCAAAGAGGGGGCAAGGGTCCGTATCCCCCAAAGAACCAAACTAATGAGGTTGTGGATGACAAGAGTAAACAGTTCTGTGATTACTGCAATAGGCCCTATCATACTCGGCAGACGTGCTGGAAGCTACATGACCGTCCTCCCTTGATGAAAGGAAGGGAGGTAGACGGGTTGGTGGTCGAAATGGTGGCAAGGGAAATGGACCTCAGGCTCACTTATCCACTGGACCTGATCCTAGTTATCCAGAGGAGTCCCTGTCACGTTCCCCTGCTACTGGGAGCATTAGTTGTACCGATTGGAGACACCAAGGCGTATATGGCACAGTTGGATACTCCCACGAGCTCTTCTACTTCTTTTGCCCAAGCAGGTAATGTTGCTAATTTTACAAGTGCTTTACATTCCCTTTCTCAACAACCATGGATTATTGATTCTGGGGCTTCTAATCATATGACTGGTCTGTCCTTTGTCTTTTCTACTTATAATTCATGTTCAGGTAAAGATAAAGTTAGAACTGCAGATGGTAGTTTTTCTTCTATTTCCGGTAAAGGTGTCATTCATGCCTCTAACTTAATGTCTTTATCTTCGGTCCTTCATGTTCCTAATTTTTCTACGAATCTCCTTTCAATTAGTCGAATCACTCGTGATCTTAATTGTTGCATAACTTTTTTCCGTCTCACTATGTTTTTCAGAACCTCTCCACAAAGAAGAAGATTGGCAGTGGTAGGGAATTGAATGGACTCTATTATCTAATGCCAAATGAAGCTGAGAGTGGAAGTCTGACCAGGAATGCTCATCATTCATTGAGGGAAACTCTTCCTAGAGAGGTTGGTTGTGGCACCAGAGACTAGGACATCCACCTTTTTCATTTCTTAGTCATTTATTTCCTTCTTTAATAAACAATAAGACTGTTTCTGATGCTTTTTGTGAGGCATGTGAACTTGGCAAATACCATCGTGCCACTTTTAAGTTGAGTTTGAATAAAAGTACTAGTCCTTTTCAGATTGTTCATACTGATGTGTGGGGTCCCTCTCATATTTCTACTTTGAATGGTTACAAGTGGTTCATTATTTTTATTGACGATTTCTCACATACTGCTTATTTGATGAAAGACAAAAATGAGGTGTTCACTATTTTTAAAACATTTCACAAAATGATATGCACTCAATTTAGTACTACAGTAAAAATTGTCCGTTCTGACAAAGGAGCGGAATATATTTATGGTGGCCTTCAAGCCTATTTTTCTGAGCATGGCATGATTCACCAAACTTCCTGCACTAACACTCCTCAACATAACGGAGTTGCATAGCGAAAGATTCGCCATTTGTTAGAAACTGCTAGGTCAATGATTTTTTCGATGCAGGTTCCAAAATCTTATTGGGGGGAAGCGATTTTAACGGCTGCCTACCTCATCAACAGACTACCCACTCGTGTACTGGATAAGAAATCTCCTATTCAAATTCTCCTTAATCCGTCCTCCATGTTTGTCATTCCTCCTAAAGTGTTTGGGTGTATCTGTTTTGTCAACAACCATTCTCCGTCCCGAAAAAAGTTATAGATCCTTGTGCCCTTAAGTGTGTCTTTCTTGATTATTCACCAATCCAAAAGGGGTACAAGTGTTATCACCCTCCTACTCGTAAGTGGTACGTCTCTATGGATGTCACATTCCATGAGACTCACCCCTACTTTCAGTCTTCACAATCTCTACAGTCACTTCTTCAGGGGGAGAGAGAGTGTGAGGAAGAGATACATGTTGCTATCATATGCAACGAGGAGGGAGTTGAAAATGAGAGAGTAGCAGAAGTAGGGAAAAATGAGGAAAAAGGGAGAGGAAAGAGAGTGAGGAAGAAAACAAAAATGAGGAAAATGAGGGAGAAAGAGAACCAATTGAGAAAAGGGGGAATAGTTGCTAACTTACTCAAAGAACAAGGAGAGGAAACAGTTTGGGGCATCAGACATGAAAGCTATTCCTTTCCCTTCACTATAGCCAATCACTTCTAGTGATAATGGTTCAGGTATTTCAAATTCCCCAACTCATATTTCTGACTCTAGTAATGATTTAGACATTCCTGTTGCTCATAGGAAGGGCACTAGGGCATGTACTAAACATCCCTTGCTAATTTTGTTTCATACTCTCGTTTGTCTCCATCCTATAGAGCTTTTGTATCCAACCTTTCCTCTGTTTCTATTCCTAACCATGTCCAGGAAGCTATGTCTGACCCTACATGGAAGTCTACCATGGTTGAAGAGATGAAGCACTCTCTAAAAACGGCACTTGGGATTAGCAGAACTACCTCAAGGGAAGAAGACAATACGGTACAAGTGGGTGTTCACTGTAAAACACAAAGCCAATGGGACAATTGAGAGGTACAATGCCAGGTTAGTAGCTAAGGGATTCACTCAGACTATGGAGTGGATTACCAAGAGACATTTGCTCCAGTGGCCAAGATGAATTCTATCATAATTTTGTTGTCCCTTGCAGCAAATTTGGAGTGGTCATTGCATCAGTTTGATGTAAAGAATGCATTCCTACATGGTGACTTAGAAGAAAAGGTTTACATGGATGTACCTCCAGGCTTTGAGGATACCAACACAAGAGGAAAAGTATGTCGTCTCCGGAAGTCGTTGTATGGACTCAAGCAATCACCTAAAGCGTGGTTTGATCGTTTATCACAGGCGATGCTCAGGTATGGGTTCAGACAAAGCCAAGGTGACCACATCATCTTCTTTAAACATTCTCAGAAGGTAAAGTCACTCCTTTGATCGTTTATGTTGATGATATTGTTCTCACTGGAGATGATCTGGAAGAGATGGGGAAGCTAAAAAATTACCTGGCGAAGGAATTTGAGATTAAGGATTTGGGGAATTTAAAGCATTTCTTGTGAATATAGGTAGCAAGATCCAGTGACGGGATATTTATATCACAGAGTCAGTATGTGTTGGCCTTGCTAAAGGAAACAGGTATGCTTGGTAGTAAAGCAGCCGATACGCCCATGGGATCCTAATTTTGAAACTTAGGGATGATTCAAGTGGAAAACCAGTTGATAAGGGAAGATATCAGAGAATGGTTGGTAAATTGATTTATTTGTCTCAGACCAGGCCAGACATTGCTTTTGCAGTGAGTGTGGTAAGTCAATTTATGCATTCTCCTAGGCAGGTTCATCTTGATGTTGTCTTTCGTATTGTGAGGTACCTCAAGTCAACTCCAAGGAAAGGTTGTTCTTTCGTAAGCATGGTCACACTCAAGTTGAGTCCTTTCAAGATGCAGATTGGGTAGGGTCAGTGACCGACAGAAGGTCAAACACAGGGTATTGTTCCTTTGTTGAGGGGAATCTGCTTACGTGGAGAAGCAAAAAAGCAACCCGTAGTGGCTCGATCTAGTGCTGAAGCAGAGTTTAGGGCTATGGCACAAGAGTGTGTGAGTTAGTATGGATTCAGATTATCCTTTCTGATCTAGACTTTAAGCCTGAAGACTCGATGAAGTTGTACTGTGACAATAAAGCTGCTATTGACATTACGCACAATCTTGTTCAGCATGACAGGACTAAACATGTGGAAATTGATCGTCACTTCATCAAGGAGAAGTTGTGTAGTGGGAATATTTGTAATTCGTTTGTGAAATCTGGAGAACAGTTAGGTGATGTTCTCACTAAGAGTCTTCCTAGTAGGTATTTTTATTTTATTCTTAGCAAGCTAGGCATCAGAGATATCTTCGCACCAGCTGGAGGAAGAGTATTGAATATTTTGTTTTATTATTTTATTATTGGGTGTTTAGTATAGTTGGGTATTATTAGGACTACTTTGTAATATTTTATTTTCTCTTCTCATACTTTTAATAAAATCATAGAAAGGAACGATTGCTCTCTCTAAGTTTGGTGGAAATATTGTTCAACAAGCACACCATTCCATGAGGGGGAAAAAACCGCCATATTCTCAACAAAACATAAATATAACCCCACATCATAACCCTCTGAATGGCTAGACCTAAACAAGCTTAGTTGAAGGACAACCAAATCTGGAACTCATCACACTTGATTCTCTCATCCATCATCAATCAAAAATTCTCAGCGGTAAAAGCAATTAGTCAATTTTTGGCAAGTTTCAAGTTACTAAGCATCCTCATGTGCATATCACATCAACAAATCATATATCAAAATTGATTTTGCATCCAATATTGAAAACAGATACTTATATTTTCTTCAGAGTTACCAAATAAATTCAACTATAAAAGTGGCCAAATTTGACAAATACTCAATTTCAAAATGCGACTGAAGGAAAGAAAGAAAGGAAGAAACAGTTATTAGTGAAAAGCTCCAAAAAAAAGAAATAAAAATAAAAATTTAACATAACATAACGACATGACATGGAATATTTCAAATAGTTGAACCTGCAAGCAAGAATTCGATCCACAGTTGTCCATTCTGGTCGAATAGCCACAAACTCATCTTCGGAGTTATTTATTGATGACATTTGACGATGGAAATTGTTAACTTTAGTCTTTAAACGAGGATGTGCCTTATAAGCTTTTAAAAACTCTTTCTCGGGCACCCTGAGATCGCAGATAGAAGGTGAGGTAATAATGTTTCAATATAATAAAAATAACGAATTAAAATAAACAAATGACAGAAATATCCAAGGGGAGATCAATTTCAAAAGAAGCTCGACTTATATTATGATAGCAAACACCCTTTTCAAATGCTACAACAAAAGAAGCTTTACTAATAATTTAACAAAGTTGGCACACTAAAAGACGTACTTTTTTTTTCTCACGAAAAAACTACTATGGAACAAGGCTCAACAACAAATATGTAGAGAATGAAAGAACTATAATAACCAAGATGACGTAGCTACCATGTGCAATGAAGATAAGATAATCCTTTCCACTTAACTAAATACTGCTTCACAAATATTTGCTTGGAGCCCAACTTAGAGGCATCGCCGTCATCAGCAACAGTAGGGCGCATCTCACAGTCCAATATCTTGTCAATATCATTCAGAGGACTAACCTGAAAAGTTAGAACATTTTTTCATATCTCAATATCAACAATCCATAACAATGACATATAACTTCCAAAAACTAGCAATTACAGAAGGCATTATGTATCGTACACATTCAGGGCAACTCCAGTTGCTAGGGAGAGGAGCTTTCAATGGTGGAAGTAAACACTTGGGATGGTAGGTATAAGTACATGTTTCACAAAACAGAAGATTCCCACTTTCTCCACACGCTTGACATGAATCACCTTTCTATTAATAGAATAAACAACAGAAAACAATAATGGTTTAGTAATGTAACCCTGAATGTTTTCTTCGAAATAAGAATGCCACAAAAGTATTTGAAATATGCCTTAATAAGTAATCTTAGCAAAGGGCCAAACTCCAAAATGGACCTAAACAACAATGATCATCAATCTGATAATCAAAGGGTTGTTTTAACAGCTATTTACATGAAAATGATTCAAACAAAATCAAAATAATGATTTTGTTGTCCATTCTTGAGTTTTAACTTCGAACTTCATGCAGCCACTTGTTCTTTTGGCCACTGTCTGAAAAGGTAGTATGATAGCCTTCATAAGTCCAAGGTTATGTAGACTTTAGACGCTATTTTTGAGACTTGAATGGTCTACCGTTATTTACTAATTAAGAAAACTTAGAATTATCAGCTGTGCAGGACAGCTCAAACTACTGCTGCAGTAAAATAGAAACAAGTGTTTTTTTCCTTTGATCTTCCAGGGCTTACCTAGGTTTAGACTTATTATAATCATCTTTATTTAGTCAGTTAGTGTACGTCCCACTGGGAAGTTGTGCCTTTACAAGAGAATAATTATCTTGCGTCTTTCTTCTTACTTCTACCCCTTGCTTGCTTCTACTAATTCTTGTTCAACTTCTTCTAATTCTAATTCATCTTCTTTCCTGATAATCCCTTTTAAGGAAGGTAAATGTTTTACTACTTTACAATTAAGACTAGGCCTGGCAGGCCCAAGCCCAAATAAGAAGTCAGCCCCCGTCCCGTAACAAATTTTAATTGGGTTGGGGAAATTTCACTATATGGCCATATATTGGTTCGCCGGTGTGAAGCATCTTTAAGATCGGGTTTCATCGAGCCCAACATGAACCCGTATAAAATCTGCAACCACCAAATGTGTCCCTCACTTCATCAGGACCAAGGGAAACCTAATTCTGTAACAATTTCCTTCTCATCCCTCTCTTCAGCCGCCACATAGCAAAGACTGAAGAAGACCTTGATGAGTTGGTGGCTTGGTGCAGGCTTGTTTTAGACTCTCTCTCTCTCTCTCTCTCTCTCTCTCTCTCTCTCTCTCTCTCTACAAACCTCTCTCTACCAACCACTCTCATTAGGCCGTTTTTTGGTTTCAAGTATTCTAATTTGATGAGTTCCATGAATTTTTGTAGTGCACATGTGAGAAAAATATTAATGGCTTCTAGGTTGCTTTAGTTTTCTACTTTGTTTTAATTTTACTTTTCAAAATTTTTTTTTTTTTGTGGTGGTCTCCAAAATAGATCAGGATTAAATTTTTTTACCAAAATTGCCCATACCCATACTAAACCCTATTTATGCGGGACTTTTATCTAGGCTAGGCCCGTTTTCAGCCAGGCCCAAGCCCGCCCAATTGACAGGCCTAGTTGAGACTGTTCAGTTCACAATTTAAAAAAACTTTCATGAATCCAATTCTTTCAGAGAAACCAGATCTTTTTTTTCTACAAAGTATAACACAAGCTACAAATGAAGCAACTCAAGTACGCAAGGATTACGAGGTATAGAAAACAGCGTACAAAAAGAAAGACGAACAAAATCAAACAACCTAAGAAGAAGAAAAAAGATGCTTAACCCTTAAACTACAATTCATCTCACTCAAAATCTAAGCGAGATCATGTATGCTACACAAGCTACGCCCAATATGAAGAAAGCAAAAGCAACAACTGCTTAAACTTAGACTCCTTTCCTTCCAAACACAGTGGCCATGTTTTCAACTCTCTCTCTCTCTCTCTCTCTCTCTCTCTCTCTCTCTCTCTCTCTCTCTCTCTCTCTCTCTCTCTCTCTCTCATATCAAACCAACAGTCAAGTACTCTGTCAATGTTTCAAAAAATACACATCGTGTGCAGCAGAAGATGGTATCGGTCCCTTCTTCTACTCTTCTACGATTGCTACACCAAATAGGCGTGAGATTTCCTGTCTTAACTGAGTTATGAGTCATAACTAAGGATCTTCTCCAAAACGCAACCAAGCAAACAGGCCACCTCGGTAGGCACTTAAGATTTCCAAATGCGTTTTTTTCGTAGTCAACTAGGAAAAAATATTTAAACACTAGATGTCTAAAAGATTTCCAAGCGTGCACCATGAACACAAGATGTCTAAAAGATATTCAAAAGCTAGATCTAGAACACTATAACATATCAAAATCTAAAGAGGAATCAAGAGATCCATAAGCAAGCACTTGGACCAAAAATAAGGGAGGACCACAAAAAAGGCATATTTTAAGCGAGAAATAAGGAAAATGACCCCTTCAAAAGAACGACTAATTCTTTTATTGCATATCCACTCTACAAAGATTTATTCCTTTGACATTCAACTTGAATTCGTGACATACATTAATTTGTAAGATTATTGCTTAAAAATGAATAAATTCTAGAGAATTCTTGTGTAATGTCAACTATTAGAACAGAAAAATGCATTAGTAAACATATATAAAAGGTATAAAAATGTACGTATATGTTGTAGCATGATACTTGATATATTTCCACTATGAATATCAATATTCTTTATATAGGAAAGGCATCAACAATCATTAGTATCTTAAGTTGAACAAGTATCAATAGTCATTTGTATCTTAAGTTGAACAACTATATACATTGATGCCAATTATTATTTTTGATATTATGATTATATAAACTATGCGTTTCCCATGGATATTACTTATTAGAAGACCAAATGACGAAAACCATTTAATAATGACATAAATATTCTCCACATGTAACATTCCTCTCTCTATCTATTTACTCTTCATTCCATCTGTCCACGATATTCTCAACATGCAATAGGAATTTGCACATGAGAGAGGATCTGTAGGCTCGATAAACAATTTCTATCAAGTATTTTGTTCAAAGGGGTCCTGGCCCTCCTGGATTGAGTTCTTCGCTCTTACTTGTCAAATATTAGGGTTGAGATGTATTTAGGTTTGTCAAATAAGTTTCACTATCATTACATCATGCATTCTCATCATTCAAACTTTCTAGCATTGACTTGCCACTATGAAAAGGCAAAGGGGGCCAATAAAGCAATCATTTAAAATTTAAAATGCCGATACCAAAACAGAACATGGATGGTGCACTGTATGATATGACAACGCAGAAAACCGTAAAAAAATGTATGATCCAACAATACAATAGTTATTTATAATCGTACGGTGACTCTGAAAATAACATTTCTAGACAAATTAAGATGCCTAATAATTCCTTTTTCTTCGAATTTATGCCTACTAATTCCAATTTTGAAAAGAACCTAATTAACTTCAAAAGCTACCGATTCTGATTTCATAAAACCGAGTAATTATTGTTTTATTTCTACAAGTTACATAATTATTTCACCAATCCTAATTATTCAAACCTCCAAATGCCATAATGATAAATTTCGAAATCCTAATTATCCTCATTTTTAACACGGTCATAATTGGTTTCAACTCTGAACAACCAAAGAAACTTTCAATTTTAAAATCTCATTTATTCAACAATAGGGTTTTAGACTACGGCATGTGAGTCCCACTAAAAGATATTATGTGTCTATGTCACATGCATACAAGAGACTGTCCCATTTCGGACCAAAATAAATGAAATAGAAATTTGGATAGCTATTTTGATGTGTGTGGCTAAGTAACATCCGGCATGTATTGGCTATAGGCATATTACGTTTGTAGGGCATGACAATAAAATTGTGAGGCTTGGGGAATTCAAATTGGAAAACAAGGGGGCGATGAAGTGAGTTTGTTAGGGAACATAGTAAACAGAAGGGAGGAGGGATATCAGACAAGTTGAAAACCAAACCAAAACTTTTAAAAACTACAGAATTGAACAACAAACAAATAAGAAGCTGAAAAGCATGGAGGTATAATAAATAAATAAGTAAAAAAGAAACAAAACAATACATACCGCATCAGTTCTGACAATTTTCTCAAGCTTGGGAGTATGGATGGGCTTTCGATCGGCATCATCATCTGAATCATCTAAATTGTAGATGGGCCTTCGATCCGACCTAACACGAAGCCTCTCCACCAAACTACTCATTCTTTCTTATGCTTCCTCTATTTTTTGTAATTGTGTGTGTGTGTAGGTTTTTTTTTTTTTCCTGCAAGCAACAAAGAGAATAATATAGTTCCGGTCTCTTTTACTATCAATATTTGAATTGAATTTGAATTTCTCAGCCGAATGAAAGCTAAAAAGTTAATAATAATAATAATAATAATAATGATGATGATGGTGGTGGGATGGGATATTGGAATGTTGAATGAAGATAAACCCTAATTTTAGAAGGGGGAAAAAAAAAAAAAAGAGGAGTATCTTCAATTCAACTGTCCGTCCAAAACGACATTTGGGTGGTTTTGGGAGTCCAAATATGGTTTCCTAAAGCTGTTCTAAACAAACGAAGGACGGACAAAACCAGAGATGAGATTACGCCAAAAGGCGCTCCCATACTGATGAGAGAAAACTCAGCGGTTCTGAGGAACCAAAATGGAGAGAGAGAATGACAACGAGAAGAAGAAGAGCGAACGAGTAGAATAGAGTCGAGTAGAATGGAGTCGAAGCAAGCCACTTACCAGTTAACACACGCTCGATCACGGCCCCCGCCTCTTCTTCTTCTTCTTCTTTGACGTCTTCTTCTGTGTTTCACTCCTTGGTTGCTTTTCTGCTGCCTCAGCTTTTTCACCGTGTTTGGGAGTTTAAGAAATAGAGAAAAGAATAGAAAATGAGAGTATGTAACTCACTTTGATGTGATTTTAAAATATAATTAATTGAATTGGAGATAATGGAAAAGAAATGAAATGAATAGAATTGATTTGTAATTTTAATTTTTATATTTGGTTTGGTTTGAAAGAGAAATGAAATGAATCAAGGTCATATGCTACATTGTCTATATAAAAAGAGAAAGTGTGAAATATATTGGGGTAAGTTTGATATACCACATTATTTTACTTAAAGCGAAATCATTTCTCATCAAATCTTACCAAAAGTCATAGGATTTGTTTTTGGACTAAAACAAGAATTAGTAAAAATTAGCTAGAATTGAAAATCAATTCTTTTGTCAAACCAGACACAAGAATTAATACAAACAAGAATTGCAGATCAATTCTTTTCTAGTTTGTGGCATACCAAACGGACTGTAAGTGTGGAGAGAAAATGAGAGAAAATTAATCTTTATATTTTTTTCAATTTCTTTATCTTCAAATTGGAAAGAAAATGAGAAAAAAGAAAGTGAGGTTTAATGAATTTTTTTTAATATCCACAATACCCTTTATTTAATTCTTCACTAATTTTAGGGTAATACTTGGGACACAACCTTCATACAACTTTCATACAACCTCCCCAAAAGATGTGTCTATCTCTTTCCTGTGTCACTGTGGGATCCAGTGACATCACAAGAGAGATAGACACATCTTTTGGGGAGGTTGTATGAAAGTTGTATGAAGGTTGTGTCCCAAATATCACTCTTAATTTTAATTTCATCTAAACTATAGGCTTCTAATACACTATATATGTGTATTCTCTCTCCTAACAAAGCAAAAAGCTCATATACCAAGTAAATTTGAATGCTATTTGGAGTGAATAGAAAATGAAAAAAAAAAAAAAAGATGTTAGAGACTTCACAAGAAGTAGGAAATAACTTTTCTTGAAAAATTCGCAAATCATAATTGTTCATGATTGATAGATGATTTTTAAATTTCAAATATCTAAATTTTACTAAGACTAGATTCTTTTGTTGTGTGTAATTTTATTTTCAACAAATTTGAAAAAAAAAACATAAAAAGGTTTTATAGGTAGTTGTAGATATATTCATATTAATTTGCTAATTAGGTTTATTATTGTTTAAAAAAAAAGGAGTTAAAGGCTTTTGTGATTAAAAGTTTGCAATTAGACCTAATGATGCAAATCGTCGTCGTTGGGACCGTTGACTTAGAGGCTATTTAGAAAGAGGCTCAAAATCAATTTTGTGGTGGCTCCAAAAATACTATCAATTCTGCAACAAAACCACTTATTCCTTGTAATGCAAGAGAGGCCATCGAAAAGCTACTAAACATTGTGAATATTATTGGCATTGGAATAGAATAAAGTAGTTGCATATCTATTTCTTCATCTTTCAATTTCTATGAAGTTTCTTTCTTTGCTGCAACTAATAAAAATCGTTGTTTTTGATGATGCATATGTAGAAGGGTAATTTAATATATAGTCCTAATATATGCATCTAACTAGAAATATGCCCCTTTTTCAATGAATCTAGAAATAGGTCTCTATAGTATTTTAAGGACAAAACTGCCCCGTATATATATATATATATATATCCACATAAAATCTGGGTTTCAAATTCAAATTAGGGAATTTCTCACTTTTAACAGCTTTCCACTTTTTTGTGAGAAATTCTCACTTTTTACACAGTCCGTTTTTTAAGGTAACTTAAGAGCCGGACTGTCTATATATATATATATATAGAGAGAGAGAGAGAGAGAGAGAGAGAGAGAGAGAGAAAGAGAGAGAGAGAGAGAGAAAGAGAGAAAATCTGCTAGAGAGAGAAAGATGAAGACAGAGAAGGAGAAAGAAGAGAGAGAGAGAGGGTCGCAGCCCCTCCACCACCATCGGCGACCACCCACCACCTTCCTGCTCCTCCCCTCTCTACCTCCCTTCACCTAAACCAACCATGCACCACCATCTACGGCCACCCCTCTCCGCCGGTGACCACTCTGTGGTCTGTGGACAAATTACTCACTAGTTCGTGAGAAAAAAAATCAAAATATCTCACAGGAATTGAAACGTTTTAGGCGCGAAAATTCGATTTCATCTTTGTTCTCAGAAATGCGAGTGAAAAGCAAGGTTTCAAATTTGCAACCCATCATCAACAAAATCAACCGATCGCGAGACGATACAGAAGACGATCACTCCGAAATGGCTCATGGATTTGATGCATTCATCGATGGTTGTACCATAGATTTACTCACTTCCATGAATTTGTATACACAGTCCGAACTGTGTAAAAAGTGAAAATTTCTCACAAAAATGTGTGAATTTATCATTTTTTGAAATTTCTCACTTTTGAAATTTCTTTAGGTTCGGTTTTTCAGGTCCGCTTAAGATCCGGACTGTTTGTATACATACATATAGTATTGATGAGGATCTCCTTATTATATACGTTGTAAGAAATTCCTCACTTGTTATGTACATGAAGTTAGTGAGAAATTTCTCACTTTTATAGGTTGTAATAAATTGCTCATTTGTTATGTAGTGAAATTAGTGAGAAATTTCTCACTTATATAGGATGTAAGAAATTACTTCCTCATTGTCTGTAGATTAAATTATTGAGAATTTTTTCACTTGTATAGTCTGTAATCAATAGATAATGTGTTATGTAAATGAAATTAGTGAGAAATTTCTCACAAAAAAATGAGAAATTCCCACATCACTTTGTTAAACCGAAAATCTCTTGATTATAGGGATATTAATTACATTATCCATGATCTCGTAAAAATAAGTTTCCCAAAACTGCATATAACACAATTTTGGAAGTTTTTTTAATATACAAAGCAGTATAAACAAAGAGAGAGAGAGAGAGAGAGAGAGAGAGAGAGAGAGAGAGAGAGAGAGAGAGAGAAATTATCACATTACTCTGTTAAATCCGAAATCCCTTGATTTTAGGGATATTAATTCAGTGAGAAATTGCTCAAAAGCATATTGAAAATCAATAAAAACTAGTGAGAAGTTTCTTGCAGTTTGATTTATGCTTCTTATATTTTGTTATAGAAAATTTGATTTACTACAATTATACTTTTACACATCGTATGTAGATTAAATTAGTGAGAAATTTCTCACATGCATAGACTGGAATCAATAGATCATATCATGGTTTTAAAAACCGAACCGGACCGGCCGGTTCGACCGGTTAAACCGTCGACCGGTAGGATTTTCGGTTCGGTTTGATCTGGTAACCGTTAGTGGGAGAACAACCGTCCAGAACCGGTGGATAAACCGGTTAAACCGAAAAACCGGAGAACCGGTCCCGGCTTTTGCACCCGTCCGGTTCATAAAAAATAAGAGACCCAGGGTAAAAAGGAGATTTTGCCTTCACCGGCGCTGTCGCCGTCGCCTGGTATTGCCGGCCGAGTGTGAAGAGAGAGAGAGAGAGAGAGAGAGAGAGAGAGAGAGAGAGAGGGGAAGAGTAGAGTGTGGAGGTTGTAGACCAGATCTGGAGGAGTTGTGGACCAGATCTGGAGGAGTTGTGTTTAAGATAGAGAGAGACCCAACATCCCGGTGCTTCAACCACCGTCGCTGCCTACGCCCGCCGCTTCCTGGTCGCCTTCTTTCCTGCCATTGCAGTCACTATCTCTTTCTTTCCCCTCTCTACCTCTTTGCAATGTTGTTTGAAAATAATTACTTACATAGAAAGCTGAAAAGTAAAAAAAAAACTCATAAATAAGGTAATGATGAGAGTAAGGCGTAAAGTTTTTGTTATAGAGTAATTTGTAAAGTTTGCCTTTCCTTTTTTTAATTGATTGATGTGACTGAATTAAAAATAGGAAAATGCACCATTTACAAATCTTATTTTAGAAATGAATCCTTAGTTTATTTTTGGTAAAAATGAAAAAGAATTGATTGATACGAATGATTTAAATAAAATGCCCATTCTATGGAATTGATAGTTATGAAAAACCAAAAAAAGAATCCAGCCATGTGATTTTTTTTTATGTTTTAAAATATATTATTATTAGTTTTAAAGTATATATTATTAGAAATAAATATATTTATTATATAATTATGACATCACGGTTAAATTCCGGTTCACCCAATGGTTGAACCTCTAACCCGTGACCCTCTCATTTTTTCGGTTCGATGAACGGTCCGGTTCTGAAAACATTGGATCATATGTATGTAAATGAAGTTAGTGAGAAATTTTGCACAAAAAAGTGAGAAATTCTCACATCATTCTGTTAAATCAAAAATCCCTAATTTTAGGGATATTAATTCCCTTATACATGATCTCCTAAAAATACGTTTCTCAAAACTGCATATAACACAATTTTGGAAGTTTTTGGAATATACAAAGGAAACAAAAAAAAAAAGTGAGAAATTCTCACATTACATTGTTAATAACCGAAATCCCTTGATTTTTGGGATATTAATTCCCTTATCCATTATTTCCTAAAAACATGTTTCCCATAACTGTATATATATATATAACTGTATATATATATATATATATGTATGTAAAGGGTATAATGGTCCAGATTTATACTAACCATTTAGGAATAGGGACTAATTATTGATTTCTATTACAAATTAAGGATTGATTTCTATACACCAAATCAAGTCAGGATCAATTGCTATTAATGGCCATATTTAGGGACCAAATTGTATATTTCTATATGTAGAAAGCTTTTTTTTTCCTAGTATTTACTAGCAGATTTGATCTTTCTTTCCTTATTTATTTCTATAGTGAAGATAGTCGCACTTAATGACAGATCATGACAATATTATTAAAAGCTTGTGGTAAGAATAGGTTTCGTTCGAGTGCTCGAAAATAATACTCCAAAGCTTTCATATATTCTCCTATGTTTAGAGTATATAACTTCGATCATAAGGATCATTTCTAGTCGTATAGCTTCCTAATAATTCTATAAAGCTTCGGCATAATTTCCTTTAGATTGAGCTGACATCCGTTACAATCATCATTTGATTCAAATAATCTCTGTTCCAGAACCGTATATGAGATTTTTATCTCTTACGGCTCCTTTTAGACACCCAATTTTGACCACACTCTCAAGATTTAGGGTGGAAAACCTCCTGAAAGACTCGACGATGAAAAGTACCCCATGGAACGAACTGGATTCAACATAGCAGGAAGATTGGACTTTGAAAAGTGTTCCAAAGGTCAGAAATGCCCATTTTCAAGCATAAATCCCAGTTTTCTAAAAAATGTCCCTCGGAATTCTCTCTCACTCGAGGATAAAAAGACATGAAGTGTTCAAAATGTAGTAATCTAGATAATGAAAAACTCATAATCAAAGCACATTGGAAAGTAATTTTGAAAAAGAAGTCGTTTGATTTAAAAAAGACGATGAAAGTTCCGGGAGACTTTCGGGCCTCAATTGACTTTTAAATCTCATCCAAATCTCTCCCAGAACATTTTTATTGATCCATGATCCAAAGTTCTTCATAGAATATGAATTGATTGGAAATCATTTTAATCATGTTAATCTATGATTTTGATCTCTGCAATGAAATAAAATCTTCACCTAAGGTGTTTTCATCATACTCTAAAATGAACTAGTTGTTTTCATCAAAACATATTGATTTTGTCCATAGAATTTTGTCGGTTAGATGGATTTCAAATTTTCTGGGTAAACTTTGATGAGTTAGCTTTCATGCGATCTATTTTGAGAATCCTTAGGATCCATTTACTATTTTTAGTAATTGTTGAAAATCAGTTGACAGATTTGAACATGGTCTCTTTGTGCTTGAATCTCATAAAATCGATGATAGTCATCAATGATCCGCTTTTTGGAGATGATTCATAGCTCATGTATCTACATGCCGATGTAAAATTGTGAACATACAATCAAGTTAAGATCATTTTCTAAGTATTTGAAGTTGATACAACTATTCTGGAATTTTGTAAGTTCAATTACAATCACGATTATGTATACAAAATGGTCAAACCTTGATCGTTCAACAACCGTTGATGAATAAACCTTGGTTTATAAACACATTAGGATAAATGAACGAGAGATCAAAAGCTTAGATCAACTTGATTAATGTGATTTTTGAAGTTCTATAATGTTTTGCATTCATCTTGTCAAATGATACCAAATTTCTAGAATAGCATTATCTGGTTTAAGTCATTTTCCAAAGAACTTAATGTCACAAAATGTTAAGGCTATATTTTTTCTATAAAGTTCAATGAAATAGCTTTCTTTTAATACCAATTGGGCTTTTGCATTCTATTTCTAGAATTAATAATGATTTTCAAAAGAACAGTGGACAGTCCTGAACTACTATTCCCAAATCTCTTATTACTTAAACTTTAATGGTGCTAATGAGGTCCTACTTTTTGGAAAAGCGTCCTAAGACATTTTTCTAACTTTCTGTAAAAGGAGTTTAATCCAGCTCATTCTTAAGACCACTTTTGATAGGTTTTAATTGAGGTCACGGAATCTGGAAATTTGATTGATGAAAACTTTTTCTTGTTCCTCATGCATGTCATTTGTGTGCTTGGATTTTTGTAATGCTTGGGTATTCTTTTATGCCCTAGTGCAGAGATTGAGTGCTTTGGATCCGGATCTCGATTTGTGGATATGACTCTTCGACATGTGGCTTAGTGCCTATGTATCATGTACTCTTCTCTATTGTTCCCTTTTGCATGTCATGTCACGTTCCCTTTATTTGCATTAGTCCCGAGTGGGACTAGCCACTGTGAGTATCTCTTTTCTCTTGTATTGCATGTGCATCCGTTTACTACTTGAATTTAGTCTCTTGAAATGATTTTCATTAAAACAAGATGGTTTTTACCATATATATATATATATATCTAGTATGTTTGAGGAAATACACCAATTATGAGTTAAGAACAAGGATAATTTTATCAAGGCTTACCATTTAGTAGGGCGAGGAGGGGGTGCTTTAGTCCTACTTAGGCTCCTTCCTCTCTTGTACCAAGACCTCCGAACTTTGTTTCTAGTGATGAAGGGTGAGTAACCTTCCCCATTTGGACATATAGATATAGATATAGATATAGATTATGTCTCCTTGTCTGATAATGGGATTATGTTCCCTATATATGGACATATAGATATGGATTTGAAGTTAATCCATACTAACTTCAAATCCATATCTATGAACTTCAAATCCATATCTATATGTCCATATATAGATACACGAATATACAGTCCGGATCTTACACGGGCCTTAAAAAACGAACCTAAAAGACGTACTATGTAAAAACTGAGAAATTCTCACAAAAGACTGAGAAATACTCACTCTTTGAGCAAAAAGTATTAAATAATTTGAATATATATGTATATAACTGATCATGTGAGTAAGGGTAGTTTAGACATTAAAAATTTATTAAATTGGGGAAAATTACTTATTTCTAATTAACATGCCTAATCAATGATCTATTTCTAATCTAGCCTTTAATATGGATTAACTTCTAAATTCCTTGGCAATTTTTATACCGTATACAAGTTATGGGCCTTAACAAAGGCTCTTGTTCTCTCTCTCTCTCTCTCTCTCTCTCTATATATATATATATATATATATGAATATATATATATGTGGTGGTGTGAGTATGTATTACTTCCTTATGTTCAATTTAGAGTTTCAGAAGCTGTAGGTAAAGAAATCTGGTAAAGACATTTTATGTCAAACAACTTTATTCCATATAAGTGATTTAATGAACCTTTTGGAAAAGAAAAGAGCTTTAGTGTGTTTTTTAAATAACAAACTAATGTGACGTACTCCAATTAGCTGAATCTCATACAATTATGCATATTTTAAAGTACCAACAGATCAAAAGCAAACTTTGTTTTCTTGTTTTTAATTTATCCTTTCAGGCTATCAGCAACGAGATAGAGTTATAGTCTATTTCAATGCGAAACTTGGGCTTGAATTAAAATGTGTCATCTATAAAATGAGCTTAGGTCCTTAAATAATTGTTAAGTTGATGGAGATTTTAATTTTTGTGTGGAGATTATGGTATGTTGTGGTTCGCATTTTGGAAGTGCTTTTCTTGTTTGTTAAGACTCAAATAGGAATGGGACTAAATTTTGCAGTGGAAAGCAAGAAACTATTCCCAATTTGGTTAGAAATGGATTGGCCGTAGTGTTTGCATTTAGGCAGAAGCAAAAACCCTAATCATAAGGGCTTAAGGGTATTTATAAATTTCATTAAGACAATTTGGGGCTCTAGAAGTGCATGCTTCAGCCAAATGTGCTTTTGAGGCTCGAGAAGTGCTTCCAAATAGACTGTGGTGAGGCTACATAGAACTTAGCGGGTTCAATTGAAACCCACAGAAATTTTAGGGAATGAAGAAAATATATGTACTATGCCCCACAACACATTTGGGCTCAAACGTGCATTTGGAGAATGTGCCCAAAAGGCCATAATTAAGGATGCTCAATGCTTGATTTACTAAAAGAAAGGATAAGAAAGAGCATGTAAATTTGAACCTTAATTATATGGGAAAAGACTTGTCCACATATTGCCTTTTGCCTTCCACCCCTTCCTTTTCATTCCTTTCAACAATAAAATGAGGCACACTTGGTGTTTAAACTTAAAGCTTCCTATATATTCCCAAAGTAAAACTAGTTTAATTTTTTAGTGCATTTTTGCTCACCCATTTAAGGGTTGGGTGAGCATAACCCAAGCACCTCATTGGCCAATGCAGTGGGACCTACGATTAAACAAATGATGTTTAATCGTAGGTCCCACTGCATTGGCCAATGAGGTGCTTGGGTCATGCTCACCCAGGGTGAGCAAATGTGCACTCTTAATTTTTTATATTACTTGCGTTTAAAGCAATTTCTACAAAGCAACGAGTTCTAAAAGACTAAAAGTAGTAAAAGATGTATGAGACTATGATGATAATCAGTTAGATTGAATTTTGAGTGTTTTAATCTGTAGAGCTTCTTTTTTTTTTTTAACAGCATATTTCATTGAAAAGGAAAGCAAGGGCCAAAAGCCCACAAAACAACCAGAATCCTAAGAATGGACAAAGAAGAATCCCTACAAAACAAAAGAACTACCCAAGGATCCCAAAACAGGAGCCGACGCCGCCCCAAAGAAAAAACCAAAACAAGCTATACAAATACACTAAAGCATATAGCCCAAAACACAGAATTCAGAATCCTCACAAACAAGGACGGGGATGAAGAAACTCTGATAGCACTAGAAACTTAGCCCCCATAGAGCAGCAGAACCCAAAAGGCCCCAACACTTGAGTAGCAACAAAGTCTAGATGGCCAAAGCAAAACTCAGCAACCAAGCAAACAAATCCAAATGCCAAGCTCGAGATTCCAAACTCAACAACAAAGGCAGCAAAAAGAAATTAGCAGCAAGCAGCTCTCAACACCACAACCAAAATGCACAACTCCTCGAGATTTAGACCACCTACTAAAGCAAATTAAACAGGCCCCACCTCACTCCAAAAAGCCCCAAAGCAGAAATCCACACCACCAAAGAAAACTCTACACCTTAAGCACATCTGCTGCCAAAACCACCACTGAAAAGAGCTCAAGATAGAAAAACAGCCCAAACAACAATGAAAGCCAGAAAAGAAACAAGAGGCTACGAGCCAATATGATATCTCTCATACTCGGACCAATCTCTCTATTCTAGCTCTTGAAGTCTAGAAACAAGTTTTTATTGGGTTTGTGCCCTCAAACCATTACTTTATATATGAGACATTGACATTTTAATATATGGATATCAGCTTTACATTTAGTTATGTATGTTTCTTTCATGAGATGATTGTTATCCTTAAGTATCATAGTAAGTAATTCGTGTATGTATGAGATACATACAAGTGAGATACGAATTACTATTCTTTGTTACTTAGAATGTGTCACAGTGGATGATGAGACTGGATATCTCATCAGGTTTACACTGTAGCATGATTAACTACCATTGGATGGAGTGATTAATCTCAATCACTAGAGTTTAACTCTTAGTTAACATGCTAGTGCTTATAGTGCATTGACGGACCTGTGCTTTCCTATTGACACCCAAGACTGTTAATCAGTCGATAGGAACTCATAACTTGTATAAGGTACGTGTTCTTAATCTTGAGACGATTATGAACACAGACTGTGGATATGGCTGCTTTGACTTACCAATCAGTGAGGTTTATAGAAGATCAACACCTGGGTATCTTGGGTATGTCATATTCATAAGGTTGTGAACATATATTGTCAAGACAGAATCTACCCTCTGTTTCAGAGTAAGCATTCCCTTGAGAATGTCACCAAGTCGATTACTGAGTACTGCAGTCTTGTTGATAAGAGTTATCAACATGTTTGGTAATCATGAGAGGTGAATGGGACTCAAGGAATACAAGAAGTAATCATGATTCAGGTTGACAGTAGCAGTTATCCGACTACCTGAATATGATTATGAATGCTGAAGGTAGAGGGACATTAGTACAACATACAAGTCTAGTTATCGCTTCAGATATGTTCTTTTGCGTTGGAGTTCAGTTATTTTATAGTGGAGTAAACGTTAACTGATCAGTTAGTTAGTTTGCTGATCTAAGAGTTTGGTCACGGTAATTAACAAACTGGTCTGAGCCAACAATAAAGAGCCTAGGAGGTCCCACTCTAAGCTCCACCAGGATACTTGGAAAGACACATGAGGAAGTTGTCAAGACAAGTTCGATCGATTGAAGTATGTTCGATCGATTGAAGTCTTGGCAGTCTCGATCGATCGAGAATGGTTCGATAGATCGAAGGTTCGATCAATCGAAGATCTTCGTTCGCTCGAAGTCTAGGTCGGTTCTGGAAATCTATAAATAGGGCAGTTGCGTTCTGGAAAAGGAGTTCGTCATTTTAGAACGTCAGAAGATGCAGAAACTGTTTTTAGAGCCCCAAACCTTCTTTTTCCTTTCTATTAGAGATCCCACCATCTCTAGTCTCTCCGGCAAGCATCCGCAGGAGACATATGGGTGAAGACAATCTAGTGGAGGCTGCTGCATCACCAAGGAAGAAGAAGAAAATCAGAATTGGGTTCAAGACACTAAGGTATAACTCTTGTCCCCTCTTGTGCACATATATGGAATTAACGAGTAGTAGATCGTGGGCTACCATTAAGTTTTTATAACTTGATTTTTTCGCTGCGCGTTTAAACTTTTAACTTAAACCGGGTTTTCCTTCAATTGGTATCAGAGCCACGCTTATTTGGATCTATAGATGCGTTTTGGAACACTAGTTTTGATTTGCATGTTGATTTTAGAACTGTTTTTGAAACTGGATCGTCAAAGATTTGTTTCTGCAGTGTCATCGCAGCAGAGTACAAATCTGTGATTGCATAGGATGCAAGGCGAGTTCGATCGATCGAACATCCTCTGTACTCGAGCGATCGAACAGTCTTCGATCGATCGAAACCTTCTAGTGTTCGATCGATCGAATGAAGTTAGATCGATCGAGACAGATTGTTTGTCAGGTTCTCTGTTTCACATTTTAAAGTGTTTTTTTGAAATTAAATACTTTTATTTTAAAATATTCTGTAAAATTTTCAAATCATTATGTGAAACCGACTGTTCAAGCGATTGAATAGTGTTCAATCGATCGAAGGTTCGAGCGATCGAATGGTCTTCGATCGATCGAACAGTGACAGAGAAGAAAGATGCTATTTGAAGTTCTAATTCAGTGCGTAAAGGGTTTATACACTGTGTGAATCAATTGGGGGTTCCAATAGTTAGATATATTTGTTATATATGTGTGGATGCATGTACGACTAATCCTTTTGCAGCAAGTTTAGTCGCTATCTCCCATGGCACCAAGATCTATTTAAATTTTGGTATTTGAATGTTTTGATATTGGTGTATATCATGTTTATTATTGTTTTGGTTTTAAGGCATATGTAAAGGGCGCTGCGATTTCAATCCTACGAAAAGGAAAGTCGCACCGGTTTCCCTGGCCTTTTTATTTTATTGTTACTGCTGCATTTTCTATTTCTAGATAAATTGTAAGCTTCGAAAGAAGCATAGGACCAATGTAATAGAATTAGAAAATCCATAAAGAAGGAAGAGCAAGCCGTTGTCCATGAAGATGGAGCTGGAGCCGATCAAACCAAAAGGAGGTTTTATGGAGATAGAGCCATGGGAGATAGAGACATTGTTTGGATGTCTTTATTTTCAATTTTAGTTTTTTGTTTTATGTGCTTGGTTTGTGATTGGCATTTAATTATATTGTTACTACTTGCATGCACGTAAAAAAAGTTTTCTAAAATAAAATTCAAAAACTATTTCAACGCATTAGTAAATATTGGATGTTTATGGGTAATGTGTGGAAACATTTTTTAAAAAGCAAAATCCTTAATTTCTAAATCTAGTGGGAGAGGGTCTTATTAATAAACACCCACGATCTTCCATTAACGGTTCACTGTAAGATGAGTGGTGCATTCTGTGTCACCTCGTCAGGGGTGATCATTCCATACGGAGGGTGCATTACTCATTGGTTACTAGATGTGAACTTCCTTTGATAGGATCAGTCAGACGTGTTAGAGGGTGACCACCACACGGAGGCGCTACTTGAGACGGTTGTGATTGGATCCTAGTTAATGGTACACACTAGCTAAACTATGGATAAGTGATCCCACACGGGACATTATTCAGAAACTTAGAGATCAAAAGGGATCGGGAGTCGTAACTTGTTTTGCAAGAGTTGCATAGAGGACAAGTCTTGATTAATCGAAAAATCAAAAATTGACCACCACACGGAGGCTTTAATCTTTTGTTTCGATATTCTGGCGACTTTGTTTTAAAATAAGAGTTTTAAGGATTCTTTTATTTCAAACTGTCAAATCTGATATTCATATTTATTTTGTCTTTTGATTTTACAGTAAATCATAATGTCTGGATCTACATTTAGTCTACTTGCCACCATACTCACTCAAAACAAGTTAACTAGAAATAACTACACTGAATGGAAACGAAACCTTGACATCGTATTAACTGCGGAGGATCACATATATGTCCTCACCACCCCATGCCCAGAAGAACCCGCAGGAAATGCTTCGGCAGCTGCCAGACACGAGTTCGATAAATGGAAGAAATCGAATGGAATGGCTCGTTGACACGACGATTTTTCTGTGTGCGCTTGTGTGCTTTACCCAAGTGTAGGTAATCGTGCAAGTAGTAAACTGGATTAAGTCCAGGTCGATCCCACAGGGAAGGTGTTAAACTAATTACTTAGATTATTCTCAACAGGAAAGTGAAAATCAAAACTTTTATTTAACAGATGTAGAACACAAAGTTCCACAGTTTAACAATTACTAAAACTGAAGCAATTAAACTAGATTAACTAATTACTAACTAATTAACTAAAGCAGTGATTAAAAATGTTTTTCTTAATTAAAAAGGAATGTTGGGATTACACAAATCCACCGCAACCTAGCCATCTACCATGCAATTACATTGAAGCTCAGTAGAGCACACTCTCTACAGTATTCTGTATTCTTCTTAAGATAAAGAATCCATAGTCCTTTCATGACCGGGACTATATCATCACATTTACGTTTGAAATACAAAAAGGCGGTTTAAAACAATAGTTTAGACTCTCACCTACAATGGTATTAGCATTGAGGGTGGTTTGCAAAATATATTGAAGGAAAATGCTTTAAGGCTTAAAGTTCATACACTGTTTTGACAAATTGAGCGTTTTGGGACAATTTGATAACAATCCAGTAAAACAGAAAGTCTAGGAATACTGTATAGAATGTCCTCAAGAATAAGAGAGTTCGATCAATCGATGCGCCTTCGATCGATCAAACTTCTTCATCCCTCGATCGATCGATCTGACTTCGATCGCTCGACAATAACTCTGGTCCGATCGATCGAACCACTTTGATCGATCGAACACAGAAATTAAGCTGCTGCATGGCAGAGGCCTGAGATCATGGTTTCATCGTGATCTCCCAACTCGGGAACTACTCAGACATCGTCTAAAGTGTCACAGTGTTATTTTTAAAGTAAAGATTCATTAAAGAAGTGTTTGGTGGAGATTTAAGCATGTAAACTATGAAAACTATGGTTTATCCACTACCAACAAGTAAAATATGATCTATTCAAATTTAAACTATGTAAGCTACTAACAGAATGTAAACAAAACTGATATAACAAAACCTGGAATGAACAAGTTGTTAATGAACTTCAAACTTCCACTCAATTCAATATCCAATCATCAAAACCTACAAGAATCAAAGTAGAAAACTCTCTCTCTATATAAAAACTGATAAAATATAAAGTGGGCGTCCCTATGGACGTACACAATACGAGTTTTTATAGTAAAACCTAATGCCTAGGGTTAAACATGCATTCTGCTGCGTTTGCGTAAAAATCTGATAAAAGGCATGTTCGATCGATTGAACCAATCTCGATCGATTGAACTTTGGGGACTTCGATTGCTTGAACTTTTCTCGATCGATCGAAACTTCGATCGATCGACGGTCTTCAATCGATCAAACTCTGTATTTTAACTTTTGATTGTCTTCATTAGAATTCAGCATTTCCTTTTATCGTCATCTTTCAATTCTTCACACAGCAATTGCAGTCTGCACAAATTACAGCTAAAACACACAACTTATCATAGATTAATCAATAGGTGCATAAACTAGCATTGTAATTCAAATTGCAGATAAATGGAGGAATTGTAAACTAAATCCATACTTTTTCTTCTTTTAGCGCAGTTGTATTTTACAAATACCCCCGCTTGTCACAACCCCCAACTAGCGAGTTGCTAGTCCCTAGCAACAGAGCGAAAATAAAAACAAGTTACACTATAACTGTAATGACTAATAAAATAAATTAAACTAAGGTAAACTAGACTAAAACAAGAAAGAAACTACCTAACTCACTTTCGCAGGAATCGCGGTTGCATTTAACTAATGCAACAAGCCGTTAAACCCCTAGGTTTCCCCTAGTGGACGAGTGTTGTCTCGTGAGGATTTGCAGTGAATATACCCACAAAATTCTCTGATTTTAAGCTCCAAAAAGATATAGAATAACTTTTAAACATTCCCCTTTTATTCAACTATTGATTTAGCTCTACAAAACACATCATCCTCATTCAAACCATAAAAGAAATGCACATGTTCCTCATGTCACCAAGATAAAAATGACATACGCATCACATTCATGTATTCGTGTGTGTGTGAAATTAACAGCTATACATCAACTTTATTTAGAGTTGTTTAAACTATCATACTCTCAGAACTTGTAGTTTTAACTCAATTCTCACGTAGTTATTTTACTCAAAAATGAACATCTCACAGAAACTTGGTGAATGATAATCGCACATGGTATGAAAGCTTTGATAGGAGTGATTTTTTGGATACTAATGCTTTCATACTCGACTCCATAAAAGATGAACATTTTAGAGTGTATAGTCTCATGAAAGGAATACTACTTACTAGAGGAGCGAAATACCGTGGATAACTCAACTTACACTTTCATGTTTAAACTAAGTTATAGAGAATCATTAAGGCTTTGACTTTTTGGTTTTTATTTAGTAGGGTAGAGATTAGAGAGGTAAGAAATTACACATTTTCAGCATGTGGCTATATTCAGTAACTTCTTCACTTTATTCCAACCATCTTCTCCATTCATATCATCATTCATTTCATTTTATCATTCATTTTTTTTAACCTGGAGAGCTACTCCTTCTTCTTCCTTTTCTCTTTTATGTAGCCCCTCCCACAACTATTCCCTCCTCATAATATACTTCAACAATTTAATCACCTTGGATGTGCAATGGGGTTCATTGAGGCCAAAGTATAAAATTAGGGATTTAGAATCTTGGAAGTATTTACTAGGGGTGAGGTTAAGAACAACACATATTTAAAGTGTTGATAAAGGTATATGGAAAGGTAAGGAGTAAATAACGATGGCTTAAATCATTTTCTCAACTTCTTAATTTTAACACTTAAATGTTCATTGAGTTTAATTGATAAATCCTGAATGTTCTCCTCTAATAAGCAGCCAAAATGAAAAAAATAGAGACTAGTCAACAAATTTAATCGGTATTTTCAATGAAAATAATTCGAACTTGATGTGATAATTCCCTCAGACTTGAAGATTGAATTCAATAGCTCACTAAGGGTAACTAGTTTCTACTACTAATTCCTTAAAGTATAATAGCTGTATTAACTCTTATTTAAAGTTTTCTGCATAGCTATTAATACGTGCAAATAATTTGGATACAAGAATGGTCAACATATGCATTCATCCTAGAGAACTTAGAAAAACACATGAACTTAATTCATAAAAGGATGAGAATAAAATGATTGTGTCATTGCTTGGCAACAGCTAAATAGAAGTGAAAATTCAAAATTATTCTACCCATTTAATTCAAAGACTTGGTTGATAGTTTGAAATTTTTTAAATTTTTGTATTTTAAATTTGTTTTGAAATCGAAATTTTAATAATACTTTAATAATACTGGAGATTGTATTTTAAATTTGTTTTGAAATTGAAATTTTAATAATACTTTAATAATACTGGAGATTGTATGATGTTTGCCAGTAGATCGAGTCATCCAGATTGCTACGTAGAAAATATGCACTGGTGATTATTTATCTATATCCCACCCCCAACTGAAAATCGCAATGACCGCAGCAAGTGATTTTCAAAATAGATAGAGAGATAGCACCTGAAATATTATTATAAACACCGCAACAATAACAACCTGTACAGAAAGCATACATACTCCAAGCAGCCAAGGTCAAATAGATAGGAAATATATTTCAGCCGATCCAAACATAAAATAAAACTAATCATGGGAAATACAGGAAAGTGAATGTACAGAACAGTGAAAATCAGACATACTAAAATCCATTATAGATAAAAAAAAAAAATCCAAACTATCCAACCAACCACCAATAATATCCAAAAAACAACCACACTATCCAAAAATGCCCAACAAACAACCCATAATACACCAAACCAACCAAAAAAACATAAAACTAAACCAACAGACTACCCATCATCGGGAACATCAGATAAAATGTCAATCAATAGAACTGGAGCATCCATAACTCCACCCTCGACACCCGTAGTAGTGGTAGCCGGAGCACTCGCAATCGTGGCAGTTGGAGTAGAAACTGATGTGTCGGCCACGACAGGAGGAGGTAGAAATGGTATCTCTGAAGTAGGTGGTTCCTCTGATGATGATGGTGCAGTAGGTGGTACAGCAGATGTAGAAGGACCGGAAAGATCAACTGGGGGATCGGAAGATGAAGGACCAGTAGGGGCAGAAGAAGATAGGCCAGTGGTGGGTGATGGAGCAGCAAATGTAGTAGGTGGGACGGTGGAAGTGTCAGGAGCTGCTGTAGATGGATTGCTAGGTACGGTAGGTGCAACTATATGAGCCGCCTGATCAACTCCGATCTGTATCAAGATCGCCTCCAGTAAGGTAGTCATCACATCCACCTTACCCTCAAGTCGAATCCTGGCCTCTCTTTCCTCAAATAACAACTCATGAATAGTCGGGGAGGCGCAGAAGAGGACTCTCCCTGGGTACGAGCCTGAGATCTCTGTCTCAACTCAAATCTTGCCACCTCCTCAACAGGGTCTAACTCCTCCTCCGAGTCATGCTCCTCAGCCTCTGTGGGCGTCCCAGAAGCGGCTCCCTCAGTATTTGTCCCGCCCCCACGTCTCCTCTTCTCTCCCATCTTTGCCTTGCCTTTTCCTTTTTGCTTCCTCTTCTGCGCATCAGACCGGCGGGAGGCTGTCTCTCCAAACCAACTGCGGGACTGGGCAGTCGCGTCCCCCACCAAAGGAATGATACCCGCATGCTCGATCACCCTATGAATAGCCCAAGCACCCTTTAGGTGCTTTTTAGCCTGAATGTAGCGTGTAGGGTGTCGCATGAAGTCGATGTAAAGGCGGGGTAGACAGACAGGCTGTCGTGTCCCAATCGCATATAATACCCGGGTATACCACGGTGCAACCTTCTCCCGATACGATGTCACTAATAGGCAATTGCTCAGGGCGAGGTGGAGGATATGGTAATTTTCTGTGAGGTGGAGGTCGGGAATGAGGGCCTCGCCATCCCATGTCGGAAGAGCTCACCCGGTGATCTCTCGGATAATGATGGTCGGTGATAGCTGAGGTGTGTCAGGGCGGTGTGGACATACACAATCAGGTACCTCCGGTACCCCAAGAGCAGCAGTGACGGTGGCCGGACTGAAAAATGATCTCTCGCCCACGGAAAAATGAGCAAAGGGTGAACGGAGCAACCGGATCCCGGATCATCGTCGCACATGCCTCCCGTATCCAAGATAGATTTACATGCTTAGGCTGGGAGAATAGTGTGTACCACTGGGGCAAGGCATGTATCCGTGCAAGATACCACGGAGTAGCTAGCCAGGCAGTCTCAAGGGGTCGCTCGATCATGACCTTCTGCGACTGGAAGTAACGGGTGAACCAAACGCGGTCTTCCTCATTTCTAAACCCGTGATCTGGAACTGGGTCGGGTATAGTGAGGTCGAACGACTTGGATTTGTGGTAGCCAGTGATCAGATTCATGATAAAGCCCTGAAATAAAAGAAGCAAGGAGAAAAAACATTAAAATAGGGCAAATAATAAAGAGAAAGAAACTGCCACACTTCGATCGATCGAAGCCTGTGCGATCGATCGGGAATATTGCAAGTTCGATCGCTCGAGAATGTTTGATCGATCGAATGGATGCTGGGTTCGATCGATCGAAACCAGTTTGATCGATCAAGCACAACGAAGAGGCAGTGGCAACGATTGAGAATGGGAATAGCCCGAAAATAACAAATACACTAATAAAACCAAGAAAAGGAATTAAAGAATCAATGGGGGGCACCCCCATATGAATTTGAAAGGAAAAGGAATACGAGGGGTGACTCGGGGGCTTACCTCGAGAAACGCACTAGATAGAGGGTGCCGACGATGCCACTAATGATCCGGGGGACCCGGAGCTCCTTAATGATGTGGTTTGAAGTTGGGGAGGCCAAAATCGTGGGAGTCGCTCTCTGTGTTTGATCGCTCGAGTAAGGGAGAGAGACGGAGAGGCTGATTGAAAATTCTGAAAGATGCCTCGTTTAAAATAGGTTTCGATCGATCGAGTAGTCTCGATCGATCGAGTAGTCTCGATCGATCGAGTAGTCTCGATCGATCGAGTAGTCTCGATCGATCGAATCTTCGATCGATTGAGTCCTTCTCAAGTGCTCGAGGTGATGACACTCTCGATCGATCAAGATACGTTCGATCAATCGAGCCTAGAAATTCCACAAGATCCTTGAATTGAGAAATTACACACCCCCAACTAACCAATTTTAATTTGGACATACAGAACAGGGATACAACAGTGCATTGCCAGAATATGTAAGCCAAAAACGTCAACCTCAGAGTAGATAATTGCAAATTTATATAAATAAATCCTTAAAATAGCATCAATGTGCAATATTACTGCCCCCACAAATGGTATTTAAAACCTTATTGAAAAAGAAAACTAAAATAAAACTAAAATTAATAACTCTTCGTCCAAGAATACACTCCAATTTATTGACATAAAACAATTGGAGTGAAACACTATTCTTCAAGCAAAAAGATATCTTCCTCCACAGCTTCTTTCGCTGCCCGAACTTCAAATGTAGAGTGTAAACTTGATGATTCCCTTTCCCAGAACAGTCGGAAAGCAACGAGGACATCATCAAGCAAGTCTGAACTCTATAAGGAATTGATATCACAGGCAAGAGGTGATCCACATGGAGACAAAGATAAAGGAGTATGATTGCGCAACAGATTTTCCTCTTGCGGCAGAGTATTCCCGGGACCGTATGTATGGCCCAAACCCATGAAAGAGTTGATGTGGAAGGTATAGTGGTGGGAATGGTAGATTCATAGTGATATTCCTGACAAAGGGAAACAAAAACGAAATGGAGAAAGTAAGTTAACAAAAGCAACAGAAAAACAAAAAAGGAAGAGATAAATAAAACAAAGCAAAAAGAAAATGAAAGTAATATGACCCAAAATTAACCTCACTGTTGGCCAAGTATCCCCAGATGCACTAGCTGGTAGAGGGCATTGAAGCCTGAATAGCAAGTAACTGACATACTCATAGATGTAGGGAACCACATGGAGGACCAGGAAGTCGTCAACATATGTGAAAACAGCATTGTGGCGTTCGGGCACCACATCTTGTAAGTCCTCTTCTTCCCATGGCTCCCACATTGAGTCATTTTCCCATTGTTCCAACAGTGCGTCATCCACTTCTCCAACAGCATACCCTTCAGGTTCTCCTTCCTCTCTGGAAAGGTCCATATGCTCAAATAGGTTGATTTGGAGGAGAGCAGGATCATAAGGGATGTACCCATAGGTCAGGTCTACTACATCGTCTGCCCTTGGTCCTTGATAAGGAGATAAGCAGAATGCTATCTCGTCGGCAGTCCAAGGTGGATTCTGATATTCAGAATCAGCCCATGACCCTATAGAATGAATGTCGTCATCCCGCATCTTGATATCCTATAAGGGAAAGACAGCACGAAATAGCAGATTAAGAATTGAAATCATATTCACAAAGACACAAAAAGATAAAACAAAACGAAATGCAGAAAAAGAAAGAGTACAACAACATTGGGAGAACGCACTTGGGTGTTTTAGTTTGAAGTATAATCGGGCTCATCCAGTTGGATGTGCTCGACCTCGGGTTGGAAATCCTCTAAGAACGGTTTCAACCTTTGGCCTTTGACCTTGAAACTTCCGTCATTCTTAGGGTTAAATAGCTCAACCGCCCCATGTGGAAAGACAGATTTGACAATGAAAGGCCCTGTCCACCGAGATCGGAGTTTGCCTGGGAAGAGATGAAGACGTGAATCATATAATAAAACTTTTTGCCCCGGCTCGAAAGATTTACGAATGATCGTTTGATCGTGGCGCGCCTTCAACCTCTCCTTGTGGAGTTTAGCATTGTCGTATGCATCTCGACAGATTTCTTCCAGTTCAGCCAACTGGAGTTTCCGGAGATGTCCTCCTTCCTTAATGTCAAAATTTAATGAGCGTGTTGCCCAATAAGCTTTGTGTTCTATTTTGACAGGAAGGTGACACGCCTTACCGTACACTAGCCTATATGGAGACATCCCCACATTTGTCTTATAAGCAGTACGGTACACCCACAGAGCGTCAGTCAATTTATAGGCCCAGTCTTTTCTGTTGAAACTAACCATTTTTTCAAGTATATGTTTGATTTCACGGTTAGCCAACTCTGCCTGCCCGTTTGTTTGTGGGTGCTATGCTAGAGCGATTTTATGGTGTATCCCATATCTCTTGAGTAGTGTTTCCAAAGGCCTGTTGCAGAAATGCTTGCCTTGGTCACTTAATAATGCTTTTGGGGTTTCGAAACGCGATAAAATATTTTCCTTAAGAAAAGACATGGCTGTTTTGTGGTCATTGCGTCTCGTCGGTATTGCTTCCACCCATTTTGATACGTACTCCACAGCTAGGAGTATGTATTCGCAGTTGTTTGATTTAGGGAACGGGCCCATAAAGTCTATGCCCCAACAATCGAATATTTTAATTGTGATAATAGGGGTTAAGGGCATAGAATTCCTTTTTGAAATCGTACCTAGCTTTTGACAACGTTGGCACGATTTGCAGAAAGAATAAGCGTCCTTAAATATGGTGGGCCAATAAAATCCGTTGTGTAAGACTTTTTGTGCGGTCTTTTGGGAAGTAAAATGGCCACCACACGCTTCAGAGTGGCATGAGGCTAGAATTACGGTTATATCCTCATTAGGGACGCAACGCCTGATGACCTGATCAGCACAATACTTGAATAGATAAGGGTCATCGAAAAAGAAATGGCGTGCAAACGAAAGGAACCGCTTCCTATCTTGATTTGACCAGTGTCTAGGAGTTTCTCCTGCGGCCAGGTAGTTTACTATGTCTGCATACCAGGGTAAACCCGAGACTGCCATAATTTGCTCGTCTGGGAATTCATCTTTGATTGGTATGGGCTTAGTATTGTCCGTGAATGTTAACCGAGATAGGTGATCAGCAACCACATTCTCTACTCCTTTTTTTTTTATCCTTGATAGTGATATCGAATTCCTGGAGTAGGAGTATCCAACGGATAAGCCTCTGTTTTGCGTCTTTCTTAGATAACAGGTACTTAAGGGCCAAGTGGTCTGTAAAACAGACTATTGGGGACCCTATCAGATAAGACCTGAATTTGTCCAGAGCGAAGACTATTATCAGTAGCTCTTTTTCAGTAGTTGTATAGTTCATTTGAGCTTCGTTGAGTGTTCAGCTGGCATAGTATATAACATAAGGCTTGTTGTCCTTCCTCTGTCCTAGGACTGCACCAATGGCGTAGTCGCTAGCATCGCACGTTAGTTCGAATGGCAAACCCCAGTCGGGTGCCTGTATTATCGGTGCGGAGGTAAGGTGATTTTTTAGTGCATCAAAAGATATTTGACAATTTTCCGACCAAACAAAAGGTGCATCTTTGACTAGGAGTTGGCACAATGGTCGTGAGATGGCACTAAAATTTTGGATAAAGCGTCGATAAAACCCAGCATGTCCCAGAAAAGAACGGATGTCTTGGACTGTCCGAGGGACAGGCAAATTCGAAATTATATCAATTTTCGCTTTATCGACTTGGATACCTTTATCAGAGATAATGTGGCCGAGGACAATTCCTTTGGTCACCATGAAATGACACTTTTCCCAGTTTAGTACTAAGTGTTTGTCCTCGCATCTCGCTAACACTTTTTTAAGGTTTTGTAGGCAGTTATCGAAACTATGACCAAACACCGAGAAATCGTCCATAAAGACCTCGAGTGTCTGTTCAACCATGTCACTGAATATGCTTAACATACACCGCTGGAAAGTGGCAGGTGCATTGCATAAGCGAAAAGGCATGCGGCGGTAAGCGAACGTATCGAACGGACATGTGAATGTTGTTTTCTCCTGATCTTCAGGACCAATTTCAATTTGGTTGTATCCACTGTATCCATCCATGAAACAATAATACTTGTGACCCGCCACTCGTTCTAGCATCTGATCCATGAATGGCAGTGGGAAGTGATCCTTCCGGGTCACAGTATTTAACTTGCGGTAATCAATACACATCCGCCATCCAGTGGGGATGCGTGTTGGTACTAGTTCACCGTCTTTGTTTGGGATAACCGTTATACCAGCCTTTTTGGGCACCACCTGAGTAGGGCTAACCTAAGGGCTGTCAGAGATAGGGTATATAATCCCAATGTCTAGAAGTTTTAAGACTTCTTTTTTTACTACTTCTTGCATATTTGGATTCAGACGCCTCTGCATTTGTCGCGAGGGTTTAGCGTCTTCTTCCAGATAAATCTTATGGGTGCAAATAGATGGGCTTATGCCTTTGAGGTCAGTAATAGTCCATCCCAATGCTCCCTTATGCAGTTTGAGCATGTGAATCAACTTATCCTCTTGTTCGGAATTTAACTTAGATGAGATTATAACAGGATAAGTCTTTTCAGTTCCTAGAAAAACGTATTTGAGCTCCTTTGGAAGCTCCTTCAATTTGAAATCAGGAAACTGAAAATTCGAAGGCATAGTTAACTTGGTTTTTGGAGGTAAGGGTTCATATGGTGTGACCCACATGCATTCATCTCTATCTTCCTCCTTTGGTTTCCATCATGAGGCAAGCGTGATTTAGGGCAGCATCCAATGGGGAAGATGTTGGAAAAACCGGTTTAAATTAAGTTTTAAACGCGCAACGGAAATAGGTCAAGTTATAAAAACTTTTGGTATCCCAGGATCTACTACTCGTCAATTCCATAGATGCGTACAAGAGGGGACAAGAGTTATACCTTAGTGTCTTGAACCCAATTCTGATTTTTTTCTCCTTGGTGATGCAGCAGCCTCCACTAGGTTGTCTTCACCCTTATGTCTCCTGCGGATGCTTCCCGGAGAGACTAGAGATGGTGGGATCTCTAATAGAGAGGAAGGAGAAGGTTTGGTACTCTAAAACAGTTTCAGCAGCGTCTGGTTAATAAAAACGACGAACCTCTTTTCCAGAATGCAGCTGCCCTATTTATAGATTCCTAGAACCGACCTAGACTTCGAGCGATCGAAGTGGTTTCGATCGATCGAACATTAGATCGATCGAACCATCTTCAATCGATCGAACCTGTCTAGACTTCAATCGATCGAGACAACTTCGATCGATCGAACCTGTCTTGACATCATCCTCATTTGCCTTTCCAAGCATCCTAGCGGAGCTAAGAGTGGGACCTCCTAGGCTCTTTATTGTTGGCTCATATCAGTTGATTAATTCCCATGACCAAACTCTTTGATCAGCAAATTAATCGACTGATCAGTTAACGTTTACTCCACTATAAAATGATAACTGAACTCCAACGCAAAAGAACATATCCGAAGCGATAACTAGACTTGTATGGTGTACTAATGTCCCTCTACCGTTAGCATTCGTAATCATATTCAAGTAGTCGGATAACTGTTACTGTCAACCTGAATCATGATTACTTCTTGTATTCCTTGAGTCCCATTCACCTCTCATGATTACCAAACATGTTGATAACTCTTATCAACAAGACTGCAGTACTCAGTAATCGACTTGGTGACATTCTCAAGGGAATGCTTACTCTGAAACAGAGGGTAGATTCTGTCTTGACAATTTATGTTCACAACCCTATGAATATGACATACCCAAGATACCCAGGTGTTGATCTTCTATAGACCTCACTGATTGGTAAGTCAAAGCAGCCATATCCACAGTCTGTGTTCATAAACGTCTTAAGATTAAGAACACGTACCTTATACAAGTTATGAGTTCCTATCGACTGATTGACAGCCTTGAGTGTCAATAGGAAAGCTCAGGTCCGTCAATGCACTATAAGCACAAGCATATTAACCAAGAGTTACACTCTAGTGATTTGAGATTGATCACTCCATCCAATGGTAGTTAATCATGCTACAGTGTAAACCTGATGAGATATCCTAGTCTCAACATCCACTGTGACATATTCTAAGTAACAAAGAATAGCAATTCATATCTCACTTGTATGTATCTCATACATACACGAATTACTTACTATGATACTTAAGGATAACAATCATCTCATGAAAGAAACATACATAACAAAATGTAAAGCTGATATCCATATATTAAAAAGTCAATGTCTCCTATATAAAGTAATGGTTTGAGGGCACAAACCCAACAAACTCCCACTTACACTCACAACCATACAGGATTACATCTGAGACCTAGGCTTAGTTTGGCCCCCATGTGGCTTTTTAAAAGGAGCTTATGAAATTTACTACTAAGTTATTTGATAATTTTGTACAAGTGACACACTACTCTTTAAAAATATATCATGAAACCAAAAAGCCACCTTGAGCTTTTAAAAGCTCCATTCTAGAGCTTTTAAAAGCTCCCCCAAAAAAGCCTTAAGTTCAATTTTTACAAAGCGCATAAACTAGTTACCAAATGAATTAATATGAAATTGTGCTTTAAAAAAGGAGAAGCACCAAAAGGGGGGCCAAACTAAGCCCTAGACTATCTAGATGACGATCAAAGACCTTCTGTGGCAAGGCCTTTGTAAACGGATCAGCAAGATTGTCAGCGGTGGCAATCTTGGTGACAGTCACATCTCCACGTTGAACAATATCTCGGATAAGATGATATTTCCGCTCTAAGTGCTTTCCCTTTACGTGGTTCCTTGGCTCCTTGGACTGAGCCACTGCCCCACTATTATCACAATAAAGCGTAATAGGCAACAGCGACGCTGGTACCACCTCGAGTTCCATAAGGAACTTCTTGAGCCAAACAGCTTCCTTTGCGGCTTCACAAGCAGCCACATACTCAGCTTCTGTAGTTGAGTCTGCAATGCATTTCTGCTTAATGCTCCTCCAACTAACAGCACCACCTCCCAAGGTAAAAAGATGACCGGACGTCGACTTCCTCGAATCTTTATCTGACATAAAGTCTGAGTCAGTATATCCTACTGGAATTAACTCACTACCGCCGTACATAAGCATGTAATCTTTAGTTCTTCTCAAGTACTTAAGAATGTGCTTAACGGCTGTCCAGTGCTCTGGACCAGGATTCGATTGATATCTACTGACCATGCCAACGGTAAAGCAGATATCTGGTCTAGTGCATAACATCGCATACATGAGACATCCAACTGCTGAAGCATATGGAATTCCTGCCATGCGATTCCTCTCCACCTGTGTCTTTGGACACTGGTCCTTGGAGAACGCTAAACCATGCCTGAAAGGTAACAAACCTTTCTTCGAATTATCCATAGAAAACCTAGTTAGCACCTTATCGATATAACCAGCTTGAGACAATCCCATTATCTTTCGCTTGTGATCCCGAAAGAGCTTTATCCCAAGAATATAGCTCGCCTCTCCTAGATCCTTCATATCGAAAGTACTAGCTAGCCAAACCTTGATTGTTGATAATGCCGCTACATCATTCCCAATGAGTAGAATATCGTCAACGTAAAGCACAAGAAAGGCCACCACTTTTCCTTCACTCTTCTTGTATACACAAGGTTCATCCAGATTCTGTATGAAACCAAACGACTTGACCGCTTGGTCAAATCGGATGTTCCAACTCCTGGATGCCTGCTTAAGCCCATAAATGGACTTTTGCAACTTGCATACCAAGTTACCTTTCCGACCAGCTATGAACCCTTCTGGTTGTTGCATATAGATGTCCTCCTCAAGATTGCCATTCAAGAAAGCAGTTTTGACGTCCATCTGCCAGATCTCATAATCTAGGCATGCAGCAATGGATAAGAGTATCCTAATGGACTTGAGCATGGCCACCAGCGAGAAGGTTTCCTCATAGTCAATGCCCTCCCTCTGAGTATAACCTTTCGCTACAAGCCTAGCCTTAAAGGTCTCAACCTTTCCATCAGATCCTCTTTTCCTCTTGTAGACCCACTTACAGCCAATGGGTTTAATATTGGCTGGAAGTTCTACAAGATCCCAGACCTGATTGGAATCCATAGATTCCAATTCAGCTTTCATAGCTTTAACCCAATGAGCTGAATCAACATCAGCCATTGCCTCTTCGTATGTGACAGGATCAGATTCAGATTCTATGGAGACAGCTTCAAAAACTTCTCCTAAGAACATGTATCTATCAGGCTGGCTGATCATCCTCCCACTACGACGAGGTACCGGTGTGGAAATAGGTGAAGAAATGGTGTTTTCTTGATTTACATCGTTATTAACTGCGGGTTGGACTGAGGGCTCTCCTTCTATCTCTCTAAGATCTATCCTTCCCTTATGTTTATGGTTCATGATATAATCATCCTCTAAGAAAACAACATTTGTACTAACAAACACTTTCTGTTCCCTTGGATCATAAAAATACCATCCATAAGTACCCTTTGGATAACCCACAAAGTAACATACTTCCGATCTAGAATCCAATTTGCTTATCTTTCCTTTCAGCACATGTGCCGGACACCCCCATATCCGGAGATGTTGCAAAGAAGGCTTGCGCCCAATCCACATCTCTCGTGGTGTCCTTGGAACAGATTTGCTTGGTACTAGATTTAGTATGTAAGCAGCGGTTTCCAAAGCATAACCCCAAAGGAATAATGGCAACTCAGAATAACTCATCATCGACCTAGTCATGTCTAAAAGAGTCCGATTCCTTCTCTCCGCTACACCGTTCTGCTGAGGCGTACCAGGTGCAGTCAACTGTGACAGAATCCCATTCTGTACGAGGTGATCAATAAACTCATTAGAGAGGTACTCGCCACCTCGATCAGATCGAATGGCCTTGATATGTCTGCCCAATTGCTTCTCCACTTCAGTCCTAAACTCTTTGAACTTTTCAAAGGCTTCAGACTTGTGCTGCATTAGGTACACATATCCATACCTAGAGTGGTCATCGATAAATGTTATGAAATACTCATAACCACCCCTTGCTCTAATATTTATTGGTCCACACACATCAGTATGAACTAATTCCAATAATGCATTGGTCCTATTGCCCTTTACGGGAAAGGGCCTTTTGGTCATCTTACCCTCTAAACAAGACTCACAGACTTCCATTGGTTCGAGAACCAAATCGCCTAAGATCCCTTCTTTGACTAGTCTGCCAATCCTATTTAGATTGATATGGCCAAGCCTCATGTGCCAAAGCCTTGTTGGATTAGTGGAAGGTCTCTTTCTTTTAGATGGTATATTAACCACTGAGTTATTAAGTTCCATGCAAGAGTCTTTAGAAATATTGGGAGTAATCACATACAAACCATTTGATTTAACACCAGAACATGTAAAAGAACTATTTCTTTTAATCACAACTTCAGTTCCAAAATGAAAAGAATAACCATTATTCGATAAATTAGAAACTAAAATTAAATTACGTCTCATTGAAGGGACGTAAAGTACATCTGATAAAATCAAAATTTTATTGTCTAGAAATTCTAAAACTACGACTCCTATAGCAACCGCAGAAACGGTTGCGCTAGAACCTAGAGTAAGTACGATTTCCCCATCACTGCACCTCCTGGTTGATCTGAACCCCTGCAATGAATTACAGATATGGTTAGTCGCACCAGAATCAATGCACCAAGTGTTTGAAGTATCCGTTATAAAACTTACTTCAATCACATGTGATTCGATCATACCTTGAACTCTTGTAGCTAAGAATTTTGGACAGTTCCTCTTCCAGTGGCCCTTCTCACCGCATTGGAAACACTTTCCTTTGCCTTGGCCACCCACCTTCCCTTTGCCCTTACCTTTTCCCTTAGATTTTGCAATCTTAGGGACTGGTCCAACACTTGAACCACCAGTGCTAGTTTTCTTCTTCCCTTTCTTTCCTTTCGGCACAGATCGGGAGGAGGAAGCGCTTTTCTCAACGTTCAAAACGTTGACCCCAGGTTTGATCACCCCTTCCGCTGCCAAAAGAGAACTCATCAATTCGCTCATTGAAAAATTCATTTGATTCATATTATAGTTAAGTTTAAATTGAGCAAATGAAGGCGACAGCGAATTAAGGATCATATCAACTTGGGTCTGTGCATCGATGTTGGCACCTAGGGTCTCCAGCTCGTTTAAATAACCAATCATTTTTAAAACATGTTCCTTGACTGGAGTCCCTTCCGACATCTTTGCACTCATTATCTTTTGCATGGCTACCTGTCTGGCAGGCCTGCCATGCTCCCCAAACATCTTTTTCAGGGATGTGATAATGTCACTGGCAGAATCATTCGATTGGAATTGGTGTTGCAATACACCAGCCATTGAGGCCAGAATATAGCAATGAGCCATTCCATTCGACTTCTTCCATTTGTCGAACTCGCGTCTGGCAGCTGCCGAAGCATTTGCCGCGGGTTCTTCGGGGCATGGGGTGGTGAGGACATATATGTGATCCTCCGCAGTTAACACGATGTCAAGGTTACGTTTCCATTCAGTGTAGTTGTTTCCAGTTAACTTGTTTTGAGTGAGTATGGTGGCAAGTGGACTAAATGCAGATCCAGACATTATGATTACTGAAAATCAAACAAACAAAATAAATATGGATATCAGGATTTGACAGTTTGAAATAAAAGAATCCTTAAAACTCTTATTTTAAAACAAAGTCGCCGGAATATCGAAACAAAAGAATAAAGCCTCCGTGTGGAGGTCAATTTTCTATTTTTCGATTAATCAAGACTTGTCCGCTATGCAACTCTTGCAAAAACAAGTAATGACTCCCGATTCCTTTTGATCTCTAAGTTTCTGAACAATGCCCCGTGTGGGATCCCTTATCCATAGCTTAGCTAGTGTGTACCATTAACTAGGATCCAATCACAACCGTCTCAAGTAGCGCCTCCGTGTGGTGGTCACCCTCTAACACGTCTGATTGATCCTATCAAAAGAAGTTCACATCTAGTAACCAATAAGTAATGCACCCTCCGTATGGAATGATCACCCCTGGCGAGGTGACACAGAATGCACGACTCATCTTACAGTGAACCGTTAATGGAAGATCGTGGGTGTCAAAATAAGACCCTCTCCCACTAGATTTGGTAAATTAAGGATTTTGCTTTTAAAGAAAAATTTGTTTTTACACACTACCCATAAACATCCGATGTTTACTAATGTGTTGAAAACGGTTTTTGAATTTTATTTTAGAAAACTTGTTTTAAGTGCATGCAACAATGTATTATACGCCAATCACAAACCAAGCACATAAAACAAAAACTAAAATGAAATATAGGCATTCAAACATTGCCTCTATCTCCCATGGCTCTATCTCTATAGAACCTCCTTTTTGGTTTGATCGCCTCCAGCTCCATCTTTATGGACAACGGCTCCTTGCTCCATCTTCATGGATTTTCTAATTCTATTACATTTGTCCTATGCTTCTTTCGAAGTTTACAATTTATCTAGAAATAGAAATAACAACAAAATAAAAGGCTAGGGAAACTGGTGCGACTTTCCTTTTCGTAGGATTGAAGTCGCAGCGCCCTTTACATATGCCTTAAAACCAAACCAAACTTAAATTACAACATACACCAATCTCAAACAATTTAAATACAAATATTCAAATGATTTGGTGCCATGGGAGATAGAGACTAATCTAGATGCAAAAGGGTTAGTCGTACACGCATCCATACATTCATAACAAATATATGTAACTGTTGAAACACTTAATTGATTCACACAGTATATAAACTCTTTACATACTGAATTAGAACTTAAAACAACATCTTACTTCTCTGTCACAGTTCGATCGATCGAAGACCGTTCGATCGCTCGAACCTTCGATCGATTGAACACTGTTCAATCGCTTGAACATTCTGTTTCACGGAATGATTTGAAAATTTTACAGAATATTTTAAAATTAAAGTTTTTAATTTCAAAACACTTTAAAACTGTGAAACAGAAAACCTGACAAAGAATCTGTCTCGATCGATCTAACTTCGTTCGATCGATCGAATACCAGAAGGTTTCGATCGATCGACGACTGTTCGATCGCTCGAGTACAGAGGATGTTCGATCGATCGAAACATGTTCGATCGATCGAACCCGCCTTGCATCCCATGCAATCACAGATTTGTATTCTGCTGCGATAATACTGCAGAAACAGATCTGTGACAATGCCGTTTTGAAAACAGTTCTAAAATCAACATGCAAATCAATATAGTGTTTCAAAAACGCATCTATAGATCCAAACGAGCGTGGCTCTGATACCAATTATTGGAAAAACCGGTTTAAATTAAGTTTTAAACGCGCAGCAGAAATAGGTCAAGTTATAAAAACTTTTGGTATCCCAGGATCTACTACTCGTCAATTCCATAGATGCGTACAAGAGGGGACAAGAGTTATACCTTAGTGTTTTGAACCTAATTCTGATTTTCTCTCCTTGGTGATACAGCAGCCTCCACTAGGTTGTCTTTACCCTTATGTCTCCTGTGGATGCTTCCCGGAGAGACTAGAGATGGTGGGATCTCTAATAGAGAGGAAGGAGAAGGTTTGGTACTCTAAAACAGTTTCAGCAGTGTCTGGTTAATAAAAACGACGAACCTCTTTTCCAGAATGCAGCTGCCCTAATTATAGATTCCCAGAACCGACCTAGACTTCGAGCGATCGAAGTGGTTTCGATCGATCGAACATTAGATCGATCGAACCATCTACAATCGATCGAACCTGTCTAGACTTCAATCGATCGAGACAACTTCGATCGATCGAACCTGTCTTAACATCATCCTCATTTGCCTTTCCAAGCATCCTAGCGGAGCTAAGAGTGGGACCTCCTAGGCTCTTTATTGTTGGCTCAGATCAGTTGATTAATTCCCATGACCAAACTCTTTGATCAGCAAATTAATCGACTGATCAGTTAACGTTTACTCCACTATAAAACGATAACTGAACTCTAACGCAAAAGAACATATCCGAAGCGATAACTAGACTTGTATGGTGTACTAATGTCCCTCTACCGTTAGCATTCGTAATCATATTCAAGTAGTCGGATAACTGTTACTGTCAACCTGAATCATGATTACTTCTTGTATTCCTTGAGTCCCATTCACCTCTTATGATTACCAAACATGTTGATAACTCTTATCAACAAGACTGCAGTACTCAGTAATCAACTTGGTGACATTCTCAAGGGAATGCTTACTCTGAAATAGAGGGTAGATTCTGTCTTAACAATTTATGTTCACAACCCTATGAATAGTGTTGATCTTCTATAGACCTCACTGATTGATAAGTCAAAGCATCCATATCCACAGTCTGTGTTCATAAACGTCTCAAGATTAAGAACACGTACCTTATACAAGTTATGAGTTCCTATCGACTGATTGACAGCCTTGAGTGTCAATAGGAAAGCTCAGGTCCGTCAATGCACTATAAGCACTAGCATATTAACCAAGAGTTACACTCTAGTGATTTGAGATTGATCACTCCATCCAATGGTAGTTAATCATGCTATAGTGTAAACCTGATGAGATATCCTAGTCTCAACATCCACTGTGACATATTCTAAGTAACAAATAATAGAAATTCATATCTCACTTGTATGTATCTCATACATACACGAATTACTTACTATGATACTTAAGGATAACAATCATCTCATGAAAGAAACATACATAACAAAATGTAAAGCTGATATCCATATATTAAAAAGTCAATGTCTCCTATATAAAGTAATGGTTTGAGGGCACAAACCCAGCAGTAGAATCATTAGGTTGATAGGTAGTGTCGAATTGTGACACAACTACCTCCAACGGATCATTGTATTCTACAAAATCAGCCTTATCCTCAATGACCGTTTCGATGCAGTTAACCTCTTCGTCATCCTCATATTCTTCAGGTCGGGGATTTGAGAATATCTTGACATTTAAAGTCATATTCCCGAATACGATGGTCATGATACCACTTCTTATTTTGATTATGGCATCTATGGTGTTGAGGAATGGACGTCCAAAAATTACCGGGATTTGTGACCATGGGTTAGACACAGGTTCTGTGTCTAGAATCACAAAATCTACCGGGAAGACAAAAGTGTCTATTTGCACCAGAACGTCTTCCAATATTCCTCTAGGATATTTGACTGACCTGTCTGCCAATTGCATTGCAACTCGGGTGGGTTTGAGTTCACCCAACCCTAATTGTTTATATACTGAGTATGGCAGCAGGTTTACGCTAGCTCCTAAATCAAGGAGTGCGTTGTCTATCCTTTGATTCCCAATTCTGCACGATACTGTTGGGGTGACAGGGTCCTTAAGCTTTGGAGGCAACTCATTTTGAATGATTGCACTTGCTTGGCAAGCGACATAAGCGTGTTTCTTTATGCTTTTGCCTCCTTTTGATCGTGTATAAGTCTTTTAGGTACTTAGTATAAGCTGGCACTTGTTTGATTGCATCAAGGAGTGGGAGATTGATTTTAACTTGTTTGAACAACTCAAAGAACTCCTGGTTCTTTGCCTCGTTTTGGGGTTTCTTGAGCCTTTGAGGATACGGCGCAGGGAAATGACACTTAGACACTTCGTCAATGACAGGCTCCTTTCCAGGCCTTCTCTCAACTTCTTCTACTTCTTTAGAAGCGTCGTTGTTTGGTTCTAATGGTTTATCATTAGTAGACGACTCCTCTACTAGAGTAGATGGTTTGCTCTTAGTTACCACTTCCTCCTCTTCATACTCCTCGGGAATAGAATGAGGCATGTCTTGCCCTATGACTTTGCCGCTTCTTAGTGTAGTCACGGCTTTAGCTTGTTCATGGTTAGGGGGACCATTGTTGTATCCCTTGGGGTTTGGAAGTGGTTGAGCGGGAAATGTGCCACTCGAACCCTCTTGACGTGCATCCATCCTCTCTAATGTCGCAGACATTTTGCTCATCATCTAAATTAACTGTTGCGTTAAATTGGCGTTAGAGAGTGGATCTTCCTCTTACACCTTCTTGTGAGGTGGCACATAGACATTTGCTTGTTGATTATGTGAGGGTTGAGCGTTGTTGTAGTTGTTTGTTCTATTCTGATTGAATGGCTGGGACTGCCTATTGTATTGCCCTTGATATTGATTATTGTTATTGTAGGGCTGTTGTTGTTGAAATTGGTGTTGGGTCCCAGCGTTGTTTTTCCAGTCGAACCCGGGGTGATTCCATCTGTTGTTATTATTTTGTGAATTATAGTTGTTGTAGGAATTCCCCGCCCCCCTATACCCTTGCATGGTATTCATTTCCATGGGGGGTTGTTCTTGAAAATATGGCACATTGGGACAATATTGAGTAGTGTGTCCCAGCATATTACATGTGCCACATGGTTCTTCAGGCAAAAACTGCCTAAAACTCTCTCCTTTCATCCCCAATTCCTCCACTTTCTTTGCTAGTTCTTCATACTTGTTCATAAGATGATCCTCACTTTTTAGTTGATATAAACTTTTCTCTTCTACACAGGAGATCTGTGAGCGTGGGACATCATCTAAATTTGACCATTCATGGGCGTGTTCAACTAGCCACTCAAAATGAGCTTCAGCCTCCTCCGTGTTTTTGCGAAAAAATTGCCCTGAACTCATGGTCTCGACCAACTTTTTAGTTTCCCCATTCAACCCTTCATAGAAATAGCTTATGGTTCGCCATTTCTCGTACCCATGATGTGGGCATGAGAGTAGCAAATCCTTGAAACGCTCCCAAGTTTGGGTGAAGGTTTCATTGTTCTTTTGTTTGTAAGAGTTTATTTATCTTTTAAGCTCGGTGGTCATGCGAGGTGGAAAGAATTTCTTTAGGAAAGCAGTGTTCATCGCATGCCATGTGTAGATTTAATTAGGTTTTAAGGTGAGTAACCACGCTTTTGCTTTATCCTTCAAGGTGAAGGGAAACAGCATTAGACGTGTCACGTCTACAGGACAATTCTGCGAAAATGTTTTGCAAACATCCTCAAAGTCCTTGACATGTAGATACGCCTTCTCGCTCTCCATTCCATGAAAAGTAGGAAGAAGTTGAATCATTCCATTGCGAAATTGAAATTCACCTGCATGAGGTGGAATGAGAATGCAAGATGGCGTAGGCCCGTGTTCGGGTGTCATGAGGTCACACAAAGGACGTAGTGAATCGTCAATTGGTATGACCACATTATCACCGTTTTCACTTTGATTATCCGCCATTGAATCGATTGGTGTAACTACGGGGTTAATAGAACTAGATGAATTGGATAAATAGAACGGGTTTCCGTAAATTCCTTCGATGGAATTATCGGACATAAAGGGAAAGATCCTAAGAAATTTTTAATCTAAAGAACAAAAGAAAAAGAAAAACAGAACAAGATAAGGATAGATTGATTTAATCGAAGCGTTAGCTTATCGCCTTCCCCGGCAACGGTGCTAAAAACTTGACACGACGATTTTTCTGTGTGCGCTTGTGTGCTATACCCAAGTGTAGGTAATCGTGCAAGTAGTAAACTGGATTAAGTCCAGGTCGATCCCACAGGGAAGGTGTTAAACTAATTACTTAGATTATTCTCAACAGGAAAATGAAAATCAAAACTTTTATTTAACAGATGTAGAACACAAAGTTCCACAGTTTAACAATTACTAAAACTGAAGCAATTAAACTAGATTAACTAATTACTAACTAATTAACTAAAGCAGTGATTTAAAATGTTTTTCTTAATTAAAAAGGAATGTTGGGATTACACAAATCCACCGCAACCTAGCCATCTACCATGCAATTACATTGAAGCTCAGTGGAGCACACTCTCTACAGTATTCCGTATTCCTCTTAAGATAAAGAATCCATAGTCCTTTCATGACCGGGACTATATCATCACATTTACGTTTGAAATACAAAAAGGCGGTTTAAAACAATAGTTTAGACTCTCACCTACAATGGTATTAGCATTGAGGGTGGTTTGCAAAATATATTGAAGGAAAATGCCTTAAGGCTTAAAGTTCATAGACTGTTTTGACAAACTGAGCGTTTTGGGACAATTTGATAACAATCCAGTAAAACAGAAAGTCTAGGAATACTGTATAGAATGTCCTCAAGAATCAGAGAGTTCGATCGATCGATGCGCCTTCGATCGATCGAACTTCTTCATCCCTCGATCGATTGAACTGACTTCGATCGCTCGACAATAACTCTGGTCCTATCGATCGAACCACTTCGATCGATCGAACACAGAAAATAAGCTGCTGCATGGCAGAGGTCTGAGATCATGGTTTCATCGCGATCTCCCAACTCGGGAACTACTCAGACATCGTCTAAAGTGTCACAATGTTATTTTTAAAGTAAAGATTCATTAAAGAAGTGTTTGATGGAGATTTAAGCATGTAAACTATGAAAACTATGGTTTATCCACTACCAACAAGTAAAACTATGATCTATTCAAATTTAAACTATGTAAGCTACTAACAGAATGTAAACAAAACTGATATAACAAAACCTGGAATGAACAAGTTGTTAATGAACTTCAAACTTCCATTCAATTCAATATCCAATCATCAAAACCTACAAGAATCAAAGTAGAAAACTCTCTCTCTATGTAAAAACTGATAAAATATAAAGTGGGCGTCCCTATGGACGTACACAATACGAGTTTTTATAGTAAAACCTAATGCCTAGGGTTAAACATGCATTCTGCTGTGTTTGCGTAAAAATCTGATAAAAGGCATGTTCGATCGATCGAACCAATCTCGATCGATTGAACTTTGGGGACTTCGATTGCTTGAACTTTTCTCGATCGATCGAAACTTCGATCGATCGAACGGTCTTCAATCGATCGAACTCTGTATTTCAACTTTTGATTGTCTTCATTAGAATTCATCATTTCCTTTTATTGTCATCTTTTAATTCTTCACACAGCAACTGCAGTCTGCACAAATTACAGCTAAAACACACAACTTATCATAGATTAATCAATAGGTGCATAAACTAGCATTGTAATTCAAATTGCAGATAAATGGAGGAATTGTAAACTAAATCCATACTTTTTCTTCTTTTAGCGAAGTTGTATTTTATAAATAGCCCCGCTTGTCACTCGTTGCTACATTCTGGCATCAATTGCTGGTGTGTTGCAATACCAATTCCAGTTGAACAATTCTGCCAGTGACATTATTGAATCCCTGAAAAAGATGTTCGGGGAGCATGGCAGGCCTGCTAGACAGGTAGCCATGCAAAATATAATGAGTGCAAAGATGTCAGAAGGGACTCCAGTCAAGGAACATGTTTTAAAAATGATTGGTTATTTAAACGAGCTGGAGACCCTAGGTGCCAACATCGATGCACAGACCCAAGTTGATATGATCCTCAATTTGCTGTCGCCTTCATTCGCTCAATTTAAACTTAACTATAATATGAATCAAATGAATTTTTCAATGAGCGAATTGATGAGTTCTCTTTTGGCAGCGGAAGGGGTGATCAAACCTGGGGTCAACGTCTTGAATGTTGAGAAAAGCGCTTCCTCTTCCCGATCAACACCGAAAGGAAAGAAAGGGAAGAAGAAGGCTGGCACTGGTGGTCCAAGTGTTGGACCGGTCCCTAAAATTGTAAAATCTAAGGGAAAAGGTAAGGGCAAAGGGAAGGTGGGTGGCCAAGGCAAAGGAAAGTGTTTCCAATGCGGTGAGAAGGGCCACTGGAAGAGGAACTGTCCAGAATTCTTAGCTACAAGAGTTCAAGGTATGATTGAATCACATGTGATTGAAGTAAGTTTTATTACGGATACTTCAAACACTTGGTGCATTGATTCTGGTGCGACTAACCATATCTATAATTCATTGCAGGGGTTCAGATCAACCAGGAGGAGCAATGATGGGGAAATCATACTTACTCTAGGTTCTAGTGCAACCGTTTCTACGGTTGTTATAGGAGTCGTAGTTTTAGAATTTCTAGACAATAAAGTTTTGATTTTATCAGATGTACTTTACGTCCCTTCAATGAGACGTAATTTAATTTCAGTTTCTAATTTATCGAATAATGGTTATTCTTTTCATTTTGGAACTGAAGTTGTTATTAAAAGAAATAGTTCTTTTATATGTTCTGGTGTTAAATCAAATGTTTTGTATGTGATCACTCCCAATATTTCTAAAGATTCTTGCTTGGAACTTAATAACTCAATGGTAACTATACCATCTAAAAGAAAAGAACCTTCCACTAATCCAACAAGGCTTTGGCATATGAGGCTTGGCCATATCAATCTAAATAGGATTGGCAGACTAGTCAAAGAAGGGGTCTTAGGCGATTTGGTTCTCGAACCAATGGAAGTCTGCGAGTCTTGTTTACAGGGTAAGATGACCAAAAGGCCCTTTCATGCAAAGGGAAATAGAACCAATACATTGTTGGAATTAGTTCATACTTATGTGTGTGGACCAATGAATATTAGAGCAAGGGGTTGTTATGAGTATTTCATAACATTTACTGATGACCATTCTAGGTATGGATATGTATACCTAATGCATCACAAGTCTGAAGCCTTTGAAAAGTTCAAAGAGTTTAGGGCTGAAGTGGAGAAGTAATTGGGCTCACATATCAAGGCCATTCGATCTGATCAAGGTGGCGAGTACCTCTCTAATGAGTTTATTGATCACCTCGTATAGAATGGGATTCTGTCACAGTTGACTGCACCTGGCACGCCTCAGCAGAATGGTGTAGCGGAGAGAAGGAACCGGACTCTTTTAGACATGACTAGGTCAATGATGAGTTATTCAGAGTTGCCATTATTCCTTTGGGGTTATGCTTTGGAAACCGCTGCATACATACTAAATCTAGTACCAAGCAAATCTATTCCCAGGACACCACGGGAGATGTGGATTGGGCGCAAGCCTTCTTTGCAACATCTCCGGATATGGGGGTGTCCGGCACATGTGCTGAAAGGAAAGATGAGCAAGTTCGATTCTAGATCAGAAGTATGTTATTTTGTAGGGTATCCAAAGGGTACTTATGGATGGTATTTTTATGATCCAAGAGAACAAAAAGTGTTTGTTAGTACAAATGTTGTTTTCTTAGAGGATGATTATATCATGAACCATAAACCTAAGGGAAGGATAGATCTGAGAGAAATAGAAGGAGAGCCCTAAGTCCAACCCGCAATTAATAACGATGTAAATCAAGAAAATACCACTTCTTCACCCATTTTCGCACCGGTACCTCGTCGTAGTGGGAGGATTATCAGCCAGCCTGATAGATACATGTTCTTAGGAGAAGTTTTTGAAGCTATCTCCATAGAATCTGAATCTGATCCTGCCACATATGAAGAGGCAATGGCTGATGTTGATTCAGATCATTGGGTTAAAGCTATGAAGGCTAAATTAGAATCTATGGATTCTAATCAGGTCTGGGATCTTGTAGAACTTCCAGCCAATATTAAACCCATTGGTTGTAAGTGGGTCTACAAGAGGAAAAGAGCATCTGATGGAAAGGTTGAGACCTATAAGGCTAGGCTTGTAGCGAAATGTTATACTCAGAGGGAGGGCATTGACTATGAGGAAACCTTCTCGCGGGTGGCCATGCTCAAGTCCATCAAGATACTCCTTTCCATTGCTGCATGCCTAGATTATGAGATATGGTAGATGGATGTCAAGACTGCATTCTTGAATGGCAATCTTGAGGAGGACATCTATATGCAACAACCAGAAGGGTTCATAGCTGGTCGGAAAGGAAACTTGGTATGCAAGTTGCAAAAGTCCATTTATGGGCTTAAGCAGGCATCCAGGAGTTGGAACATCCGATTTGACCAAGCGGTCAAGTCGTTTGGTTTCATACAGAATCTGGATGAACCTTGTGTATACAAGAAGTGTGAAGGAAAAGTGGTGGCCTTTCTTGTGCTTTACGTTGACGACATTCTACTCATTAGAAATGATGTAGCGGCATTGTCAACGGTCAAGGTTTGGCTAGCTAGTACTTTCGATATGAAGGATCTAGGAGAGGCGAGCTATATTCTAGGGATAAAGCTCTTTCGGGATCGTAAGCGAAAGATAATGGGATTATCTTAAGCTGGTTATATCGATAAGGTGCTAACTAGGTTTTCTATGGATAATTCGAAGAAAGGTTTGTTACCTTTCAGGCATGGTTTAGCGTTCTCCAAGGACCAGTGTCCTAAGACACAGGAGGAGAGGAATCGCATGGCAGGAATTCCATATGCTTCGGCAGTTGGAAGTCTCATGTATGCGATGTTATGCACTAGACCAGATATCTGTTTTGCCGTTGGCATGGTTAGCAGATATCAATCGAATCCAGGTCCAGAGCACAGGATAGCCGTTAAGCACATTCTTAAGTACTTGAGAAGGACTAAAGATTACATGCTTATGTACGGTGGTAGTGAGTTAATTCCAGAAGGATATACTGACTCGGACTTTATGCCAGATAAAGATTCGAGGAAGTCAACATCCAGACATCTCTTTACCTTGGGAGGTGGTGCTGTTAGTTGGAGAAGCATTAAGCAGAAATGCATTGCAGACTCAGCTACAGAAGCTGAGTATGTGGCTGCTTGTGAAGCCGCAAAGGAAGCTGTTTGGCTCAAGAAGTTCCTTATGGAGCTCGATGTGGTACCAGCGTCATTGTCACCTATTACGCTTTACTATGATAATAGTGGGGCAGTGGCTCAGTCCAAGGAGCCAAGGAACCACGGGAAGGGAAAGCACGTAGAGTGGAAATATCATCTTATCTGAGATATTGTTCAACGTGGAGATGTGACTGTCACCAAGATTGCCACCACTGACAATCTTGCTGATCCGTTTACAAAGGCCTTGCCACAGAAGGTCTTTGATCGGCATCTAGACCTCAAACCATTACTTTATATATGAGACATTGACATTTTAATATATGGATATCAGCTTTACATTTAGTTATGTATGTTTCTTTCATGAGATGATTGTTATCCTTAAGTATCATAGTAAGTAATTCGTGTATGTATGAGATATATACAAGTGAGATACGAATTACTATTCTTTGTTACTTAGAATGTGTCACAGTGGATGATGAGACTGGATATCTCATCAGGTTTACACTGTAGCATGATTAACTACCATTGGATGGAGTGATTAATCTCAATCACTAGAGTTTAACTCTTAGTTAACATGCTAGTGCTTATAGTGCATTGACGGACCCGTGCTTTCCTATTGACACCCAAGACTGTCAATCAGTCGATAGGAACTCATAACTTGTATAAGGTACGTGTTCTTAATCTTGAGACGATTATGAACACAGACTGTGGATATGGCTGCTTTGACTTACCAATCAGTGAGGTCTATAGAAGATCAACACCTGGGTATCTTGGGTATGTCATATTCATAGGGTTGTGAACATATATTGTCAAGACAGAATCTACCCTCTGTTTCAGAGTAAGCATTCCCTTGAGAATGTCACCAAGTCGATTACTGAGTACTGCAGTCTTGTTGATAAGAGTTATCAACATGTTTGGTAATCATGAGAGGTGAATGGGACTTAAGGAATACAAGAAGTAATCATGATTCAGGTTGACAGTAACAGTTATCCGATTACCTGAATATGATTACGAATGCTGAAGGTAGAGGGACATTAGTACAACATACAAGTCTAGTTATCGCTTCGGATTGTTCTTTTGCGTTGGAGTTCAGTTATCATTTTATAGTGGAGTAAACGTTAATTGATCAGTTAGTTAGTTTGCTGATCAAAGAGTTTGGTCATGGTAATTAACAAACTGGTCTGAGCCAACAATAAAGAGCCTAGGAGGTCCCACTCTAAGCTCTGCCAGGATACTTGGAAAGACACATGAGGAAGTTGTCAAGACAAGTTCGATCGATTGAAGTATGTTCGATCGATTGAAGTCTTGGCAGTCTCGATCGATCGAGAATGGTTCGATCGATCGAAGATCTTCGATCGCTCGAAGTCTAGGTCGGTTATGGAAATCTATAAATAGGGCAGCTACGTTCTGGAAAAGGAGTTCATCATTTTAGAACGTCAGAAGCTGCAAAAACTGTTTTTAGAGCCCCAAACCTTCTTTTTCCTCTCTATTAGAGATCCCACCATCTCTAGTGTAATACCCCGTATTTTATTTTCGCGTTTTGATTTAAAAAAAAAATATACCATATTTAAAATTTATACAGTGTAATTTTACCTGTGTGTGTGTATCATTGCGTGAGCTCAACACACACAAGGGTATCTTATGTACACATGGAAACCACTCAATAATTTTGTGCAGTGTGTACGTGTGTTTTTTTTTTTTGTGGAGTGTGTGGTGTTTGTGTTGGAGTGAGTGGGATGTGTAGTGTTTATGGGGACCCATTAGAGGCTATTTAGGTATACTAATTCCCCCCCCCCCCCCCCCCCCATTTCTCTATCTCTCAGTCTCTCTGCAGCTCTCTCTCTCGGGTACAACATCACACATACACACATATATTGATACACACACATATAGTTACATATATACTCACAAAATCATATATTTCAGAGAGTTTGGAAATTGCTCAACATTATTTTTAAGGTACGGGGTTGTGTACAATATGCTCTTAAATCTCCGGAGTATTTTCTTTGTCATCCCTATTTGTACTCTTTTTGATTTATGTTGTCTTTTTATTGGAATCCATGTCTTTTTGGTTAAATAATATTAATATATTATTTTGGCTAAGTGCTATGGGACTAAAGGGTACATGAGCAATGAGCACCTACCAACAGTCCAACAGGCCTCAGGGACCAAGGAATGGTGACGGGTGAGGTGAGGTGAGGTGGCTCTTTACTATGTGACCAAGAGGAACCTGGTATGAGGCTCTTGTGGGTGAGCGGGTAAATTGTGTGAACGGGTGGGTTGAGTGATTGGTCTATTTTATTTGATCCTAGCAACTTTTATGTCGTCGTGGTTGTTCATTGTACTTTTGAGCCTTTATTATTCCTGTCATATTGTATACTTCCCCGTGTGTTATTTTAGATGCAGGTACCATTGGTAGCAGTCAAATTGGAGCACATTAGAGTACCGTGTGGGTTCGAGTTATTTGGGTCCTAACCATGTAAATGAATTTAAATGTAATTTTGGGCACTCAAATGTAATTCATTTTATTTATTTTTAATAAAAATACCCTTTATTTTTGCGGGGCGTTACAAATGGTATCAGAGCCTGTACCCAGCCGGAAATGTAGGACTTAGTTCCACATCGCCTGGGGGAATCAATGAGAGTAGTACTATTTATTTGTACTATTTGGATTTTTTTGTCTATAAAAAAAAAAAAAATAAATAAATAAATAAAAAAAAAATCTTTTGAAATTTCAAGTTGTTTGTCAAAATATTTATACTTTAATTTCGCGGACGAAATTCTTTTAAGGAGGGTAGAGTGTAATACCCCGTATTTTATTTTCGCGTTTTGATTTAAAAAAAAAATATACCATATTTAAAATTTATACAGTGTAATTTTACCTGTGTGTGTGTATCATTGCGTGAGCTCAACACACACAAGGGTATCTTATGTACACATGGAAACCACTCAATAATTTTGTGCAGTGTGTACGTGTGTTTTTTTTTTTTGTGGAGTGTGTGGTGTTTGTGTTGGAGTGAGTGGGATGTGTAGTGTTTATGGGGACCCATTAGAGGCTATTTAGGTATACTAATTCCCCCCCCCCCCCCCCCCCCCCCCCCATTTCTCTATCTCTCAGTCTCTCTGCAGCTCTCTCTCTCGGGTACAACATCACACATACACACATATATTGATACACACACATATAGTTACATATATACTCACAAAATCATATATTTCAGAGAGTTTGGAAATTGCTCAACATTATTTTTAAGGTACGGGGTTGTGTACAATATGCTCTTAAATCTCCGGAGTATTTTCTTTGTCATCCCTATTTGTACTCTTTTTGATTTATGTTGTCTTTTTATTGGAATCCATGTCTTTTTGGTTAAATAATATTAATATATTATTTTGGCTAAGTGCTATGGGACTAAAGGGTACATGAGCAATGAGCACCTACCAACAGTCCAACAGGCCTCAGGGACCAAGGAATGGTGACGGGTGAGGTGAGGTGAGGTGGCTCTTTACTATGTGACCAAGAGGAACCTGGTATGAGGCTCTTGTGGGTGAGCGGGTAAATTGTGTGAACGGGTGGGTTGAGTGATTGGTCTATTTTATTTGATCCTAGCAACTTTTATGTCGTCGTGGTTGTTCATTGTACTTTTGAGCCTTTATTATTCCTGTCATATTGTATACTTCCCCGTGTGTTATTTTAGATGCAGGTACCATTGGTAGCAGTCAAATTGGAGCACATTAGAGTACCGTGTGGGTTCGAGTTATTTGGGTCCTAACCATGTAAATGAATTTAAATGTAATTTTGGGCACTCAAATGTAATTCATTTTATTTATTTTTAATAAAAATACCCTTTATTTTTGCGGGGCGTTACATCTAGTCTCTCCGGCAAGCATCCGCAGGAGACATAAGGGTGAAGACAACCTAGTGGAGGCTGCTGCATCACCAAGGAAGAAGAAGAAAATCAGAATTGGGTTCAAGACACTAAGGTATAACTCTTGTCCCCTCTTGTGCGCATCTATGGAATTAACGAGTAGTAGATCGTGGGCTACCATTAAGTTTTTATAACTTGATTTTTCCGCTGCGCGTTTAAACTTTTAACTTAAACCGGTTTTTCCTTCAGTTTCCCATCATCACCATCAACACGAAAACCCAGAGCTTGGCCATGTTTCCACGTTTCTAAAAGCCTACCCGAGAATGGCGTCGTTACAATTTCTAATGCCACCATCAGAAATAGAGCCCACAGTTCCCGCCTCTAGAGAAGAACACACTTCTTCAAACAAAACTCCAATTACCTTATTACTATTAATCTTCGCAAGGCAACACACTTTAGTTTTAAAACTAGACTTCCAACAATTACCCTCCCCGCAACTATCAAAAATTAAATCAGGCGCTTTTCTTTTTCCAATCCATTTTTAAGCCTCTTTTCCTCGATCTGATTATGATTTTCAAGAGTATTCTCAGCCTCCCACTCATCATCTGTTTCCCATTCTACCTCCCCACTATAAGAAAGGGCCCCCTTACTAGAAGAAAAGAACCCCACCTCATCTTCATTCAAATTTCTAAAATCGTTCTCGAACTCACCCCCTTTCAACACAGAAGTTAGAGTTTTAGGGACAACAAGGGGAATCGGAGACTTGAGAGTGGATTCTGCATGAGAGTCCCAAAAAGCATTGCGAGGAACGTTATCTTCCATATGGTACCCGTTCACACTTGCGACACCCAACACCCTATTGCACCCAGGGGTGTCATTATTATAGCACCCAACACTCAATTCCAAGTCTATATCTTTCTTTATTCCAATAGAATGCTCCAAGCCCATCTCCTTAACCCTATCCGATTCCACAGAATTAGGATCAACACCCCTTACAACACTACAGTTGGGTTCAAAGTCGACAAACTTAGACTTAGACTTAGACTTAGAAGGAGAATCATCCAAAGCACAAAGAGGGCCACCATCCAGTTCCTTAATTTTGACCCGGTAACCATGACCCTTCACAACAACTTCAGTACAATCATCCACTCTCTCCTCAGCATCGATGGCCACTAGAATAAAACCATTCTGAAAATATGAGCACAATGGCAGGACCATTATGTCTAAAGTTTATTCCTGTGGAATAGAGCAAAATTATCTCGACAAGTAAACCTGATGGTATGTTTATTGTAGTCTTTACCAATTATTTGTATGTTTATAGGTAAGAAAAATTTAGAAGATTGAGGTTGAAAAGTAGAGAGAAACGTTGAGATACGGAGAGATAAAGCTCATCAACAAATGAAGTTGAAGAAGAAGATGATGATGGAAGAACAACCAACAAGACTTGACCTCTTGATTACTGAAGACACTCTCCAATATAGGCTTCATTGTGAACTACGTTGGAGAGCCAATCTTGGTTGCCAAAACCATTTGGGAAACCTTAAATAGTAGTGCGAGTGCAAACTCAACGATTGCTATTGGATTTCCCAAACAGGGCCATAGTCTTGATTCTTTAGGCTTCCTCTCTACACTTAGATCAGATGATATCATGCCAAGTTACTGATTTTTTAACATGTCTAATAATGCACTAATGATATCTTTTAAATAAAAATTGGCAACCATCAATTTTTTATACATGTTTTTATTCAATAGTACATGCTTTAAGTTCCGGTTAGTTTATATAACATTCTGGCCCACCTAGACCCTTTCATGGTCATTTTTGTAGTATTCCTCTTACCGTACTCATTTTTCTTGGCATTAATATCATTGTAATTGGAGATTTATATGGAATTACCAATTCTTTTTTATGGTAAAAGATGTACAAATGTGTTTTAGAGATCTAAGATAAACATCTTGTGGTATATAAATGTTGGCTGTCAGATCTTGGGTTTGATTAGGAGAAAGAGGCGGCATCACATAAAAGGAGAGAAGAGATCTAAAAAAAGGATTTGGATGGAAATTGAGGTAATCTCTGTGTGTGTGTGTATGTGTATGTGTGTGTGTGTGTGAGAGAGAGAGAGAGAGAGAGAGAGATAGTCAGTTCCCTTGAGAAGAATGTCCTGTCAATGGTACCATATGATGTGAAGTGATAGATTGTTGGGTTATCCATATTTGTAAAACTCGTGAGTTATGTAGCATGGAGAATTCAATATTTTTTTTTACGCAAGACACTCGTCGGATATGTAGCTGACACGACCAGACACGGAAGTAGCCTAGGCTCAACGGCTACTTTGAAAATATTTGTAAAATTTTGTGGTAAGAGTCTTAGTTAATAAAATAGGAGATAAATGATGGGATTATTTGAAAATTTTGGAAACAAGAGTGGACACTATAATAAATGACTATATATTATTTTATTCCTCATATCCTTATCCTGTATATTTAATATTTGTTGTGTCGTCATATCCGTATTGTATCGTGGAAACTAAATTAATAAGTTGGAAAAAATACCGGGCTCGACGATAGTAACAAAGAGGATGGGTGTTACCATGTTAGACGACAGTTTTCTCGGCCCAAAAAATAAACTCAAATGGGCTTATTAAGCCCAATTTACAACTTTGACCTTCACCCAGGTCCCAGTTAGAATTGTAGCACAACAAATACACCCCAAAAAAATAAACCCTAGTATTTAATGAGAGTACTAAAGTAATCTTTGTATTACCACGTGACAGTGATAGCTTATATGAATACTTTTATTATGTTTCAAATTTTTTTTTCCTTAAATAAGATTACATATTCATATTGAATATGTTATATAAACTTATCTACACATTTTTTTTATACTTACCTTGATCATGGCTGGACATACACACACACACACACACGCGCACACACACACACATACACACACACACACACACTCTTAACCCAACCCAATACACACACACACACACACACACACACACACACTCTTAACCTAACCCAATCCAATCCAACCCAACCCCAAAGCCCTACAATAGCCCACAACAAAGCCCAACAAGGGCCACTAATTCTGACTGAAGAACAAACATGAAGTATACATATATAATTATATATGCATTTATTTATTTTAAATGTTTAGAACGGTCACCACGTACATTTCACTAATATTTTATTCGTATCACATCGAGAACAAGTACTATAATTTATGCAAATTAACATAACAAATCTGAAAATAATTAGTTCATGTGCACTGCACTTTTACGACCGATTTTGTCACACCTCGATTTTTGTACAACCATATAGTTAATCTAGAGCATGTATCCGGACTAATATTCAATTGCCAAAAATCCCGAGGGTGACACCCTCACACAAGCTAACAGATAATTATGCAAAATAGTATTTAATACTCATTAAATAAAAGCACATGGTCTTGTTTTAAATAAAACTCTTGATTATTAAACTTGTATTCACAAACATTCATTTCATTATAAAAGAAATAGCGTTCTCTTGAAAATATTATTCCATTTTCAATTTACCAAAAGAAACACCGTTTTCATTAAATAAAATCTCCGTACAGAGTTCATCGGAAATAAAATAAATTCTAGACATCCTTGGGTTAAGAACCACTACACCGTTCCCAAACTCAATAATACAATCTGACTATAATATCATAAGTATGGCTCACACGACCAGAAATAAAAATAAAGTACACTAAGAAAATAAATACAACTCTGCCAAGAAATAACATAGTAGCAATCTCTTCACATAGACAGAAGCTCCACAGAAAATCTTCCCCATTACTTAACCTGCACATACATTCGACTACGTTTCATATAGAAACGCCCCGAATGCATTACGCACCCGGGTCAGTATATAAAATACTGGTATGAGTTAACAAAAAATATAAAATGAGTATTAGGGAACAACAGTGTCCCATAAACTGCCAAAAATACTCACAAAGAAAATATAACCACATCACATCATACATTATCGTCACATAGAAAATAAACAACACTATTACACAGAATGCCTGTCGGGTTAGAACAGTAGTTCCACACACATTTCAAGATAGAAAGGTAGTTTCCTTCAATGTGGTGGCAGTGGTTCCAAACCCGAATAATACCTATTGAATTCTTACCCAGCGGATACCTATGATGAGCCAGCCCTGCATAAAAGTTATTGGGCCCACTGTTGGGTTTGTGCCCTCAAACCATTACTTTATGTATGAGACATTGACATTTTAATATATGGATATCAGCTTTACATTTCATTGTGTATGTTCCTTTTATGAGATGATTGTTAATCCTTAAGTATCATAGTAAGTAATTCGTGTATGTATGAGATACATACAAGTGAGATACGAATTACTATTCTTCAATACTTAGAACTTGTCACAGTGGATGATGAGATTGGGTACCTCATCAGGTCTACACTGTAGCATGATTGACTACCATTGGATGGACTGATTAATCTCAATCACTAGAGTGTAACTCTTAGTTAATATGCTCGTGTATTGACGGACCTGAGCTTTCCTATTGACACTCAAGATTGTCAATAGTCGATAGGAACTCATAACTTGTATAAGGTACGTGTTCTAAATCTTAAGACGATTATGAACACAGACTGTGGATATAGCTACTTTGACTTACCAATCAGTGAGGTCTATAGAAGATCAACACTTGGGTATCTTGGGTATGTCATGTTCACAGGGTTGTGAACATATATTGTCAAGATAGATTCTACCCTCTGATAGAGAGTAAGCATTCCTTTGAGAATATCACCAAGTTGATTTCTAAGGACTGCAGTCTTGTTAAAGTAGTTATCAACATGTTTGGTAATCATGAGAGGTGAATGGGACTCAAGGAATACAAGAAGTAATCATGATTCAGGTTGATAGTAACCGTTTATCCGACTACCTGAATATGATTGCGAATGCTAAAGGTAGAGGGACATTATTACACCATACAAGTCTAGTTATCGCTTCGAATATGTTCTTTTACATTGGAGTTCAGTTATCGTTTTATAGTGGAGTGAACGTTAGCTGATCAGTTGGTTAGTTTGCTAATCAAAGAGTTTGATCATGGGAATTAACAACTGGTCTGAGCCAACAATAAAAAGCCTAGGAGGTCCCACTCTTAACTCTACTAGGATGCTTGGAAAGGCACATGAGGATCTTGTCAAGGCCGGTTCGGTCGATTGAAGGTGTCTTGATCGATTGAAGTCTTGGCGGGTTCGATTGCTCGAAGGTGGTTCGATCGATCGAAGTCTCGATCGATCAAAGCCACTTCGATCGCTCAAACATTAGGTCAGTTCTAGGAATCTATAAATAGGGCAGCTGCATCCAGAAAGTTTTATGGTTAAACAGTAAATATTAGGGATGGACTAAAAGTTTTTGGTACCCATTCTTTTGACTTTATATAAGAGTATATATATTATATCCTATCATATATCCTGTTACATAATAAATATCACATTTAGTGCCAAAATTAATGCTATAAGTTTGTTGTTGTGCTTGCAGCCACGTGCTGCCTTGGATCATTGGTGACTAGTTAATGCTTAAGTTACTACCCAAGTTATTGATGGTTTTGTAGTCAATCTGGCTTGGTTTGTTTCACCAAGGCTTGTTGATATATGTAGGTAATAGTTGACGACTCATACACTTTGACCAACACACATCACCAACGATTCCACATGTAACAACATCACCGACTCCACATGGGCTCCAATAATAACCACTAGCCCACTTCAGAATACCCACAAACAGAGCCCACCCGCAGAGCTTACTGTGAGATTCCATAACTAAAAAAGGCCTCACTTTAGATGAGCCCATTCTCCGAAGCCCATTTATGAAGTTCACCACTCCCGAAGGATCACCTCAAATGGGCTCGCTGCGTGAAGCCCATTGTGAAATTCCAAGACTGCGAAGCCCACTTCAAATACATACACTCACCTCTCGGAAATCCACCCTTGGTCCGGAAGCAGTACCGAAGGGTGGTCAAGTCCGCTGGGATTTCAGAAACTCGTGGTTAGGTGGCTAGAACCGAAGGCATCTCCTTAACCTGTGCCCCATAGGTAAGGATAGGGTTGGTCCCAAAAAGAGAGAGAGACACGTGACTTTCACACATGCCTTACCCCAACCAACCCACGACCAATTAGCGAAGCCTATCACTGCAAAGCTCGTCAGAACCTTTGACCATTCGTGCTTAGTCATATCAAGATTGCTTAACCGACTGCACCAATAGAAAATACCTTGGTTCCTACCCTCGCTGAAACCATCTGTACGCCTCGGCACTCACCCTCGGTTAACCTCTTAGAGCCAATAGTAAAAGCCTTGGTACCCCTACTCGTTTAACCTCTGCACCAGTAACATTCCTTCCCTCTCTTGACCAACCAATGATATCGGTTCACAACCAAATGACAACATTTCCCTTTCATTTGTCTCCACCAGCTCAATATATGCTTCGTTTACATCCCATTTAATGATCTCAACCACCTTAAAGAGGAGCATTTAAGTCACCCACCTACCCTAAACAAACAATCCAGTAAGAGGCTGCCAACTCGGCTTCGCTCTATCACGTCAAAGTTTTGCAAATACACCACCGGCCTCAAGTATAAATAAGCAGCCTCATTTACTACACCCAACAACCCAACTCGGCTTAATCCTACCACATAATAAAGGATTAGCAGTTGTTCCAACTCTCAGCCATTAACAAAACATTCCCATTCTCTTGAGCTCAATTAGACACTATACCTTATTTTGATCCTTGGCCTCCACCAACACCTTCGGTTTTCGAGACCTTTCATCTTATTATAGCCTTCGTCTTACTCCACCCTTCGTGCTATTCCAACATTCACCTATTACCCTATAGCAAGATACATACTGCTTTCTCTCCCTCACACTTGGGGCTACTTAGGTTCTCATCTGAACCCGAAGTCTCTCTGGATCCTATTATTTTCATTATTATTATTATATTCTATTAACTCATTATACTTTTACTTATATCTCACATATTGTTCCACGTGTACTAATCCAGGCTTGCGTGTTATATCTCTCTGTATCTTTTACATACACCACAAAAAGAACTCACACATTTTGGCGACCACAGTGGGAGATATACTCGCAAGAATGGTTAGCGAACGAGAACAACCACCTCCTAAGAAATTTGGATGCCCCAGGAAGTCCAAAACCCAGTCCAAAACCCAACCTACCGGGTCGAACGCCAACCTATTGAGCTTCAATCTGGCTTACTCACAGACTCATGATTCGCAAGAGTCCATTGCAACAGACACCGAGCTCGACATCTTAAAGCAGTTGGAACAAATAGAAGGGCAGCAAAAGCATTTCTAGAGACTGAAAGAACAAAATCGCCTCATCATTGAAACCTTGACCACTATTGCCTAGAAGGTAACTCCCCCATCGACACCAAACGGCACCTTTGGACTGGATGACATGGTCAGAGCCTCAGTTAACATTTTCGATGTTAACAATCAGCAGAATGCACAAAAAGGATCGACACCCACTGGTGGGCAGAGAAACAGACCACCACCGGTATCATCACCTTGGTCGAGGTGGAATCACTACTAAAGGAAAAAGCTCTATCGACCCCTCATATTCCAACGCTAGACACTCGACCTCCTTATCCGCTAAAGTTGGCTAGTCTCCCTTATCCAAAGGGATACAACAATGCACCCTTTGCAAGATACGATGGCAGGCAGGGAAACTCCAAAGAACATATGGCTAGATTTCTCGACAGTCTCGGTACCTATCGAGAAGATGAAAATTTGCGTCTACGAGAGTTTTCTGAAACTCTGACCGATCGGGCGTACACCTGTTATGCCAACCTGGAGCCCGATTCCATTAGTACCTGAGCTTAGCTGGCATCAATATTCCATGCAAAATTCTTCAGTGTGACAGAAAAGGTTACCACCATCTCCCTCTCTCGAGAAGTCCAAGGCGAAAATGAGCACTTGGTTAAGTATGTTGACAGATTTCGTGATCTCGCCATGGAATGCCACGACAACACCACCGAAAAGGGGGCTTGTCCAGCTCTGTGTACACGGGATGCTCCGCGATTACAAGATTCACCTCATCAATCACTCATTCCTGGCATTTTCAGATCTCATGGTTGCTGCCCGAAATTTAGAGAAAGATGTGAGAATACCATCGAGGATACACCGAGATTCTCGCCCTTCGGCACCCCGTCGTTACCCAACCGCTGCTGTAACCGAGGAAAGAAGAAGTGGGCGAGACCGGGAACATAATGATAACAAGTACAGAAGGGACGAAATTGACGCACTAGCCCTTTTCCTTGCAGCTTGAAGGAAGTGTATGCCGTACTAAAAAAATGGGTAAAAAATGAGGTAATCACCCTTCGCCCGGCAACAAGACCTCCAACTGAAGGTGACAAGGCCAAATATAACTACTGTGCTTATCACCAGATAGTAAAGCACACCACCAAAGACTGCTGGGCCCTTCACGGCATCTTCTATAGGAAAATAGCCAATGAAGAGCTGGTGACCACTACCCAGCCCGATGTTGCTGATGAAACACCTCGCCAACTTCGGGGACACAACGAAGGAGCTGTTAATATGGTCTATCTCCACATAGTTTCCCACCACTTGGGAAAAATTGCATCTCTTACCATTGACCTCCCTAGGACATTGTCACCTATGGAAGTAATAGCTCCTCTCATCTAACTTGTCAACGAAGAAGAGGACACACCACCAATGGCTAAAAGCCCCTCTACCAGTATGACTGTAACAAACCCATCTCAGGGCGCCATAGAATTCACGGCATCAAAGGTTAAGAACCTCGCCAAATTCGGATACTTCTTTGATCAGGTTGGATTCTGTGAGGAAGTACACCTTGAAGCCACCAAAGCCATCCTACAGGTGGCGTAAACTTACCAACAAGCGTGCGTAGCCACCAGGAGTTCCGTTCGTCGTGCTGCTTTAGAGACCGAGTCAGCAATCACCTTCACGGATGTAGATATACAGGTCCCACATCCACACAATCGCCCTTTGTATGTCTCAGCCACGGTCCACGAAAGGGAATTCAAGAGAGCATTGCTTGACGGAGGAGCCTCCCTCAACATCATGCCATTAACCACATTCAGGGCCACTGGTATCTCCCATGAGAAACTCATACCGCAGACTATGGACATCGCAGGGTTCGACAATGATACGCACCAAACAATTAAGTTTGTGACCACATCACTTCGCCTCAGAAAGTTCCAAGCATCGGTCAGATTCCACGTGATCGATGTAGATACCTCTTATCACCTCCTGATAGGACGCTAATGGATGCACACGTTCGGCATCGTACCATCTACCTATCATCAGTGCATAAAAGGAAAAGTGAATACTAGCAAAGGAAGGAAAGTATTCACTGTGGCCGGGACCTTAAAACCATTCAGAAATCACGAGGCTCATATGGCAGAAGCAAAACTATTTGATGACATTTGCTCTGAGGAAGAGACCATACCACCAATCTCACCACGTAGCCTCGCCATCCCGAAATGGGAAGACGCTCAGAGAGAAGATTTTTCCCCATAGGAGAAACAAAAATGCCGACGTAGCATTTCCCCATAATGCATCCGAGTCAAACTCCCTGATGAACGCTTTGTATACTACTGCTTATGACGGTGCATAGGGTCGGGGCCAGAAGCTTCACCATGCGGCCCTGAAGCCCCAGGATGCAATACCATAGAAACACCCAAAGCTATCAAACTCGGGATAACGCCAAAAATGTTCCAAAATGGACCACGCATCGTAGGACTGGAAGTAGATGAAATCAACCTTGCACCAGAAGGGAGAACCCCTCATATCACCTTCATCTCCAAAGCAACAACCTCGGAGGAACGAGTCGCGCTGGTTTCCCTTCTCAAGGAATACATCGACGTATTCGCTTGGACTTACGACCAAATGCCGGGACTGGATACGTCCCTAGTAACACATAAGCTTAACGTCGATCCAAACCATCGTCCAGTGAAACGAGCACCTCGGGTGTTTTGACATAAACTAGAACTCCATATTAAGACCGAGGTGGAAAAACTCCTTCATACTGGGTCTATTAAGCCCATCAAGCACCCTACTTGGTTAGCAAATGTGGTACTAGTAAAAAATAAGAATGGTCAGATCAGAGTCTGTGTCGACTTCAGGGACCTAAACAAAGCATGTCCGAAAGATGAGTTCCCTCTTCCAAATGTCGATACTCTAATCGATGCCACATTCGGGCATCAAGACTTCTCCTTCATGGATGGGTTCAACAGCTACAATCAAATCAAGATGGACCCAGGGGATGTGGAAAAGACAGCTTTCATACCCCATTTGGCAATTTTTACTACACTGTCATGCCCTTTGGGCTGAAAAATGCAGGCGCCACTTACCAAAGGGCAATGACAACCATCTTCCATGATATGCTCTACCATAATTTGGAGGACTACATGGACGATATCGTGGTAAAATCCAAGCAAGGAAAAGGCCACAAAAAGGATCTCCGTGCTATTTTTGAGTGTTGTAGAAAATTCAAGCTACGAATGAACCCGCTCAAGTGCGCCTTCGGGGTTACGGTCGAAAAATTACTCGGATTCGTAGTCCACCGCCATGGCATCGACTTGGATGTAACGAAGGCCAAATCAATCATGGACATGCCACCGCCAACCACTTAGAAGCAATTAAAGCAATTCATGGGAAGGGTGTCTTATCTCCACAGATTTATGCCGAGATAAGATACACTCCCATCAAGTGCCATTGTCTCGCACTCACCTTTACAACCCAAAAGTTCAGGCACTACTTTCTCAGTCACGTCGTACACTTGGTTATGAGGTGTGACCCATTACGATATCTCCTATCTAAGCCCGCTCTCTCGGGACGGATGGCAAGATGGCTCCTTATCTTGGCCGAATTTGATATAACTTACGTAACACCAAAATCAATCAAGAGTCAGGCACTGGCGGATCTACTAGCTCAGTTCCCCAGTAGAGAATTCGAACCACCTTGGGAAACACTTCTGGGAGAAGAACTCAACTATGCGATGGTGATTGGAGATCTAGGGGAATGGGCACTCAGCTTTGATGGATCCTCTACGTCACTCGGAGGAGGAGCAGGAATCAACTTGACATCTCACTTAAATGGTTCCAAACTCCATTTGTCCTATAAGCTTGACTTCAAGTGTTCAAATAATGAGTCAGAGTACGAGGCACTATTATTAAGACTCTTGGCAGCGACTAACATGGGTGTCGCCCACCTATGCATCAAGGGTGACTCCAATCTTGTTGTCAGACAAACCTCAGGGGAATTCGCGATCAGAGAGCCAGCGTTGGCAGAATACAGGACCATAGTTCAAAGGCTATTGGACAAATTTGAGGCCATTCGGAAAGAGCATGCACCAAGATCGGACAATCGCATCCCAGATGCTTTGGCAATCCTTGCTTCAAAAATCGACATACTTGAAGGCTCCACCCATATCGAAATCATCAAGAGAACCCTCCCATGCACGATTTTGAAACTACTCCCCCCTTGAGAAAATCAACAACTGGAGAGCACCCATCGTCACCCAATTACTAAGTCGTGAAGGAAAAATAACAGTGTCGGACCTAAAGAGCTTCACTTTTCTCGGATGCAGCCTTTATTTTCTAGCCCCCATAGGCGTGTTAGCACGATGCGTGGGGGGAGAAGAGGCAAAACTCCGACTCCACCAGATTTACCAAAATACGTGTGGAGATAAGGATATTAGCCTTTATCGGATGATACAAAGGAAACGGTACTACTAGCCTGAAATGTCTAAAGAAGCCTCCATGCTCCAACGAGCTTGCTCGAAATGTTCGAAAGACCCGAGCAAGGAAGAATGCAATTTTACAGCTCAAATATTGGATTGGCGCCATCCATACATGGATTATTTGAACGATAACTCTCTCTCCCTTGATGGAGCCGACATAGCCATCGTAAAGAAGCAGGCTTCAAAATTCTTCATCCAAGAAAATCAGCTGTTCCATCGCAGCTTTAATGGGGAGCCGCTGCGATGTCTTGTTGGGGGAAAAATTCACCAAGTCCTGAACAAAGCACATGAGTTCGCACACCAAGGAGGAACAAAATTATACCGCCATCTTTTGGATCTGGGGTACTATTGGCCAACGATGGAACAGGATTCAAGAAAGCATGTAAAAAGATGCCACCCTTGCCAAATCCATGGAAATCAAATCCATGCACCGGCTGTTGACTTGCGAGCACTATCAACACTATGGCCATTCCACACTTGGGCTCTCGACTGATTCATGTCCAACATTGCATTCTTAACTTCGTAATTTTATCCTGATTGGACACAAATTATCACCTATATTGGGAGATTTAATGGATAAATTATACTTTTGTTACTTTTGTTGTTGTTCGTGTGTTACTAATAAAAATCTCTTTATTGTAGTGTTTGGAAACGTGTTCAAGTGAGAACTAACTCCATTTGGTTCTTATCGCATGAAAAGGGGAAGGAATGAGCATTTAGTAAAGGCGGATCGATCCGGCTTCTGAGTGGATCGATCCGCGATTCTGAAGGAACATTCTGCTAGAAAAATTCCAAGATGGATCGATCCGCCCCAAAGAAGGGATCGATCCGCGGGTTCTCAAAAAGATAGTTATGGCCCAGATGAAAGGCAGATCGATCCGCCAATATGAAGGGATTGATCCGCGGCTTCAGATTTCTCCCTCTTTTATTTACAAGTTTGCCATCATTTGTAGAGACTATATATAGTTAGAGATGGATTTTTATTGGTGGCTGTTTTTTTTACTGAGGTTTTAAGCTCTCTCTCTAATCTTCTCATCTCTCTCCCCCATTACTCCTCAACTACCAATTTTGCTTCCATTTTTAGTGTTAGAGAGAGAGGAGTGTGAATGTATTGAATGGTTGAAGTATATATTGAAGATTCTCTTGGATTTCCTATGGCATTTATGGTGATTTTCTCTTGTTGGTATAATTTCTCCTCCCCTATCTTTAATATTGTTGTCATTATGATTTTAAGTAGCTAAATCATGTAGGTTGGGGATCATAAACCCACCATTGGACCCATGTGTGTTTTATTGGAAGGCTCTCACATTTTGAAGCATTTCTAGAGTTCATGGGTGCATGGTTTGATGTTTTGAGACCCCACTTCCAATGTCAAGCATTGGAAGTTGTTAAATCTCTAAACTCTAACCCTATACCCATGTATTTCATTGCAACATCTATCTAGCATGTTGGTTGACTACCACATGTTTGATAGTTTGTCACAATGGGATTTTCTACTATAGAATGTGCTACAAGTGTGATAGTCATGTGTTGTTTGGTCCAAGGTGGGGGAATGCTCCCCAACCTCAATCTCTCCTTTTACAAAACCCCCAATTGTCAATTAAACTTAGCTTTACTCAAAGTTTATTCTCTCTTTTACTAAATAGTTATTGTAGTATAATCTTTTACAAATCAAACCAATCTCAAAGTCGCAAAGACTTAAATTTTATTTCTTAGTTTGTTAATTGTTCCTCGCATTATAATTGGTTATTAAGCACCCAACAAGCCTTGTTGCATTGCAATCCCTGTGGACTCGACACCCTACTGCCAACTTACTACGTTTTTAATAGGGTTAAATAAGAACTTGATTTTGACTCAATCAAAATGGCGCCATTGCCGGGGGATTGAAATTGGCAACAACCTTAGGTCGCTTAGTTTCTAATTATCGTGCTTTTGCTTTTAATCTTGGTTGCTTTCTTGTTGATTGTCTTTAAAGGAATAGCCTTTAAGTGAGAATTGACAGCCTCTTACAATGTCAAATCCGAGCAACGCAGGTATGACTAACCCCTTTGCAATTAATACTAATGCTAGTTCTAGCAGTAGTAGTAGTGGGTCATTTTGGTGGCCTTCGACCACCTCATCACAATCATTCACCCAAAATTCGCACAGTACCGGCCACCGAGAGCCGGTAGTTGATGCATTTTTGGATCATGCTACGTTTGCCACGGAAGGTGAAACTCCTATGGATCGATTCCGTCGGGAGCAATGGGGTCAACATAACCCCGCACCTCCACCCATGTACCCGCCGCATGCACCACCTCCTTTTCAACATCATTATCCTCCTCCACCTCCGCCAATGGATCAAACCTTTGGGAGAATGATTGGGGATTACCTTCAACCCGAGACTGTGTCTTCCCCATCTTGCATAACATTCCCGTACAATGCAGGGGTGTTTTGATTCAAACCAGGAATGATCAATCTCTTACCCAATTTTCATGGGCGAGAGAACGAGGATCCCTACAAGCATATTAGGGAGTATGAGGACATATGTGAAACGTTTGAACAACAAAGATGCACACCTGAGCTCATAAGGCTTAAATTGTTCACGTTCTCACTCATGGATAGGGCTAAAGATTGGTTAGTAACCCTACCTCCAAATTCCATAGGCTCATGGTCAGAACTCTAAAAGCAATTCTATAAGGAGTTTTTCCCTATGCACAAAACACAAGCATTGGTCAAACAAATTCAAAATTTCTCCCAAGGAGAACACTAGACCTTTGCTGAGTGTTGGTTGAGATTCAAGGATCTCCTTAGGAAATGCCCACACCATGGTTTTCACAAATTCTGTCAAATTTCCATTTGTTATGGGGGTTATAACCCAATACAAAACAATTAATCGAAACCATGTGCTCTGGGAGTTTCTTCACTCTCGAAGCTGAGCAAGCCGAAGCCCATTTAGAATATGTTTATGAGACTTCGCGTGGGTGAGGTACATCCAACCCTTATGACCGAACCTTACCGGTCACCGTAGCCCCATTAAATCATAATCTTTACCAAGTGTCAAGTGAGGCTGAATCCATTTCTGAACTCACTAGCAAAGTGGAGGCTTTGGAATCTCAAAAGGTCACCATGGTCCCCACACCTCCCCCGATCCTCGCACCGATCCTCACACCGATCAATCCTTTACATTGCTACTTGTGCTATGATCCGGAACACTCAACCAATGAGTGCCCCGTTCTTCTTATCCTCCAAAATCAAGCTTTGGAGCAAGCATGTGCACTCGGGATGAACATTAGGCCTAGGTTCAATCCTTCCCAAAATGATGCCTACAATCCTCCCGAAAGGTGGAGTGCTCTGGGGCACAATTACCACAACAATAAAGGGGCAACAGTAGCACCCAATGCCTCTCCACAACCATACTATCCACATCAACCACCTCCATCATCGTATGCCCCTCCAAACTTTGGTCCACCCATTCCTCAATCTCAAGGGCCACATTTTACCCAAAATTAAGGGGCGCATCAACACTCAACCCCTTATGTGCCCCCCCACAAGAAAAGCTTTGAAGATCATAACCATGGCCTGTCCCAAAGAATGAGCCAACTTGAGCAATCCATTCAAGCGATGCAATCATCGCATGCTCAATCCATGCAAGCTTTACAAGCTCAATTAGCTCAATTGCTTCAAAATCAACAAGTTGTTGATAAGGGAAAGCTTCCCGCCCAACCTTTCCAAAATCCCAAAGGACAATCTAATGGTGGAACCTCAAACCCCAATGGCCCCGTTGAGCACTTAAAAGGAATCACCACTCTTCGAAGTGGTAAGGTCATGGACAACAAGGTCCAAAAGCCTCCCCAAGAACCACCAATTAGCAATAATCTGATTAGAGAAGAGGCCGAACTTGATAGTGGGGACACTTTGATCCCGAATAGGGTCGACTTGGATGGGGACTTCTCTAAAGCCCTCGATTCCATGAACCAAGAATTTTTGAACCCCGTTCCATCATTTCCTCAAAGGTTAAAAAAGAAGGTTGAGAACACCAAGAATAACGAGTTCTTGGAATTGTTTAATAAAGTTAAAATTAATATTCCCCTTTTAGAGGCAATTAAACAAGTTTCGGCCTATGCCAAATTCCTCAAAGATCTGTGCACCATTAAAAGAAAGTTTAATGTCAAAAAGAGTGCCTACATGGCCGCACATGTGAGCTTCATTATCCTTAACGAGGTTCCACCCAAATACAAGGACCCCGGTTGTCCTACTATAGCATGTGTGATTGGACAACATCACATAGATAGAGCACTCCTTGATCTGGGTGCTAGTGTGAATCTTCTCCCATATTCGGTGTATAGGAGAGCTTAAGGAGACTCGTGTCACCTTATAAATGGCCGATAGGTCCGTTAAGATGCCACGAGGCATTATAGAAGATGTTATAGTCCAAGTGGGTAATTTCTACTATCCGGTGGACTTTATCGTGCTTGACACGAAACCCGTTGTCAATAAGCAATCACAAATTCCAATCATCTTAGGGCGGCCGTTCCTTGCTACTGTTAATGCATTTATTAACTGTAGGAATGGTCTCATGCGCTTAACTTTTGGAAATATGACTGTGGATGTTAACATCTTCTCACTCTTTAAGCAACCGGATCTTGATAAGGAAAATGGTGATGATATTTATGAAATCTCTCTTGTTGACTCTTTAGTGCAGGATTTCTTTGATATTTTTGGTACTATAAGTGCTAATGATTCTTGCATCAATCCTTCTCTTAATCCTGCATGTATTAGTGATGATAATATAGCTATTCTCGAACATACTGAAAAATGCTTAGCTATTGATAACACCCTTGTTGAGTGTGATCACGAGTTTGAGAGGGAAACAGAGATAAGTGAGGGGGAAGTTGGGGTTGAGGGAGATTTGTAGGCCGAAAGAACCTTAAGAGAGGCCATGTGGACCTCTAATTTTGAAAGACTACCTCTGAGGGATACTTTTCCTCTTCCATCCAATATAGTCACACCAATACTGGAGCTCAAAGCCTTGCCAAGTGAGCTCAAGTATGCCTTTTTGGGAGAGGACGAGAGTTTTCCAGTTGTAGTATCTTCCCAGCTTGACCCTTGTCAAGAAGGGAAATTGATGAAGGTTTTGAAGGAGCATAAAAGTGCTATCGGGTGGTGTGTAGCGGACTTGAGGGGCATTTCTCCGAAGATTTTCACCCATAAGATTTATCTAGAGGATGAAGCCAAGCCTTTACGTCAAATGCAAAGGAGGCTTAATCCTAATATGAAAGAGGTGGTGATGACCGAGGTCATCAAGTTGTTGGATGTGGGGATAATCTCTCCCATTTCCGATAGTGAGTGGGTGAGCCCTACCCAAGTGGTCCCTAAGAAGTCGGGGATCACCGTCATCGAGAATGAGAGTGGAGAGTTGGTACCCACAAAAGCCATCACGGGGTGGCGTGTTTGTATTAATTATAGGAAGTTGAATTCGATCACTAGAAAGGATCATTTCCCCTTACCCTTCCTTGATCAAGTCCTAGAAAGAGTAGCGGGCCATAAGCACTACTGCTTCCTAGATGGTTACTCGGGGTACAATCAAATAGAAATAGCCCCCGAGGACCAAGAGAAAACCACCTTCACTTGCCCCTTTGGCACGTTTGCCTATCGGAGGATGCCGTTCGGACTTTGTAATGCACCTGCGACCTTTCAAAGGTGCATGCTTAGTATCTTTAGTGATATGGTGGAGAAGTTTTTGGAAGTCTTCATGGATGACTTCACAGTCTTTGGAGGTTCATTCGATGAATGGCTTGGGAATCTTGAAAAGGTTCTCAAGAGATGTATAGAAAAGAATCTCGTTCTTAACTGGGAGAAGTGCCACTTCATGGTGACACAAGGGATTGTGTTAGGCCATATTGTGTCTAGCGAGGGAATACAAGTTAAAAAATCCAAAATAGATGTCATTTCCATCCTCCCCCCCTCCAAGGAACCTCAAAGACATTAGGTCATTTTTGGGCCACGCGGGTTTCTATCGTAGATTTATAAAGGACTTTAGCTTTATCTCTAGACCTTTGTGTCTCCTCTTAGCTAAAGACATCCCATTTGAGTGGTCCCAAGATTTCCAAGAGGCATTTGAAAATCTCAAGGCACTACTCACTTCCGCACCAATTTTGCAACCTCCCGATTGGAGTCTTCCATTCGAATTGATGTGCGATGCGAGTGACTACGCCATCGGAGCTGTGTTGGGGCAAAGGAAAGACAAAAAGCCCCATGTCATTTAGTATGTGAGTCGCACATTATATAACGTGCAATCCAACTACTCCATGACGGAGAAAGAGTTACTCGCCATAGTATTTGCTCTCGAGAAATTCCGGTCTTATGTAGTGGGATTGCTGATTACTTGTTTTACCGATCATGCCGCGCTAAAGTATCTTTTATCTAAGAAGGATGCTAAAGCATGACTTATTCGGTGGATCTTACTACTACAAGAATTTGACCTTTCCATAAGGGACAAGAAAGGGGTGGAAAACGTTGTCGCTGATCATTTGTCACATTTGACGTTTGATCACAATCATATAGACCCCATTCCTATCCAAGAATGCTTCCCGGATGAGCAGTTGCTCAAGGTCTCTACTCTCCCGTGGTATGAAGATATGGTGAATTTCCTTGCCACAGAAGAGTTACCTCAAGAGTGGTCTAATCAAGACCGAGAGAGGCTAATATCGATGGCACGATCATTCTTCTACGATGATCCTTATGTTTTCAAATATTGTGCCGATCAAATCGTGAGGAGATGTGTGCCTAATGATGAGATACCTAGTGTGTTATCTTTTTGTCATGATCAAGCGTGTGGAGGACATTTCTCCTAGCAAAAGACCGCTTTTAAAGTACTCCATAGCGGTTTGTATTGGCCCACAATATTTAAAGATGCACATGCTTATTGTAAGGCATGTGCCTGGTGCCAACTTCTTGGTAAAGTCACCCGGAGGAACATGATGCCTCTAAACCCTATTATCGTGATTGAAGTTTTTGATTGTTGGGGTATAGACTTCATGGGTCCTTTCCCTAAATCCAACAAGTTCGAGTACATCTTGGTGGCGGTTGATTACGTCTCCAAGTGGGTGGAAGCCATAGCAACCCGAACCAATGACCACAAAGTGGTTTTGAAATTTTTTAAAGAACATATTTTAGCACGGTTTGGGACTCCCAAGGCTTTGATTAGTGATCAAGGGGTGCACTTTTGCAATTCCCCTTTTGCTTGATTAATGGAGTAATATAGCGTCACCCATAAGGTTTCCACCACATATCACCCGCAAACTAATGGCCAAGCTGAATTGGCTAATCGTGAAATCAAGGGGATTCTAGAGAAGACGATCGATCTATCGAAGAAGGATTGGTCTTCTAGGCTAACCGATGCGCTTTGGGCGTATAGGACGGCCTATAAGACAAATTTAGGAATGTCCCCCTACCGGTTAGTTTATGGGAAAGCATGTCATTTGCCAGTTGAGCTTGAGCACCGGGCTTTTTGGGCCATATAGAAGCTTAATTTCGATGTAGATGAGAGTGGTGAGAAGAGAAAGCTTCAACTCGACGAGTTAGAGGAAATACGAAGTGAACTCTATGAGAGTTCTAAAGTGTACAAGGCACGGGTTAAAGCGTTTCATGACAAATGGATTGTTCAAAAACAATTCATAGTTGGAAACAAGGTGCTATTATACGATTCGCGGCTCCATTTATTTCTAGGCAAGTTACAATCCCGTTGGAGTGGCCCATACATTGTACATAGGGTGTATACCCATGGAGCCATTGAGATTCAAGATCCCGCGGATGGGAAAATTTCTAAGGTCAATGGGCAACGGCTCAAACCTTTTCTTGAAGGTTTTGATACCGAGTTTGTATCAATTCCTTTGGAAGACCCCCAATGTTGGGGTCGAGTAGGCCGTCGTGAGCTATACTCCTTTTTTTTGTATGCCCCATGTGACATTCTTGGCATAGTTTTTGTTTGTAGTCATGTCAATTGCATCCATTTGATCATCTGTCACTTAATCTGAGCTTTCAAAGTTTACAACTGAGTAGAACAAGGGGCGGATCGATCCAGGTGATTTGGGGATCGATCCGCGGGTTCTGGGGAAGTTTTTGACCAAACTTACAAAGGTCGGATTGATCCGGCCATTTTAAGCGGATCGATCCGCACATTTGGGGGAGTAAACTGCTTTAAGATCACGGAAATGGATGGATCTGGCCATTTTAAGCAGATAGATCTGCGTTTTCTAGGGGAGATCTGCTTTCAAATTGGTTAAATGGATCGATCAGGCTATTTCAAGCGGATCGATCCGCATTTTTGAGGGATCACACTGCTACCCAATTTCTTAAATGGATCGATCTGCACATGAGAGGGGATCGATCCGCAATTTTGAAAAGGCGCATAAAAACCATTTAAAAAGCCGGATCGATCCGGCCTTTTGAGCGGATCGATCCGCGGGGGGACAACAGCGGTTTATAATGAGGAAACCTTTCAATTTCTTTTAAAATCCTCAAGATCTCTATCAAACTCTCTCAAGTCATTTTGCCTTGTCCTTCACCAAACTTCTCCAAATCCCCCCCCCCCCCCCCCCCCCCCCTTGTGCTTACTCATTACCTAGATCTTCAACATCATCCATTTAAGGTATGAATCTAACAATTCTCATCCATTATTTTTCATGATTTGAGTATGTTTACACCCTAGGTTGGGCTATTCTTCCTTTGCTCACTATTTCAAAGATATTAACTTTAAGGGCTTGATTTCTCATCCATTTGTTTTTATTTTGGGTTGATTCCTCTTGCATTTTGACTGTGCTCCATGCTCAAGTCACATTGTAGCTTGTTTGGGATAGATCCATGCCTCACATCTTGTTAAATCTTTGAGAGTATTCATTATGCACACAAGGTGGTCGGTGGAAGGCCTCCATGAAGTTCCATAGCGCTTTTGACAAATCCACATGTGCATTTTCATCATTTTCACATGCATTACTCATATTTCCTCATCTCATATGCATGTCTCAATTCTCGTGTGTGGTTGTCATCATGGGTTTCACGGCCGTAGACGTATCGTTTTCACACCATACACTACCGTGCATGTGCGCGTCGATCGTGCACGTGAGTTCATTGCCGTTTCACGTGCGTGTTGTCCGTGCCCCATGCCATACGTCTTTTTGGGCATTTCACGACCCTTTACGTCCCTTTGGTGTTTTATGTCCGTAGTTTGAGCATTGCACTTTTTGAGAGTGTCGCCTATCATCTTATTTGTTGCGCTTATTCTTGTGGTTTTTTAGGAGCAATGGTGAATCCCTTGAAATATAACAAAACCGAGTGCTCTCTGGCTCGAGGTTATGACCGTTTTCGATCGTAAACTGAAAAGAAGTGGAACGAGAATTTCTTTCAACAGAAAAAGTCCATCATCCCAGAGCGTTCGATTGCTATTTTTGATTTTCCTATCGACGTTACCCAAATCTTTAGGGGACGCAGATGGCTTCCCCAGTTGGAGCATTCGGGCAGCTACAACGAGACTTGGGTTCGGATTTTCTTTGCGAGTCTCGTCTCCACTGGCGACCGCTCTTTCGAGGCTTACGTTCGAGGTGTTCGCATTTCGGTCACCCCGGCGTCTTTAGCCGTGTTCATGGGGGTTCCTTACGTGGAGAACCCTGAGCCCTACCTTGATGATTTGGAGCAGAGGCCTGACCTTGATCTCATTGCCACCCGATTCTCGGGCCGACCGACTTGGTGGATCGGAGACCAGATTACCCCATCTTACCTCACCAAGTTCTACCGGTATTGTAACATCGTTTTCACTATTGCCGTGTGGCCTACCCGACATAAAACTGTCAGGGGGGACCACGGTACCCTCCTGTTCACAGTCACCGACCCAGCCACCCGTGTTGATTTTGGGAGCCTTATCATCTCCCACATGATCACGGCGTCAAATGACACCGCCGCGACCGATAGCCTTCCCTTTGCTACCCTTGTCACCCGGCTATGCACCCAGCATGGGTGTGAGGCCTCACCTTCCGATATCATTCGACCTGCTCTGTCCCCAATCAATGGGATGACCCTTGTATCGGAGCGACGCACATGTTTAGTCGCAGCATAAGAGGGCCAGGGTCGAGGAGGCCCATCTGGGGCTCAAGCCGAGGCTGAGGTGGAGGAGCCAGTGCCCGCGCATGGTATGGCTGGAGTTGCAATCGTCGCTTCAAGACTTTGAGTACCGAGCAGCGACAGTAGAGCCAAGAGATTGTAGGGGTTCGGGGTGACATTCCCGTGCACTGAGGGGGGAGTTTGATGGGTTCAGTATGAGTTATCGGCGGGACATTAGCATGCTAATGCATTTCCAGGTTGATTCTTTCCAGATGCAGTACCCGGGCGCCGAAGTTCTCGATTATTTCCGCGACCCGTATGCGGGCGCAGGTGGTCCAGGCCCTTATGGTGGAGCTGGTTGTTCTGGTGCTTATGGTGGCCCAGGCAGTCTAGGCCCTTATGGTGGAACTGGTGGGTCCAGTGCATATGGTGGAGCTGGAGCGTCCGACCCCTATGGTGGCGGTGACGGAGATGATCAGGAATTAGTTGGGGGGAGTGCTTGTTTTTCATTTATGGATAGTATTCAGCTTCTGCTAGGGTGTATTTATGTTCATTTTGTTAGACTGGGAGTTGTACATTTTGTGTTTGGATGATTATGTTATCTTGTTTCTGAGTTGTGTTGGCTTGACTCTGGATGTTTTATGGACATGTGTTTATTTGACTTTTGGCCTGATTACGGTTTACTATTGTGCCATGTCCATTGCTTGTTATCTTTTTCTTCTTTTTCCTTTGATTCTAACATCGCATGCACAATCTATTACTGCATGCCCACCTTGTTTGCTTCTCGGTAATATTGTTCTTCCCCTTACACTTTATAGTTTCATTGAGGACAAATGCAAAGTCCTAGTTGGGGGGGGGGGGGGGGGGTGGGGGCGGGGGGGGGGGGGGGGGGGGGGGGGGGGGGGGGGGGGGGGGGGGGTATGAGAGCCTTGCTTCTCTCATTGCAATTTTAGTCTCATCTTGCTTCTCTCATCGCAATTTTAGTCTCATCTGCCTAAAAATATATATATATATATATTTCTTGTCCGTGTTTCCAATGATTTTAGTATAGTTGCCTCGTTTCTAATGCCGAGCGATGACGCTTGTCTTGAGTTTTCATTCGATATTGGTATGCGTCACTTGTTGAATCCCATTAGTTCTATAACTATCTTGATTATAGTAAATGTCATGAAGTTCAAATCTTGGATTATCGAGTACGTGGTATGACTACTTGTGTTAAGATAATGTTTAATGCAATTGTTACCTGAAAATCGTTTAAAACATTTGTGGAGACCTTACCCTTGTGAGCTTTAGATCCTTTTCTACCATTGTTGAGCGTTGCATACTTCAATTCTTTTTTTTTTTTTGAAAAATATACAAAAGTCGTAGATAATCTCATCTTCTTGTTTTGATTTGTCATTAGAGGAGTTCTTTGGTGGAATATAAAATTCTTGTTTGCTTGTCATTGTAGTGGAGACCAAAGAATCACATTGTCTGAGGAAGTGATTTTAGGATTTTTTCACCATTTCTACCCTCAACCACATATACCCTTCCTTCACTTAACCATAAATCTTCCATATCCGCGTTTGAATTCCATTTTTGGGATGTCTTTGCATGAGATTGTGTTTGTAAGGTTGCAAAAGAGATTAAATCGTGTGGTTGTGAGAGTACAAAGAAAAGAAAAGAAAAAGGAAGAAGCTAAAAATAAATAAATAGATGCAAAGTAAAAAGAATTAAAAAAAAAGCTTCATAATCAATTGTACTTCTCTTTTTGAGCTTCAAAGAAATATTTGTGGATGATTCATCTCTTGTGGTTATTTGTATCCATGCATTCCAATAAATCCCAAGTTTGTACCTACACATCGCACTTCATTTCCCCTTGTCCTTCACCTCATAACTTTTTTCCCACTTTACAACCCACACTCAATGGCCCTAATTGATTCTCAATTTGTGTGATTCGGAGTTTGAGTCGATCATGACAAGTAGTTAGAGTTATTCCACATCCTATAGTGAATGGTATTTTTCATGAGATTAATTTTTACTAGTTTTTCACGCTTACGTTTTTCATCATTGGCATGTGTGTGGCTTTGATATCCATTTCCATTACTCTGTTTGCCCGCATGCCCCGAGTGTATTACCCATTTCAAGTGTTTCATTTTTTTTAGTGTAATACCGGCGAGAATTGAGTTGAAGCTCGTTTTTGAATGAAATGCGGATTATGAAAGCATTGCCATCTTCTTGATAATTGTAGTTATGCACTTCACACTACACCCGTATCCAAGATTGAGCTTGATGAAGTTTACCTAATAACCTTGATAGTTTGAGAACTTTTTGGATTCGCGTGTTATGTGGTAAAATTTTTTGAAAATTCTTGAGACCTTGGCTGAGTGTCGGCTTTAGATTGTAGGCAACTATCATAAGGAAACAAAATGTTTGTGGGTATCATTCTGAGAACCCTCCGGAGACAACACTCCGCCTCTACGGGCAACCTTGAGGTTTAACGGCTTATTGCATACGCCCAATGCAATCGTGTTCCCCACGAAAACGAGTTATCCTTCATTTTAAATAAATTATCGTGCAAGGTTATTCTTTAATCTCTTGGTATTTAGCTTTATTGCTAAGAGACTAGCAACCTGCTAGTTGGGGGGTGTGATTCGTTATTGCATTCTTAACTTCGCAATTTTATCCTAATTGGACACAAATTATCACCTATATTGGGAGATTTCATGGATAAATTGTACTTTTGTTACTTTTGTTGTTGTTCATGTGTTACTAATAAAAATCTCTTTCTTGTAGTGTTTGGGAACGTGTTCAAGTGAGAACTAACTCCATTTGGTTCTTATCGCATGAAAAGGGGAAGGAATGAGCATCCAGTAATGGCGGATCGATCCGGCTTCTGAGCTGATCGATCCACGTGTTTTAAAGGAGCTTGGTATTAGTCTCAAAAGAGGCGGATCGATCCGTCCTTCGAAGCGGATCGATCCGCGATTCCGAAGGAACATTCTGCTAGAAAAATTCCAAGATGGATCAATCCGCCCCAAAGAAGGGATCGATCCGCGGGTTCTCGGAAATATAGTTATGGCCCAGAAGAAAGGCGGATCGATTCACCAATATGAAGGGATCGATCCGTGGCTTCAGATTTCTCCCTCTTTTATTTACAAGTTTGCCATCATTTGTAGAGACTATATATAGTTAGAGATGAATTTTTATTGGTGGCTGCTTTTTTTACTTAGGTTTTAAGCTCTCTTTCTCTCTCTAATCCTCTCATCTCTCTCCCCCATTACTCCTCAACTACCAATATTGACTTCCATTTTTAGTGTTAGAGAGAGAGAGGAGTGTGAATGTATTGAATGGTTGAAGTATATATTGAAGATTCTCTTGGATTTCCTATGGCATTTATGGTGATTTTCTCTTGTTGGTATAATTTCTCCTCCCCTATCTTTAATATTGTTGTCATTATGATTATGAGTAGCTAAATCATATAGGTTGGGGATCATAAACCCACCACTGGACCCATGTGTGTTTTATTGGAAGGCTCTCATATTTTGAAGCATTTCTATAGTTCATAGGTGCATGGTTTGATGTTTTGAGACCCCACTTCCAATGTCAAGCATTGGAAGTTGTTAAATCTCTAAACTCTAACCCTATACCCATGTATTGCATTGCAACATCTATCTATCATGTTGTTTGACTACCACATGTTTGATAGTTTGTCACGATGGGATTTTCTACTATAGAATGTGCTACAAGTGTGATAGTCATGTGTTGTTTAGTCCAAGGTGGGGGAATGCTCCCTAATCTCAATCTCTCCTTTTACAAACCCCCAATTGTCAATTAAACTTAGCTTTACTCAAAGTTTATTCTCTCTTTTACTAAATAGTTATTGTAGTATAATCTTTTACAAATCAGACCAATCTCAAAGTCGCAAAGACTCAAATTTTATTTCTTGGTTTGTTAATTGTTCCTCGCATTCTAATTGGTTATTAAGCACCCAACAAGCTTTGTTGCATTGCAATCCCTGTGGACTCGACACCCTACTGCCAACATACTACATTTTTAATAGGGTTAAATAAGAACTTGATTTTGACTCAATCATTGACCTCATAGGGCCAATCTCTCTGGTATCAAAAGGCAACATTTGGATCCTCGCAGCTACAGAACTCTACACCAAATGGGTGGAAGCCATCGCAATGAAGAAAGCGGTCGGACCGGCGGTAGCAGCTTTCATCCGAGAGCACATTGTGTGCCGCTTCAGAATCCCCAAAGTGGTCCTATCTGATAACGGAACACCGTTCATCAACAAGCATGTGGGACAACTTCTCTTAACCTATGACATCACTCACCACAAGTCCACTCCTTATTATCACAAAGGCAATGGTCAAGCCGAAGCAAAAAATAAAACACTACTAAAAATCTTAAGCATGACGATGAAGGACTGTCCCAAGACATGGGCCGACCAACTCCCTCTAGCCCTTTGGGCCTACAGAACCTCCAAGAGACAACCGACTCAGGAGACTCCTTTCTCTTTGGTCTATGGAGCCGAATCAGTTCTACCTGCGGAGTTGGTGGTGGCCTCTGCCTTAATTGCCATAAAAAGCGAGGTTCTGTATGACCCTCACCCAATTATGCTCGAACAACTGGACGAACATAGGGATAGGGTGCGATCAAACCTCCAAAAATATTAGAAGCAAATCGGGCGGGCTTATGATGCCATGGTCCGACCCAGAGTTTTTAAGGAAGGAGACTTAGTTTTAAAGGCAGCCAAGCACATCAAGTGGGGTATTTCGGGGCCCAAATTAACACCGCAGTGGGAAGGACTGTATGAAGTCAAAGAAGCGAATCCCAGCGGGTTCTATAGGATCTAGAAGGTTGGTGAAAAATCCATATCCAGACCTATCAATACCCAATGGTTAAAGCTATATCATGCTTAGGCAAGACTTTTTCTTTTTCTTTTAGTTGTCTTTTCTTTCAAATTTTGCTGTTTGTCCACCCTAGAAAAAGTTGTTAGCTGCAAGAACATGTGTACTACATCATTTATGAACAACTTATTTTGACACTTTCAGTCCTCAAAGATATTCTTGCCATATTGCCAACATTATCATAACACCGAAAAAAAAAATTTTACGAGTCGAGAAGTTAACTTGGCTCACCACACTCGTAATCTAAAACTCCGCAGTAGTTGCTCATTCCACAAACAGACCCGCAATCACCAAAGTTTCGCTAGTCACCTCGTCTGTAGCAATCCCTGCCCTTGAACGTTGTTCTAAGATTCTAGATCTTGCCAACCTCTCCTCATACATCCCACACTCTTCCTCACCATGATCCACAACCGCTTGAAATTGCAACTCTCTAGCTTCCTGCTGCGCCGTACGAGGCACTCCCAGCCTTTTCCACTGACCTGCCATATTTACCAGATCCACTCGCACCTTCAAAAGACCTCACTAGCTGCAACAAGTTGCCGCTCGTCGAACTGCCTTCTCCTTCTAGCCTCCACAAATTGTCGCAACAAGACCACCATATCCAGATGCTCCGTTAGCCACAACAGCCGCAACCCCTGTGTGTTTATATCATGTATATCACCTCTCACTCGCTGCATGTAATAGTAAGTGGCATCCCCCAGGTCAGTCCTCGACATCTCTAAAAGTATGTTGCCAACATCTTACAAGCTAGCAATCTTTCTTGTTGATCCATATACGTTAAACCTATAAACGTCTGTGGATAATTTACATATACCTTCTCCAAATAAGGCACAAGTATTTCCCATACGGGAATACCTCACCAGCCACTTTGCGCATCTCCAAACGTCTCTGGTAGCCGTGGACGACTCGGCCCCGAATTGGACGTCTACGATAAAGCCGCCATCCTTTAACTCACCTAAAACAATGTAATTACCTCATCAAGTAAGATTTACATGTTCCTTTTTATAGACTACTTGAAAGCTAATCATACACTAGCGTGTCGCAACCACACAAACGCCTCTCAGCAAATTTTAACCCCACCTCTTTATCACAGTAAACGCCACGTGTAGATATATAATAAACATTTTTCATCTCTACTTTTTATTTTCTTTGGTAACTACCATCCATTTTTCTGTGCACATGTTGCACTTTAGTTGATAGCACACGCATAAGACCCAATGAAGTTATTTAAAAAAAAAAGAGGGAAAATAGATAATAGCCCAAGTCCCCACCCGAACCCTTCACCCTTAGGTCTTTCTTCCTCTGTATCCTACAAACACACATATCACATACATTGCATAACAAATAAAAATAAAAAGGGCATCAAAAACACGAAAGAACTGTATTATAATCAAAAAGACAAACGTGTTACAATGGACATACCCGCCATGCTAAAAAAAAGAGATGCAGCACACCTCTCTACTCACGAAACAACTATCGAAAAGTATGAAGAACATCCATATCCTTAGTAGGAAACAAATCTCCAATCCCAAGACTCTTTGCAGGCATTTGGAGGGCGCTAGCCTCAAAAGTACCCAAGGTACTCAAATATGCACGTACCTTAATAACCGCCTTCTCACGATCCCCATATCTCGACTTTTCCACCCTTAGTGGCCCCAACCGCCGCTCTAATTCGAACACCTCTTATTCTATCTCCACCATCCTAGTGCTCACGCTAGCCATCTCGGCATCTGCACATCTCAACCCAGCGACTACCCTACCAAAGGCCACACGGGACTCCAACCAACACACATCACAGTCCATAACCTCCCTAAAAGATGCAAGCTCGCTCCCCATATTATTAAGAAGGCTTCCACTCAAATCCTCCACATTAGTGGCAAATAAACTCCAAACTATAGATGCAAGCGTACTTAAGAAAAAGGACTTCAAACCAGCAACAACCTTCATGACGGAAGAAGAAAAAGTCTGAGGATAACGACGGTATACCATACTCAACACAGCCCCCTCAGTGGCACGCGCAAGAGCAGGGAAAGGAACGTCACCAGGTACCTCACCTAGAATATTGGCCAAACTCGGAATGGATGGCCCGCCTTCGAACGAACGCACATGAGATAAAGAAGCCTCAAGAGGAGATGACCCCGAAGCTAATATAGAAGTAATAATACCAACTGCCTCAGAAGCTGACCCCAAAATTGAATCAATAGTCCCACCAAAGGACACACTATAGATAGAACTGGAGCCTGACGCCCACCCACCGATAATAGTCGACTGCAACTCTAAAGGCGTATCACTGCCGGATCGAAAAACTCCAAGTGACATAGTTGCCCCAGTGCCACCGGTAGCTGTCCCAAGGACGGTATTACCGCTAGAGGAAGAACCTGTAAATCTCCCAAAGCCAGAATCCGAGAGTGAAAGCCCAATCCCAACGGAACAAGAGCAGCTAACACCACCCAAAGAGCGGCTAGAACCAGAAACACCTGCAATAGATGCAAAACTCGAAGTGTTTATCATCGGTAGCTGCATACGCTCCATGGCTTCATCAGAAGTATCACTATCCACTCCCTCCAGTTGTTCCCGCCTTCCATCCCCTGTGCTAGTTTCACACTCTTAATTTCCTTGTGATTCGTTGATTGCCATCTCCAACACCACCACACATAAAAACCTCCTCCATGTATGGGCGAGAAACCGGAGTAGCACCCGCATCCATCAACAATGAATCCTCCACAGCTGTATTATAAAAAGGAATGTCATGAATGTCATCCGAAGGAATTGATAACCCTACATCCCCGGTGTCATCGGTATCAATAATGATCGATTGGCCCCTCTTGCCTCCACTTCTCCTCTTCCTTTTATTTACCACGTGGTGCATAACCTAAACATGGAAAAGGCAAAATTTAATCAATAAAGTCCCCTTTGGATTTCCACCATCGGAAACGAAATAAAATAAAATAAAAAAGGGGGACCCTTCGGATCTCCACCATCGGAAACAAAAAAAATGTATCATTCGAAAAAAAAGGGACTCACATGTTTCTTTCTTCGCATGGGGCTGCCCTCAGAATTATCAAACTCAATCAACGAGAAACCACTATCCCATTCAATACCATCGACTAACACAATAGTCCTTTGTAACCGGTCAAAAAATCTGGATTTACCCTATCTAGAAGCATCATGAATACGGTTGGCACCATCTTTACTACTTACCACTCGTAACGAGGGGTCCGCATTTTTTATCCGCGGCACTGACACCGGCATAGGCATAACATCACAATACGGTTAAAACCTTACTTGAGCATGTCGCCAGAAGGAAGCATATTCGCCTACACAAGAACTAGATGTCTCTAGTCCAACCAGTACAACAGTATCAGGGCCCATACTACTATGCCCCTCATAGCAATCATGCAAGCCGGTACACTAGAACGACGAGCCTAAAACTACAGCTCCTTGATCAAAGCCGAATTGCCTACACACCCTATCTGGGCAATATATCATCTCACGAGCTCCCCGCTCAGTAAACCCAGGTAAATACATATGAGTAACAGCATGGATGGCCGCCACCACATCTTCCGCCCCACCACCTAAAGCACTCCTTACCACACTCCGAGCCTGAATCTGACGAAACAATGGTAAAGGTAGCAGCGTCATACCAGCAATCTCCACATACGGACAAAATATAAACGTAGATTCATCATCAATAACACGAGCAAGGGAAAACTCAGGATGTACATCAGAACCCCATCGTTGTCCCCAAAACCTGGATGTCGCCCTCGGTGAACCAGGTCCCGCATAGCCACACCATCTCTCATACAAAAACTGCTGCAAAAATAAATATAACACATGAGTGGCAATGTCATACTGCCCCACCGAGCGCCGCATATCATGTGCCACCATATCCAATCGTAAATACAATAAACCTAAGAACATCCGCGCCAATGAGAGAGCCTATTCGCGTGATAAAATGCAAGCCAATCCGAATAAATGTGAATAAGGACCGTCTTCCGGGGCACCTCCAAATATGTATCTCGAGAGCCAATACACAAGATAAGCAATAAGACTATGATCCCTACCCTTATCAATAAAACTCTTTTGATGTTGACGCTTCATACCCGGTTGCCAATCCTCCCAGAAATACCGAAGAAAAGCACGATAATGGGCCTTATCTCCGTTTGGAGTAGGCCCTCTAGGCTTCTCCTTGCCATCATTTAGAAATGAGAGGTAAACTGACAGGCCACGAAACCAGCTTCTAGTGCCCCAACTATCACCCTATCCTTCGCAGAGAACTGGTAAGAGCCAAAGTCCAAGCCACCGACCATATTCAATTAAAACAAAGAAGAAATGTCCTCCAAAGTAGGGGTAAACTCTCCCCACGCAGCAATAAAAGTATGAGTGGCTGGGCACCATCGGGAAATCAGAGTCAATATCTCTCTCTCCTCCAAGGAGCGCCTCATATCTCTGAACAAGCAAATAGAATCATAAATTCGCGCCTCCTTCAGTACAACTTCAAAGTTGGCCAATATATACTCCATCCACTCATCCCACGCCTCACACCGGGCAACCACTGAAGCAGCTACAAACTTCAATATAGCATGAGGATATTCACCTTTCTCCACCCCAACCGAATAACAGAATGAGCAGGCGGCAAATCAAACGTCATTGCATTATCCCCATCGGAATATAAGCCACCTCTATTCACACTCTCAATAATAGGCTGCCAAAAATTATCATCAGGTAATATATAGGGAGCTCGCTGCCAAAACCTTTCGTCAATACCAAGAAGCGGCGGATCACCTACCCCATGACCAAGCTCTTGCACCATCACGAAAAAGGATCAACACCCAATAGCACAACGCTGCAAAACAATACATTTTGATAAGCATCACAAATCTCTGCGACAACAACAATGAAAGCAGACTATTAAAATGACGACGACAAGGTTAGTCTAACTCCAAAACTAATCTCTCTCTTTATATTAAACGTTGTTTATTTATCTATTCTAAAAAAAAATAGGGGCAGCATCAGCCCACACACGCCCCTCCCCCCCCCCCCCCCCCCCCAAATAATGGCCCTTATTCTTAGATCCACCCAAACCTCTAACACCGTACCATCCGAGAACTGCCCCACCCTTCAAACAAAAAAACCAGAGCCTTGGAACCCCCCCCTTTCCACTCGGACCCGCACAAAACAAAAAGTGGCCCATCGGCCAAATGGAACCCACCCCCCTCTCAGAACCCCCTAAAAAAAACAAAAAAAAATTAATAAAAAATAATAAAATAAAATTAACTTTGGAAACCACCCCCTCGGACCCTCCCAAATCTCTGGACACCACCCTGAATCTTATTCAGACCCCCACCACCGAAACCCATCCCGGAAACCCCGGACCTACACTTCGGGACACCCTCCCTCCCTTCGTAACACTTAAAAAATAGGGGGACCTTTCGGATAACCCTTCGGACCCCACCTCCGGAAAAAAAAAAACAAAAAAAACCCTTCAGATGCCCATTCGGACCCCCCCCCCTTCCGACAAAAAAAAAGAAAGAAAAAAAAGGGGGTTCGGACCTTCCCTCCGAAAAAAAAAACAATCGGACCCCTCCCCCGAAACCCCTCCATTCGGAACCAACCCCCCCTCTTGGATTTCTCTCTCCAAATCTCTTTCTCTTTATCCGAAACACTCTCTCTCTCTCTCTCTCTCTCTCTCTCCGACACCTTCCTCTCTTAGAAACCCCCCCTTCCCGAATCTCATCTCCCCGAAGCTCTCTCTCTCCCCCCGGTCGACCACCACCGGACCTCATCCCCCCCTTTAGAACACCCCATCGGAGCGTCTACCTCCGAAGCCCACCTCCGAACCCCCAAACTCCCCGAGCCCTCCCATCTTTGGACCATCCCTCCGAACCCCCTAATCTCCGAACCCTCCCAACCACCAACACCTGACCCACCCCACCTCCGGAACACCCATTGCCCAACAAAAAAAAGGGGCATCGCCCCTCCCTCTGCCTTCAGCTCCCAACCCCTACCCGAACCCTTTACAATGAACACAAACACCCCCCCTTACAAAACCCCAAACCTTCAATTCCAAATGCACACACAACCATACCTACATATACATACATCTATACATATGTATAGATCAATATATATATAGAGAAAGAAATAGGGAAAGATACACACCTTGGGGAGCAATAATGGAGTCACTACCTACAAAAGCTTGCTCCCAACAACCAAATCTTTCTATCCTCCACCCTTCATTCTCGTTCTCTCTCTCTCTCTTATAGTTCTTCTTTCCTTTCTCCTTTTTTTGTTTTTTCTAAATAGATATAGAATCTATAAATACAAGTAATAGCTCCTACTTAACCCATCACACTCGGTTAATCCCATTCTCGAGATACCCGAACACTAGTCCTTACATCAACTCTCAATCTTCACATATCAAATACTATAACTCTTATACAAAAAAAAATCTTTGACAGATTTCCAATGTACCTAAAAGTTAGCCCCATGGCCTCTATCATTCACCCTCTGGATATTACCTAATGTACAATACACTATAAAAAAAGGAATCTCCACACTGCTAAAAATATAGTCAAAACTCTACATATTTCAAACAAGAAAATTACATTACATCCGAGAGGCTCCATTATTCTAACAAAACATTGGGCGACACTGCTAAAAAAGAGAAAAACACACCAGATAAATTCTCCAGATTTTACTTCTAAAGATGAAAAGCTCCACTAAATATCCACATTTTATTTCCTTAAGAGAGAAGGACGGCGACCAACCAAGTATGCAAACAAGTTGTTCAATATATATATATATATATTTTTCACTCAAAATAGCACAACATAAGTCAAGTAAATAAAATAAACACGTAAACTAAACAATACAATGCACAAGCAACCACCATGAAAGACCTTGCTAGCCAAACAGACCAGTATCCAACTTATAGTTAATATGCAAGCCCAGTTCACGAATTTGCTGTTCAACGGCAGACATCTTAGTTCTAGCAGCTTCAAAATGAATATTAGCATCTACATACTCCTATTTCAATGCCAAAAAATGCCTATTCTCGGCTTCAGACTGTTGGGTTTGTGCTCTCAAACCATTACTTTATGTATGAGACATTAGCATTTTAATATATGGATATCAGTTTTACATTATGTATGTTCCTTTCATGAGATGATTGTTTAATCCATAAGTATCATAGTAAGTAATTCGTGTATGTATGAGATATATACAAGTGAGATACGAATTACTATTCTTTGATACTTAAAGCTTGTCACAGTGGATGATGAGACTAGATATCTCATCAGGTCTACACTGTAGCATGATTGACTACCATTGGATGGAGTGATTAATCTCAATCACTAGAGTGTTACTCTTAGTTGATATGCTAGTGCTTATAGTGCATTGACGGACCTGAACTTTCCTGTTGACACTCAAGACTGTCAAATAGTCAATAGGAACTCATAACTTGTATAAGGTACGTGTTCTTAATCTTGAGACGATTATGAACACAGACTGTGGATATGACTGCTTTGACTTACCAATCAGTGAGGTCTATAAAAGATCAACACCTGGGTATCTTGGGTATGTCATGTTCATAGGGTTGTGAACATATATTGTCAAGATAGAATCTACCCTCTGATTCAGAGTAAGCATTCCCTTGAGAATGTCACCAAGTTGATTACTGAGTACTGCAGTCTTGTTGATAAGAGTTATCAACATGTTTGGTAATCATGAGAGGTGAATGGGACTCAAGGAATACAAGAAGTGATCATGATTCAGGTTGACAGTAACAGTTATCCAACTACCTGAATATGATTACGAATGCTGCCGGTAGAGAGACATTAGTACACCATACAAGTCTAGTCATCGCTTCGGATATGTTCTTTTGCGTTGGAGTTCAGTTATCGTTTTATAGTGGAATAAACGTTAACTGACCAGTTAGTTAGTTTGCTGATCAAAGAGTTTGGTCATGGTGATTAACAAACTGGCCTGAGCCAACAATAAAGAGCCTAGGAGGTCCCACTCTTAGCTCCGCCAGGATGCTTGGAAAGACACTTGAGGAAGCTGTAAAGACAAGTTCGATCGATTGAAGTATGTTCGATCGATTGAAGTCATGGCAGGTTCGATCGATCGAGAATGGTTCGATCGATCGAAGGTTCGATCGATCGAAGTTACTTTGATCGGTCGAAGCTTAGGTCGGTTCTGGAAATCTATAAATACGGCAGCTGCGTTCTGGAAAAGGTTGTTCATCATTTTGAACGTCAGAAGCTGCAGAAACTGTTTTAGAGCCCCAAAACCTTCTCCTTCCTCTCTATTAGAGATCCCACCGTCTCTAGTCTTTCCGGTAGGTATCCGTAGGAGACATAAGGGTGAAGACAACCTAGTGGAGGCTGCTGCATCACCAAGGAAGAAGAAAATCAGAATTGGGTTCAAGACACTAAGGTATAACTAATGCACCCCTTTGCACTTATCTATGGAATTGACGAGTAGTAGATCCTGGGATACCAAAAGTTTTTATAACTTGACCTATTTCCGCTGCGCGTTTAAAACAGTTTTAAACCGGTTTTTCCTTCACAGACATTTCTATAAATTCCATCGTGTTCGGATCTAGGGAGCCAACCCGCTTACCACCGCCCACTATACTATCATAACGCCCCATAGTCTGTGCACACTCCATCACATAATTTTCAAACTCCAAATAAGTATCAAAAGCAGCCCACCGTACCAACGTCGGCTCAAATAGGTCATATCTATGCTCCATCTCCTCTATATGTGAGTATAACTAGTGGACTGACAGTCTATCTTGTACCAGATTTTGCACCTATTCTAGCAATTTAGCAAAGAAATCACTATTCGCCTCCTCTAACGTCGTCTTATGCAAGCGATGCAAAATTCGGTAAAAACGTCTAAGTAAATCAGATTGCGATTTAGCACTAATCCGACCAAAACGAACAAAGGTTTCAAGGTAGCGGTGATAAACTTGCTCCAGAGCATTACAAAATTTTTGATCTATCTTCACGCCCCTCTAACTAACCTCTATATCTCCAAACAACTCTGGAAGCGGTAAACCCCACGACGACCCACCAGAGGATTTGGGGCCGGACATCTCCAAGAACAAATGAATCACAACACAATCATACTCCAACCAAAAAGAGGGGGCTATAGAAACTAGAGTTTGTAAAAACTCCACAACAAAACCCAATAAAAATAAAAAGGAGCCAAGATATATAAAGACTTTGTTAACGTAGACAAACGACAAAGATCACACCTACTGTACTACTACACTATACTAACCAAAAGACAGTATTGACCTCGGGCAGCTAGAATGTTGCCTTCTAAAAGTTAAAAACACCTCTAGGGGCACACTCCCCAATATTTGCAAAATATGATGTCTTTCTATTTTTATTTCCCCTAAAATACGAAAAATCTCCCTAAGAGGGCACACTCCCTTTGAAAGTCACACTCCACAACACGGGTAGTCTGACTACCACATTTTCCTCAAAAGTGGGTTGCACATTATACTCCCACTTCTCTACCACCATGCTCTCCATCGTTTTACTTCACCAAGGCCATACGGGTACAAACTTCGACCACCGCTCCCAATATCCACAAAAGGAAAAGTGAAAAAAATGTCAAAATCACCAATCATAAGTGCAAGAAGACTAGAGAAAAGTACAATTCTCATTATGATACATTAAAGACCCAATACATACACCAACACATAACAAGGATAAACATGTATGTTTCATACAAACCCAATACATACATTAAAAGAGGACACACATTATTTTACTGGAATCAAATTCGGAACGAGGAACAAAGTCTGGATCACCATGTCACTGTCAATGATTGCTTAAATCAGGATCCTATAAAGAGAACCTATACAACCATTTTGTATCCAACCAAGGTCTCCCAAACACAAAAATACCAAGTCACAGTAGCCCAGTACTTTCGTGAAAGAAGAAATCTTAACGCACAAAGGCAGAAACATTAATTATCACCAACTCATCCTAAGGTCACAATCTTTATCCCTAAAATACGGGGAAAGAAGTAAGAAGAAGTCACTCCTTCCAAGCACCACAAAGAAGCATTTGCACCCGGATATATGCAGTGCTAGAAAGGATCTCTCCCCATTCTTGCACTGATAGAAAAGATCTCTAGAAATATGCTAGGCATAACTCGTAGCCCCATTCCATGCAGCTTGGTATAAGTTATGGCGAAGGCCCCAAGAAGTTTTGACCCCACACCATCGCCCAAATACTTTGACCTCACATGCTAATAATCCAGATAAGGAGCTCTCTACAACCTGGAGCATATTTCACACTTGCAACGCGTAAGAAAGAAAGAAGGATGCATTAAGAAGTTGGATGTATGAATTCTCCAAATGCCTCTTCTTATAGGCTGCTATCCCAGAGTAATGCATAAAATGCACAATGAATATGCACGTCGAGTAACACTATTGTTTACCAGACCAACCTATTAACCAGATTTGCCAACACAAAACTCACCAAAAGATAGTACTATCTGCAAAAGTTGAGACGTCCATCAAACTGTCAACAAAGTCACTAGAACACTAGTATCACTCGTAAAAGATGAGACGTCCATTCATTACCAGAAAAATAATCTCAGAAAGATACGATTATGCCCACATCCTACCCGTTTCATGCCTAGAATAGGGACAGGGGAGCTAATGTAGGTAATAGTTGATGACTCATACACTTTGACCAACACACATCACCAACAACTCCACGTGTAACACATCACCGACTCCATATGGGCTCCAACAATAACCGCAGCCCACTTCAGAATACCCACAAACAGAGCCCACTCGTAGAGCTTATTGTGAGATTCCATAACTGAAAAAGGCCTCACTTTAGATGAGCCCATTTCCGATGTTCACCACTCCTGAAGGCTCACCTCAAATGGGCTCGCCGCATGAAGCCCATTGTGAAATTCCAAGACTGTGAAGCCCACTTCAAATACATACACTCACCTCTCAGACATCCACCCTTGGTCCAGAAGTAGTACCGAAGGGTGGTTAAGTCTGCTGGGATTTCGAAAACTCATGGTTAGGTGGCTAGAACCGAAGGCATCTCTCTAACCTGTACCCCATGGGTAAGGATAGGGTTGGTCCTAAAGAGAGAGAGAGAGAGAGAGAGAGAGAGAGAGAGAGAGAGAGAGAGAGAGAGAGAGAGAGAGAGAGAGACACGCAATTTTCACACGTGCCTTACCCCAACCAACCCATGACCAATTAGCGAAGCCCATCACTGCAAACCTCGTCAGAATCTTTAACCATTCGTGCTTAGTCATATCAAGATTGCTTAACTGACTGAACCAATAAAAAATACCTTGGTTCCCTCCCTCGCTAAAACCATCTGTACGCCTCGGCACTCACCCTTTCTTAACCTCTCGGTGCCAATAGCAAAAGCCTTGGTACCCCCACTCGCTTAAACCTCTGCACCAGTAACATTCCTTCCTTCTCTTGACCAACCAATAATATCGGTTCACAACTAAACGACAACATTTCCTTTTTATTTGTCTCTACCAGCTCAATATATTCTTCATCTACATCCCATTTAATGATCTTAACCACCTTAAACAGGCGCATTTAAGTCACCTACCTACCCTAAACAAACAATCTAGTAAAAGGATGCCAACTTGGCTTCGCTCTATCACGTCAAAGTTTTGCAAATACACCATCGGCCTTAAGTATAAATAAGCAGCCTCATTTACTACACCCAACAACACAACTTGACTTAATCCTACCACAGAGTAAAGGATTAGAAGTTGTTCCGACTCTCAGCCATTAAAAAAACATTCCCATTCTCTTGAGCTCAATTAGACCCTTTGCCATATTTTGACCCTTTGCCTTTTTTTGATCCTTGGCCTCCATTGACACCTTCAGTTTCTGAGACCTTTCATCTTATTATAGCCTTCATCTTACTCCACTCTTTGTGCTATTCCAATATTCACCTATTACCCTATTGCAAGATACATACTGCTTTCTCTCCCTCTTATTTGGGGCTACTTCGGTTCTCATCCGAATTCGAAGTCTTTTCAGATCTTATTATCTTCATTATTATTATTATATTCTATTAACTCATTATACTCTTACTTATATCTCATATATTGTTCCACGCTTACTAATCTAGGCTTGCGTGTTATATCTCTCTGTATCTTTTACATACACCACAAAAAGAATTCACACAAAATATATTGGCTTTGGCATTTAAGGTTTCAATAATGTTGTTTTTGGCTTCTGCCGATATGCTTTGTAGTTTGATTATCTCTGTCTTGTGGATCAATTTATTTCTTCCAGGTCATTTGTTAGGAATCTCATTGTGGCTGTTTTAGGTTCTTTATGGTTGGTCTGGTTGACGTCTTTAGTTGTACTGGAACTTTGTTTAATAAAACTTTATGACTAGTAGTGGAACTTAATTGGATCAAGTCCTTATATTTTAAAACTTACGTGAAATTTCACATAGCTTTTATAGCGTTTGGACTTTTCAATAAAAAACATAAATGGGTTAGAGCTAAAAATAAAAACTCTATCTTAGAGAAGGGAATTACTATTCGCAATCTACAAATAAATTAATGCACTCAATATGGTCTATTGCATTTAGTGATCAATGGAGTGCGAATAGCATTGTCCTTTAGAGAACTTTTGACTAAATTTCTCTTTTTTTAATTAATTTATTTTAAAGTTAATTTCTACGCACTGGATCGGTGGGCATGAAAAATTGTATAATGTGGCAGGAAATCATGTGAATGCTAGTGGGAATCAAATCCATTTATCATACAGATATAGTGCCAATTCGGAAACGCTACCATTTGGAATCAAATCCATTTATATATGCAGTGCCAGCTCATATATTTTAGTATAGTAAGAATACTGAGTAGCAGTTCAGGTACCGATTTCTAATGTTCTAACATATTCACATGTTTGTGTCTCTTTGAGTAATGTGTTGGTCGTCATTTACGACAATTCAACCAACCAAATATTCGTTGGAAGTTTTATTTTTTATTTCTTGATATGATTTCCTTAAGGCAAAAGTTCAATGGAGCAAAAACAGTTCAACATTCCTTACTTTCTCATCAACAAATATGGCAATAGCAAAATCCTTTAATAAGCCATCTCGCTAAGTGTTTTAAGTTTGTATAAATTACAATAACACCTCCTCAACTATGACTATTTTTCAATTACCCCTTAAACTATAAAACTCTACAAATTGACCCCCTTCAACTAGTGTATTTTTACATTGATGATGCCAAAATTTGGTTAAAGTAAATTAAAGCCATTTAAGGGGAGAGAGAGTGAGAGACTGGTTTTTTGTATGTGGTTCAGCCCTATTAATGAAGGAACCTATGTCCACGTGTGTGTTTGAGCACATTCACTATACTGTAAAAAGCCGGGGACCTATGGTGAACCAGCAATAGTTTGGAGCTACCATAGGTCAGCTGGGCGCATTGGTGACTGCTATAGAGGTGCTATAGAGACTGAAAAGTTGGTCCCCCGAAGGGGGGGGGGGGTGAGTGATCTCTTTTATAGATGCAAGAGACCTACTTATACATGGATAAGGAAATATAATCCAATTAAGCTTGATTGGCCTTAATTGCGGGGGTTTCCTAATTGGATTAGGAAACAATATGCTCTTTCCATAAGTCTTATATCTATAGGGCATATGTTGTGGGCCCAGTTGGCTGGCACCTGTACGGACTGTGCCAGTGTGGTCTTCCCGATCTATTGGTCTGGTCATGAATGAAGCGCTCGGGATGGTGAGTCTTGGGTAGACTAGACCACTCGGGCTGATGCTTGTCCGAGGAGTTCTCCATAATTTGACTAGGACATGGACTAGCTGCTAATTTGAACTGCTTGGTTGTAGGATAGAGCCAATTTTGGGTATATCAGCTGCCCCCTATTTTTACAGTTGGCCGAATGCTATATCAGGGCAAGTTTGGTAATCTGTTTGATGCCACCTGCCACTGTCTGAGTGCTCGGGGAAGCTACCTTGGAGCTTCTGAGTCTCGTGAGTCCTTAGGAACTGGCTAAGAGTTAAGACTTAGCCTAGCTCGGAGACTTTAAGTGCTCGGGAATTGGCTAAGAGTTATTACTCAGCCTAATTCAGAGTCTTTTGCTTAAGTTAAGCTTCCAGGATGGTTATCTTCTACCCGTAAACCTTTGTCAAGGTTATGAGTAAAAGAATTTGACCATGCTGACCTAAAGTGTATTACTTTAGGGTCTTTTTGTGTTAATTCCCCAGGATGGTTATCTTCTGCCCAGCCAGCCTTTGTCAAGACCATTGGGAGAAAAGTTTGACCACATTGGTGGAGCCGACCTAAATCACGTTGCTTTAGGATCTTTTTGCTCTTTATCGTCGACCAACCTAAGAGATTTTAGTCACCTCTATCATCGGTTTGGACCTAAGTAGAGTTATTGCCTCTAAGTACTATAGGCACCCGGGCTGTCTAAGAGTTTGACTTCATTACCATAAGGCCTGTAAGTACTCGATGTGATTGCCTATTTAGTCCATCGTGCCTTTTTACCCCCTAAGCTTTTGCTAACATGAGGGTCTCATGGAGGCTAGGACTGTAGGTAACCGACCTAGAACATGGTGGTTGCAGGGTCTTTTGAAGCTTTCCATCATCAGCCACCTAGGGGGATTATCCCCGTTGTCGGTTAGACCTAAGCAAAGCCGATGCCCCGGGCATGACCCTGAGGTCTTTCATTCCTGGGTTTGGAGCCCGAGGTCTTTTGTGCCTGGGTTTAGAGCCTGAGGTCTTTTGTGCCTGGGTTAGGAGCCTGAGGTCTTTTCAGGAGCTCTCTAATAGTCTGCGGAGCCTCATGCGATGATCGGGCAAGTACCACTATAGTTGGATTGGTCGAGACTGTTAGAGACAGGAGGTTAGGTCGGGATCATCGAACTCCTAATTACTCTGAGTTGGATTCAAGGTCAGGATCACTGGATCCTGATCGCTGTGAACTAGAGGTCAGGTAGGGACTGCTGGACTCAGACCGCTGTGAACTAGAGGTTGGGTCGGGACTGCCGGACCTTGTCTGCTGTGAGCTGGAGGTCGGGTCCGGACTGTCGGACCCTGCCTGCTGTGAGTTGGAGGTCAGGTCGAGACTGCTGGACCCTGCCTGCTGTGAGCTGGAGGAACTGTCAGAACTCCCGGGTTGATCTTGCTTTCACTTACTTCTGGAAAACTCGTTGCTTACTCGCCCGGGGTCTTTGGTCCTTAAAAATTCTTCAGTGCCAATGTATTTTTCAACCATCTCAGTGAGTTCAACTAAGGTTTTCGGTCGATTTCTGTGGAACGACGCGACGCACTTGGTGTGTTGAACTCCCGAGTAGAAGACTATAATAATGACAGTTTCATCAAGATTATAGATTCTGAGCTTCTCTTAATTAAATCGGTTTGTGAATTCCTTAAGGGTCTCATTATTCCTTTGTACGACTTTCAGTGTCTGCATGTCAGGCTTTGACCGTTCATGTATACCGATGAACTGGTTGATGAACTACTTGTTGAGTTGCTTGAAATTGCAGACCGGTTAGGGCTTCAAGGAGTAGAACCATTGCACGATCGAGCCTTTCAAAGTACTAGGAAAGGCCAGGTAATGTAGTTCATCGGAGTTGGTGGCTAGGGCCATCTGAGCCTTATAGGTCTGGACGTGGTCGACCGGGCTTCCTGAGCCATTATAGGGATCTAGGCGAGGCTGCTTAAATTTATGCGGGATGGCAAACCTCGTGATCTGGATAGAGAATGGTGACTCTGTCGCGGTATTGGCATGATTTTGAGTAAGGTTCTGGCCCAGCCTTTTGGCCACTCCATCAATCTGTTTCTGCAAGTCCTTGATACGAGCCACCACACATTCCCGATCGGTATCTGGGCCACAGGTCAGGTTAGTGGAGGAGGCTTCCTTCTCATGGTGGTGTGCAGTCCCTTAGGATCGGGTTTGGCTATGACTCCGGTTCATCATGTGCCTAGGGACACTTTGGCTCTTGACTGAGTGACTATGAACTGATTCCTGGGCCATATGCTCATGCCTTTCCTCTCAGGTAGTACGGCTACTATTGATGTCTCTGGCATCCTCAACGCGGGACGGGTTGGCTCGGGCACGTTGTCTAGTCAAGATTGGTTCCCGACCCTACACAATGTTCCTGTGTCATTTCCCGGCCACTAGAGGATTGCTTTGCTAGGCCAGCAGGCCTTTGATCTATTGCTGAATTTGATGCTGGCCCTCCAAGAGTTGTGTGAGGGTCGCAGTGATTTGCTTAGATGTCATGACAGTCGCAGCCAGTGTCGGGGCTGGCAGAACATCCCGGTTGGCTTGCTGTGTAGTCTTCTTACTATTATTCAGAGGCATGGCTATCAGCCAAGAGATTTGTTGATGAAGAACTTGTCGTTCCCATAGATGGTGCCAAGCTGATGATGCCAAAATTTGGTTAAAGTAAATTAAAGCAATTTAAGGGGAGAGAGAGTGAGAGACTGGTTTTTTGTATGTGGTTCGGCCCTGTTAATGAAGGAACCTACGACCATGTGTGTGTCTAAGCACGTTCACTATACTGTAAAAAGTCAGGGACCTGTGGTGAACCAACAATAGTTTGGAGCTACCGTAGGTCGGCTGGGCGCGTTGGTGACTGCTATAGAGGTACTGTAGAGACTGAAAAGTCGGTCCCCTGAAGGGGGGGGGGGGGGGGTGAGCTGTCTCTTTTATAGATGCAAGAGACCTACTCATACATGGATAAGGGAATATAATCCAACTAAGCTTGATTGGCCTTAATTGTGGGGTTTCCTAATTGGATTAGGAAACAATATGCTCTTTCCATAAGTCTTATATCTTTAGGGCATGTGTTATGGGCCTAGCTGGCCTGTGCCTGTACGGACCGTGCCAGTGTGGTCTTCCCGACCTATTGGTCTGGTCGTGAATGAATTGTTCAGGATGGTGAGTCTCGGGTAGACTAGACCGCTCGGGCTAATGCTTGTCTGAGGAGTTGTGCATCATTTGACCGGGACATGGACTGGCTACTGAGTTGAACCGCTCGGTTGTAGGATAGAGCCAATTTTGGGTGTATCATACACTAACATCCCTTTTGTTAAAATCTCATCCAAAAAACTAATGTTTTTTATATCATATGAGCAACATATGACATTAAATATTAACACTGATATTTATTTATCTCATCTTTGTGTCGTTGAAACTTAGGACAATTATTATTTGTTGCACACATGATTGTCCTTTGTTGTAGGCAAAAAATTAGGAAATTTTGTTCTAAAAGGAGGCAAAGATGTCATAATATTAAATAGATCAACCCAAAAACCAAGCCATGTGGGGGAGGTCAACGAGTCAAACAATACATAGGAAATCAAAAAATAATCCTACGTAGACCAATCCAACAAGGCGGAATCATAGACGAATCCTACGTGAATTATAAAGAAAAGTTAAAAAGTCAAATATTGACCCTTGAGGACGAAACGGGTCAAATCAGATCAATCAACATAGTTTTGGTTTTGAAATGAGTTTAAAAGTAAGTATAAAGAAGTGCCAAAGGTTAAAAGAAACAAAGAATAAAGTTTGCTTTGAAATAATAGAGGTTTTTGAAAGATTACTACCAAACGGTCCATAGAAAATTAAAAGTAGTATTTTTCTCAAATAGAGTTACCATAGTCTAAGTATAAACAAAATTAAATTTAAAAATTTAGAAGTTTTTGAAAAGTTACTATTCACAAATAGAGGGTCGTTCGATCGGCCCGAGGGGTACCTTCGTTCGATCGAATGCCCCTTTGCAACACAAGGATCCAGCAGAGTATCCTTTGATTGATCGAGAGGTCTTGTTGGACCGGTCAAAGGTAACCTTTACAAAAGTTACCTCAAGAAAACATAAGTAAAGGAATGGTCGATGAGTTCCAAAGGACTCGAGCTTCATAAACATGGATTAAACATAATAGGAGGAGAAATCAAGAAGGGAGAAATAATAGCTTGTGGGTACCCGAACCAAACAGAAGGCATAGAAAGATCAAGCACACTTGATTGATCTCATAACAAATCTCATGTCAATAACCACGAGTGAGGTTCTCCACCCTTCATTAGCCTTATCCTATCTGACCGATTTAGATTACTCGTTTTTGGATTCCATGGGGCTTTTTTATCTAACCCGAGGCTAGAATCGATATCCATGATCCATAACTAAGGCTGCATGAGTGAGTAACCATTTATATCCTACAAGGTTAAATCCGGAGAGATCCTCACTAATAGAGTCGCCACTTGGTTTGATAAAGGAAACTAAGAAAACTTAATCTATCAAGTCCAATGGATAGAGAGCACGGCCCCATCATCACAAAAGAACTCAGTTCGGGGGTTAAGGTATGAGAGATAAAGGAGCTAGATCGTGCTAAAACACCCCCTCTCGCTCCATCATGACATGGGCCTCTACTCAGCTTTTAAGGTTTTTGACTAGACATTATGTGGACTGTTTCAATTATTTCTAAAGCAATCCTAATTTGAGTTATAAACAACTAAAGGAAGAATATCATACAAAAAAATTGTACATGTATCATATAATGCACATATTAAGATAGTAATTTGGGGACTAAACGTATTACTACTCTCCCCTATGCATGCAAAAGGAAATAAAAGAAAATTAAATGTGAAAATCACACTCAAAATCCTAGAAAAACATGAATTCTTTACACATGTAATAATGTAAGGAATTTAACCGTATTTTATCCACCGAATCATGCTCCTATGTGATCCTAGGGAAGTGATAACTAGGAGGGAATATAGGAAACTTACCAGGGATAAATAGCATTCCCGATTATCCTAATTAACCATGGTTAGGATAATAATAATGCAAAATATAGAGGATAATTGATGAAAATCCTACTATTCTAAGCATAGACAACATGTATGTATATCCAAACATGACTACCAGGTGAATTAGTGTGCATATGTAAGCCTAATTTAGTGTTTTCCCTACTATGGATAACCTATTATTCTAAGTGAGGATAGTGTGCAAGTGTATGCATGTGCATGGATAAGCATGGATATGAATGAACTATCTAATTTATGAATGAGAACATGAATTAAACTACAATGCATGGATAGCCTACTATTCAGGAATGTGAATTAACTACTTTGCAACGATATAAATAAACATAGATAGCCTACTATTCATAATTAATAGGCAGTACACCATGATTCCTACATGAGTGTCCTAAAATTAGACTCGTAGATCCAAATTAAGTTTCATTACCCCGAGTTTGAATATCCATGAATTGGATACCAACCCCACACGCTCCGGATACCACATCACTACAAGTAGAGTTCGCTTAGGATAACTCAACTTTAATAAGGATACTACAAACAAGGAATAAAAACTATCCTCTAAACTTTAAAGATCTAAACTGCTAATAATTAAGAACACGAAGAACAAACAAGAAATAAAACCTAGAACTACCAATATAAAGATCAAAATAGGAAAATAAAGCTAAAAATAAAAAGAAAGAAGAACTTACCCCAATAACTTCCCTTAGAACACTCCTCCGACAGAGCTCCACTGGCATCGAGGATTCCAAGACACGAATCCTGACTCTAAAACTTTTTCCAAATGACTTTCTAGGAGTGCTTAGGAATCCTCCAATGGGGTTTCCTTGGGCTTTCTACTCCTTAGGATTTTTAGATGTATTTGATGGGGAGGGAAGGACCCCCTCTTATAGTTTGAGAAATTGGGTGAAAAGTTCATAGCTAAGTGACGTGGGATGATAAAAACACACTTTTTGACAAAGTCCAGGCTAGCTGAGATGCTCTTGCCTTTCCTAAACAATCCCGTAGGAATGCTCTTGGTCTGGATAAAACCAGATCAGGATCAATTGCTGCTATCACTCCCTATGCTTCTGCGTCCCATACCCCTTAACTAATAGATGCTAGTTGGGGGGACTGCTCGCTTTTGCAACAGGGGGCTCAGGAACTAAACCAATTGTTGAATCTAGGGATTGGTTACCTCTAAAGACCGATGATGATGATGACGGGTAAAATTTGGAGATTTTCCAAATAATTCAAATCCGTCGAAGAATCTTCAAATTAAGTTTTCAAAATTAAGAAGTAAAGAGAAAAATTGGGTGATTCGGTGGGAGCCCGGATGTTGAAGAACGTATGAGAAACCCAGTTTGTGAAATCATCTTGAAAATTAAAATAAAAAAAGGTTTTTTTATTATTGTTAAAAATAATAAGAGAGAAAATGAAAAAATAGAAAAGAGTTTTGAAAAGAAAATAAAAAGGGAAAATGAAAGTAAAGAAAAACAAAAAAGATGTATATATTGATATGCACAAAAATATCGAGTCAAAGTCAAACCTCGCCACCTCAGCAAAGAGAAGCCAAGTCACCTTGAATTTAGGCTGACTACTCAGTCATCCCGGACCATTAGACGAAATCGCCTAGTTTGGTCCACAGTTCAGGCGTCATCCCGAACCGGCCCCGCAGGGGCGCATTCCCAGAAGAGACGGTGGCTTGCCCAGCAAGCCCCCAGACAGTTTCCTATCCCAGCTAGAAGACTAAATGGAAGGAGCAAGTAGTTTCCTAAACCACTTAGGAAACTCCCCTTGAATCATTCTAATCAACTTGTAATTAGATTAGGATTCCTAATATACAAACTTACCATGACGGGTGGTCTCTTGCACCTATAAAAGAGGCCGCTCGCCCCCATTAAAGGGGATCGCATTCTGACTCAAAAGGATAGCATATAAACAACTCACTGTTATGCATAAACCTGGTCGGTTTCTGGTGGTGCTGCCTACTCTGTTGGTGCACCAAACACCACCGGTGATCTGCTAGTGAAAGCGCACTAACGCAACCGTGGATGTAGGTCACCTCATTAACAGGACCGAACCACATACAATCTTTTGTCTCTCTCTCTCTCTCTCTCTCTCTTTAAACCTCTCTTACCAATTTTTGGCATCATCATATATAATAGAGTGTACACTTGCATGTGGATATGTGTCTTTGAAATTTACTAAAATATAAGTATATTTACATATAAGATATCAATAATTAAGGATATGTGAAGAAATATTTTGAAAATTAAAATGGGGACAGGAATTCTGTTAGCTGTGGCACGCGGCGAAGCCGGCAGCACTCCCTGAGTGCCACGCCAGTATTCATTGAGTGTCGCAGACAATTCACCGAGTGCCGCTCACTGTAATAGTCTATTTTTCTCATATGTTCTAGAAGAAAATATTTCACATGGGTTTTCACCCGAATTTACCCATTTAACCTTATGATATTGGTCTATATAAACAGACCTTCATCTCCATTAAGGGATCTTCTTATCTCTTTTTTTGAATCAAATTGATATATACAAGAGTTATATGTAATACAAAGAATTGAGAGAAGAAACAAGAGACTTTTTCTTGAAGAATTTGAAGAATTTGGAAGAACTTCACAAGAAATAGAAGAAATCTTTGAGGTTATAGAGGTAACCTTTCAATCCTATGTAGAATTAGGCAAGTTCAATCACAAATTCATAGTTCTAGGATTTTTACACATTTTCAAAACCTCTCTTCCTACCTCATTTCATCACACACCACATAGAGTTTGTGATTGAATCTCATGATAGTTCATTAGCTTGGATCTAAATAATCCTTGGGTTTAAAAGTACGAGTTGGTTTTGAAGAATTTGCTCTCTTGAATTTTTTTAAGTGAACCGATTTTCTTTTTATTTCTATTTTCCTTGTTAAGATTCATAAGATTTTATATGTTTGATTGAGTCCCTTTGAGTTTGATTCTTTAGTTATGATCCTATGATTCATATGGATATTAAGGTGGATCATGGTCATGTCTACACATAGTTGGTTGGGTTCAAGTCTTTTCCCATGACTTGGATCTCCCTACTAAGAATCTTATGCACTTCATACTATATTCCATAGAGATTTGAGTAGATTTGGGTCTTACTTAGTCTCCAAGGACCATTAATTTGAGAGGAGAATAAGATATCATAGCTCTAATTCCCTCAAGGTTCATATGTTTGAGGGAGGATTTAAATGCAAGTTTTCATAGTTTGTTTGTTGAAATCTAGGGAACTTGAATGTTTAAGAGTCCATAAGATTGAATGAGACCTTAGGATTCTCTTGCTAGATCTTTAAATACGAGATCTATGATGGAGATCCATTAAGGCTAAATCTATGGATCTCTTTATATTTAATAATTTATTCTAACATTCATAATCATACTTGATCCTAGTTCTCTTTAGAATCATGAATCAAGTTTGTTTCAAAATATGAACACTAATCTAACCATGGTGCAGTGAATCCTTAAACCCACTATGATCAAAGATTTTTCATTAAGTCATGGTCCATTGGAATGAGATGAGACCAATTGGAGGATGTTCATAGCTCACTTAAGTATCTCTGTGATTTTTGTCTTGAAGAAAATTCATGTTTAAAATGGTTTGGTCTTATGATTTGGGAACTAATCACTCTCTGTCCAGAAAATCAGAACAGTAAATCCGTTTTAAAATTAACAAATTAGAACTTTAATCAATCTTTCTTGGCCTCCAATAAATATTTCTAAGTAGTTCAATGTGTTAGGAAGATACCCTAAAAAGAACAAAGTGTTTCTCATTTTTTCACTATTTTTAGAAAATCATACAAAAACTTTGGAGAGAGAGTTGCAGATTATCTAAGTGCTGTCTAGTGTTTTCCTTATTCCCAAAGATCTAACCGTTCAATCTTCAATTTTATTTTTGGGTTAGATACTAGACTCACAGAAGTACATCATATCCAAAAATCACTAAGATCTATCCGTTGGAAGTATGGTTTTTCTATCTTTGAAAGTCTGGTCTGCTATATGTAATTCATGAGAAACTGTCACTATTTTTTTTGTCTAATCTTATTGATTTCAACTTAAATGGTTTTCAAAATGGCTTGTGACCTAAATCATGTTTTGAATAATAATAATTAAGTCTAAATCTAGAGGCTAAGTGGTCCAAGTTAGTGAATAATTCATAGCTTGTCCTTTATACATATTCATGCATTCATCCATGTATATTGATACTTGAAGTTAGGATCTAGCTCTAGGTTGTTTTGTCCCCAATTGGACCTAGTTGTGAGTTCCTTATAATCATGTTGGGATTATACTACTTCTATATGGACATTGCATTGGCTCCTATTTGAGACTTGCATATATATAGAGGTGATACGTTTCAACTAATTAGAAGGAATCCATAAATAGGTCAATTCTTGCCATGCTTGATAGAGTTAAGATAGAAGCACTAGGTTTGATTATTTGATATCTTTTGATCAAGGCATGTGTGCTAACTTTTGTTTTATAGCGCATTTGAGGTACAATTTCTCAACCCCTTCTCTAGTTTAATTTACTTCTTTGATTTTAATTGATTTTCGACTCCATACGCGACACCTTAGCTTAGGTCTTGCCTTATATATATGTGATTAGAGACCTTTTCTTAGAGGTTTTATTTTCTTGCATGCATCACATGTTTAATATTCGCGGTGGGATCCCGGATAAGTTCTCTAGTTCCCTATTGCACATCATTTTGCTTGTTACTTAAATTATGTGGATTATGAATGCTATTTTATCGTTAACAATTTTGCACCCTTTTAGACATGCTTTTGTAATGTATATATACATATGTATTAGTTGAGGGCATGCTTAGGTTAATAATTCGATTAAAAAGGATGTTGAGTAGAGGCTTATCACGAAATAGGATGAAAGGGGGTGTTTTAGTCCGCCGGGCTCCTTCCCCTTTCATTTCATAATCCTTGGATCCATTTTATCTTTGGTATCGCAAAAGATCGGTTTACTTTTAAAATGGTTTCTTAATTTTTCTTTTAAAAATTAAGTGGTGACTCTTTGTATTTGAATTTTGAATTTGAAAGAAATTGTTTTAAAATAAAATAAAAGTGGGCCCAAATGCCGGTATCCGCAATCTGGCGACTCCACTGGAGATCGAACCCAGAATCTCTGGTTTCGCAAACCAGAATTTCTGATTTTGGGTTCACTCAAGGATTAGACTTGATAGCATCCTTTTAATCGAATTGATTAATTTTTGTGTGCCCGTTGCATTGCACTTGCATGTCTAGCTAGTCGATTGCACGAAACTATGACCTTGGAGCCTCGGGGCAACCCTGTCGGTCAAGCCATCATGGGACTGTGTGATCACCCTTGATCTTGTACCATGTGTTGGTATATAAAGCATCCTATCGGGTGTATGTCAGGGGTCTCTTATTTGACCAAAACCCAGCCTTTGCATGATAGCTTCTTTAGAACCTTTCAATCTAGGAAATCAATTCTTGATTAGGATTATGTGCTAGGGAGATTTGTATGCCCGGAAGGGATTACTTGAGATGATGACGATACTTGCTTGATGAAAGATGTGTAATCTCCTAATCACTTTTGTGCAATTCCTCTTCATGTCCTATGACATTTGAGAACATGCCGAATCTTGATTATAAGATTACATCTCTTATATCTTGTTTAGCTAAGCATCATTGACCTTGTTTGTATCCGAATTCATGAAATATACGGTGATAATCTGATCATGTGATTCTTCTACCCAAAGAATTTTAAATCCATCTCTCAAAAAAATAGATTTTTGACATCTTTATTCCAAAGGTTTTCAATTGCTCTTTCTCTAGAGTTCTTCACTTTATGATTAAAGCTCCAAACTAATCTTTGTTAAAGTATATTTTCACATAATCATCTTCCAAGGAAAAATCCAAAAATCTTCGGAATTATTTTTCAAATGAGTTTTAAAGCAAAAATTCAGTCATCTTTGTTGAGGAGTGTCCAAACATCATCGTTTTCAAAAGAATTCCCAAGAATTGTTTTCAAAAGATGTCATCATCCAAGAAATGCTTTCCAAATGAATTTCAAATTTTTTTTTGAAAGGGTAGCAAGGATCACAATGAAAGGAAAAATTAACGCACTTGACATGGGTGAGGATTTTATGTGCCTATGTGTTAGGTTTAGGATTTTCTTTTCTTTGGCATATAGAATAGGCACACACGCACACATACATTTCATCCGCATGACATATGGACCATTCATGAAAATTTCTTAGAAAGCATTTACAAACACATGATAAAACAAAGGAAATTTCTTTCTAATAAAAGAAAAAATGTGGTTGTAGGTAAAAGATAGAATCAAACACAAGCATAGTTTGGTACAGAGATTCCACTGCAAGGCTAGTTAGAAGAGAGATGGCATAAGAAGCAAACGCAAGAGAGATAGCAGAATTGAGGGCCATAGTGGAACAACAGGCAGGGAAAATGATTAGGATGATGACCATGATGGAAACAATGGCACGACAACCGCCCGTTGATCCCCCTCCGCCTGTTAGAGAGGAGGATTGGTTTGATGATCCAAAAAGAGCTGAAATACCAAGGGCAGAGAGGGAAAGAATAGAGAAAGAGAAAGCTGAAAAAGAAAGGGTGATGGCTAAGAAAGTAGAAAAGCTAGAGAGGGTAATGCGCAAAACTCAAGGGACCGATACTTACCTACTAGAGTTGGAAGGATTGTACGATGGGGTTCACAAGATATTACCCATCGGGTTCAAGATGCCAGTGTTTGATAAATTTTATGGCATGGGGAATCCCCATAGCCATATTCGAATGTGCATAGGGGCCTTTTAACCAAGTGGATTGAGTATAACCATGATGGCTATCTTGTTTCAGCAAACATTAACTAGAGCCGCTCTATCATGGTACCTAACACTAGAGCCAAGCAAGACCAGGATCTGGGAGGAAGTTGTCAAGTCATTCGTGGCTCAGTACGAGTATAATCAAGACCTAGATGTTACTATCAGGGATTTGGAGACTACTAGACAGGGGAACAAGGAATCTTTTGCTGTTGAGTCGCTGGAGAGGGAAAGCAAATAAAATGGTGCACAGGCTGACTGAAAAGGAACAAATCAAGATGCTGATAAAAAACCTCTAGCCCGTCTACCAAGAGAAAATGAGATTTCAATCCATCAACACCTTTGTCGAAGTGTTTGATGTGGGAACTAGGATCAAAGACGCAATACAAGAAGGGTTAATCAAGAGAGGAACCAGTGAATAGGTATAGGCGACCGAATTATGGGACAAGAGGAGGGCATTCAGGAGGTCATTCAGGACCTACAGATGTGAACGCGTTAAGTGAACCAGAAAAGAAGGTCGATATAACCAGAAGTTACTCGAAGAGAGGAGGAGATAAGCCATTGAGAAAGTTTTTCAGACTTGGGAGTATCATTATCCACTGCTCTTGATAGGCTACTAGCAAAGGGGAACCTTCACCTATTGGAACTGCGGCCAAGACCAAACCCACCACCTCCGAATTTTAAAGCAGATCTATACTGTAAATTCCATCAAGAACAGGGACACTCAACTGATCGATGCTTAAGGTTGAGACATGAAATCCAAGATTTGATAGATAAGAAGGTGATATCTAAACCATCTGCCAATCCGCCAAACGTCACCAAGAATCCACTACAAAATCATCATGCAGTACCACCACCCGTAGTTTACTATTTGGAAAGTGAAGGAAGCTCTTTTGATCCATCAACATTAATCACTAAGTTGGGGTGTCCGAGAAAGTTTTATCAAATGCCGGGGAATATAAAAGTCTGCACTTGGATGAGCCGACAGACAGAAGCAAGGGGAAGGTAATGAAATAATCTGCTATTACAAATTGGTGGGCACTTGAGGCCGACAACTCCATTTAGTATGAGGAGGACGACATCCAGAACATCAATCAAGCGAAAGAGGATCTCTGGTATGAGAGTGAAAAGGAAGAAAAAGGTCCAAAAATCACTAAAGCATAAAATAATCTTTTGGTGAGGGAAGAAGTAAGCCATTTGAATAGGTTCAGAAGACATTTCAAACCATATGAACTCGAGAAGGATCACCCAGGGTAGGAATTAGACAAGGGAAAAGGGAAGATGAATGAGGAGGAAGAAGAAGATAGGGTCTTAAAGCAAATGAAAAAGACACAGGCAAATATCACTATTTGGGGGTTACTGATCACTTCTAAGTGTCATAGGCGGGCAGTACTCGATGCCCTCAATCAGTCAGATGTTTCCATTGATGTCACCCTAGGGGATCTAGTCGGTATGATCAAAAGCCCAACTCTCGCTATCTCATTCACCACAGCAGATTTACCTCCTGGAGGACCGGCTCATAACAAGACGTTGCATATCACCATCGAATGCCTAAGAAACTCTTTGCCTGCATGTCTCATTGACAACAGGTCTGCTCTAAACGTATGCCCATTCTGGATAGCCAAAAGGATGGGGCTTGATGAGTCAACATTTGTGCCATCAAAACAAAAGGTGAGGGCCTATGATAACACTCAGCAGGCAGTTATGGGGATTGCTTTTCTAAATCTTTCCTTAGGATCTATGGAAAATGAAGTAGAGTTCTAGATCATCGATATTCCTACATCGTTCAACTTGCTTTTGGGAAGGCCATGGCTGGACAATTTGGGTGCCATCCCCGTCAACCATTCATCAAAAAGTCAAATACATTTGGGGGAATAAAGTTTGCAATATTCTGGGGGATAGTTGGATACATGTGTCTAAAGCCTCGTTTAGCGCCCCAATTTTGTAAGTACAAATGTAAAAAGAATAAACAAACTTGGGTGGGTTCAAATTCATTAATGTAATGGAGCATAGCAAGCCAAAGGAGTTCCAGCCACTTTATTTTGACCAATATGCAAGTCCGCTGGTAGCTGGAATTATGAGGAAAATAGGATTCTTCCCGGGGTTGGTTTTAGTTAAGAAGCACCAAGGGTTGCCAGAATTCCCAAACATCATCTCACAAACTCACACTCGTGGGATAGGATACCAGCCAACAAAGGAAGAAATGAGGAAAAATAAAAAAGTGGCCGATGCACCGATAGAGCCATATTTGAAGACTCTTAGTGGATATTTTGTCAAGGTAGGAGAAGATTTCCCATTTTGAGGTTTCCCGGAACCGTGGGTGGATAGTAAGGATAAGCGCATGAAGCCAGTATTCAAGATTTTCTTTGCACATGATTTCTCTGATTATGAAGATCCTTACCTTCGGGTACCTGCAAAATCCGCCACTGTTCAAGATTGGGTGTGTACTCTGGATGGGTTGGCAATGAAAGACTTGCTAGAATAAGAACACATGGGAATCAGAATGGGTAGTCTTGGGGATATTATGAATAAAGATGAGAAAAGTCGAGATGAAGGAGAAAGCAAGGGAAATGAAGCAGAAGGGGAGAAGCCAGAACAGGAAAAAAAGCCAGAGGAAGAGGAAAAGGAAGAGATTACTCAGACAGGAGATCGGGAAGATCACTTCATCACTGAAAGTGAAGGAGGAAGTTGAAAAGCAGTTAGGAGCTGGATTCTTGATTGTCACCGAGTATCCAGAATGGGTCGCTAACATTGTACCAGTCCCAAAAAAGGATGGTAGCGTTAGGGTTTGTGTTGATTTCTGGGATTTGAACAAAGCCAGCCCTAAGGACGATTTCCCTTTACCCCACATTGATGTATTAGTAGACAATACAGCAGGACATGAACTCTTATCTTTCATGGATGGGTTCTCAGGGTATAATTAAATATTAATGGCACTTGAGGATAGGGAGAAAACTACTTTTATCATACCCTGGGGAACTTATTGTTATAGGGTTATGCCATTTGGGCTTAAGAATGCGGGTGCAACTTATCAAAGGGCTACCACCACGTTATTATATGACATGATCCATAAAGAAGTGGAGGTGTATGTGGATGACATGATAGTAAAGTCTAAGGAGAGGGGAGAACATTTAGAGGCATTAAGAAAATTCTTTAAGAGGCTAAGGAAATTCAGACTGAGATTAAATCCGCAGAAATGTACCTTCGGGGTCAGCACAGGGAAATTATTAGGGTTTTTGATTACGCAAAGGGGGATTGAGGTAGACCCGACCAAAATTCAGGCCATAACCGAGATTCCATCACCAAAAAATGAAAAGGAGTTGAGGGGATTCTTAGGAAGGATACAGTTCATCAGCCGCTTCATATCCAAACTCACTATGACCTGTGACCCACTGTTCAAGTTGCTGAGGAAAGGAGAGAAGTTTGAATGGGATAGCCAATGCCAAAAAGCCTTGGAAAAGATCAAAACATACCTCCAAAACCCTCCTGTCCTATCACCTCCTATACCCGGAAAGCCTTTATTACTATACCTGTCTGTAATCGAGAACTCAATGGGGTGTATGTTGGCCTAAGAAGAAGAAAAGGGACGTATGGAGAAAGCGGTCTACTATCTAAGTAAGAGGATGATCGGGTATGAACTGAATTATTCACCATTGGAAAAAGCCTGTTGGGCCTTGCTATGGTGTACCCGTCGCCTTAGGCATTATATTTTAGCCTTCTCTATCGCCCTAATATCCTGAATGGACCCACTCAAATACCTCTTCGAAAAACCCGCCTTAACCAGTAGGATCTCCCGTTGGACCATGATGCTAGCCGAATTCGATATTAGGTATGTCATTTCCAAATTCGTCAAAGGGAGAGCCATCGCCGAATACTTAGCTGACCTTGCCATAGAATTTGAATAAAAAGAAGAATTTAAGTTCCCTGATGAGGGGGTTATGGAAGTAAAGGAAGACTTGTGGAGAATTTACTTTGATGGAGTAGCCAATCAGATAGGATACGGGGTTGGAATCATCCTCATATAACATAATAGAGCCCCCACCCCGTTGGCCATTAAGCTTAAGTATAACTCAACCAACAACACGGCAGAATACAAGGCATGCATAATTGGGATGGAAGTAGCCTTGGCCTTAAAAATTGAGAAGATTGATGTTTTTGGGAACTCAAATCTAATAATATTGCAAGTGAGGGGTGATTGGAGAATAAAGCATGAGAAATTGAGACCTTACCATGAATACCTAGAGAGCCTGAAAGTGCAGCTTAGAAAAATCTCGTTCTATTACCTTCCCCGAGAGGAGAACCAACTAGCCGATTCCTTAGCAACCTTGGCCTCAATGATCCAAATCCCTATGGTAGTTACCATGATTTCCCTATCCATAGAAGGAAGGAGCTGACCCTCATTCGAGACAATCGCGACCATTGAAGAAGGAGAGGAGACAGAAGTGCTATGGTATGTGGATGTGTAGAGTTTTATTGAAAGAAGAGAGTACCCTTAAGGGGCTTCAGAGAAGGATAAGAAGGCAATTAAGAGGTTTTCAGTTCAGTTTGTGATTTATGCGAGAAAGTTGTGGAAAGAGTCCTATACCGGTTATAACCTAAAATGCTTGCATAGGAGAGAAGCAAGAAGAATGATGGAGGAAATACATGAGGGAGTTTGCGGGCCACACATGAGCGGACATATGGTAGCCAAAAAGATAATCCGGTAAGGATAATTTTGGACAACTTTGGATAAGGATTGTTGTGAATATGTTAGGAAATGCCATAAGTGTCAGATCCATGCAAATCTTATACATACCCCGCCTTCCCTACTTTATAGAATGACCACCCCTTGGCTATTCTCCGTATGGGGTATTGATATCATCAGTGAAGTAATTCTGAAAGCCTCCAATGAACACCGGTACATAATTGTGGTGATCGATTATTTTACCAAGTGGGTGGAAGCTGCGTCGTATGCAACATTGAAAGCTAAAGATGTGGTGAGTTTTATTAAGAAGAATATAATCTGCAGGTATGGGGTTCCAAATGAATTCATTTCCGATTATGGTAGCCATTTCTAAGGAGAGGTTATCCCACTCTTAGAGAAGTATAGGATTACCCACCATCAATCCTCACCATACAGACCCCAGACAAATGGAGCAGTAGAAGCCGCAAACAAGAATGTAAAGGTGATCCTGGGAAAAATGACAGATACATATAGGGATTGGCACGAGAAACTACCATTTGCTCTGCAGGGATATCAAACTTCCATAAGAACTTTGACAGGGGCTATGCCGTATTCATTAGTCTATGGGATGGAAGTCGTTCTTCCGGTTGGGGTCGAAATACCATCTTTGAGAGTTTTGACAGAGTGCGAAGTAACCGAACTTGAGTGGCTGTGAGGGAGATATGAGGAGTTGATGCTACTGGATGAGAAGAGGTTGGTTGCTATAAATCACACTCGGGGATATCAGAAAAGGATAGCTCGTGCTTTCAACAAAAAGGTTCGCCCAAGGAAGCTTGCTGAGGGTAACTCCAAGAAGAAGCAAACCTATGAGGTGTAAAAAGGCTGAAATTTCTCCTAAGTGGTTTTTGGCCAACGTGAGGTCTTGGGGCATCAATCTAAACTATTTTAGGAATAATTTGTAAAGGGAGTTCTTAGGATCCACCCGAGGTCAAAATTTTGCCCAGTAAAAGATGATTTTCGTCATTTAAATTATGTTTCTAGTGTACGTAAGTCTTCCTAGAGGTTATTCTAATATATCTAAGAGACCACGGTGCTTCACGGAGTTTTGCTTCATAACCAACATTTCTTGATTCCATTCAAAGGGTTGTTCTTGAGGCGGGGCTCCTTCTGTCGAATGGACGAACCAAAATAGGGTGTCTAGGGTTTGCCCCACTTTAATAGAGCTTTGAAAACAACGCGTGTCATAAGGGAATGTCAAAGCATGCATGACAACCTTTTAGTGAATCCTGAAGACTTTGGGAAGAAAATCGAGTAAATCAAAACATGCAAGCAAGCACACAAAGTAAACCTCAAAAATCAAGTGCTCGCCCACGAAAGAACTACCTACGTATTCCTTTGCAGGAAATCAGACCAACCGTAGTTCAATGAGCACACCACATGCAAGAAGCAATTCAAGTAAAACACAATGAATGATATGAGAAAAACTAATGCTAACATGCAAGATACTTAGGATTTTTCTATCTGGAACCATTGATTGTCATAAGAGGTGTCCAATCTAGGATGATTCAACGGGATGTCCAATCTAAGACAATTCAACGAGATGTCCATGTAGGAAATTGATAATGAAAATCAGATTTGCAGTAGAAAATAAGTTTCAAAAACATTTTGAATCTCAGAATCTACTGCTCATGTGAATCTAGTAGCATGCTAGAGAAGAAGAGTACCTTTAGGTCTTGAACCCAATTCAAAATACGATCAAACTCCAATTGGATCTTCTTCTCAAAAAATCCAGTAGCTTGCTCTAGATGATCTTTACTCCTATGTCTTCGCTGGACGCTCTCGCAAAGATGAGAACTTGTGGGAGTTCAACTAGAGAGAGAAAAGGTTATGGAAATACTATAAAAGAGTTTCTGAAGAGTTAGGGCTTCAAAAATAACGAGTTAACATATTTCAGACATAGGTCTCCTATTTATAAGTATTTCCACCAACCTAACGTCCAATCTATTGCCATAAATGCTAATCGATTGCCTTACCAATCAATTGGCTGGATAATCGATTAGCTGGACACCAATCGATTGCCTTCTTTCCCTCTTGTCTTCTTTGCAAACTTTGAAGCTAAGAATGGGACCTCCTATGTTCTTTATTGTTGACTTAGATTAGTTATCAATTCCCATGATCCAATTTCATGATCAGCAAATCAACTACCTAATCAATTAATGTTTACTCCATAATAAAACGATAACTACACTCCAACGTAAAAGAACATATCTGAAGCGATAACTAGACTCATACAATTGTACTAATGTCCCTCTACCATCAGCATTTGTAATCATATTAAGGTAGCCGGATAAACTATTACTGTCAACCTGAATGATGATTACCTCTTCCATACCTTGAGTTTTATTTGCCTTCTCATGATTACCAAACATTTTGATAACTACTTATCAACAAGACAGCAGTTCTTAGTAATCAACTTGGTGACATTCTTAAGGGAATGCTTACTCTTTATCAGAGGGTAGATTCTATCTTGACAATATATGTTCACAACCCTATGAACATGAAATACCCAAGATACCTAGGTATTGATCTTTAAGACCTCATTGATTGGTAAGTCAAAGTAGTCATGCCACAGTCTATGTCCATAATCATCTCAAGATTAAGAACATGTACCTTGTACAAGTTCTGAGTTCCTATCGATTGATGACAATTTTAAGTGTTGATAGGAAAGCTCATGGTCCATCAATGCACTATAATCATTAGCATATTAACTAAGAGTCTTATACTCTAGCGATTGAGATTCATCACTCCATCCAATGGTAGTTAATCATGCTATAGTGTAAACCTGATGAGATATCTAGTCTCATCATCCACTGTGACAAGTTCTAAGTATCAAAGAATAGTAATTCGTATCTCCCATGTATGCATCTCATACATACACGAATTACTTACTATGATACTTAAGGATTAACAATCATCTCATGATAGAAACATACACAATGAAATATAAAGCTGATATCCATATTAAAATGCCAATGTCTCATACATAAAGTAATGATTTGAGGGCACAATCCCAACAAACTCCCACATGCACTCATAACCATTCAGGACAACATCTGAGACCTAGACTATCTAGATGACGATTAAAGGCCTTTTGGGTCATGGCCTTTGTAAACGGATTCGCAAGATTTACAGTGGTGGCAATTTTGGTGACAGTCACATCTCAACAGTGAACAATATCTCGAATTAGATGATATTTCTGCTCTACATGCTTTTTCTTTCTGTGGTTCCTTGGCTCCTTGGACTGAGCCACTGCCTTACTTTTATCACAATATAGCATGATAGGTGACAGTGACGATGGTACCACCTCGAGCTTTATAAGAAACTTTTTGAGCCAAACAGCTTCCTTTACGGCTTAACAAGTAGCCACACACTCAGCTTTTGTAGTTGAGTCTGCAATGTATTTATGCTTAGTGCTCCTACAACTAGCTGCACCACCTCCGAGGGTAAAGAGATGTTCGGGCGTCGACTTCCTTGAATCTTTATCTGACATAAAGTTTGAGTCAGTGTATCCCACTGGAATCAACTCTCATTGCCATACACGAGAATGCAATCTTTGGTCCTTCTTAAGTACTTAAGAATATGCTTAACGGTTGTCCAGTGCTCTGGACCAAGATTCGACTGATATCTACTAACCATGCCAATGGCAAAGCACATATCTGGTCTAGTGCATAACATAGCATACATGAGACTTCCCACTGCCGAAGCATACGGAACTCCTGCCATGTGATTCCTCTCCTCCTGTATCTTAGGACACTGGTCCTTCGAGAACGCTAAACCATGCCTGAAAGGTAATAAACCATTCTTCGAGTTATCTATGGAAAACCTAGTTAGTGCCTTCTTGATATAACCAGCTTCAGATCACCCCATTATCTTTCGCTTATAATCCTAAAAGAGCTTTATCCCAAGGATATAGCTCGCCTCTCCTAGATCCTTCATATCAAAAGTGCTAGCTAGCCAAACCTTAATTGATGACAATACCCCTACATCATTCCCAACGAGCAGAATGTCATCAACATAAAGCACAAGAAAGGACACCACCTTACTTTCACATTTCTTGTATACACAAGGCTTATCTAGATTCTATATGAAACCAAAAGACTTGACCGCTTGATCAAAACAAATGTTCCAACTCTTGGATGCCTACTTAAGCCATAAATGGACTTTGCAACTTGCATACCAAGTTACATTTCCCACCAGCTATGAACCCTTCTGGTTGCTGCATATAGATGTCCTCCTCAAGTTTTCCATTCAAGAATGCAGTCTTGATATCCATCTACCAGATCTCATAATCTAGGCATGTAGCAATGGATAAGAGGATTCTGATGGACTTGAGCATGACTATCAGCGAGAAGGTTTCCTCATAGTCAATGCTCTTCCTCTGAGTATAACCTTTCGCTTCAAGCCTTACCTTAAAGGTCTCAACCTTTCCATCAGATCCTCTTTTCCTCTTTTAGACCACTTCTAGTAAATGGGTTTAATATTAGATGGAAGTTTTACAAGATCCCATACCTAGTTAGAATCCATAGATTCCAATTCAGCCTTCATAGCTTTAACCCAATGAGCTGAATCAACATCTGTCATTGCCTCTTCATACGTGGTAGGATCAGATTCAGATTCTATGGAGACCACTTCAAAAACTTCTCCCAAGAACATGTATCTGTCAGGCTGGCTGACCTTCCTTCCACTACGATGAGGTACCGGTACAGAATTGGGTGAAGAAGTGGTATTTTCTTATCTTATATCATTATCAGCTATTGGAGGAATGGAGGGCTCTCCATCTATTTCTCTCAAATATATCCTTCCTTTAGGTTTATGGTTCATGATATAATCCCTCTAAGAAAACATCATTCATACTAACAAACACTCACTGTTCTCTTGGATCATAAAAATACCATCCATAAGTACCCTTTGGATACCCTACAATGTAACACACTTCCGATCTAGTTTTCAATTCGCTCATCTTTCCTTTCAGCACATGTGCTGGACACCCCTATATCTGGAAATGTTGCAAAGAAGGCTTGCTTCCAATCCACATCTCTCGTGGTATCTTAGGAATAGATTTGCTTAGAACAAGATTTAGTATATACGTAACGGTTTCCAAAGCATAACCCCAAAGAAACAATGGCAGCTCAGAATAACTCATCATCAACCTAGTCATTTCTAAAAGAGTCCGGTTCCTTCTCTCTGCCACATCATTCTGCTAAGGCGTACTGGGTGCAGTTAACTGTGACAGAATCCCATTCTGTATGAGGTGATCAATAAACTCATTAGAGAGGTACTCTCCTCCTCGATCAGATTGAATGGCTTTGATATGTGTTCCTAATTGCTTTCCCACTTCAACCCTAAACTCTTTAAACTTTTTAAAGGCTTCAAACTTGTGTTGCATTAGGTACACATATCCATACCTAGAGTGGTCATCAGTAAATATTATGAAATACTCATAACCACAATAAGCTCTAATATTTATTGGTCCACACACATCAGTATGAACTAATTCCAACAATGCATTGGTCCTATTGCCCTATGCAGGAAAAGGGCCTTTTGGTCATCTTACCCTCTAAACAAGACTCGCAGACTTCTATTGGTTCGAGAACTAAATTGCCTAAGATCCCTTCTTTGACTAGTCTGCTAATCCTATTTAGATTGATATGGACAAGCCTCATGTGCCAAAACCTTGTTGAATTAGTAAAAGGTTCCTTTCTTTTAGATGGTACAGTTACCACTGAGTTATTAAGTTCTATATTAGAATCACTAGAAATACTTGGAGTGATCACATACAAGTCGTTAGTTTTAACACCAAAACATATTAAAGACCCCTTTTTTTAAAGACAACTTCAGTTCCAAAATAAAAATAATAACCATTATTCGATAAATCAAAAACCGAAATTAAACTACATCTCATTAAAGGGACGTAAAGTACATCTGATAAAACTAATGTCTTATTGTCCTCAAATTCTAAAACTACCACTCCTATAGCAATCGTAGATACGATTACACTAGAACCTAGAGTCAGTATGATCTGCCCATCACTGCACCTCTTGGTTGATCTGAACCCCTTAAACTCTTGTAGCTAAGAATTTTGGATAGTTCCTCTTCCAGCGGCCCTTCTCACCGCATTAGAAACACTTTCCTTTTCCTTGTCCACCCACCTTTCCCTTGTTCTTACCTTTTCCCTTAGATTTTGTAATCTTCGGGACCAGTCCAATACTTGTACCACCAGTGCCAACCTTCTTCTTCCCTTTCTTACCTTTCGGTGTAGATCGGTTAGAGGAAGATCTTTTCTTAATGTTCAAAACATTGCCCCCAGGCTTGATCACCCCTTCCGTTACCATAAGTGAACTCATCAATTCACTCATTGAAATATTCATTTGATTCATGTTATAATTAAGTTTAAATTGAGCAAATGATGGTGACAGCAAATTAAGGATCATATCAACTTGGGTCTGTGCGTCTATGTTGGCACTCAAAGTCTCCAGTTCATTTAAATAGCTGATCATTTTCAAAGCATGTTCTTTGACTGGAGTCCTTTATAACATTTTCGCACTCATTATCTTTTGCATGGTTACCTGTCTAGCAGGCCAGCCATGCTCCCCAAATATTTCTTTGAGGCTCTTGATAATGACACTGGCAGAATCATTTGATTGGAATTGGTGTTGTAACACACCAACCATAGAGGCCAGAATGTAGCAATGGGCCATTCCATTCGATTTCTTCCATTTATCAAACTTGCGTCTAGCAGCAGCCGAAGCATTTGGGGTGGTGAGGACATATATGTGATCCTCTGCAGTTAAAACAATGTCAAGGTTATGTTTCCATTATATGAGTTGTTTCCAGTTAATTTGTTCTGAGTGAATATAGTGGCAAGTGGACTAAATGCATATCTAGACATTATGATTCACTGAAAAAATCAAACAGACAAAATAAATATGGATATCAGAATTTGATAGTTTGGAATAAAAGAATCTTTACAACTCTTATTTTAAAACAAAGTCACCGAAATATCAAAACGAAAGAGCAAAGCCTCCGTGTGGCAGTCAATACTCGATCTTTCGATTAATCATGACTTGTCCACTATGCAACTCTTGCAAAACAAGTTATGACTCCCGAACTTATTTGATCTCTAAGTTTCTAAATAATGCCCCATGTGGGATCCCTTATTTATAGCTTAGCTAGCATGTACCATTAACTAGGATCCAATCACAACTGCCTCAAGTAATGCCTCCGTGTGGTGGTCACCCTCTAACACGTCTGATTTATCCTATCCGTCAGAAGTTCACATTTAGTAACCAATGAGTAGTGTAACCTCTATGTGGAATGCTGACCATTAGCGAGGTAACACAAAATGTTCTACTCATCTTACAGTGACTGTTAATGGAAGATTGTGGGAGTTATAATACTAAGTCCCTGTCCCTCTAGATTTATTGATTAAGGATTTTGCTTTTAGAAAAATTCTCTCTTCATATTACCCATAAACATCCAATGTTTACTAATGTGTCGAAGACAGTTTTTGAATTTTATTTCAGAAAACTTGTTTTGCATGCATGCAGCAACAGTATAATGAAATTCCAATCACAAACAAGCATATAAAATAAAAAACTAAAATGAAATAAGGACATATGAAATGCCTCTATCTCCCATGGCTCTATCTTCATAGATCCATCTCTTGGTTTGATCGCCTCTGGCTCCACCTTCATGGACAACAGCTTCTCGCTCCATCTTCTTGGACTATCCTAGAGATTACATTTGTCCTATACCTTTTTTGAGGTTTGCAATTGATCTAGGAAAGTGAAAAAAAAATAGACAAAAGCCTAGGAAAACCAGTGCGACTCTCCTTTTCGTCAGAATGAAGTAGCAACGCCCTTTACATATGCCTTAAAACTAAACCATAAATAAAACACACCAATTACAAATATCAAATACAAAATTTAAAATAGATCTTGGTGCCATGGGAGACAGCGGTCTTAAGCTAGCTGCAAAAGTTTAGACATACATACATCCATTCATGTATGTACAACAATATACTAGTTGGAAGTCCTAGATGACATGCATAATTCATAATACGATCAAAGTTTGATTGAATCTTCTTCTAAAAAATCCCAGCAGTTTCCTCTAGATGATCTTCACTCCTATGTCTCCATTGGATGCTCTTGCGATGACTAGAACTTGTGGGAGTTCAACTAGAGAGATAAAATGAAAATATTGTAAAATAGTTTCTGGAGACCTAGGGCTTCAAAAGCATCGAGTTAACATATTCTGGACGTAGGTCTCCTATTTATAAGCATTTCCACCGACCTAAGGTCTAATGAATTGCCATAAATGCCAATCGATTGCTTTACGAATCGATTGGATGAACACTAATCGATTGCCTTCTTTCCCTCTTATCTTCTTTACAACCTTTGGAGCTAAGATTGGGACCTTCTAGGTTCTTGATTATTGGCTCAAATTAGTTATCAATTCCCATGATCAAACCATTTGATCAGCAAATCAACTAACTAAAGTTAACGTTTACTTAACTATAAGACGATAACTGCACTCTAATGTAAAAGAACATATCTGAAGCGATAACTAGACTCGTACAATTGTACTAATGTTCCTCTACTGTCAGCATTTATAATCATATTTAGGTAGTCGGCTAAACTGTTACTGTCAACCTGAATGATGATTTCCTCTTCCATACCTTGAGTTTCATTCACCTTTTCATGATTACCAAACATGTTGATGACTACTTATCAACAAGACGGCAGTTCTCAGTAATCAACTTGGTGACATTCTCAAGGGAATGCTTACCCTTTGTTAGAGGGTAGATTCTATCTTGATAATTTATGTTCACAACCCTATGAACATGACATACCTAAGATACCCAGGTTTTGATCTTTAAGACCTTATTAATTGGAAAGTCAAAGCATTCTGCCCACAGTCTGTGTCCATAATCTTCTCAAGAATAAGAACACGTACCCTGTACAAGTTATGAGTTCTTATGGACTAAGGATAATATTAAGTGTCGATAGGAAAGCTCATGGTCCGTCAATGCACTATAAGCATTAACATATTAACTAAGAGTCTCATACTCTAGCGATTGAGAGTCATCACTCCAAATCATGCTGTAGTGTATACCTGATGAGATATCTAGTCTGATCATCCACCATGACAAGTTCTAAGTATCAAAGAATAGTAATTCATATCTCCCGTGTATGTATCTCATACATACACGAATTACTTGCTATGATACTTAAGGATTAACAACCATCTCATGAAAGAAACATACAGAATGAAATGTAAAGCTGATATCCATATTAAAATGCCAATGTCTCACATAAAGTAATGGTTTGAGGGCACAATCCTAACAGTACAAACTATGAGGATTTAACTGGGTGTCCAATCTAGGACGAAGGGATGTGCCTCAATCTAGAGGACTTCATAACAAAAGGACTTTGCCTCAATCTAGCGGACTTCACAATGAAAGAGATTTTCCTCAGTCTAGAGTACTTCAACAAGGATTTTCCTCATCTTGATGGCTTTACAACATCTCCATGCATAGATCTTCAAGCTAAGTGGAGACACAGAGGTCTCTAGAGCCACTTAAGGTGAACTAGACCTAAAATATACAGTGATGACCCATACTTGTAGGCAAACATCATGAGCATTTGTAACTAGTGACACGAGGGTGACTCATCTTGAGGTCATTATAACATCTTCGTTCATAATTCTTTGAGCTAGGTGGTGACAAAGAGGTCTCTAGAGCCACTTAAGGTAAACTAGACGTAAAATACGCAGTGATGAGCCATAATTACAGGCAAACATCATGAGTGTTCCACAGGTACACCCAATCTATGATGATTTCTTGACAATATGCCCAATCTAATATGGTTTGTGATGGTACACCCAATCTAGGACATTTTTTCGAAGATAAACTATTCGACTGGGAATCAAACATAAATATGACATCACTCTATTGGGAAAAGATACTCTTGGAGCATTTAAGGCGACCTAGGAGCACCAAGAACGACTCAGAACTTGTTCAATTGGATGAATGCAATGATATGAGAGACTTTGGAAATTAATGTAGTGGAATGCTAATGAGACTAATTGCTCTACTTGGGATTCATATGCGCGTACAAATGATATTCTATGAATGTTTCCAGGCACTCAACATCATGGAAAATCAATTGAAAATGCATCAAAAGGATCAAAATGGAGCCAAGATTGGATCCGGGGATCAAACGGGGCATTAGAGGGGTAAAATTTTGGGAAAACTGGGCTGAGTGCCATAGTGGCACTCGTGGAGTGCCATACGGCACTGGGAGTGTGCCACTATGTCTCCCAGCCTATTTTTATTCATTTTTTTTTCTCTTTTGCTTCTCAATCTGAATTTGACGTGTTTTCTCTCCAAAATTGCTCATTTTTTTTTTCCATTTTCACTCTCTAAATCTTCATCCTCTCATCCTCACATTAGATTTTCATTTCAAGATCCTCACTAAGGCATTTATAAAAAACACTCATCACTCACTCAAAATCTATTCCAAAAACCAACATAAAAACCAATCAATACAATGCAACGCAATGTAGATCCAAAGAGGCAAACTACTCTGTTTGGGGAATGCAATGATCAATGCAATGTACAATTTCAAGAAGATGCCCAAAAGAACTCGTATACAAATGCGGGGGTTGCCTACTTATCAATCAAATGTAATGTAGAGCCAAAGAGGCAAACTACTCTCAAGAAAGCACACTATTAGGCCATTTAAGGCAAACAACGAGTGCGGTGCACAACTTAACAAGGATGTTCATTAAAACTAATGTACAAATACGGGGGTTGCCTACTCAATAATCAACACTTATGTAGAGCCCAGAAGGCAAACTACTCTCAAAGATATGCAATCATAGAGCCATTTAAGGCAAATAATGAATGTGGTTCATGTTTCAAAGATATTAGAATAAATATGCTCGTGTAAATGTGAGGGATGCTCACTTGACTATCAACAACCTGTAGAGCCTATAACGGTCAACTACTCTTCAGAAAGAACACTGTCGAGCCATTTAAGGTTAACAATGAGTATGGTTCATGAAACTGAAATGAGTATGCAATAAGATTATCATACTATATGGGGGTTACCCGTTCATCTATTAAAAAACCATAGACAGCCAGTAAGGCGAACTACCCTTAAAGGGGAAACATTGTGTAGCCCATAAAGGCAAACCATATATGCATTTGCACAATCATTATTATGGATACCCTTGAAATCGTGGGGCTTAAATTTATAAAATCTGAGAGACGTGAACATTGCCCCTAGTTTAGACGTTCATGCTTGATGATACAATAATGCTATGAACACGGCTCTTTTCAAAATATCATGCAGATGTTCATGGACTCTTTTCTTTATACCTTATGCTTCAAATATTCTCATTCTATTGCTCATGATACACCCACAAAGTCTATGACTCTATAACTCAAACTTGCATTAAAAACTCAACCAAAGACATTAAAAACAACAAAGTCGAATAACATTTTTTTTCTTTTGACATTGTGCCATACTACAAGTAATGTACCTTGTGTATGATCTAGATTATTCATTTACTATTTATCCAATTCTTTGAGATGAGACATCATGAGTAAATTCAAGGATTGAAAATTTCCCCTAGTCATGTTCGTAATCAGTTCTTTACTCTTTCCGCATTATAGCCATCAAACTTTCATTTATAATCAAAGAGCAAAATATGATTCTGTCTAAACTCTTAAAAAGACATCACCTCAGAATAACCTTGCCCTTTGTTTATGACAAGGGACTTGGACTTTCCTTGTCCCTTGTGTATGATAAGTGGTTGAACTGGGTTAAACAAAATGGGCAGTAGGAGCTTGCCCCTTGTATATGATAAGGGGTTGGACTAGATTGGATTGAATGGGTGGTAGATGGCCTTGCCCCTTGCATGCAAATCAATAAACAATGAGTTCTTTCAATAACCAAAGTAAACCCTTATATACAATTGGCATGTATTTCGGGATAAGGGTTTACCGCTTGTAGGGAAAGCAAAGTGCACTTGCTAGTTTGAAATCAAAAGATACTCATCGGCCAAGGATTTATCCGTCACATAAATGACTTTAAAGTCCATGATGGGGCTTGCCCCTAGTACAAGGGTAAGCAAACACACAAGATTAAAGGGGGGCCTTGCCCCTAGTATGAAGGGTAAATGGTTTTGGGTTCAATAGCTAAGACTGAACCTTTTGAAAGGTTGCCTACCATATCCCCTAGTAAAAATCAGGCCAAACATAGTTCCGAACAAAAGTGGGTTCGATTAAAGTCAAGACTCCAAAGATGAGGCTTAAACATGCAAGATCGAACCTTTTGAGAGGTTGCCTACGTATCCCCTAATGGGAATTAGGCCAAACATATTTCAATCGTGACCTGAGACTTTTGATCTAAGGAAAAATGACCTTTTAAGTTTGGTCAAGCTGATGAATTTCAAGCTCAATCACATTTAAATTCTCAATGAGGAATGGATTTTCTAGATAGTAATTTGACAGTGTGGAATTTAGGCTGACTCGGTTTGAATTCAATGTTAAGGTTAAAACTGGTGCTCAAAACTTGTAACAATTAGGTTCGTCTTAGTAAAGCACAGGTTCGATTATGGTATAAATCCTTCACCTTTTTTTTCCTTTTCTTTTTTTTTTTTTTTTTTTTATTTTCTATTTTTTTTCTCTCTAACTTTTACCTAGGCGACCTTTTGCGTTTTCATCCAAGAGAGCCTTTTCTATTATCATTTTTCTGCTCTAACTTTTTCCTAGGTAACCTTTCAAGTTTTTAGCCTAGCGAGCTATATTCTTATCTTTGTTTTATCCATGCGATTCAACTCTTCTTACCTCTCTTCTTATCAATGTCTACATTATCTCATCGCGGTCACCTCTAAGGCATATGGCACACTCTTTACTTCGTGGATTCCTATGTTTCTTCATTTTCTTCCCACCTTTTGTCACTTTCTATCTTTTGAATTCTCCTCCACTTTTCTCTTTTCTATTATTTTCTTTCTCATCTTTCTATTTCTCTTATCCTCCCTATTTGAGGTTCATTCTACCCTTCTTTGAGTCCACAGATTTTGAAAGTAACTATTGACATGCTTATTTCTTCCCCATGGTATTGAAATCTTTCGAGGTCTGAGAAGTTTTCCCGCATGGAAGATACTTTTCTTTTTCTTCTTTTTTTAGGCAAAAGCATTATCCCACATGATCACCATAGCTCTGAATAAATTAAACTCCTTTATTTTGGGCAACAATTTTAGTCTCATTAAAAGATGGGATTCGACACAAGTATTGAATAGACAACGAATGAGTTTGAAGAAATATGGGATCAGTTCAGAGTGTGTCTTTTAGTGATTAGTCAAAATCATCTTTTAATTCCTTGAATAAAGTGATAGCTCTCGGCTTTCATTTGGAGTTGGTAAGGAACTAGTTAACACTTTTTAGAGTCCTTCTCAGTACTCAAGTATATATATGAAGTCTCTTCTATGATTTATTAGGTAATTCATGTGATCCACACACTCATAATTTGGCATAGTAGAATTAATAAAGTTGAAAATTCTTTTTATTGATTAGTAGAAGAAGTAATACATTGCTAGACTCTTTTTTTTTCTTTCTTCAAACTCAACTATTAAACTTGTGACCAAGCACTATTATTCAAAATTTCAAGACTAAACAAATCTTAACCTAAACCTTTGACTCCATAGGTGTATCATGAACTCTTCATTAGAAAACTCTTCTTTGTTATGTAGTCCATTAGCATCCACACTTGAGAATAGTTCCTAGCATCATCACCTCATTAACATCTTCACTACCATTCTTAGGTCTAGGTCCCCCAAATAGCGGGTTCATAGATACGTGATCCATATGCTCCATCCATTCTTTCTCATAATTGGTAACCTCAAGCCCTTCCTCACGTTCATGTCATATTGAGTTGTTAGGAGATTGTCCATCCCGCGACTTATTTCATGCAACCCAAGATCTAGTTCTTCCAAGAAGAAAAGATTTACTTCATCATCATTTCCATAATAGCCATCATCTTTCAAGAAGTCTAATTCTCCTCCGTAGCTCATACTACAAATTTTAGCACCTTTTAGGAGAATAACCACAGGCTTAGGTTTAGTTATGGGTGTGATATATACGGATGGGTTATAGTTGGTTGGGTCAAGGCTAATTAGGTTGATATTTTGGGCGTAGTGATATTGAGTTGAGTGTACGGTGGTGTGATGATTTTGTAATCAATGAGGTCTTAGACTTCATGACGAAGTTAGGTACAACGATCGGTAGCATGGCCATGTCCTTGGTGAAAAGCGCAGTATTTGGTAAGGTTATATCTTGGTGGAAGAGGATCTAGAGTGGGCCTTGGGTTTAAGGGTTTGAGATATTCTTTATTAACAAGTCGTTCAAGGGCGGCAGATAAGGTTATGCCAAGCTTGGTAAAGTTCCTACAGTTATTGTAATGGGATGATTTTTGGTTTTGGTCAGTATCTCAGTGGAGGGTGTTGATATCGGGTATGGCATGATTAGTTGAGTAGTTTTCTTCTGCAATTTTCCTCCTTTGATTGTTTTCTTCTTTTTTGATCTTTCCATCCCTTAGTGCATCTTCTATCTTAGTCCCTCTGTTAAATAATTGCTCAATGGTACTAATTGGCATAAAGCACATACGCTCGTTGTATGTGGGCTGTAGGTTCTTTATAATCATATGGACATGTTCTTTCTCAGTTGGCCTATTTGCCATTTTAGCAGCCTTCTTCCTCTAACAGGCCAGGAATGTAGCAAAGGACTCCCAATTGTCTTGTCTACTAGTCTCAAGGTCCCTGATAGTAACATCAAGCTCGATATTGTAGGCATACTGCTTTGCAAACTCGGTCACAATATCCTCCCACAGATGGGTCAAGTGCTCATTCCCTAACCCCTATAGGCCTAAGGGTAGTAACATACATCTTCAAGTGGCTCTTAGGATTCTCGGTTCCATCGAACTTCTCTAGCTCAGGCATCTTGCACTTCTCAGCGTATTTGATATTTGAGGGTTCTAAAAACCCTTCAAGGTCTAGCAGGTAGTCATCAACTCCACAGGATTTCCTCACCATGCTTTCTAGTCAGTCTAACTTATCCTTCATCTTCTTTCCGGGATCCCCATGTATAGCATCATCAAACAAATCCTCCTCATTAAAAGGATTTGGATCAACAAGGCTCTTCGGTCATTGGTATCCCAGTACTTGTAGCTCAAACTAATCTTCCTAAACTAGGGGGACAGACCCAAGAAGGTATGCTTGTAATATTCTTTAGAGCTATGTTCACTTGTCTTTCTACTATTTCAATTTAGAAATATCATTTAAATCCAGAGTGATTGTGCCCCCCCTAATTTTTTTTTTGTATTTGAAAATATTCTCTTTTTTTTAATCAAAATTTTCTTATGATATGCATGATATGTAAATGTAGAATAACGACCTTATTCCAAATCATCATATAGCCAATTAAGTCCTTTTCATCGAGAATCCCTTTTCATCCCATAGTCATCATAATCAGTGTCATGCTAGTTATCCCATGCTTGGAACTTCACGTGTGACTAGGTTTATGATAGCATATGTCAAATTAGGGCTTACTCTAGCGAATAGGACACAAACAAGGTTATAATTCGTCATCCAACGGACTCGTGATACATATTCCCAATATAACACCTAGACATACCATTCTTATGTCATGTGGCAAGCATTTCACATAGATAGAATGCCTTGAGTGTTAGACATGGCTATGTATCACGTGTCGTATACGCTTCCTTATCATATCAAGTAATCCCAAAGCATAAATAAAGCATGTGCGCGCATATTTTCATAATAGGTCAAGCCCTAAAGGATTGGGATCTATGGCTACTATATATAATAAGGTGGATAGCATCAAAGGGTCCTCTAGAGAGATGTCCTATATACCCCCCATTACTTGGTGTGGTACGTAGACATACTTTTTATACCGTTAGGCACGTGCTAGGAAGAGATGTCCTCCACGGGGGTGATCTGATGAGTTGTATGCCCAGGCTTTGGTCCACGCAAGCTTCCTAAAACTAATGTAAGTGTGATCCCATAATATAATGTCAAAGAACCTTGAAAGTTTTGGAGTCTAACCCTGTTAGTCTAGTCCCCAGCAGAGTTGCCAACTATGGGTACCTGAACCAATCATAGGGCCTAGAAGTCCCAAGCCCACTTGATTGATCCTATTACAAATCTCATGTTAACAACCTTGAGTAAGGTTCGCCACCCTTCATTAGTCTTTATCTGATCTGACCGATTTGTATTAGTGGTATTTGGATTCAGTGGGGCTTTTTATCCAACCTGAGACCATGATTGATTCCCATGATCCATATCCGAGGCTACACGAGTGACTAATCCATATACATATTCCAGAAGGCTAAATCTTGAGAGATCCTCACTAATAGAGTTGCCAGTTGGTTTGACACATGAAACCAAGAAAACTAAATCTATCAAATCCAATGGATATAGAGCACTGCCCCTTTGTCACCAAAGAACTCGTGCAGGAGTTGTTAAGTTACGAGAGAGGAATGAGCTAGATTGTGCTAAAACGCCCCCTTTTGCCCCATCATGAGATGGGCTTCTACTCAGTTTTCAAGGTTTTTAACTAGATATCATGTGGACCGTTTCAATTATTTTTAATGCAATCCTAATTCAAGTTATAAACAATCGAAGGAAGAATATCATACAAGAAATTAGAAATGTATCATGCAATGCACGTGCTAAGTCAGTAATTCGGGGACTAAACGTATTGCTACTCTCCCCTATGCATGCGAAAGGAAATAAAAGGAAATTCAATGTGAAAATCACACTCAAAATCCTAGAAAAACATAAATTCTATGCACATGTAATCATGTAAGGAATTTAACTGTATTTTATCCACCTAATCATGCTCCTATGTGATACTAGGAAAGCGATAAATAAGAGGGAATACAGGAAACTTACTCGGGATAGCATAGCATTCCCGATTATCCTAATTAACCATGGTTAGGATAATAACAGTGTAAAATATAGAGGATAATCGATGAACATCCTACTATTCTAAGCATTGGCAACATGTATATATATATATCCAAATATGACTACTAGCTGTAGTAGTGTTCATGTGTAAGCCTAATTGAGTATTATAGTATGGAGAACCAATTATTCTAAGTGAAGATAGTGTGCAAGTGTAGGCATGTGCATGGATATGAATGAACTATCTAATTTGTGAATGAGAACATGAATTAAACTACTATGCATGGATAGCCTACTATTTGTGAATGTGAATTAACAACTATGCAAGGATATAAATAAACATAGATAGCCTACTGTGGACATGCGCAGGTAGGGGAGGGGGGGGGGGGGGGTGGAGGGTCCTGTCGTTCCCTCGACAATGTCTCGGGATGGATCCAAGGAGCACACTTCGGGGAACTAGAACTCCACATGCGATCCTAGAGATAAAGAGTCGCCACCTAATTTTTATAGGAAATTAGGAAACCAAATTTGACTCGCCCAAAATTGAATAAGGTTACTCTCCCTTCATTAGCAGAAACAAGGTTCGGGGGTCTTGGTACGAGAGGGGAAGGAGCTTGAGCAGGACTAAAGCACCCCCTCCTCGCCCTACCGAACGGTAGGCCTTGATTCAAATATCCTTGTTCTTAATTCATAATAGGTGTTGTTTCCTCAAACATTCTAGATAATATATGCATGGCAAAAAGAACATTTAATGAAAATCATTTCAAGAGATTAAAACATGTAGCAATCGAATGCACATGCAATACAAGATAGAGGTATACTCACAGTGGTAAGTCTCGCTCGGGACCAATGCAAATAAAGGAAACTTGTCATAATATGCAAGAGGGAACAAGAAGACTTACATTGGATCGACTCAAGCGAAGTCGCAAAAACCAAAAAGAAAGGAAACGTGCAATGCAATCATGCAACAATCCTAGATTAATGTCACTAACATATAAGCACATAAACGGAGACTATCCTAAAGGAATCGTGTTGTTTGAAAACAAAGTTGTGAATCTAGAAAAATTCTAAGAGAAAGGGTAGAGATAGTACATGATACATGGGCACTAAGCCACATGTAGATGAGGTGAACCCATAAATCAAAATCTGGATCCACGGCATTCAATTTTCTGCACTAAGACACCAAGGAATACCCAAGCATTTCAAAAATACAAGCAAGCAAATGACATGCATGATGAACAAGAAGAAAATGTCATCAATCAAATTTCTAGATTTTGAAACCTATAATGAATCCTATCAAAAGTATCTTAAACATGAGCTGGGTTAAAATCTTTTTACAGAAATTTAGATACATGTCTTAGGGAACCTTTCAAAAATTAGGACCTCATTAGCATTTTTGAAGTTAGAGAAATAAGAGTTTTGGGAACAGTGGATCAGGACTGGCCACTGTTCTTGTAAAAATCATAATTAATTCTACAACAATTATTTGAAGCTCTATTTGGTGTAAAAAAAAAGTTATTTCATTGTAGTTTATGCCAAAAATAAGCCCATGGACATTTAATGATCACAAGATCTCTGCAAAATTGTTTTAACCAGACTCTGTTATTCTGGAAATTTGGTATCATTTGACAAAGGAATACAAGACATAATAGAAGTTCATGAATCTTGTTAATGCAGTTGATCTAGGTTTTTAATCTCTCATCCATTTATCCTAGATGATTCTAAACCAAGTTTTATTCATCAATTGTTGTTGAGTGATCAAGGTATGACCATTTTGTATACATAATCAATGATTGTAGTTAAACTTAGAAAATTCCAGAATAGTTGTATCAACTTCAAACGCTTAGAAAATGATCTTAACTCGATCGTTTGCTCACGATTTTACATCGGCATATAGATACTTAAGTTAGGAATCATCCCCTAAAAGCAAATCATTGATAACTATTGTAGATTTTCTGAAGTTCAAGTACAAAGAGACTATGTTCAAATCTGTTAACCGATTTCTCAAAAATTTCTAAAAATAGCATATGAATGCTAATGATTCTCAAAATGGATTGAATGAAAGCTAATTCATCAAAGTTTACCCAAAAAATTTGAAATCCATCAAACTATGGGTTTTGATGGACCAAATCTTAATCTGTTTTGCTGAATTTTAACTAATTCATTTTAGAGTGTGAGAAAAACATCTTAGGTGATGGTTGAAGCTTATTAGAGAGACTAAACTCATAGATCAACTTGATTATCATGATTTTCAATAAATTTATCCCTCAAGTTCTATAAAGAACTTTAGAACATGGATCAAAGGGGCTTACAAATATCCTATTGGAGATAAAATTCAATAGGAATTCTAGGTAATAGGAACAATCAAAAGAAATGCATGAACATAGGAATCATCCTTCTCATAGATCATACTTCTAAACCATCATAGAATTAAAAGTAGATACATATATATAATCATGTATGCATGGATCTAAACTAAGTAGAAGAATTAAATCAAAATTGAAAATCAAAGTAAAAATTAAATCTCTAATTATGAATTATCAACAAAATCAAAGGATTTGGATCTAGTTATGTGGGTGTGTGAAGAACAAGAGAAGAAGATGAGTGTTCTAACAAAAAAATAAAAATAAAACTAAACTAGATCCAAACCTTATAGATCTATATATAAAAGTAATAATTAGAGATGAATTGTGATGATTACCTCTTGGAGGATTCTCAATTATTTATTCAAAGTTGATTTGAAGAATCTTCTTCTTCAAGTGTTCTTCAAGATCTTCAAGCACTCATCCATGGTGGAAGTTAAGGAAAGCAATTGAAGTCAACCTTTATTCTTTAATTCTCTAATCTAATTGTCTTGAGATTAGTTTTAAGGGAATTCCATTCATAATTCACTACTCTCTCTCTAAAATTCTCTCAAATTGAAAGTATATGTGATTGTATCTTCAAGTATATTCAAGGTGTATTCAAGATGATTCAAGATTATCTCATAAGAGATGCATGGGATCTATTTATAGAGTTTTGAAAACTTAACTCTTAAGTTTTAGGGTTAAAATAGGGATTTTAGAGATCAAAAAAGGGTTAAAATGGCTATTTCAGTGCCTAAACGCAGTTTCTTGGCAATTTCCTCGTAGTGGGAAGCCTCTGGAAGGGTCTGGAGCTCAAAAAACTTGATAGAGGGGGAAACTTATAGGTGGCAGCTAAGGGCAGACCCACCATGCCACATTTGGAACCCACCATCTACTATTCTTGGTCCTCTGGTTTCCCTTATGTCCTGTTTCAAAAATTACGTGCACTGCTTTTCCAGATTTTCGTAAAAATGTTTTTTGGTATCCGAAATTGTCTATTTATGTACCGTTAGAAAGCTGTCGAGTTGAATTTCAATATAAAAATGTTCCAGGAGGATTTGAAATGAGAATTGAAGTTCAATTGAAGTCCGGAAGTCCTCCGAAACTTTCATCATCTTTTTGAAATCAAACGACTCCTTATTCAAAATTGCTTTTCTATGTGCATCAATTTTGAGTTTTTCTTCAAAATTGAATCTCCAGATACCTAGAATACTGTGTTTAGAACACTTCATGTGCATATAACCCTGAGTGAATATGAATTATGAGACACAATTTTGACAAAATTGAGATTTTATGTCAGAAATGGGCTTTTTTTTAGGTTGAAGTCACTTTCCGAAGTTTGATCTTTCAATTGTGTGGAATCTAGTAACTTCAACGGGGTCCTTTTCATCATTGAATCCTCTAAGATGTTGTCCACCCCAACTCCTATCAGTGTGGTCAAAATTGGGTGTCTACAGTTTGCCCCTCTTTGGCAGAGCTTGTTATAAACAACGTTAACTGCAAGTGAGTGCCCAAGCCAGCAGGTACCCAATAACCATACTGAGAGGTTTTAGGAAAACAAAAGTCTACAAAAATCAAGGAATTGAAAATCTGAGAAAATCAGTAAATTATGAATACAAAAATGCAATGCAATGCTAGGTAGATGCTGCGAAGTTGAAGCTACTACTGGTCGGGCTCTTTTGGAGCTGTCTACGTATCCTTTCCAGGAATCAGACCAGGGTGTAGAAGCTGAGACTGAGGGTTTGTCTTTGATGATTTTTGGTACGATTCTCAAATGCAGAGGTCATCTCCTTTTGATGACTTTATAGATGGCGTCTTCCATATGATGACTTTGTGAAGTAGAGGGCGTCTCCTTATGATGACTTTCTGAAGTAGAGGGCATCCCCTTATGATGGCTTTCAAAGGTAGAGGGTATATTCTATATAATGACTTCGTTGAGGCGTCTCCTTACGACAACTTTCTGAAGTAGAGGGCATCTCCTTATGACGACTTTCAAAGGTAGGGGGCATCTCCATATGATGACTTCGTGAAGTAGAGGGCATCTCCTTATGGTGACTTTCTGAAGTAGAGGGCATTTTCTTACAACGAATTTCAAAGGTAGAGGGTATATCCTTATGACAATTTTCAAAGGAAGAGGGCATCTTCCATATGATGACTTTGTGAAGTAGAGGCCATCTCCTTATGACAGCTTTTTGAAGTAGAGGGCATCTCCTTTTGATGACTTTGTGAAGTAGTGGGCATCTCCTTATGATGACTTTATGATGTAAAGGGCGTCTTCTTACGACGACATCTCAAATGTTGGTGGCGTCTAAACGACGGCTCTTAAAAGTTGAGGACATCTCCAAACGATGACTTTCAAAATTTGATGGCGTCTCCTTACGATTGCATTTCAATATATGCTTCTGCTAGTTCAATCGATCTAACATTCCTTCTAAATAAAGGTACAACATATTCTAATTCAAAAGTGTTCATAGATTATGATCCATCTCTGAAGGTTGACAAGTGCCAATTTCTTGCGAAACAACTGATTAGCAGATACCCATTCTAATTCATGGATTCTTGAGATATACCCTTCCTTTGGAGGTAATTCTGACGATATCTGAAAGTTCTCTACTGGGGAGATTCTAGGATTCTGAGGTACGAGTAAAAGGCTTATATTCTGGAGGCTCTATTGATTCAATTTGAGACTCATATCGGTGCTTTGACCAGTTCAAACATCCTTCCAAACACATCGGGCCTACTCTGACCCTTTTTAAATCAATCTTGTTTCTCATCAATAACTTGATTCTTCCACTTAACACTTCATCCTGATCATAATTGATTGATATAATAGCAGTGTTTGGAGCTTCTGCTTGTATGCACCTTTGGATGCTCTTAAAATTTGAAAATTCATTATAGATCATTCTAGACCCACACAATCGAGATCAAGACAGACTAGACGACGATAGACTAGACCATGACAGAGGTTGATAGACATTGACATAGGAAGATTACACTCTTGACATTGCAATAAAAGTTTGGAGGAGAAAACTCAAATTTTCCTAAGTTAATGTGCGATTGTCATGTTTGGTGCATCTCATTGCTTTTCATGTGCACTTCTCATCTTAGTGCGATTATACTCAGCTGATAAAGTAATGCCTTGAAAATACTCCATATGGATCTCAATAAATCTTTTTTGCTTTCTTTGAAATGTGCTTCAAATTAGTGCCTTAGTTTATAGAATAAGAGACAATTCATTTCAAATGTTTTCAAAGATATACTTGACGGCTCAGGATTCGTTTATAATGTCGTAAGGGGTACAAGCAAATGATGTTTGCCCCTAGTTGATGGGGATAAATGAAATCTTGGGCAAACACAGTTTGCTCCTAGTATAGTAATGATATCTTAAGGTTCTGGGCAAACTGAAAGTTTGCCCCTAGTTTGCAAGGGTCAAGGACCAAGAGCCAGAAAAGCTCGCCTACTTATCCCCAAGTAGGAGTCAGGTCCAAAGTAGTTCAGCCAATTCTTAAAAGAAGGTATTTGAGACATGGCTGAGTGTTTCAGGAATAGTGACCGAACCGAGTATGTTGCCTATGTATCCCCAAGTGGGAATCAGGTCAAGTGTAGTTCCTCGATGACTGGAGGTCTTGAAAGAAAAAAGGAGTCAAGAATTGGGGGGCTTTTCAAGCCATGTCATCAGACAAATTTTCTGAAGCAGGTCACTTATGATAGCGTTGAAAGAAACTAAACTACCTCTCCTTTTTCTTTTCTTTTCTCTTTTTTTTTTTGTTTTTGACCGTAGATTCTTTTCTCCTTCTCACTAGCTAGCCAATTTTACATTTCTCATCATTCATGATACATGCTTTCGGAGTAGGGTTAGCCCTTCAAATCTTTGGGCTTTTTTAAAGAAATTACAAATAAAAGCTTTGGGGATAATTTATGTTTCCGATTTCTCGATCTTCTTCATTCTCCTTCCTCTTGTTCTATTCTTTCTTTCTCTCTAAGGTTTTGACTGGATAGGATCAGGTTCTTGAAAACAACATGCAAAATTTTCTTTTTCTATTTTTTCATGCTTTAACTTTTTCCTAGGCGGTTTTGGGTTTTCATCCTAGCAAGCTTCTTTTTCTTTTGTTTTTCTTTTTCATTTGTGCTCTAACTTTTGCCTAGGTGCCCTTTCGGGTTTTCATCCTAGCGAGCTTCTCTTTTTTTTCTTTTTGATAGAAGTAGTTCATTTGAAACGTTTGGATACCATAAAGGACAAAGTGTACATGGTTTGCAGTTTAGACAGGTTTGAATGGCTCATTTTTCTGGGCTCAAGATTTTGAAATGGGAAGATCAGGGAATTAAACTAATCCCGAGTTACTATCAAACATATATTTTCAAGATTTAAGCAAAAGCATCTCAAGATTTTTAAAGTAAGACTAATCAATTCTTAGCTTTTTTCGGCGTCAGCGTAAAATCAACTTTGATCCTTTCAGGATTCTTTTGAATGCACAAAAAAATATTATTAACAGTGTATTTTTCACATTAATCAGAGAAATGCCATTTTCAGCTTAGAGATTCATTCATTCATGACTAGGCGCATTTAATCAAGCAAATCAAGATTTTATTTCATTACTTCGAAAGAGAAGGATTACAATACTCGACATAGACTCAAACACAACTTGACGATAGGCAGAATCGACAACAAAACTTTAAACTGACTCGACTTGATCTCAAGTGGAGTGTCATTGTGATTTACTTATTTTTCTTAAGCATCCATTTGGCTTTAATAGCAACAGTTCCAAACACCATCATATCATCACCTCCTTTTTAAGCTTTTTAAAGTTCTTCATTCCTCAACAAAGGCAAAAATTCTTTGGCTAATTCTTCAGGCCCATACTTATTGTCTTCAAGGCATCAATCCTCTTCCTTGGCAGATTGCATCATCTCCCCAAGACCAGGCAAAATTACGTGGGACATTGGCTGCCCCAAAGTTGAGATATAAATTGTCAGTTCATAGTGTGTAGACCCTATCTCAAGAGAATTGATATTCTATGGAGGTGGGGGAGCGAGGACACCATTTTCAATCAGGTTCTGAATTTCATGCTTGAGCCTCCAACATCTATCTGTGATATGCCCATGTTCTTGGTGAAAATCGCAGTACAAATAGGTTCTAAATTTTGGCGAAAGCGGATCTAGCTCTGGCCTGGGTTCTAATTTCTCCAAGTACCCTTTTTTTAGCAACCTTTCAAGTGTAGTGCTCAAGGACATTCCCAATTCAAAAAATTCCCTTTTTTCTCTTGACTGCCCTTGGTTCTGACTTCTTCTTGCCGCAGTAGTACTTCGATATTCTTTTTGAAAAGGCTGAGGAGATAATGCATTGACGTTAGCGGACTAATGATAGACTGGCCTTCGATTGTTCGTGCTCTTTTTCTTGATTGTCCCATCTCTGATTGCATCTTTGACGAGTGTACCTATGTCAAACAATTGTTCAAATGTCATGATAGACTGGAAACAGAGCATTTCAAGATACTCAGGCTGCAGGTTCTTGATGATCATTCGGACTTGCTTTTTCTCAGTAGGTTTGCTTGTTATCTGAGCAGCCTTTGCCCTCCAATGAGTAAGGAACCCTGCGAAGGATTCCTTGCACTCTTGCCTAGTGGTTTCCAAATCTCTTGTAGCAATATTGAATGATTGATTTTATGAGTATTGAGCCATAAATGCTCTAGCCAGGGCTTCCCAATCTTTATCCACAACTGATTCTAAGGTCAGATACCATGACAATGTTGCCCCACTCAGAGTTCTTTGAAATAGCACGAAAAAATAGTCAGACCCAATGCCCATGGGCTGTAACACTCCCACATAAAGCCTCATATGGCTCTTTGGATTTCCAATTCCGTCAAACAATTCGATATAAGGCATCTTGAACTTATCAGGGAGTTTTGCTTTTGGAGCTTCACACACACCTTCTACATTGAACATGTGTTTATCAACCCATTTGCTCTTCCTGATCACACTCTCTAGCTTATCGATGTTAGCCAATTTATCCTGAGTCTCCTGATCTAGCTGAACCATTGGTTAAACTGTCTCCCCAAAGTCTTCTCCCTCATGATTCACTGGATGCGGTGGTGGTGGCATATTGGTTAGCTGCTCAATCATTCTCATCATAGTGGCAAGTTGTTCTCAATTCTGTTCTCTGCTCTGATCCAACACAGTTTGCATTGCGGTCAACCTGGCTTCCATATCAATTTTGTACGCCATATCCTCAACTCTAGTCGACTCGGTTGTTCCTTCCTCAAACCCTAATCTAAGCAAATGGCTGTTCGGAGCTCTAATCCAAGAGGGAGTACAACTTTTTGGTCCTATCTTCTCTTCTAGTTTATTAGGGATTTTCAAATAATTAGGTATCTTTATTGCAAAAGAATTCTCAAAGAATGATATAAAGTGGATTTAAAAAGATGGAAAATCAAAGATGGAAAATCTTTTCCTTGTCAAAAACATTTTCTAAAATCAAAGAAATCTTTCTAAGAAAAAGAAGTCACTTCAAGTTTCAAAATTCTAAGGAAAACAAATCTTTTTCTTTTTAAAAGTATATTAGAGGCGTCGCACTCGTGAGTCATTTATGCAATGCTCGTGTAGTGTATGTAATGCAGATGAAATGCAATCTAATCTAAATGCAGTGCACCTTAATGTAGCTTAGACCTAGCATATTAGCACATAGACACATAAGATTCCTTGAGTATGCTAATCACCCTACTAATCCAACCAGTATCCGAGGATTTTTTTTTAGCTTTGAAATTCTTGATGGCCCAGGTTTGCAAAATTGAATTTTTCATGCAAATCTTGAAAGAAAGGGGGAGATTTGTAATTTTCAAAAGCACTTTTGAACCATCAATGCCTGAGGTGTGAAATCATGATTCTTTAAAATCGCGGTAGAAATTTAAATTTTCTAAAATCTGAGAGGAGAATTTTGAAATTGAATCATCAAAGTGTGAAATCATGATTTTTGAAAACCAAGGTAGGAATTTTGAAATTCTCTAAAATCTAGGGAAAAGTTTTATTTATTTATTTTTTGGAAAGGATTTTGTGAGAACGAATTTCAAAGTGAATTTACAAAAGGGATATTCCTGGAATTTTCAAAAAACTTGGGTTTCAAAGAAGTGCTTGTATTTAAAAAAAAATTCAAAAATCGTCTGCGAATAATGATTAGATGTTCAGATAAAGACCATACTCCCCTAGAGGAATCTACTATACAAGATTTGATGATGCCTTCGCATACACATCCTCATCATCCACATAATACCTTACGGGCAAACGCAAATAATTCATCACATCGTCCTAATCAAAGATGATAATCAAGATCCTAATTGAAGGGTTCTACAGAAACGATATGCAAAGGCCGGGTTTTAGTCTCGTAAAGGGTCCATTAGCAAGCTTAGCGGTGTTGGTGACCGCCTCCCCGAGGGTGTGTTGTTCACACATGGGCTCTATATACCGCATGTGGTACAAGGCTAACAGTGACTACATGCTACCAAAGTCTCTTGACAAATGAAGGAAAGAGGGCCCTCCATCCTCAAGGCAATGGTCTCAAGTAGTCGCGGAGAAAGAACAATGTAAGTGCAAATGCAGGCAAAAACAACACGATTATCCAATTAATAACAACGATATTTATTGGCTCAAGTCAAACCCTCAAAGACCAAGAAACCATAAGTTTCATGTTCAAATCCACAATAGAGTTGCCAGGTTGTGGATGCATGGGGGGGGGGGGTGTTCCTGTCGTTCCCTCGATAATGTCTCGGGACGGATCCAAGGAGCACACTTCGAGCAACTAGAACTCCTCACGCAATCCTAGAGACAAAGAGTCGCAACCTAATTTTTATAGGAAATTAGAAAACCAAATTTGACTCTCCCAAAATTGAGTAAGGTTACTCCCCCTTCATTAGCAGAAGCAAGGTTCAGGGGTCTTGGTACGAGAGGGGAAGGAGCCCGAGCACGACTAAAGCACCCCTCCTCGCCCTACCGAATGGTAGGCCTTGATTAAAATATGCTTGTTCTGAATTCATAATAGGTGTTGTTTCCTCAAACATACTAGATAATATATAAATGGCCAAAAGAACATTTAATGAAAATCATTTTAAGAGATTAAATCAAGTAGCAATCGGATGCACATACAATACAAGAGAGAGGTATACTCATAGTGGTAGGTCCCGCCTGGGACCAATGAAATAAAGGAAATATGTCATGATCTGCAAGAGGGAACAAGAAGACTTACATTAGGTTGACTAAAGCGGGGTAGCAAAAAGCAAAAAGAAAGGAAACGTGTAATGCAATCATACAACATGTCAACAACCTTAGATAAGATGTCTCTATCATATAAACACATAAACGGAGACTATCCTAAAGGAATCGTGTCGTTTGAAAACAAAGTTGTGAACCTAGAAAAATTCTAAGAGAAAGGGTAGAGATAGTACATGATACATGGGCACTAAGCCACTTGTAGACGAGGCGAACCCATAAATCGAAATCCGGATCCACGGTATTCAATTTTTTGCACTAAGAAACCAAGGAATACCCAAGCGTTGAAAAAATACAAGCAAGCAAATGACATGCATGAGGAACAAGAAGAAATTGTCATCAATCAAATTTCTAGATTCAGCAACATATAATGAATCCTATCAAAAGTATCTTAAACGTGAGTTGGGTTAAAACCCTTTTGCATAAAGTTAGATACATATGTTAGGGAACCTTTCAAAAAGTAGGACCACATTAGCATTTTTGAAGTTAGAGAAATAAGAGTTTTGGGAACAGTGGATCAGGACTGTCCACTGTTCTTGTAAAAATCATAATTAATTCTACAACAATCATATGAAGCTCTATTTTGTGTCAAAAGAAAGCTATTTCATTGTAGTTTATGCCAAAAATAATCCCATAAACATTTGATGATCACAAGGTCTCTACAAAATCATTTGAACCAGACTCTGTTATTATGGAAATTTGGTATCATTTGACAAAGGAATGCAAGACAATAGAAGTTCATGAATCATGTTAATTAAATTGATCTAGGCTTTTAATCTCTTATCCATTCATCCTAGATGATTTCTAAACCAAGTTTTATTCATCAATTTTTGTTGAGTGATCAAGATATGACCATTTTGTATAATAATCAAGATTGTAGTTAATCTTAGAAAATTCCAGAATAGTTGTATCAACTTCAAACGCTTAGAAAACGATCTTAACTTGATCGTATGCTCACAATTTTACATCGGCATATAGATAAATGAGTTAGGAATCATCCCCAAAAAAGTGGATCATCGATAACTATTGTAGATTTTCTGAAATTCAAGCACAAAGAGACTATATTCAAATCTGTCAAATGATTTATCAACAATTTCTAAAAATAGCATATGAATCCTAATGATTCTCAAAACGGATCGAATGTAAGCTAATTCATCAAAATTTATCCTGAAATTTCAAAATCCATCAAACTATGGGTTTTGATGGACCAATTCTTATAGACAAAACCAATCCATTTTGCTGAATTTTTAATATTTCATTTTAAAGTGTGAAAAAAACATCTTAGGTGATGGTTGAAGCTTATTAGAGAGATCAAACTCATAGATCAACTTGATTATCATGATTCCCAATCAATTTACCCCGCAAATTCTATGAAGAACTTTAGATACTGGATCAAAGGGACTTACAAATATCCTATTGGAGATGAAATTCAATAGGAACAATCAAGATAAGGCATGAACATAGGAATCATCCTTTTTATAGATCATACTTCCAAACCATCTTAGAATTCAAAGTAGATACATATATATAATCATGTATACATGGATCTAAACTAAATAGAAAAATTAATTCAAACTTGAAAATCAAAGTGAAAATTAAATCTCTAATTATGAAGTATAACAAAATCATGGAGGATTTGGATTTAGTTATGTGGGTGTGTGAAGAACAAGAGAAGAAGATGAGTGTTCTAACAAAAGAAAATAAAACTAAACTAGATCCAAACCTTATTGATCTATATATAAAAGTAAGAATTAGAGATGAATTGTGATGTTTACCTCTTGGAGGATTCTCAATTATGTATTCAAAGCTGATTTGAAGAATCTTCTACTTCAAGTGTTCTTCATGCACTCATCCATGGTGGAAGTTAAGGGAGGCAATTGAAGTCAAGCTTATTCATTAATTCTCTAATCTAACTATCTTGAGATTTGTTTTAAGGGAATTCCATTCATAATTCACTACTCTCTCTCTAAAATTCTCTCAAATTCAAAGTATATGTGATTGTATCTTCAAGTATATTCAAGGTGTATTCAATATTATTCAAGATTATCTCATATACGATACATGGGATCTATATAGAGAGTTTTGAAAACTTAACTCTTAAATTTTAGGGTTAAAAGAGGGATTTTAGAGATCAAAAACGGGTTAAAATGGCCATTTTAGTGCCTAAACGTAGTTTCTGGGCAATTTCCTCGCAGTGGGAAGCCTCTGGAAGGGTCTGGAACTCAAAAGGCATGATGGAGGGGGAAACTTATAGGTGGTAGCTAAAGGGGGACCTGCCACCCCACATGTGGGACCCTTGATCTACTATTCTTGGTCCTCTGGTTGCCCTTATGTCCTGTTTTTTAAAACTACGTGCATTGCTTTTCCAGATTTTCGTAAAAATGCTTTATGGTATTCAAAATCATCCATTTATGTACTGTTGGAAAGCTATCGAGTTGAATTTTAGTATAAAAATATTCCAGGAGGATTTGAAATAAGAATGAAGTTCAATTGAAGTCTAGAAGTCTTCCAGAACTTTCATCATCTTTTTGAAATCAAACGACTCCTTTTTCAAAATTGCTTTTCAATGTGCATCGATTTTGAATTTTTCTTTAAAATTGAATCTCTGGATACCTAGAATATAATGTTTAGAACACTTCATGTTCATATAGCCCTGAGTGAATATGAATTCTGAGAGACGATTTTGACAAAACCGGGATTTTATGTTGGAAAATGACTTTTCTGAGCTTGAAGTCAATTTCTGGAGTTTGATCTATCGATTATGTGGAATCAAGTACCTTCCACGGGGCACTTTTCATCATTGAATCCTCCAAGACATTATTCACTCTAAATCCTATCAGTGTGGTCAAAATTGGGTGTCTACAGTTTGCCCCTCTTTGGCAAAGCTTGTTGTGAACAACATGAACTTGCAAGTGAGTGTCAAAGCCAGAAGGCACCCAATAACCATAATGGGAGGTTTTAGGAAAAACAAAAGTCTGTAATTATCAAGAAATTCAAAATCTGAGAAAATCAAGAAATTTTGAATACAAAAATATAGTGCAATGCTGGGTAGATGCTAAGAAGTCGAAGCTGCTGCTGGTCGGGCTCCGCTAGAGCTGCCTATGTATCCTTTCCAAGAATAAGACTAGGGCATAGTCCAAGTATGCAAGAGGATAGAGAACACACACAAACAACAATATAGATGAAATGCTTCTATCCTAGGATGCTGATGCAGTATGAAAACGTGAATGTGCAAGTGCTGGAGGAATCGTCCCTAAAAGTTCTAGATGCAGAATTTAATGAAAAGAATGCGACGACTCTCTCTAACAAACGGCATAAATTTTTATTTTATGATACTTTAATGATCTTTTTACATAAAGTAGAGGGTGTTTAGAATCTTCAACGATAAGCAGAAGCTGAGACTGAGGGTTCGTCTTTGATGATTATTAGTACAATTCTCAAATGCAGAGGTCATCTCCTTTTGATGACTTCATAGAAGGCGTCTTCTATATGATGACTTCGTGAAGTAGAAGGCATCTCCTTATGACAACTTTCTAAAGTATAGGGCATCTCTTTACGACGACTTTCAAAGGTAGAGGGCATCTTCCATACGATGACTTCATAGAGGGTGTTCCTAACTACAACTTTCTAAAGTAGAAGGCATCTCCTTACGACGAATTTCTAAGATAGAGGGCATCTCTATATGTTGACTTCGTGAAGTAGAGGGCGTCTCCTTTCGACAAATTTTTGAAGTAGAGGGCATCTCCTTACGATGACTTTCAAAGATAGAGGGTATCTCCTTACAATGGCTTTTAAAGGTAGAGGGCATCGTCCGTATGATGACTTTGTGAAGTAGAGGGCGTCTCCATACGATGACTTTTTGAAGTAGAGGGCATTTCCTTTTGATGACTTTGTTAAGTAGAGGGCATCTCCTTACAATGACTTTCTGATGTAAAGGGCGTCTCCTTACAATGACGTCTCAAATGTCGATGGCGTCCAAATGTTGGCTCTTAAAAGTTGAGGGCGTCTCCAAATGACGACTTTCAAAATTTGATGGCATCTCCTTACGACGGCATTTTAGTAGATGCTTCTGCTAGCTCGATCGATCCAACATTTCTTCTGAATAAAGGTACAACAGATGCTAATTCAAAAGTGTTCATAGATTATGATCCATCTCTGAAGGTTGACAAGTGCCAATTTCCTGCAAAATAACTGATTTAGCGGATACTCATTTTGATTCATGGATTCATGAGATATACCCTTCCTCTAGAGCTAATTCTGACGATATCTGAAAGTTCTCTACTGGGGAGATTCTAGGATTCTGAGATGCAAGTAAAAGGCTTATATCTGGAGGCTCTGTTGATTCAATCTGAGACTCATATCGGTGCTTTGACCAGCTCAAACATCCTTGCAAACTCATCGGGCCTAGTCTGACCCTTTCTAAATCAATTCTATTTCTCATCAACTACTAGATTCTTCTACAAAACACTTCATTCTGATCATAATTGATTGATGTAATGTCTGTGTTTGGAACTTCTGCTCGTACCACCTTTGGATGCTCTTAAAATTTGAAAATTCATTATAGATCACTCTAGACCCACACACTCGAGATCATGACAAACTAGATGACGATAGACTAGACCATGATAGAGGTTGACAAACGTTGACATAGGAAGATGGCACTCTTGACACTGAAATAGAAATTTGGAGGAGAAAACTCAAATTTTCCTAACTTAATGTGCGTTTGTCATGTTTGACGTATCTCTTTGCTTTTCATGTGCACTTCTCATCTTAGTGCGATAATACTCAGCTGATAAAGTAATGCCTTCAAAATACTCCATATGGATCTCAATAAATTGTTTTGCTTTCTCTGAAATGTGCTTTGAATTAGTGCCTTAGCTTATAGAATAAGAGACAATTCATTTCAAATGTTTTCAAATATATACTTGACGGCTCAGGATTCGCTTATAATGTCGAAAGGGGCTTAAGAAAATGATGTTTGCTCCTAGTTGATGGGGATAAATGAAAGATTTTGCCCCTAGTACGTAAATGACATCTTCAGGTTTTGGGTGTGCCCCTAGTTTGCAAGGGTCAAGGACCGAGAGCCAGGAAAGCTTGCCTGCTTATCCCCAAGTGGGAGTCAGGTCCAAAGCAGTTCGAGCAATTCTTGAAAGAGGTATTTGAGATGTGACTGAGTGTTTCAGTAGTAGTGACCGAACTGAGTAGGTTGCCTATGTATCCCCAAGTAGGAATCAAGTCAAGCATAGTTCCTCGAAGGCTGGAGGTCTTGAAAGAAAAAGGAGTCAAGAATTGGGTGGCTTTTCAAGCCATGTCATTAGACAAATTTTCTGAAGCATGTCACTTGTGGTAGCGTTGAAAGAAACTAAACTGCCTCCCCTTTTTCTTTTCTTTTCTCTTTTTTTTTTTTATTTTTGTCGGTTGATTCTTTTCTCCTTTTCACTAGCCAGCTAATTTAACATTTCTCATCATACATCATACATGTTTTCGGAGCAAGATTAGCCCTTCAAATCTTTGGGCTTTTTAAAGAAATTACAAATAAAAGCTTTGGGGATAATTTATGATCCCGATTTCTTGATCTTCTTCATTCTCCTTTCTCTTCTTCTCTCCTTTCTTTTCTCTCTAAAGTTTTGACTGGCTAGGATCAGGTTCTTTAAAATAACACGCAAAATTTTCTCTTTCTTTTTTTTCATGCTGTAACTTTTGCCTAGGTGTCCTTTTGGGTTTTATCCTAGCAAGCTTCTTTTTCTTTTGTTTTTCTTTTTCTTTTGTACTCTAACTTTTGCCTAGGTGCCCTTCGGGTTTTCATCCTAGCGAGTTTCTTTTTTTATTTTTATTTTTTTTTTGTATTTTTGGGAGAAGTAGTTCATTTGAAATGTTTAGCTACCATCATGGACAAAGTGTACATGGCTTGCAGTTTAGACAAGTTTGAATGGCTCATTTTTTTGGGCTCAAGATTTTGAAATAAGACATCCAAAATTTAGTCTTTCCATTGGTTCCACTGGCTGAAGCTTGAATTCAGCTAACACTTCTAATGCTCTCCATTCTCGAATTAGTAATGCAGCGATTACTAGTCGAGGTTTATGACTCAAAGCATCTGCCACAACATTTGCTTTACCTGGATGGTATTGTAATAAAAAGTCATAGTCCTTGAGTATCTCCATCCATGTTCGTTGTCACATGTTTAACTCCTTCTGAATGAGCAAATACTTCAAACTCTTATGATCGAAAAACAGATCAAACTTCTCTCCATAGAGATAGTGCCTCCAAATCTTTAATGCAAACACTATTGCTGCTAATTCCAGATCATGCATAGGATAATTCTTCTCATTTACCTTTAACTGTCTTGATCCATATGCAATTACATTCCCGTCCTGCATAAGCACACAACCAAGTCCTTGGTGCGATGCATCACTATAGATCACATACCTTTCTCTACTCTTAGGTATCGCAAGTACCGGTGCAGAAGTCAATCTTTCTTTTAACTCCTAGAATGCACCCTCATGCTTGTCTGTCCATTCGTACTTTATTTCCTTCTTCGTCAAATTTGTCAAAGGTCCCACTAGCTTGGAGAATCCTTCTATAAATCTTCTATAATATCCTGCTAAACCGAGTAAACTTCTAACCTCTGTAGCATTAGTTGGTCTATTCCAGCTTAAGACTGCATTGATCTTAGATGAGTCTACTGAAATACCATCTTGAGATATAACATGTCCCAAGAATTTGACTTCCCGTAGCTAAAATTCACACTTGTTGAACTTTACATACAACTTATTATCTTTGAGTGTTTGCAAAGCAATTTGTAAGTGTTCCTAGTGATCTTCCTCTGTCTTTGAGTAGATCAAGATGTCATCGATAAACACTATAAGAAATTTATCCAGATATGGTCTGAATACTCTATTCATTAAGTCCATAAATATTGCTGGCACATTCGTCAAACTGAAAGGCATAACCAAAAACTCGTAATGCCCGTATCTCGTCCTGAAGGCAGTCTTCGATACATCCTCTGATCGAACTAAAAGTTGATGATATCCCGAATGTAGATCGATCATTGAAAAGATCATTGATCCTTGCAACTGATCGAATAGGTCATCTATCCAAGGTAGCGGATATCTATTCTTGATCGTTACCTTATTCAACTCTCTGTAGTCTATGTAGAGTCGAAGTGTTCCATCCTTCTTCTTCACAAACAGAATTGGTGCTCCCCAAGGTGACGTACTCAGCGCACAAATCCTAGACCTTCAAGTTCTTGGACTTGCTTCTTCAATTCCAACATCTTAGTTGGTGCCATTCTATATGGAGTCTTGGAAATAGGCAATGTTCCAGATACTAGCTCCATACAAAAGTCTATCTCTTATTTTGGTGGAAGTCCTTTAATATCTTGAAATACATCCTGAAAATCTTGTACATTAGGAATCTAATCCATCTTGAGTTCCGTATTCGCGCTCTCGATTGTAGCTAATCCACTTGTTAAGAACATATCGCTCATCAGTTGACAATGAAATCTAATCGTCAGATATCCTGGTATCGGAAACACAATCATCCTAGTAGGGTAATCCAAATTGGCATCGTACTTAGTCAACCAATCCATCCCTAGGATAACATCGAACTCTAACATTGACAGAACTACCAAGTTTGCTGGAAGATTCCTAATTCCCAAAGTTAGTGGACAAACCTTATATACTTTACCCAGCTTAATAGTCACTCCCAAAGATGACATAGCATTAAGAGCTGGCTCAAGTATCTAGAGTTCTAAACCTAACTGACGCACAATCCTTATAGCAATAAAAGAACGTGCCACTCCAGTATTAAATAAAACTTTAACTAGACTATGAAAGAGTACAAGCATACCTTTTAAATGCTGTTGTTCATCAGCATTAAAACCTGCTTCTCTCGGGATTATTGTATTCATTATTGTCTGATCTGGGGGTTCTTGTATCCCTTAAATTTGTGCCCTGTAGTATCCTCCTCGTGGTGCACAACAATCCCTGCTTAAATGTCCTGGCTTATTGCAATTGCGACATATAATATCTGGCCTGCGATTAGATCTATGGGCAGTGCAGTTCCTTGCAATATGTCCTGGCTTTACATAGTTAAAACATCATCTACTGTTGTTTGGCGGGACTGTTAGCAGCGCTTGAGGTTGTGATCCTTGCATTCACTGCACCATTGATGACTTAGTGTTCATAGTTCAAATCAAACTTTGATAGATGACTCTAGAAAGAATCTAGATCAAAATATGATGGTGGTCATCAAAACAATACCAAATTATTGTGGAAGTTCGTGGATTTAGCCTTAGAGGATCTCCATCATAAACTTCATAAGTGGATCTAGCAAAAGAATCTCAAAGACTTATTCAATCCTATGAACTTTGAATATTAGAATTCACTGGAACTTGATAATCAAACCATAAAATGAACTTGATCAATGTCCGTTTCTGTCATGCCCCTGAAAGCAAAAATAGAGAAAAATAAAATTTCCTTTTTGGATTTGTAGGGAATGACTAGTGAAGTCACTGAATTGTCCATACCACACAGTCCAACCAACAGTAAGTAAGGAGAACAGTGACATAAACAACTGAGTATATTACAAACATATTAATTATTACAGCAGAGTTCTAAAAGCGGAAATACTAAAACATTAGGGCAACATATGCCAGATTACAAAACGTAATGCTAAGTCTGATAGAAAATAGAACTAATATCTATCTACGACTCTTTAATTGGCATAGACGTAATTTTCAGTGTAGTAGCCTTCTCCAGCATACTCATTCTTAGTGGGGCATCCCTTTGGGTATTCCTCTTCTGGGTAATAGCAATCGTCGTAAGCTCCATCACCTACAGTGTTAGGAACAGGGTAGTCTGGATGGGGAATGTCTAGGCATAAACGCAGTTAGCTTACTGAAATCTAAGTGAATAGAAACTAACACAGTATCATAAGTGTAATGATTTAATTAGTTAGGAAGGTCATAAAGTGTAGTTCTTATAATAGTATCTTTCTCTTCTATTCCAAATCCATTAGTTGATCACATACGTCTTCTAGACCAAGACTTACAACATATAACTCATCAATGAAGAGACTAGATTGTCATACTCCTGGATACACCAATGCTCTAGCTACTGCGTTTGAGATACATATTCACAATCCACCATAAGTCATAGACATGATTTGTCTACCGTGTTCGAGAATGCATATTCACAGTCCACCATAAGTTATAGACACCACGTCAGTCCATCCCCTGTCTTATTAGGACATATGAACAGTCCTCCGCACGTCAGGGATCTAATGCTTTGAGCAAAGATCCATCAATTCTATTACCATGACTTAACAACATCTACTAGTAATCCCTGTCCACCACATTTTAGGACATATTAATAGTCCTTCTTGTAGGATATATAATTGGATTACTAGCTATGTTAGGGCTATTGGTCCGGTCCACTGCATTTTAAAACATATTAACAGTCCTCGGCCTTATAGGATATATGATTGACCAATTGCCCATCGCCGTAATTTTCCTAAAACTTTGCAAACCTACTTAACGTTTCTCTATCACAGATACATGACATTCCCATGTTTCTTGACTATTCTGATTGAAATGAATATATATCAAACCCGATTAGAATTGACATTTACTAACGTTTCAAACCTGAATACGTTACTCGCAATGTTATCTCATAATCGCATCTCATTACCTCTTTATTCAACAGTATTGCATTTAGGAAGTATGAAACAATAATTTAAACACTAAGCAGTATCTATCATAACCAATAGGAAACATTAATGTTCTGTAAGTTTCAATCAATTGAAACCGATTCAATCGAGCTTTAATCTGATTGAAGCATTTCAATCGATCGAGGTAAAAGTATTTTCAATCTATTGATATCATTTCAATTGATTGAACCAAGTTCAACCACTTGAAAGTCTTCTTCCCCAGAAACTAAGCAGTGATGCTCAGAATGGCTAGAGGTGCTTTGGGTCCATTTTCCAAAACTCATAAAACAATACACCTAAGCTATTGAGTGTGTTTAGAACTTACCAAACTAATCAAGGGGTGTTGGGTTAGCTTAAGCTTGCCTCCAATGGCCTCTCTCTCTCTCTCCTCTTCCTTCCTTCTATCTCTACTCTCTTTCTATCTCTTCTTCTCCTTCTTCTTCTCATCTCTTTTCTCTCTCTCTCTCTCTCTCCTAGAAATAATATATATAGAGTGTATATGTGTATATATAAAATGTGTATATCCCTCCTTCTCTAAGTTCTCTTAGGTTCAACAACCTCACGCACTTATGAACTGAACATATATATAGAGAGAATGAGGTGCAAGGTGGCAGCTTCAACATGAAACTGGGGAAAAGGTTGCAAACATTTTCATTCGATTGAAGTATGTTCAATTGATTGAGAACAAGTGGCACAAGTTTGATCGATTAAGTTAAGTTAAATCGATTGGGAAGGGTCCACGTCTTAGTATTTATGTTGATAGAGTTTCAATCAATTGTAAAGGGTTCAATTGCTTGAGAATGTTCAATGTCAATCGATTGAAAGATGTTCAATCGATGAGAAAGACACAAGGTTAATCGATTGATAGAAGTTCAATTGATCGAGAACAAAATTATAGGTATGGTAAAGGCAATTATATAGAATCTCATTTATTTATATACATACAAAAATACAGGTATTACGTCATCCACCACTTATTAAAAGATTTTATCCTCGAAATCTGAAGTAGTAGAGTTAAAATAAAAATGGAAACTTCTCGCTCATCTTTGACTCTAGTTCCCATGAAGCTTCTCCTTCATCGTGATGCTTCCACTATATCTTTACTAACAGAATCTCCTTATTCCTGATCTTCTTGATTCCTTGATCCAAGATTCTCAAGGGTCCTTCGCTGAACGTGACATTGTCATTAAACTTTATATCCTTGAAGTTGATCTCATGCGCTGGGTTATGGGCATACTTCCTTAGCATGCTGATGTGGAACACATTATGCATACTTGACATCTTCGTTGGTAATGCCAGTCTATAAGAAACCTTTCCAATGCACTCCAAAATCTTAAATGGTCTGATGAATCGAGGTGATAGCTTGCCTCTCTTCTGTCCAAATCTTAAGATACCTCGAACATGTGAAACTTTAAGCAGTACATAACCCCCCATGGTGAACTCTAAGTCTTTGCGTCTCTTGTTAGCAAAACTCTTATATCTGGTCTAAGCCGTCTTCATCTTCACTTATACAGCTTAAATATTCTTGCTAGTTTCTCATACCATTTCTAGCCCAAGAAGTTGAGTATCTTCGACTTCAGCTCAACATAATGGTTATCGGCATGGCCTTATGTACAATGCTTCAAACGACGCCATTCCTATGCTCATATGGTAGCTGTTGTTGTAGGTAAATTTGATCAATGGTAGGTACATCTCCTAAGCACTCTTGAAATCAATGATGCAAGCACGTAGCATATCTTCCATCACTTAATTAGCTCATTTAGTCTTTTCATTAGTTTGCAGATGAAAAGCTGAACTCAAGTTTAGTGTAGTTTCCATTATTGTTTAGAGACTCTTCCAAAATTCTGTGGTAAAATACGAATCTTGATTCGACACAATTGAGATAGGTACATCGTGTAGTCATATAGCTTGTTATAGATACATCTGACTCAGGCGTTTTACTGGGTACATCATACTATAGGTGATAAAATGCACCGTCTTCATAAGTTGATACCCAAATAGCGTCGTGGTTTTGCTGAGACCTTGGCAAGCCTACCACGAAATCCATAGTTATATGTTCTCATTTCCATCAGGGAATTGGTAATGGCTGTAGAAGTCTAGGTGGTTCTGGTATTCTGCCTTCACTTGTTTGCAAGTAAGACACTGAGATACATACTCAGTTTCTTTTCATTTCATTCCCTCCCACCAAAAATTTCACTTCAAGTCCTTGTACATCTTTGTACCTCTAGGGTGTATTGTCATTCGTGACTTGTACGCTTCGTCCAATACATCTTTTCAGAGATTGTCTTGGTTAGGCACACAGAGTCTACCTTTACATCGTAAAGCCCCATCTAATCCAATACTCCAGACTTTCTATTCCTTCACTGACATCTTAGTGAACCATAACTTTAAGTCTTCAGTTGTTCGTTGAGCCTCTACGATACGGCTAATTAGAGACAGTTGGATAACTAGACATCTAATATGTTGTCCTTTTCCTGATTCTATTGGCCAAAGGTCAAACTCAGCTAACATCTCCAATGCTTTCCATTCTTGAATCGATAGGGCAAGGATTACTAGTTGAGGTTGATGACTTATAGCGATAGCCACAACATTTGCTTTACCCAAATGGTTGTAACACCAGCTCATTTATCTGTATTTATCTATATATGGATATATTTGAGTATTTTTGTATTTGTATATGTGAGTTACGATTGTTTATGAATGAACATTGTTGATAGTTAGAATGGATGCTTATTTCCTTAACACTTGAACTCTTATAGCAATAGAAGTTTTGCTGAACCAGGAGCCCCGAGCGCTAGAGCGCTCGAGACTGGAGCACTCGAGCCAGCACGAGCCCTCGAGCTAAAAAGTAATAAAATGACTATTTTTCCCTTGGGCTTGGAAAACATGTAAATATCCAATGTTTCCCAGCATTTATTACATTTGTTAACTCTATTTTAAGAGAGCTTCTTTAAGAGAGAACCTTGAGAGCTTACACATACACACATACATTTATACTTTATACTTGTATGTCCCTCATTCACCATCCATAACCTTTATTTCATGATTGTACACACACATTTCACTACCATGATGTTCTGGGGTTGAGTCTTAGGGAAATCAAGAAGAGGAAGAGGATTCAACACTCTTGAGCTTGAAGGAAGTTGCATTTAGAGCTTGATCATCTCATAATCTTCATCAGTTCCATCATTTTACTCATCCTAGCTAAGTGAGTACCCCTACTCATTCTTAAAACATGTTTTCTTAAGTTGAATTATGATCCATGGCCATGCATATGTTATAATTGAAGTAAAAATGAAGTTATGTTGGTGAACTAACTAATCTGCTGGTATATTGTCAAACGTGAGCGCTCGAGCTCTCGCAAGCATTTGAGCCCAACGAGCAAGCCAGGCCTGAGGGCTCGAGAAGCCTGAGTGCTCGAGTTCAGTAGTATTTTAAAGAATGAGTTATTGCATGTTAGTTTTATGTTGATCCATAATATGTTGGTTATATTATGTGCTCTGAAAGTTTTACCTTTGAGATATACCTATCATATGTGTTTGCATGTGCTTGAATGAAGTTGTACTATATGCTAATTGAGTAGTATTTTCTAAATGCACAACTTATGTAATGAAAGGATAAAGATTTTGAGAATTAGCAAAGGCGAGCGCTCAAGCTCACCTGAGCGCTCGAGCCCACTATTTTTTTAATGAACATGTTCTCTATAGTAAGTTAATGACAAACTAAACTAGTAAGACTTGTACATGCAAGGTGCGCAAACTTCGATAATGATAATGCTAAAAGTACAGGAATATGATATCTCGTAATAATGCACATTTAACGACTTGTACTGTGCACATAGTTATGTATGAGAGCTGCGTTAATGTTGATATCGATATCTATAACAAAGAAGATATAATGAAAGTTAATAACAAGTTGATCATATCCATTGGTCTGGTTCTTATGTCTCGAGGACCATGCTATTATGTGAGTGCTACTCAAGGCCAAGTCAGGCATGTATGTCAAATAAAAGGCCAAGTTGGGCAATTGATATAGTAATACCTTGTCGGTACTATCATAAAACGAGTACTCGACCATTTGGGCAGTACGAGTAAGTCAGTTAAGTCTGTCGGAACAAGATGGGGTTACCTAAGGCCAAATTAGGCATAGTTAAAATGGCCAAGTTGGGCATAGTTAAAAGGTAACCTAATGGTCATAAGGCGATAATGTTCCCATGGTTGAATGGAATAAGATGGGGTTACCCAAGGCCAAGTTGGGCATAGTTAAAAGGCTAAGTTGGGCAACGTTTAAAAGGGTAACCTAATGGCTGTAAGGCGACGATTTTCTAGGCCCAACAACATTTGTACCAAATTGCATGCAAAGTGTCAAGTCGGTAATCTAAAACTAGTCGAGTCATAAATTGTTGAACCTATGGTTCGAAGTTTAGTATTCAGTCAGTTTGGGTTGGACAGACAGTTCAAGGTGACCAATCAGTCGATGTCAGTTATATCTCACAGTGTGAGTATTGTCAATGAATGTATCCTAACTTACGTAACACGTCAAGATTGAGAATTTAAAGACTTAACATACTGATTACAAAGTATAATAAGGGAATGGTTTTACTTATCAACAAGATTTGCAATGTTTTCAGAGCTTGTTCGAGTGTAGTAGTTTTGGAAATTACTAGAATGATTTTCATTTTCAAAAATCCAACAACTGGGTAACTCTACATCCTTCCACATAATAGTCTTAGGAATTTGGATGTTAGCATGATCAGAACTTCCTAACATAAGTAAAGTCTGATTCTTAGGACTTTTAATTAAAGCATGAACATTAAGATTACTTCGAATACATTTATAATAAATTCTATAAATTAAAGCAAGAGCTTGTGAACCACTATGCATATTAGTTATTTCACCAGCAGTTTTAATATTTAATGTCAAAGCTTTTAACAAGTGGGGGTCACTAAGACTTATGGTAAAGTCGGGGAAACAATTAAAATGAACTGGTCCATCATGAAGACTGGATTCCATAATTCCCATTATACTAGTACTAAAATTTAAAAATCTAGCATCTCTAAGACATAATAAAATTGAAGAATTTATTCCTTTAATATTAAGTGGTTTAACTGCAACTTGTATTAACCATATGTGAATGAAGTTGTAACCATCAGATCTATGTTTTCTAGTTGACTCTTTACTAAGGAGTTGACATCTTTCATGTTCTTTGTTAATACTATAGGTTTTTTCTATAGTTGTAACATTATAATCAGTTCTAAAACTAAGGAAAGTTGACTTGTAAATTTCTCTAGTGGAAATCTTAGGGATGGTCCAATCACTATAATCTTGGTTGACTTCTTCATACCTATGTTCTTCTTCATTAATTATGTCTGGTAAAGTGGGATAAGAGGTTCTAGAGCTAGAACCTATTGATGAATTTGATCTCAATAGTCTATCCATCTTAAAGGGTTTAATCAAAACAAAATACTTAATCTAAGATATCCAGCAGACACATACCTAAGAAGACTCATACCCTTTGTCCTCCGCTCACGCCCGTCTTACGCTCCCTTCTGTAGGCCTTACTGTTTGGTAGGATCCTAATCAGGTGATCTCTCAGCCTAGGTGGTCTTTTGCAAATATCTTTTGAGAAAGAATTTTGAAAATCAAAAACACAAAAAGAAGGAATGACTACAAGAACAAACACACCATCGATCGAACCTCAGAGAACATGATTATTTTATGTTGTTTTGTATATGAACAATTTAGTTGTTTAAATGTTGTACTATGATTACACATGCTGATATTATTAAACTGGATGGTAGAATAGAACATGACTGCATGTTAATAACCAGTAAATGAGTCAATATGATAAATACAGAGTATGTGGTAATTCCTGTATCTTGAGCATGAGCATTGCATGACTTGTGGTCAGCATGCATAGGATAGTAGTATGAAGGAATACGAGATTATAATGAGAATTGGGAGATGAGCCTTTATGTGGAACAATATGATATGTGTATTTTGGATCTGTGGGATCAACGACTGATGAACCTAGTGGATGTGGGATGATTAGAGTTCCTAGTGCACCTCTCATTGTTGAAGACGTCCAGTGATGCATGTGCACTGTTGAAGACGTCCAGTGTAGCATTGACGATTGTATCCGACTAATGCCCTAATATATTATCACCGTGTAGATGACCAATGAGAGTGTACACATCGTAGAAGACGTCTAATATGTCGTTTCCATCATTTATAGATAGGATGTACCATGTAGATGACCAGTGTGGCCTACTAGCTAAGTTATGTTGTATCGATGTATGGATATAGATTGGTATTATGGTATCGATGCATGGATATAGATTGGTTTATTGATAGGATGTACCATGTAGATGACCAGAGTGACGTTATTGATAAGAGGTTATATTATGGTATTGATAAAATGCCATCATCTTTGAATATAAAGCTCAGTGTCACCCGGAACTATGTCGAAGAAGGATTGCTTTACTCCCTCAGTGTTCGGCATTAGGTTCATGGCCGCGAATGGAGGGTAAATTCGAACAAACTTTTTAAAATTGCTTTATTCCTTCTTTACAACCAAAGTGTACTGAATTGATCGATATTATTATTCTTGAATTCTCTGCTCTTTATTGACAATTCAAATGTTTATTTATGATTTTATGATCCTTTTCAGGCTGATGGAAAGAGGATGGCTGCGAAACTTCGGGCAAAAACTAATTCATTTTCTTTTTCTCTTCTCCTTTTCTTTCATTTCCTTATCTTCTTATTTACAGATAATGAAAGTCATCCTCATCCACCGCCGTGATGAGTAGTCCTCCTCAGGGGCATTTCTAAAGCTGTCTGACTGACCTAGCACCCCCATCACCACCATCACCTCTACCTTGTCCGCTACCACCAGCAGCACCTCCAGCATATCCTCCATAAAGTCCCATTTACAACTCGCATTTACCTTCTCAAGGATGCAATCTCCTCCTCCTTTAAAAAGAAAAAGAAAAAAGAGAAAAATTGTAAATTCTTTGAGTTGATACGACTTCATTTTTTAATCATGAAATTCATTGAGTCCTAGGGACTCTACTTTTGTAAATTATGAATTCTTTAAGTCCTAGGGACTTCATTTTTGAACATGAAATCCTTTGAGTCCATGTGACTCCGATCTCTTGTAAAAAGAAAAATTTTCACTTCTCACTTCTCAGACAAGGTAGAGGTGATGGTGGTGACGGGGTGCTAGGTCAGTCAGACAGCTTTGGAAATGCCCCTGAGGAGGACTATTCATCACGGTCATGGATGAGGATGACTTTCATTATCCGTTTCTCTCTTTTTTGTATTTGGATGTTTGTGTGTGGACAAAACAATCACACTAGGTAGATGGATGATGTGTATGCATGCATGATGGATTTCGAGTCAATTTTGGGTTTTGTTCTCATGCTTGACTTTATTTCAGGAATTATATTTTATGTCTCGACCTTTTTTGGATGTATTTTGGATTTTTTGAATGATGTGCTATGTGAATGTCTTCCATTATTGTTCTTTTGAACGTGCTTTTCGGTGAATGATGCCAATGATGATGCACAATGCTATTTTTTTTTGTGTTTTTCTGCTATATTTGCAATGCTATTATCTTATGTTTTCTGTGTAGGTTTTGCGTTTATTGATAAGCAAACAACACCTGGAACTGCCTGGACACCTAGCGGCACTCAATGAAGCTAGTGTCACTTGATGACTGCCGTGCGGTAGTCAGTGAATGCTGTGCGGCAGTCAGTGAATGCCGTTCGGCACTCAGCAACTGCCACAACGACACTTCTTGAGTGTCGTTCGGCTTCATCCAGTGTTGCTCGGCTTCTAGTTTTATTTAAATAATGTACTTGAGTCATTTTGTGCTTTCGAACTTCCATCCCTTTCCTCATTCTCATTCCCAATGGCTCCCATTAATCTTGAAATTCTTTTCCCATGGATGGATGATCTCTCTGGCATTGACAGACTCAACTTTGAGTGTTTTAGACTGAACAACCTCTGTGCTTTTTGACATATGGTTCTGGATGAGAACTTGCTTCGAGCTGCTATTCGATACTAGGATCCTAAGCTTCACATTTTTCAATTCGGATATTAGGAGATCTGTCCCTTGTCTGAGGAGTTCAGTGCCATTCTTCATACTGATCCATATGCAGATCAGACTATCCCCCCATGTGCAGGCTGGATATTTTCAAGATTTAACGGTTCTTCTTCATATTTCCTGTAATGCTGCGGGTTCTTTCATCCAAGATCGGCAAATCAACTTTCAGCATCTTTCTTCTATTTATACTCCTATGGGAGACCTTGATGGTGGGCACCAAATCATATGGCGTAGTGCGCCATCCATTGCTATGCTTTCTTATTTTCTTTTCCAGTCATCTTTAGATATCCTCATACCCATTACTCGTAGCTTACGGGAGATGAGGAGTAATGTTATGCTAGACCTTGGTGAGACATTGATGGGATTGGACCATGCCCATGATACTAATGCCATGCTATCCTCTAGGGCTCCTTCTGTTTTATAGGTATGGCTTATGGAGCACTTGGATCATTTCATTCACCCTTTACATTTTTGTAGATCTCATCCCTATGACTAGTTGGAGGATCATCACCTGTTCCACTCTGTTGGCCTATAGCTGGCTTGGCTGTAGGGTATATTTGCCAAGGATATTCGTTGGATTTTTCCCTGGTGGACCTAATGTTCCGTCACGGTGCGACTGCTTGGTCGTCCCGTTGTTTGGCTGTCTGGCTTGCACGCCACCACTTTCTATACCCTGAGCTGGGTGGCTTCAGGACGCTTCTGAGGATACTGCTGTGGATTTCATGAGGAGTACAGTTATACGTCCTTCCACATTGAAGGCTTTTGTTGATGCTTGGCATGAGAGAATTACAACCTCTTTTCGGAGGACTCCTTCTTCCATTATTCCTATTGGTGAGTACATGCTAGGGATTTATACCCTGATTGATAGATAGACATAGATATAGTAGAGATAACAAATATAGGGAAGAAGCTTTTATTTGTAAAAATCTTGGCAAACCCTATCTGCTTTTGTTGTGCTTGCTGAATGTGAAATAATTTTGCTTCTAAAAGGATTTTGTATGAGAAATGATCTGAAATGCTTAATCAAAGTGTTCACTCTTTCAATTAATCTTAGAGTTGTGAAAATTTTTCTCTTAATGTCTCTTCTTGACTTTTGTTACTTTGCTTTGAATCTTACTTGAATTTTAATCATTTTATACCATGAATTCTTATTTATTTATGCAAAGTGCTCATTTGGATAGACAGGAAATCTAGAGATGGGCTAGGACACACATATATATATATATATTTTTTGGTTTTTAGAGTGGCAAACAAAGTTTGCCCCTGGTGACATGGATTTGATTTAGTTCCGGGCAAATGCAAGTTTGCCCCTAGTTTGGAATGGAGAACCTCAAGACACAAGGATTTGTCAAGAGTTTTGGGTTTTCATAGACCAAATGCCTCGGAAGGCCCGCCTACTTATCCCCAAGTGGATATTAGGTCCAAAATAGTTCAACTAAGGCTCGAAGAAAGGGTGCCAGTTAGACAAATATTGACGACCGAATTGAGCAGGTTGCCTACGTATCCCCTAATGGAAAACATGTCAAGTATAGTTCATCAATGTTGGAGGTTTCAAAATAAGAGGGCTCAAGCAAAGTTTTTTTAAGGTAATCCAGGTTGATCTACTATTTTCTGTGAGATAAGCAGCTCCTCCAAAAAGGAGAGTCTTAACGATATATGGTCCAACATAGCTGGGTTTGAATTTTCCTCTTGGATCAGAAACGGGCGCTTTAATTTCTTTGAGGATCAGGTCGCCCTCAACAAGCTTCTTTCGGTGAACCTTTTTATTGAAAGCATGCATTATCCTTTTCTGATATCCCTAGGAATGATTTAGTGCAACCAATCTCTTTTCATCAAGTAACATGAACTCTTCGTACCTTCCGCGCATCCATTCAAGCTCGGTTACTTCGCATTCTGCTAAGACCTTAAGAGAAGGTATCTCAACTATTAGGGATGTATACTAAAAGCCAAGCTTTATGTAGATGATTTATAATTCATTTAATAAAATAAATTATTCCATGTTTATAAGAATTTGTGTCGGCAATGTTCGCATTATATTGTTTATTTAATATTGTGCATGTCTATCTCTTATTTTGCATAGTAGGTGGTTTGGTGTGTAGAGTTCGGCTTATACATGAAAGATCAGACCATCGATCTTGTAGAATATAAGATTTTGGTTTATAGTCTTAGATGGGTTTGGACACACCATCGGAAGAACTGCGGTATGGTATTGTAGTAGGTTTGTCTTGACTACTGGAAATAGTGTATTTTCAACTCACCATACTGGTTCACTTTGTGTATTAAACAGGACCAACTTAGGGTAATTATCTTTGTACTGGCTTATAATATAATTAACACCTCGTGGTTATTATGAGTGTTTACGCTCTAAATCCTAAGTTAATTTATAGACATTTACAATTGATATTTATACTTTGATCCCTAAAAGGGTGAGATCCTTAAATGGATCAATATCTCATTAGATTGGGTGACACTATTAATTGTGTGGTGGATATTAATTAATGATGGAATCCACGTCTCAGTTTTGGGATTGATGATGTCCTCTTGAGGAAGCTTATAAGTTTTGATTATGTTAAACCCTACAGGTGGATTTTGTATCCGACATATCAGATAAGTTATGTAGAGGATCTCAAGGAAATGTTTAGAGATTAGTTAAATATGATTGTCAGTAATTATGTTTAACTAGTCGATACCCCGTGCTATGCACGAGTTATATGATAGACCAACACTTAACATATCACAAAAGTAAGTTTTCCTCCTTTTTTTTTCTCCCATATGAAGGAGCTGAAACCAATTAAGTTTGCCGTTAGAATAACATTGAGTAGAATAGACTCTGTGGCTACATCAGTTCTTAGGCAGCAATAAAAAAAGTGTTCCAAATTATCATTCCAAATCTCAATCAAAACTAACAACTTATAGTATGACACTGGCATTATAAAATTAAAAATAAAAAGACAACCTTTTGAGTTCTATTACATAACCCACTTAGAGCCAACTTTGAGCAGAATAATTCACTTACTAATTTAATGGCCCAAAAAGACCACTTTCGTCTGAGTTACACCTTGTCACCATGGAACATCTAGACATTAGCTCACCTAGAAAAGAGAACAGAAAAAAACACAAAAGACCAGCGAATTGACATTGAAAATAAAATGACTAAAGAAGAAAGGTTAATGAAAATATGTGCCAAATATTACACCAAATAAGCGAAACGAAGTCTTGCTAATATAGAGGCTTCCTCTTAATACCATTTCTTAGTTATTTTCTCATACAGACACTGACACACACACATACACACACACACATATGTATATATATATTGGAGAGAGACAAAATTTTGATTACCCCTACATTTGCCAAAGTTATGGCCATTCAATGCCAACACAATCCATGACCCATCATTGAAGATTCCACATAAACACAAAAACTTGAGGAACTTGCTCTCTTGTTTCAGAAAATTTACCCAAATATCATATTATGCTTTAAGATATTTCGAACATACATTCACACACACTTTATAAAACAAATTGTAGAAGCGAGACATCATTTATGAAAAAGAAAAAGAGTACCTTTTTTCAACTCAAGCTTGTCAGGGCCAAATATATGGGGCATTTTCTCTATTCATATGATGACAAACCTTGTTTGGCACAAGCACAACTTCCAAGAGGAGTTTTGATTGGCTTTTCAATCTCAATATTACTAAGTGGAGAGAACCAACGGTCCATTTAGTGTGTTTTCACTATCTAGGTGTAACACACTCTATGTAATGGATACAGAGTCTTTTGCATGTGCAGTTGGAATTTTGATGGCCATGCCACAGTTTCCACTTAAGTGAAATAAATAAGCAGGAACACATGTCAGCATAATAGGCATCACAAGTTTAACCTTTTGCTATTAGCTTTACATAATATATATACACATAATACATACATATACATGTATATTCGTATGTGTAGATTTTTAGGCTTTACATTTAAAAATGAATTGTGTACTGTGGGAAGTGGTAAGAGAGAGAGGGGATGTATGGGGAAGATGCTATGGTTGTTTTGGGAAAGAGAGATGGTTGAATTTGGGGAAGTGGAAAGAGTGTAGTACATATGTACATGTCACTTTTTGTTTTACATTTATCTTGAAATTTAGATTTTTTATATATACCAATTGCCGCATAGGATTTTATATGTGATTGCATCAAAATGAGTTGATGTTGTATTGCCACATAGGATTTTGGAGAGGAAGGAGAGAAAGCTGATGTGGTAGCTTGTGGAGATTTCCTTTGCTTCAGCCTTTATATATATCTATATATATAGTAGATTAATGGATATCGGTAATCTTAACATGGGGAGATAATAAGCATTTAATAATATAGAGACCGAAATATATTTTTGAGATAAGGGTAGGAGTGTAATTATAATTCTTTAGTGGTATGAATTGTTATTTATGGAAATAGAAATATGATTTAGTTCGAATTAGGGTTTTCTAATTCAATAAGAAAGCTTATTCCTTATTGACTTCTTATGGTCCCTATCGTAGCCTATATATATGCTGCATTGGATCTTCTCTCAGGTTATGTGATTTCACATCCTAAACTTTCGTTGACCTCCTAGCTTTCTCCTACAAGGGTTTCCTTCAAACCCTAGCCTCCGTGAGGATTCAAGAGGCATAGGAGTGAAGATTGCTAGCTTCAGACAACACTTACTTAAAAATTGTCAAACTACTAAATATTGATCAAAAGTTGCTGAATTTTATAAACGATGTTCTTAACATCGAGACGAAGCTACTGTAAAAAAATAAGTCAATCAGAGATCGTTTAGTGCTCCTGACAAACACATCTTTGTCGGATCAAAGTGATTGGAGTTGAATCATCACATCAATCATAGAATAGTTCTCGAATTGATCCAACAGATCATAAGAGAGTATTGTAACTGGGAATAGAAAAGAGAACATAAAGAGGGGAGAGTAGAAAACATAAAGGATTTCAAAAGAGCCCACACTCAGTTCAAGATTCTGGTAGTAGAGGAACACAGTTGAAGATCGTGAGCTGTTATCGAGCTCGTGTTCTTAATTTGCCTACTACAGTAATCCATTTTTGCAGTTCAAGGTAACCCTAGTTCCGCCCTTGTAGGATTACTATAGCTGTCACATAATTTTTTGCAGTACAAATTTATACAGGCAGTCAACGAATTCTGGGAACGCAGTTTTCTAACACTCCACCTCAACCGAAAGAACGATATCCATCCCTTAAACTATTGAGTATGGTGTAGCACATGTGGAGGTTCTCATAGAAGTCTAATATCCCCATAATGAGAACGCTAACTTCTCGTGCTAATCCTTATAAGTATCAGTCATTTTTCCAAGGATTGCTTTGATATCATTATTCACCGCCTCTACCGCCCCATTTATCATATGGTGATGACAAGTGATGTGCAATTTTATCCTTCTCCAAAAGTGGGATTACTTCTCCTTGAAAGTGACTGCCATGATCGAAAATAAATTCACTCAGGACCCTATATCTGCAGATTATATTCTTTGAATAAAGCTCACTATATTTGGCATACAGGGTCAGATATTATGCTACTTCTACCCATTTTGTAAAGTAATCAATTGCTATGATTATGTATCAGTGCCCATTGGAGGCTTTTAGGACTATTGAATAGATAATATCAATATCCCAAATAGAGAATGGCCAAGGGGTGGTCATACTGTAAAGTTGGGATTGCGGGGTATGTATCAGATTCGCATAGACTTGACATTTGTGACATCTTCTGAAGCATTCACAACAATCCCTATCTAGAGTTGTCAAGTAGTATCCCTGTTGGATTATCTTTCTAGGCAACATATGCCCATTTATGTGGGGCTCACAAACTCCCTTATGTGTTTCTTCCATCATTTTTCTTGCTTCTTTTCTATATAGACACTCTAGATTGTATCTGATGTATGACTTCTTCTATAGCTTATCTGTATAGATCACAAACTGGATAGAGAGCCTTCGTATTGATTTCTTATCTTTTTCTGAGGCTCTTTCGGGATATACTCCTCCCTCAATGAACTTCCAAACATCCACATAATAAGGTACTTCACCCTCTTCTTCTTCTTCAATGAGTGTAATCATCTCAAATGAAGGTTGGTTCCTTTGTTCTATGAGTAATGGGATCATGGTAATCCTACAGGGCTTTGAATCATTGAAGCTAAGGTTACTAAGGACTCGTCTAACTAGTTTTCTTCATAGTGAAGGTAATAAAACAAAATTTGCTTGAATCACATCTTTGAACTTTCCATGTACTCATGGTAAAGCCTTAACTTTTCATGCTTCACTCTCCAATCATCTCGCACCTGGGAGATAAACAGATTAGAATCTCCAAAGATATCAATCCTTTCCACCATTATTGCTAGGGCTGCTTTAATACCAATTATGCAAGCTTCGTATTCTGCCGCATTATTGGTTGAATTATACCTAAGCTTGACAACTAGCGGGGTAGGGGCCCCGCTGGGTACTACGAAGATAATTCCTATCTCATAACCCATCTGCTTGGTTGCTCCATCAAAATACAATTTCCATCATTCTTTCATTTGGGAATCAAAATTCTCCTTTCACCTCAGATTTGATTGCAAGATTGTCCAAATACTCAGCAACTACTCTCCCTTTTACAAATTTGGTAGTGAGATATTTAATATCAAATTTGGCTAACATCATGGTCCAACGGGAAATCCTATTGGTCAGGGAAGGTTTTCAAATTGGTATTTGAAAAGGTCCTTTTGGGATATCAAGGTTACAGAGAAGGCTAACATGTAATGCCTAAGACGACGAGTAACCATACCTTTCCAAGGGTGAATAGTTCAATTCATATTCAATCATTCTTTTGCTTAGGTAATAAATGGCTTTTTATTAATGGCTCTCTTCACCTTCTTGGGTTAGCATACATCCCATTGCATTTTATGACAAGGATAGGTAAAGTAGTAATGGTTTCCCAGGTTCGGGGGATTAAAGGACAGGTAGGTTTTGAAGGTAGGTTTTGATCTTATCAAAGGCTTGTTGACATTGGCTATCCCATTCGAATTTATCTCATTTCTTTAATAGTTTAAAAAGTGGGCACAAGTCAGGGTGAGTTTTGAAATGAATTGCTAATCAATTGTATTCCTCTCTGGGTGATAAGGAATCCTAACAACTTCCCGGTGGTGACTCCAAAACTGCATTTTTGTGGGTTCAACATCATTCTAAATTTCCTTAGTCTCTCAAAAAATTTCCTTAATGCCCTCTTCTCTCTTTAGATTTCATAATCATAACATCGATATACACCTCTATTTCCTTATGGATCATATGATGTAATAATGTGGTGGCAGCCCTTTGATATGTTGCATTTTTGAGCCCGAATGACATCACCCTATAGGAGTACATCCCCTATGGTATGATATAGGTGGTTTTCTCCCTATCCTCCAGTGTCATAAGAACTTGATTATATCCCAAAAACCCATGCATAAAAGATAAGAGTTCGTGTCCTTCAGTGTTATCAACTAATACATCAATGTGAGGTAATGGAAAGTCATCCTTAGGGCTAGCCTTGTTTAGATCTCAAAAATTATCACACACCCTTATGCGACCATCCTTCTTTAGGACGGGTAAAATATTGGCAACCCATTCAGGGTATTCGGTGACAATTAGAAATTCAACTTTTAATTGCTTTTCAACTTTCTCTTTAACTTTAAGCGTCCATTCAGGTCTCATTCGCCTCAATTTTTATTTTATTGGTTTAGAATTTGGAAAGAGGGGAATATGGTGTTGTACTATCTCTGGATCAATGCCTGACATATCATTGTAAGACCATACAAAAACATCTTTGAATTCATTTAATAAAGTGATCAATTCTTTGTGTGGAGCCAATAAAAACATTTTAAGGGTTATCTTCATTTCCCAAATTAATTATTAGAGTGTCCTCTATGATTTTACATGCAAATTCATTCTCTTTTTTTTTTATTATTAATTTTTGCAAATCTTTTGGTATGTTATTTTCACGATCACATTTATCTCATTCATCAACCGCGTTCGAGTAGGCAAAGGGGGTCGCATTCTCATTAATTTTCTTGGAAGTGAGTACAATCGGCATTGAAATAGAAAGACGTCTCATGTGGGCTATTACAGACTTTGGGGAGGGGGGAATCCTATCACTAGACTCAAACACTCATTATTTGGTACTCCCTCTATGGAGCTTGGTAGTGGCACAATCTGGTATATTCTTTGTCTCTACCTCTGCTCTTTTTTCTTCTCCTTTCTTAGTAATTCCTTCTATTTCCTCCAACACATCTTCCACATATGTTTTCTCTAATTCCTCTTTCATAGGCTCTTCCTAATTATCACCCTCGTGCTTCACATTTGCTTCATCCAACAGATTATTCATTGACGGGCCATCCAAAGCACAAACCTAATCTTGAATCGTGACTGGTTTCAATGGCATTTGCAACTAAGGATTTTCATAATCAGATAATTTATGCGCAAAAAAGATTTTGAGCCCCAGCTTCATGCGGTTATCAATATGATCCAACCATGGCTCTTGGAAGCCATAGAAGGAGAAATCCTCACCTTCTCTGACAAAGTATCCATTAAGTGTCTCCAAATACGGCTGCATTAGTGCATCGTTGTCTTTCTTCTTCTTTTTCAGCTCTTCTTTTATGGTACCCCAACCCATGGGTATGAGTTTATGTTGTGATGTTGGGAAATTCTAGCAGTCCTTGATGTTTCTTGCCCAACCCTATTCTCAGGAAGAACCCCATTTTCTTCATGATTCTTGCCATGCATATTTATCAAAATTAAGAAGGAGGAATTCCCTTGCCTTACCACCTTCTAGCATGTTTATAAACTCGAAACCTCCCAAAATCATCTCTTTTTCTTGCAATTTTACTTCTCAAAACTGGGGCACTCGAAGAAGCTTAGGATGAATGGACCCAGCTGTCCCTAAAAATATCACATACCTTGGTACCCCAAACAAATTTCACCTTCTGATGGATAGTCGATGGAATAACACCCAAACTGTCTAACCATGGCCTTTCCAATAGTAGATTGAATGATGTGGGAATGTCCATTTGACAGAAGGAACCCTGCCTCAAGAATCAGGATTTGTTGGATGTCAGTTTTATAAAATCGAACTCTGTGAAGCACCGTGGTCTTTGAAATACGTTAGAAAAACCTTTAGGAATACTTAGGTATGTTAGAAATCCAAATCAGAGACAAAAACCCAATTTAGGGGAGCTTTTTCACATGAAATGACGAAAAATTGCCTTTTACTAAGCAAAATCTGGACCTCGGGGTGGGATCCTGAGAACTCCCTTTACAAAATAGTCCTAAAATAAGTAATATTAGTGACCTATTGTCCAAAAACCACTTAGGAGAACTTTCACCCCTTTTTGCACCTCACAGGTTTGCTTCTTCTTGGAGTCAGCCTCACTCTTTTGACCATAACTAAAAATCTATAAAATATTTTTGAATGAGACCAAAAACATATTAAATTAGACTCCCATACCTTTCCAATGGTATATCACAAGCACAAAAAGGATAACTGAGGTGAGAGAACGAAGCCCAAGAATTCTAGAGTAAAAATACAACTTCTGGGCTGAGAGCCATGTTGGCTCTTAGGTTGAGTGCAGCGTGGCACTCTCAGACTCCCATGTGGCAGCTTTGAGTTCCACTATGGCTCTCATATAATTTAGATGTATTTTGGACCCTTGATTTGACCCTAATCCTCGTGAAAATGCCCAAAAATGTGAAAATTTGTGTTTCTTTTGTTCCTCATCACTTAAACACAAGACTTTTCACCCAAATCTTCAACTACTAAAGGGGATCCTCCCCTCTCCATCCAATGCACTTGAAAATCCTAAGAACTAGAGAGCTCAAGGAAACCCCCTTGGAGGATTCCGAAGAACTCAAAGTTTTTAGAAAAGTTTAATCTTTTAGTTTTAGGAGTCTTGGAGTCCGCAGTGCTGGCGACGCCCTACAGAAGGATTCTGAGGGAAGTTCTTGAGGTAAGTACCTTTTTTTTTCTTTGTTTTTTTGCTTTATTTTCCTATTTTGATCTTTATTTTCTTAGATCTAGGTTGAATTTTCTGTTAGTTCTTCGCGTTCTTCATTTTTATTGCTTTTAATCTTTAAAGTTCTAGGGTAGTTGTATTTCCTTGTTTGTAGTATCCATTAAAGTAGAGTTATCCCAGGCAGAGCTACCCCCAAATGTTATGGTAGCCAAAGCTGTGGGGTTGGTATTCAATCCATAGATATCCAACCCCGGAGATAACAAAGCCGTAATCGGATCAACGAGTCTAGAATTAGGACATTCACATAGGAATCATGTAGTAATTCATATTAGTTGGGATAGTGGGCTATCCATGATATCCCTATTTTATCCATGCATAATAATTTAATTCATAATTAGTTTAATTCATGAATTAATTCGTCTCCATACACAAGCATACACATGCACACTATCCTCACTTAGAATAGTAGGTTATCTATACTAGGGATAACACTCTAATTAGCCTTACACATGCACACTACTATACATAGTAATCATGTTTGGACATGCATACATGCTATCCATGTTTAGAATAGTAGGGTATTCTTGGATTATCCTCTATATATTATGCTATTATGATCCTAACTATGGTCAATTAGGGATATATAATTGGGAATGCTATGCTATCCTGGATAAGTTTCTAGCATCCCTCTTATTTACCGCTTTCTTTGGATCACCTAGAAGCATGATTAGGGGAATAAAAAAAATAGATTTAAATTCCTTACATGATTACTTGTTTTAGAGTTCATATTTTTCTAGGGTTTTGAGTACGCCTTTCACCTTTAATTTAATTTTATTTGTCTCAAATGCATAGGGGAGTGTAGTAATACGTTTAGTCCCCGACTTACTGTTTTAGCACGTGTATTGCATGTAATTGTATAGTTTCTTGTACGATTTTCTTTTATTAGTTGTTTAGAACTTGACATAGGGTTGCATTAGAAATAATTGAAACGGTCCTCATAATGTCTAGTCAAACGCACTGAAAGCTGCATAGAGGCTTGTCTTCGAACAGGGCGAGAGGGTGTTTTAACACGATCTAGCTCCTTCCTCTCTCATACCTTAACCCCCAAACTGAGTTCTTTGGTGATGATGGGGCGGTGCTTTCTATCCATTGAACTTGATAGATTTAGTTTTTTTGGTTTCTTTTATCAAACCAAGTGGCAACTCTATTGGTGAGGATCTCTTCAGATTTAGGCATGTGGGATATACATACATGGATTACTCACTCCTATAGCTTCGGATATGGATCATGGGCATTGATTGTTGCCTCGTGTTGGATAAAACGCCCCATGGAATCCAAAATATGAGTAATCCAAATCGATCGGATCTGATAAAGGCTAATGAAGGGCGGTGAACATTACTCGTGGCTATTGGTATGAGATTTAAGATGGGACAATCAATGGAGCTTAATCCTTCTAGGCCAAAAATCTTGGTCTGAGTACCCACAATTAGCGACTCGACTAGGGACTGAACTAAGAGGGTTAGTCTCCAAAACTTTCAAGGTTCTTTGACTTTATATTATAGGGATCGCATGTGCATTAGTTTTAGGAAGCTTGGGAGGACCAAAGCCAAGAGCCTGCAGCCTGTCAGATCCCCTCTGCAGAGGACTTCCCCTCCTTGCACGTACCTAATGGTATAAAAAGTGGTCCATGTACCACACCAAACCCTGTAATGGGGGGTATATATAAGACTCTCGCTGGGGGACCCTTTTTGACTTTATCCATCCTAATGCATATAGAGGCCATAGAGTCAATCCTTTAGGGCTTGACCTGTTAGGACAATGTGCGCTCATACGCCTTATTTGCCCTTTAGGATTACTTGACATGATAAGGAAGCCTACACGACACGTGATACATAGCCCTGCCTAACGCCAAAGGCATTCTATCCATGTGAAATGCTCACCACATGACATAGGGATGGTTTGCTTATGTGTTATACTGGGAATATGTGACACGAGTCCATAGGACTACAAATCATAACCTTATTTGCATCCTATTCATTAGAGCAAGCCCTAATTAGACCTAGGTTATCATAAACCTTGTCACACGTGAAGTTCTAAGCATGGGATAACTAGCACAACACTAATTATGGTGACCATGGGATGAAAATGGATTCTTGATGATACGATTATGACTTAATTGTCTATATGATGATTTAGATTAAGTTTGTTATTCTACATATCATGCATGTCATAAGAAAAATTTGAAAAAAAACATAGAAAATAGTTTCAAATTCAAAAAGGGGACACAATCATTCTAAGATCAAATCATATTTTAAAATTTGAAATTACAGAGAGATAGGTGAACATACCTCCGAGAAATAAGGTCACACCTTTTTAGGTCTAATTCCCCTATCATTTCAAAAATCAAGACTGGACCAATGGCTCAGAAATACCTCGAAAGAAGGTTCAATGCACTCCAAAATTTAGTAGAACAACAAGGTCACATGCTCTCCCAAATCAGCAAGAAATTAGATTAATTGTCAGGCTTTGTTAACCTTATATCCTATGAACTACAAAAGATAGATAGGTTGGAGAGCATAATGGAGGCAAGACATGGGCCTAGTGATTATATCCTAGGGTTAGAAGGATCTCTTAGTATTCCCAAGGATGCACTCAGAAATAGAGGATCAAAGCAAAAGAAGATGTGCCTCGAATGAAGCTTGTGGGAGGAAATAACTCAACCAACCATACCGAAACTGATGTCAATGTCCTTCACCAAAACCCTGGCTATAATTCCAACCTAACATCATCCCAAAATAATGATCGTAGGACCTTTACCCAGCTTGGTATGACTCTATCCACTGCCCTTGAGCGACTTGTTTTCAAAGGACATCTCAAACCTCTAGACCCCACTCTGCCACCTAATCCACTTCCAGCTAGATATAATCCTAACAAGTACTGCACCTTTTACCAAGGATATGGCCATGAGACTGATTGTTGGATTAGACTCCACCACGAAATTCAAAATCTTATTAACAATAAGATCATTGCACCTCCGCCCACTTAGTTACATATCTACAAAAACCCATTACCAAATCACCACGCTGCTCCCTTACCTCAACATATCATCCTTATAAGCCTTGAACCAACCAACTATATATAACCCGTCCATATATATTAAGCCAATAACCAAACTCGAACTTGTGGTTATCCTCCCAAAAGGTGCTGAAATTTGTAGTATGAGCCATGGAGAAGAATTAGACTTCTTTGAAGATGATGGATATTTTGAAGATGATAATGAAGAAGACCTCTTCTTCTTGGAAGAACTAGACCTTAGGTTGCAAGAAATCAAGTGGTGGATAGGGAGTCTCCCAACGACTCAATATGGTTTAAACCCGAGAAAGGGCTTGAGGTTGCTGACTATAACTAGATGGAGAATGTAGACTACGTGTCTATGAGCCTATTATTTAGGGGATTTGGACCTAAGGATGGTTGTGAGGATGCTAATGAAGTGATGATGCTGGGAACTACTCTAAAGCATGGATGCTAATGGACCACAAAGGATTAGGTTTAGTTATGTCTGGTTTTGAAAATTTGAATAATTGTGCTTGGTTAAGTGTATAGTTGATTCGAAACTAGTATTCGAATAAAAAAAAAGTCTAGTGATGTAGTAGTTTCTTTTTCTAATCAATAAAAAGAATTCCATCTTGATTAATTCTGTTGTGCCAAATTATGAGTGTGTGGATTGCATGATGAAACACCAAGATATGATGAAGAGACATCGTATATGAGTTAGAGTATTGAAAAATATCCTAAAATGTGCTTGAATTAGTTCATTGCTAACTCCAAATGAAAACCAAAAGCTGTCTCTCTATTCAAAGAATAAAAAAAAACAAAGATTTCGACTAAGCTCTAAAAGACATACTCAGAACGAATCCCAAGATTCTCCCAGACCCATTCATTTTCTATTCAATACCTGTATCCAATCCCATCTTTTGTTAAATGAGACTAAAATTGGTGACTAGACTAAGGTGTGAGATTTATTCAAAGTTATGGTGATCAAGTGGTATAATGCCTTTGCCTAAGAAAAAATATATAGAAAAGAAAAATCAGGAAAAGAAAAGAAAAAAAAATTGTTCATGCGGGAAAACTTCTCAGACCTCGAAAGCTATCAATACGATGTGGAAGAAATAAGCGTGTCAATAGTTACTTTCCAAAACTTGTTGACTAAGAGAAGGGTAGAATGTACCTCAAATAGGGAGGATAAGAGAGGGAAAAAGAAAAAAATAAAAAGAAAAGAAAAGAAAAAAAGGGAGAAAAGTGGAGGAGAATGAAAAAGATAGAAAGCAACACTAAGGAGGGAAGAAAATGAAGAGCCGTAGGAATACATAAAGTGAAGAATATGCCATATGCCTAGAAGGTGACTATGATGAGATAATTTAGGAAGAGAGGCACGAAGAGTTGACTCGCATGGATGAAAAAAAAAACAAAAGAAAAATAATAGAAAAAGGCTCACTAGGATGAAATCCCAAAAGGGTGCCTAGGCAAAAGTTAGAGCAAAAAAAAAAAGAGACAGAAAGAAAAAAAAAGGTGAAGGCGTTATACCATAATCGAACCTGTGCTTACTAAGATGGACCTAATCTTAAAATGCTCTGAGCACCATTCTTGACCTTAGCTCTGAGTTTAAATCAATTCAGCTCAAATCTTGTTCTGTCAAATCTTTCCCTATGAATCTAAATGTGATTGATCTTGAAATTCATCAGATCAGTGTGCCTAGTCTCATGTCATCATTGAACTACATTTGACATGAGTCCCAATAGGGGATACGTAGGTAACCTCTCAAAAGGTTCGGTCTCAGGAATTGGCCCAAAACCGTTTTCCCTTCACACTAGGGGCAAGGCCTTTCCTGTGCTTAAGTCTCATCTCTAGAGTTTCGACTTTATTTGAACCCTGCTTCTTACTCCCGATATTATCCTAGCCCTGTTCTTGCATGGAACTACATTCGACCTGATTCCCACTAGGGGAACGTAGGTAAACTCTTAAAAGGTTTGGTCTCAGCCATTGACCCAAAACCGTTTTCCCTTCACACTAGGGGCAAGGTCCCCTTGAATCTTGTGTGCTTGCTCTACCCTTACACTAGAGGCAAGCGCCGTCATGGACTTTAAAGTCAATTTTACATGACGAATAAATCCTTAGCCGATGGATATCCTTTGATTTTAAACAAACCCGTGCACTCTGTCCTCCATACAAGGGGCAAGTTCTTACTCCAAAATTCATATCAATTATATAGAAGGGGCAAGTCCTTCACTCTATGGGATTAGTTCGAATTCATCACCCATTGATTTGTATACAAGGGGCAAGGCCCTCTACCACCCGTTCTATGCAATCGAGTCCAACCCCTTGTCATATACAAGGGGCAATCCCCCTTCTACCTTTTTTGTTCAATCAAGCCCAACCCCTTATCATACATAAGGGGTAAGCCATGTCTAGGTCCCTTGTAATAAACAAGGGGTAATATTATTATGAGGTGATGTCTTCATGTGAGTTTAGACATAGTCATATTTTTGCTCTTTGATTAGAAATGAAAGTTTGAGGTCGTAATGCGGAGAGAGTAAAGAATTGATTACAAACATGACTAAGGAAAATTTTCAATCCTTGAATTTATGCATGAAGTCTCATCTCAAAGAATTGGGTGAATAATAAAACGATAATCTAGATCATGCGCAAGGTACATCACTCGTAGTAAGGCACTGTGTCAATAGAAAACAAGAAAGAAAAAAGGATCATTTTTAGTGTCTCAAGTTTGAGTCGTAGAGTCATAGACTTTGTGGGTGTATCGTGAGCAATAGAATGAGAATATTTGAAGTCTAAGGAAAAGAGTAAGTAAGAAGTTCATAAGCATTCGCATGAGCTTCTAAAATGAGTCGTGGTCGTAACATTATTGCATCATCAAGCATGAACGTCTAAACTAGGGGCAATGTTTACATCTCTCAGGATTTCATAAATTTAATATCCATAATAATGATTGTGCAATGCATATATGGTTTACCTTTGCTGGCTCCATAATGTTTCCCCTTTTGAGAGTAGTACGCCTTTACTGGCTCTACATGGATTTTTATAGATGAACGAGTGTCCCTTCGTATAGTATGATGAATTTATTGCATATGCATTTTTGCTTCATGCACCACACTCGTTGTTAGCTTTAAATGGCTCAATGGTGTACGTTCTAAAGAGTAGTTGGCCATCAGAGGCTCTACATGTTATTGATAGTGAGCATCCCTCACATTTGCATGAGCATATATATATATATATATATTCAAATATCTTTGAGACATGCACCGCATGCATTGTTTGCCTTAAATGGCTTGGTGATTGCGTATTTTTAGAGTAGTTCACCTTCTGGGCTCTACATAAGTGTTGATTTTTTAGCAAGCAACCCCCATATTTGCACATTGGTTATAATGAACGTCCTTGTTGAGCTATGCACTATACTCATTCACCTTAAATGGTTCAACAATGTCCTTTCTTGAAAGTAGTTCGCCCCTTTGACTCTACATTGCATTTAACTTATAAGCAGGCAACCCCCACAATAGCTATGGATTCTTTTGAGCATTTTCTTGAAATCATACATCTTATTGATCCTTGTATTCCCCAAGTAGAGTAGTTTGCCTTTTTGGCTCTACGTTGTGTTGTATTGCATTGATTGATTTTTATAATGATAATCCTTGATTTGATTTGATTTGATTTTGAGTGATTAATAAGTGGTTTTCAAATGCTAAATAAGAATCTTTGAAATAAAACCTAAGTGAGGATGAGAGAACTTAGATTTGGAGGATGAGAATGGAGAGAAAATGGAAAAAAAGGAACAAGTTTGGACAGAATCTAACCAAATTTTGAAGTGGGTAGCAAATGAATAAAAAAATGCCTAAAATAGGGGCTGATAGCCATGGTGGCACTCTCAGAGTGCCGTGTGGCACTCTCCTAGCGCCACCATGGCACTTAGCCCAATTTACGATGCCTCTATAATGCCCCGTTTAGTCTCCGAATCCATTTTTGACTCCGATTTGATTCTTTGGATGCATTTTTGATCAATTTTTCATGATTTTGAGTGTTTGGAAACTTTTATAAGATATCATTTGCCTGCATATGAATCCCTAGTAGAGCATTTAGTCTCATTTAGCATTGCATGGCATTAATTGCTACAAGTCCCATATTATTGCATTCGTCTGTTCAAGCAAGTTTTGAGTTATGTGCGGTACTCCTAGTTGGTCATGACGGCTTCAAAGGTATCCTTTCCTAGTCAAGTGATGTTGTATTTGTTCCCCAGAAGAACATTGAATCCCAGTTGCATGGCATTGCCTCCCACATTATTGCACTAATCGAATTGAATGAAGTCATGAATTATTAAAGTTCTTCTGGTTTGCCTTAATGGCTCCACAAGTACCTTTTTCCTAGCAGAGTTACATAACATTGTGTCATATCCCATGGTTTGTGTTGAATGGCTCCATGAATTTGAGTACCCCAGTAGAGTTGTCCTTCTCTCTTGGCTAGAAAAGCTACACTCGAAGATGTGGATAGTTGCATCAATAATCGCAGTTGTGAACGCTCGTGATGTTAGCCATAACTGGCTCGTCACCGTGTATCTTAGGTCTAGTTCACCTTAAGTTGCTCTAGAGACCTGTTTGTATCCACCTAGCTCGAAGAGCTATGCACGTAGATGTTGTAAAGCCCTCAAAATGAGGTAAACCATTGTCGCAAAGCCCTCAAGATGAGGTAAGTGCTTGTGATGTTTGTCGTAACTGGCTCATCACTATGAATCTTAGGTCCAGTTCGCCTTAAGTGGCTCTGGAGACCTGTTTGTCTCCACCTAGCTCTAGGAGTTAGGCATGAAGATGTCATAAAGCCCTCAAAATGAGGCAAAGTCATAAAAGTCCTCTAGATTGATAGGACACCCTGTTGAATCATCCGTGATAGGACACCCCATGGAATCGACCGCAATAGGACACCCTATTGAATCGTCCACGATAGGACACCCTGTTGTGATCATCCGTGGTTCCAAAAGAAACAATCCCCGAGTATCTCGCATGTTAGCATTAGTTTGATTCTCATATCATTCATTGGGTTTTACTTGAATTATTGCTTGTACGTGGTGTGCTCATTGAACTACGGTTGGTATGATTTCCAGTAAAGGAATACGCAGGCAGCTCTTTTGAGTGCGACCACTTGATTTTTGAGGTTTTATTTGTGTGCTTGTTGGCACATGTTTTGATTTTTTCAATTTTCTTCCTGAAGTCTTCCAGGCTCACTAAAAGACTGTCATGTATGCTTTGAAATTCGCTTATGACGCATGTTGCTTGCAAAGCTCTATTATAGAAGGGCAAACTATGGACACCCTATCTTGGTTCATCCGTTTGACAAAATGAACCCCACCTTAAGAACAACCTGATGACCAGAATCAGGATATGTGGGATGTCGATTTTATAAAGCAGAACTCTGTGAATCACTGTGGTCTCTAAGATACATTAGAATAACCTTTAAGAAGACTTAGATACGTTAGAAATCCAAATTAGAGACAGAAACCCAATTTAGGGGACCTTTTTCACATAAAATGACAAAAAATTGCCTTTTATTGAGCAAAATATGGACCTTGGGGTGGGATTCTGAGAACTCCCTTTACAAAATAATCCTGAATTAGTGACCCAAGCCTTCACATTGGCCAAAAACTACTTAGGAGAACTTTAACCCCTTTTTGCACCTCACTCTTTTGACCATAACTCAAAATCTACAAACTCTTTTTGAATTAGACCAAAAACATCTTAAACTAGACTCCCATACCTTTCCAATGGTATATCACAAGCCCAAAAAAGATAACCGAGGTGAGAGAACGAAGTCCAGGAATTTTGGAGTAAAAATAAAACTTCCAGGCTGAGAGCCATGTTGGCTCTCAGGCTGAGTGCCATGTGACACTCTGAGACTTCTACGTGGAAGCTCTGAGTGCTACTATGGCTCTCAGATACTTTAGATGTATTATGGACCCTTTATTTGACCCCAATCCATGTGAAAATGCCCAAAAATATAAAAATTTGTGTTTCTTTTGTCCCACATCGCTTAAACACAAGACTTTTCACCCAAATCTTCAACTATAAAAGGGGGTCCTTCTTGTCCCATTCAACACACCTAAAATCCTACAAACTAGAGAGCTCAAGGAAATCCCCTTGGAGGATTCCGAAGCACTCAAAGTTCTTAGGAAAGTTTAATCTTTTAGTTTTAGGAGTCTTGGAGTCCGTGGTGTTGGTGAAGCCCTACAGAAGTATTCTGAGGGAAGTTCTTGAGGTAAGCTCCTTCTTCTTCTTCTTCTTCTTTGTTTTTCCTGCTTTTTTTTTCCTATTTCAATCTTTATTTTCTTAGATCTAGGTTGAATTTCCTGTTTGTTCTTCGCGTTCTTCATTTTTATTGCTTTTAATCGTTAAAGTTCTAGGGAAGTTGTATTTCCTTGTTTGTAGTATACATTAAAGTAGACTTTTCCCAGGCGGAGTTACCCCTAATTGTTTGTGGTAGCCAAAGCCATGGGGTTGGTATTCAATCCATGGATATCCAACCCCAGAGATAATAAAGCCTTGATCGGATCTACGAGTCTAGAATTAGGACATTCACATAAGAATCATGTAGTAATTTATATTAGTTGGGATAGTGGGCTATCCATGCTATCCTTGTTTTATCCATGCATAGTAATTTAATTCATAGTTATTTTAATTCATGAATTAATTCGTGTCCATACACATGCATACACATGCACACTATCCTCACTTAGAATAGTAGGTTATCTATACTAGGGATAATACCCTAATTAGCCTTACACATGCACAGTACTACACATAGTAATCATGTCTGGACATGCATACATGCTATCCATGCTTAGAATAGTAGCGTATTCTTGGATTATCCTCTATATATTATGCTTTTATTGTCGTAACCATGATCAATTAGGGATAATTGGGAATGCTATGCTATCCCAGGTAAGTTTCTAGCAGCCCTCTCATTTACCGCTTTCTTAGGATCACCTAGAACCATGATTAGGGGGATAAAAAAATAGATTTAAATTCCTTACATGATTACTTGTTCTTAGAGTTCATGTTTTTCTATGGTTTTGAGTGTGCCTTTCACGTTTAATTTAATTTTATTTGCTCTCGCATGCATAGGGTAGTGTAGTAATACGTTTAGTCCTCGACTTACTATTTTAGCACGTGCATTCCATGTACTTGTATATTTTCTTGCACGATTTTCTTTTAATAGTTGTTTATAACTTGACATATGGTTGCATTACAAATAATTGAAATGGTCCTCATAATATCTAGTCAGACACCTTGAAAGTTGAGTAGATGCCTATCTTTGGACGGGGTAAGAGGGGGTGTTTTAGCACGATCTAGCTCCTTCCTCTCTCGTACCTTAACCCCTGAACCGAGTTCTTTAGTGATGATGGGGTGGTGCTCTCTATCCATTGGACTTGATAGATTTAGTTTTCTTGGTCTCCTTAATCAAACCAAGTGGCAATTCTATTGGTGAGTATCTCTTCGGATTTAGCCTTGTGGGATATACATACATGGATTACTCACTTATGTAGCCTCAGATATGGATCGTGGGCATTGATTGTTGACTAGGGTTTGATAAAAAGCCCCATGGAATCCAAAATACGAGTAATCCAAATCGGTCGGATCTGATAAAGGCTATTGAAGGGTGGTGAACCTCACTCGTGGCTATTGGTATGAGATTTGAGATGGGACAATCAAGCGGGCTTAATCCTTCTAGGCCCCAAAGCTTGTTTCGGGTACCCACAACACCATAGTGAGATTGAGGAAGATGATACCCATGACCGTTCTCTGAGTATTATCATATGCCCTTACTTTCTGTACGGAAGATATAAATGTTAACTCGTCCAATCCCATCCTCTCTACTATTCTGAAGGGAAATACATTTAGAGTTGACCCATTGCCACTGAAACAAGCTTCCCCAAGCACTCAACGGTGACGTGTAGTGGTTTATTATGGGCGGGCCTTCCAGGAGGCAGATCCTTTATGGTGAAAGTAATGGTAAGAGCTGGAATCTTCTTTGTGTTGATTATCCCTACAAGATTTCCTGGGGTAGTGTCAATAGTGACATGTGACTAATTTAGTGCATCTAAGACTGCCTGCCAGTGATGCTTGGAGGTAATTAACAACCCCCAAATGGTGATGTTGGCCCGTGTATTCTTCATTTGATTGAGGACCCTATCCTCCTCCTCTTCTTCATTCATCTTCCCTTTCCTTTTGTTTATCTCTGCCTGGGTGTTCTTCTTCTAGCTCATGCGAGTTAAAATGTCTGCCTGACTAGGTTAAATGGCTAATCTCTTCCCTTACCCACAAATCATCTTTGGTCTAAGCAATCTCCAAACGTTCTTCTTCCAAGCCTTCTTCCTTGTCGCTTTCATACCACAAGCCTTCGTTAACCAGATCAACACTCTAGCCACCTTTTTCCTCGCACCAATTGAATCATTAGTTTTGGAAGCCCACCAATTAAGAGTGCAACCTTCTTCTTCATGTCCTCTCTAAAGCCTCCTAGCTGACATTCTCCCAGACTTTCAAGAGTGTATATTTCAACGCTCTCCAGCAATTGGTAGAACTTTTTTGGTTAACCTACCTTTGTAATTAGTTCTGAAGGATCAAAAGAATCTTTTCCCAACTCTAAGAAATAAATTCCTTATGGTGGTGGTACAGCATGATGATTTGGTAAGGGATTCCTCATGACATTAGGAGTATTAATAGGTGGTTGGATATCACTTTGTTGTCGATTAAATCCTGAATCTCGTGCCTCAGCCTTGTTCATCAATCAGTGGTGTGTCCCTTTGTCTGATGAAATTTATAGTGCAGATCAGTTTAAAATTTTGAGGGAACGGGTCTGGCATTGGTCATGGATCCAATAAGCGGAGGTGCCTTTTCGCCACTAACCTGTCGATCGATGTGGACAATGAAACTCTCAAATTTGAGAATTTTCTTTATGGCTTCTCTTCACCCATCTTCAGACGATTCTCCCTTCTATCAAATTTTTGCTCTGGTTCACTAAGTGAATTAACATCGGTGGGTCCACAGTGTCCCCCCGAATGCCCTCCACCTGATCCATAACTTGGACTTTTGTACCTACCTTGCAGTTCTTTTTTCTTGATTATCTCTTCTCGAATATCATCTTCAATTCTTGTCCCTACATCAAGAACCTCAGCAAAAGCATTGATGTATTGGAACCTCATCTTCTCTTGATATACCTGTTGAAGATTCTTCATTAAAATTCTGATATGTTCTTTTTAAGATGGCCTTTGAACCATTTTAGCTGCTTTGCCCCTCCATCGGCTCAAATACTCAGCAAAGGATTCTTTGTACTCTTGCCTAGTAGTCTCTAAATATCAGACTGTCACATCTATCTCTTGATTATATTCATATTGAGCCACAAATGAGTTAATCACCTCTTCCCATATCCTAGTCTTTCTTGGTTCGAGCGTGAGGTACCATGCCAGGGCAGCTCCCCAAAATAGCCATCATTGTAGTGCTCAAACCGTTGGGCTGGAAAGCCCCAATGCACATCCGTATATGACTGTGAGGGTTACCAGTTCCATAGAACTTGTCAAAATTTGGCATTTTGAAACCAACGGATAATGTTTTCTGTACTCCTTCGTGTAGCACCTCCAGTTCTAGCAGATATGTATCGTCCCCTTATGCTTTGTGGACTACCCTTTCTAGCTTTTCCATTTTCTCGATCATTTCTGTCCTTTCCATGTCGATTTTTTAGCCTTTTCATTCCCTAATTTCTCTCTTTCGACTCGTGGAATGTCAGCCCTTTGCATTTCTAGATCATTATACCAATCCTCTTCCCCCACCCTTGCGACTAGAGGAGGAGGATCAATAACTTGTGGGTTTGTTGCGGGTATTTGCGGTGCCATTGTTTCGATAATAGTCATCATTCGACTTATATGTTCGGCCTGTTGTTCTTCTATCGCTCTTAAATCTACTACTTCCCCAGTATTTGTTTCTTATGCCATCTTAGTTCTGATGATGATCTCTCTCATTACTAATCTTGTAGTGGAATCTCTATACCAAACAGTGTTTGATTCGAATGCTATCTCACCTATAACCACATTCATTTTTAATCAAATTGACTAATTTTTCAAGTGAAATGTTCATGAATGGTTCATATGTCACATAGATGAAATGCACGTGCTAGCACATAACACACATAAGCACATAAGATCCTCATCCTTGTCACTAACTTCTCCTTTCATTGGGATCCTCGTTACCCTTTCGAAGTTTGGATACTTCGAAAATTTTAAAAATTCATTTGAAAAGTATTTGGTGATAAGATTTTTGAATACAATCCTCAAATGTTTGGATTTTTACCGAGAATATTTGAAAACATACCTCAAAATATGATTGATTTGGAATTTTTGTTTGATCAAGAAAGAAGTAAGTTTTGAAGATTTCTTTTGTGAGGGTGATTTTTCAAAACACTTTGGATAAAAGGTGGTGAATAATCAAAATCTATTTGCTCACAAAGGTGGATTTAGAATTCTTGGGTAGGAGGATCACATGATTCGATAATTATTGCACTTTTCATGAATTTGGATACATACAAGGTCAATGATGCTTAGGTAACAGGATATAAGAAATGTAATCTTATAATCATGATTTGGCATGTTCCCAAATGTCATGGGACATAAAGGGGAATTTCTAGAAATTGAATAAAGGGTTACACATCCTACATCAAACAATCATCGTCATCATCTCAAATAATCCTTTCTGGGCATACAAAACTCCCTAGCACATAGTCCTAATCAAGAATTGATTTTCCTAAGATTTAAAGGTTTATAGAAGCTATCATGCAAGGTGGGTTTTGGTCAAATAAAGGGACCCATGACAAACATCCAATATACCCCTCATTATAAGGTTGAATGTTACGTGGATGTTTTTATATACCAACACATGGTACGAGATCATGGGTAATCACACGGCTCTATAGTATCTTGGCTGTCCGGGTTGCCCCAAGCCTCCAATGTCATAGCTCCATGCAATCGACAGGCGAGACATGCAAGTGAAATGCAACAAACAAACAAAAATTAATTAATTTGATTAAAAGGATGCTTTCAAGTCTAATACTCAAGTGAACCCAAAATTAGAATTTTGGTCTGTGAAACTAGAGATTCTGAGTTCGATCCCTAGCAGAGTCACCAGATTGTGGATACCGCCCGCATTTGGGTTCCATGCTTGCTTTTTTAAAAGAGAAAGAGTCGCCACTTAATTTTTTTTACGAAAAACTAAGAAACCATTTTAAAAGGAAACTAATCTTTTGAGAAACCAAAGATTAACTAGGTCCGGGGATTATTGAATGAGAGGGAAAGGAGCCCGGTGTGAGGAAAGCACCCCCTCTCATCCTATCTCGCGATAGGCTTCTATTCAACATACTTATAATCGAATTAACAATTTAAGTGTGTCCTCAAATAATACATATATATACACATATCAAAAGCATGTCAAAAGGGGTGTAAGATTGCTAATAGGAAAAAGGCTTACAAAATCAAGTAGGTTCAAGTAGCACATGATATGATATGCATGAAAGAACAAGAGAACTCACTGAGATCCAACTGCGATAGGGAAACATACAATGCATATGAAAATAAAAAAACCTAGGGAAAAGATCTCTAATTTACATAAACACATAAGGTATTTGCCTAATCGAAGGTGTCGCGCATAAGGTTAAAAAATCAATAAAATTAATAACACTATGAAACAAATGGGAGTAAGAAGATTTGTACCTTGATAGCACTACAAAACAAAGAGTAGTCTGCATGGATGAACATGATAATATAATAATCCACCTAGATCTAATAGAGTGGGAAAATAACAAAGTCTCAAATTCTTTTCCACCAAGGAAATCACAATGCTTCCATGGATGTACAAGTCTCAATGGAAAGGTCCAAAGTGACCTTAAACTAGAGCCAATGTAATGTCAACATAGAAGTGACATGACTTCAACTTGATTGAAAAGAATCCTTAACCAAGTTCAATCAATTGCAATTTATTTCTATAATTTACATTCTAATATTCCTAAGATATAAGCATTACTCCTAAATATGACAACAATATTGGATGCATGAGAATGAATAAAACACTAGTCATTTGTTGATTTGAATCATCTAACCTCTGGATTTAAGTTCAATTATTCTTATTCAAAACATACTTCAAGCCTTAAGGCATTTAGAAGACATTTTGGATCAATATTGGTAAGATTCACCAAATCTGTCTCAGGATTCCAGGATTTACAGAGAAGATCGAATCAAGACATAAATATAGGAAAATCATGGTTCCATGGTTTGATCTGGGTTATTTTCAAGTATGATGTTCCTCTGTGAGTCTAGTATCTAAACAAAAGAGAAAAATCAAAGATCACATGGTCTAATCTCTGAGAATTGTACCTAGACTAGACATCACTTAGATTCTGTCAACTCTCTATCTAGAGATCTTGTGTGATTGATTAAAAATAACAAATTAACCTTAAACTGCTCAAATTTCTCGGAGCATTTCATTAACTCATTATAGTTCATGAGAAAAATATTTTAACACCTAAATTATGTGACTAAGACTATGATCCATTCATTTTAAAAGAGGTACACTAAAGTGACATGTTTATAAAACCAATGATCAAACTATCTTAACCATATAATTGAGATGAAAAAAAACAAATTACAGTGGTATATCTATGTGTTATGAACACATTCCAATTGGTCTCATTCAAATCCAACGGATCATGATTTAATTAAAAATCCTTGATCACAGATTGTCAGTGAAGTCACTGCACCATTAATGACTTAGTGTTTATAGTTCAAATCAAACTTTGATCTATGACTCTAGAAAGATCAAAGCATGACAGTGATCATCAAAACATTACCAAATTATTGTGGAAGTTCATGGATTTAGCCTTAGAGGATCTCCATCACAGACTCTATGAGCAGATCTAGCAAAAGAACCTTAAAGACTTATTCAATCCTATGAACTGTGAACATTAGAAGATCTCCATCATAGACTCCATGAGCAGATCTAGCAAAAGAACCTTAACGACTTATTCAATCCTATGAACTGTGAACATTAGAATTCACTTGAACTTGATAATCAAACCATAAAATAAACTTGATCAATGTCCAATTCATCTCCTAAGTTAATGATCCTTGAGGATTTATGACTTATTCCTTTTGATTCCCCTCTCAAATCAATGGTCCTTGAGGACTAAGGGCTCAATTTCCATAGAATTCAATGAAACATGAAAAGTTTCATGAACTCCGAAAGATGAACCAAAGCCATGAACATGGGCTTAGATCCATCATTTATTCATAGAAGTAGCATAGATCAACTCTAATTCTCATATAAATCATAAATTTATAGAAACTAATAGGTTACTCAAGGAATTCATATGGAATATTGAAGATTCCATGAACTCCAAAACAAGAGCATGGGAAAGAAGAGATGAAATCAAAACCAATTTGAATGATCCAAAATGAAATTCAATTAGAAAACATGTTTTAAGTAAATCTCATGATCATCTACGTCCAAATCAACAATTATGCATGAGAATTCAATCACAATTCAAGTAGTGTGTAAAGAATGGGATAGAGAAGAGAATTTTTGAAAATGTGTAAAGATCCTAATCAAATCTATAAATTGTGGTTGAATTATGGTAAGAAATGATCTAAGAATAGAGAATTACCTCTGAATTTCCTTAGATTTCTATGGGTATTATGGTGATCTTCATGAATTATTCATACTCTTCTTCAAACTTATTTCTTCAATTAGAACCTTCAACTTAATCTCCAAATTTCCCAACCCTTTTCAATGAAGTTATATCTCTCTTTATATAGATCACTGGAGAGAGGATATATTAGTAAATTTTAGGTGTTTACATCATGTGAAGTGTGATCTTTGGGTGTTCAATACGCACTTGGGATTCTAGAGACAAAACAAAACTGTTACAGGCAGTGGCACTAAGTGAGTTGTCTGCAGTACTCGCTGAGTGCTGGAGCGGCACTCAATGAAGGCCGGCGCGGTACTCGTGAGTGCCGCCTCTTGCTGCACGTGCCGTTTTCTTGCCTTTTTACCTTTTTTTTCTTTTCCAAAATTCGTTTCTTTTCTTTTTTCAAAGTAAATCCTTTCTTTTCTTTTCTTTTATTCACAGATTCAAATAAATTCTATAAAATTATTTTTTAAAGGAAATTTTTTAAAACGAAGATTTCTATTTCCTATATTACTATATTATTATCATTATTTTAATTTTAATTTTTTTTGCAATGCTTTAAATTTTCAAACCAATTTTTCTTTTTGAGGAATTCAAACAAACCTTCCATGGTCATTCTTCTTTTTAGCGCGTATTATCACACCCATAATCGTTGTAACATCTTGGTTTTTCTTTTTCTGTTTGAATTTTGTGAACCTTGAGACTAAGTAGCTTTTTGAAGATCGTGAATCACTCTTAAAGATTTCAAATTCCATCGAACATTATCATCATCAGTTTTAAAGGTAATAATCCCTTAATTTCAACAATCGGTCGAAATTGGGGTGTCTATAATGAGCACGAGGAGGACCCCAACGAGGACGAGGGTGATGATGAGGACGGAAAGGCTATAGATGATGATGATGAGGTGTTTGAGGTGGTCCAGGTTCCACAGGGTTTTGCCATAGGGCCAGCCCCACAGCATGTTGTTGACGCCAGATGGATACCTATAGATGGACAAGTAGTGAATATCTTGCCAAGAACTGATCCACTCTTGGATGTGATTGATGAGTTTGAGTTGTGGCTTAATTGGGTGCCACCAGAGGAGAATACCATTCTAGTTGACAAGCCACCTCTATATGAGTCAGATGTGGAGGATTTATGGGATCGGATCCCTATGATCTAGGTCTTTTGTTTTTGTTGTTATCAAGGTATGTAGCCTACCTCTTTTGCGTACATGATGTACATATTTTTTATGGCAGTGGTATATGAAGATGTGATGTAAATACCTTTGACCATACCATATGTAAATGTATTGACTATGTATATATAAGTAGTATATATGCTTTTGCTTGATATCATTTATGAGTATTTACTTTTAGTAGTTGTTCATGCTTATCACTTTAGATGTTTGATTTCCTTATCTTGTACATTTTGTATCTTGCTTCGAGAGTTGATGAGTAACATTGAGATGGTTGTGTTGGTATTCACAGTAGACGGGACTAGGAATGCAAGGAACCGACGAGAGAGGGCCCCTGTTCCTAATAATATGGACCTTGAGGGAGCGTTCGAAGCTTTTCTACAACGCCTGGAGCATGTAGGTGATGATCACTGAGGCAATTACAATCATGGGAACCACCAAGTCGCACCACCGACACTGCAGCCACTCACTAGTGACAAGATACTCGAGAGATTTAGAGCTCTCCACCCTAATACGTTTGATGGGATAGGAGAAGCCTGGCAGGCTGAGAAGTGGTTGAGGAACATGGATTGTATATTTGAATGAATGAGGTGCAATGAGGCAAATAAGCATCGTTTTGGATACCTTTTAGCTCACCTATGCTATCGACAACTAGTGGGATTTTTATTTTTTTTGAAAAATCTAGTGGGAATTTGAGAAAGCTACAACGGGAAAGGAAGCATCAGAAAGGATGCTGTGGACTGCTTCCCAGGAGAGATTCTTGGAAAAGTACTTTCTTGAGGGAGAGAAGGATCAGAGAGAGAAAAGGAATTTATGAACTTGGTTCAGGGCAACATGACAGTATGCGAGTATACCACTTAGTTTGAGAGGTTATCAACACCAGATAGGTACCCCTCAGAAGAAGATCAAGAGGTACCTTAGAGGACTAAACCCATATCTTCGCCACATGATATTGGGACATTTGAACCATATGTTCAAGATGTTGGTTAGGCTAGCTTCTAGACTGGAAAAGAATGGATGTCAGGGACCGAAGCAGCCGGTGATCCAACCCCTATAAAAGGAAAGTTTGTACTGCGACCACTAGTCTGATTTTAAGGAATGAATAGTACCTGGAATAGAGAAAAAAAGCCTCAGCCAACACTTCCTTGTAATCAACTAGTTGCACCACCTACTACGACCGGAGGAAATCTAGGAGGTTTTTTTAACCACAGAATTCTAGGGCACATCGCCAAGAATTGTAGACGTCCAAAGAAGGCCATCCATATTGATATTGTCTGCTACAACTATGGCAAGCCTGGGCACGTTGCCAAAGACTATCGAACACCCCCAGAAGGTTACTATGGAGAGACTACTCAGGCTCTCAATGCGATCATTCCAGAGGAAGTTGACTCTAAAGAGGTGGAAGTGCAGTAGAATATTGAAGGTACTATCATGTTACACAATAATCAGATTAAAATTTTATTTGATACGGGAGCTAAGAATTCTTTTATTGCCATTAAACTTGTTTATAAGTTGGGATTAGAAGCCCAAGCGCTTAAGGATGCCCTTAATACTATCTCACCTTTAGGAGTAATGGTTAAGTTAAGTAAGGTGAACAAGGACTGCACTTTAACCCTAGAAGATCGAGTTCTCTTGCAGATCTGATCATGTTATCTATGAAGGAATTTGATGTTATTTTGGGAATCGACTGGCTTACGAAGTATCATACAAAGTTAGACTGTACTAGTAAGTCAATTTCATTTTTTATCCCCGAAAACCATCCCTTTAGTTTTCAGTGTAACCCTTCATGTGACGTATTTCTAACTAGTCATTCGGCTGCTGTGGAGAGTTCTGGTACCAAGGTTTCTATAGATTAGATTCTTGTGGTTCGAGAGTTCTTGGAAGTATTTCAAGAGATTGTTGGACTACCACCTAAGAGGGAGATCAATTTCTATATAGAGTTGGTACTAGGGACGTTGCTAATCTCTAAAACCCCATACCGGATGGCCCTAATAGAGATGCAAGAGTAAAATAAGCAAGTCCAAGAATTTGAAGATTTAGGTTTCATTCGACCGTGCACATCGCCTTGGGGAGCGCCAGTGTTATTTATGAAGAAGAAGAACAAATCACTCTGACATTGTATTGACTACAGAGAGTTAAAAAAGGTCACTATCAAGAATAAGTATCCTCTTTCTTAGATAGATGATTAATTTGATCAGTTGCAGGGAGCAATAACTTTCTCGAAGATAGATTTGTGATTGGGATATCATTAACTACTTGTTCGACCAGAGGACATACTGAAGACTACTTTTAGAACCAGGTATGGTCACTATGAGTTCTTGGTGATGTCATTTGGACTCACTAACACCACTACAATATTCATAGATCTAATGAATAGGGTGTTTCGACCATACTTAGATTAGTTTGTGATTATATTCATTGATGATAATTTGATTTACTCGAATATAAAGGAAGAGCACGAGAGGCATGTTCAGATTACACTGCAAATGATCAAAGATCATAACTTGAATGCCAAGCTCATCAAGTATAAGTTTTGGATGAAGGATGTTAAATTCTTGGGTCACATGGTCTCTTCTAAAGGAATTGCAGTAGACCTGTCTAAGACTAACACTGTCTTGAGTTAGAATAGGCCGTCTAATGCCTCTGAAGTAAGGAGTTTCCTTGGATTGGCAGACTACTAGTGGAGATTCGTAGAAAGATTCTTCAAGATAGCTGCACCGTAGACCAATTTGACTAGAAAGGATTCTAAGTGGTTAGACAATCACGAACATGCCTTTCAGGAGTTGAAGAAGAGATTGACTTCAGCACTAGTGCTTACCATACGGACAAGTGCAAAAAGATTTACTATCTATAATGACATTTCTTATCAAGGACTTGGATGCTTGCTTATGCAAGAAGGAAAGGTGATCGCTTATGGATCGCGATAACTGAAATCGCACGAGGCGAATTACCTAATGCCTGATTTAGAGCTAGCAGCTATTATTTTCGCTCTCAAAATTTAGAGGCATTATTTATTTGGGGAGAAGTTTGATCTATTCTCTGATCATAAGAGTCTCAAGTACCTATTCTCTCAGAAGGAGCTGTATATGAGGCAACGATGCTAGATGGAGTTCCTTAAGGATTAAAACTTCACTTTTCAATGCCACTCTAGCAAAGCAAATGTAGTCACCGATGCTTTGAATAGGAAATCCTATAACATAATCGCTTCTTTGATGATTAGGGAACTAAAAACACTGGCAGAATTTGATATTCAAGCCACTGATTCAGAAGAAGGAAGACATTTTGGATGCCTTGTTATAGAACCAACCCTTATCAATTGTATTATTAAAACTCAAAGAAAGAATGAAGGACTATAAAAATGGTTTGAAAAAGCATCAGGCAAGGATCCGGAGGAATGGAGAATTAGAAAAGACAAAGGACTTTGATGTCGAGAGAGACTTTATGTGCCAAAAGTCGATGGTTTAAGAGAAGAAGTAATGAAAGAAGCGTACAGATCTATATTGACAGTTCATCCAGGAAGTACAAAGATGTACAAGGACCTGAAAAGAAGTTTATGGTGAAAAGGTATAAAGAAAGACATCGAGGAGCATGTTTTGAAGTATTTTACTTTCCAAACAAATCAAATCTAAATGTCAGAAGCCATTAGGACTTTTGCAACCTCTGTCAATACAAGGATGGAAGTGGGAGCACATCTCTATGGATTTTGTTATAGGATTATCAATGATACAACAGAACCATGATGCGATGTGGGTAGTCGTGGACTGACTCACCAAGATAATGCATTTATTTGTGTACAACATAACTTATTCAGTCGAGAAGATGAGCTAACTATACTTGCAACAAATTGTTCGACTGCACGACGTGCCTATTTCAGTTGTTTCGGATTATGATTCACAATTTATAGCTGGATTTTGGGAGAGTCTGCAAGTAGCTATGGGTGCTTCGCTGAAGTTGAGTTATACTTTTCATCCCCAGACTGATGGACAAACAGAATAGACTAATCAGGTATTGGAGGATATGCTAAGAGCATGCACGATCGACTTTGAGAGCACTTGGGAGATGCATCTACTGCTGATCGAATTCACCTACAATAGCAGTTATAATTTAATCATCAAAATTGTACCATTCGAAGCATTATATAGGAGACCGTGTCATTCGCCTCTATTTTGGGTAGAAGCTAGAGAAGGCAAACTTTTGGGACTTAGTAGAGTTCGGGAGACTAATGAGAAGATTGATATTATGAAGAAGAAGATGAAGGCAGCCCAGAGCAGGCAGAAGAGTTATGTAGATAAGTGCCAAAAGGACTTGGAGTTTTGCATTGGAGATCATGTTTTATTAAAGGTTTCCCCAGTAAGAGGAGTAGTGAGATTTGGATAGAAGAGAGCGAAGCTTTCTCCCTACTACATTGGACCTTCGATATACTTAAACACATGGGTAAAGTCGCTTACAGATTAGTGCTATCGCTGAAGATGTCTGAAGTGCATAATGTGTTCCACATTTGTTTGTTGAGGAAGTATGTGCATGGATCAACGCATAAGATTGGTTTCAAAGATATTGAAGTGTACAACAAATTATCGTACACCAATAAGCTCGTGCGAATCTTGAGTAGAGAGATCAAGAAGTTGAGGAATAAGAAAATTCCGTTGGTAAAAGTTCATTGGAAGCATCATGATTTACGCGAAGCATCATGGGAGATGAAATTTGCTATGCGAGAGAAGTAACCGATGCTATTAGTACGTCTTAGCTTAGATTTTGGGACACAATCTTTTGTTGGGTGGTGGAGAGATGTAACACCGACCCTTCTACCTATATTTATCTAGTTATTAATGTATTCCTGTATCCATATATGTAAGTTATGATCATATATACTTAAAGTCTAGTTGTAACTTTTATAAACATTATAATAACCTTAGAACCCTTGAAGACTTAGAAGGATTTGAGAATCAGGAGCCCCCAGCGCTCGGACCATCTAAGAGCTCGAGCCAACTGCGAGTGCTCAAGCTAAGTTTTTAGTGAAATGATTATTTTGTCCTTAGGCCTTGAAACTCTATAAATATTCAACATTTTCCATGCATTTATTTTGTTTACAAACCAGAGAGTAGAGAGAGCGAGACCTAAGGAGAGTTCTTGAAAATTCTTCATACACTCATACACAAACACTTTGCATATACACAAATCCAACATCAAACCTTCATATACACAAAAACACCTACATTACAACCAAAATGAAGTTCTGGAAGTTAAGTTCTTAAAGAACCAAAGAAGGAAAGAAGAGGATCCTAGCTTTGAAGCTTGCTTGGAGATGCATTGGAGCTTGGATTAAAGTTTTCTTTCAAGATCATCACAAACACATACACATACACACACACACATACACATTTCTCATTATCTAGATTCATGTGAGTACTCTTACTCACTCTAATTTATGTTTTCTATAGTTTAAATTGTGATCTAACATCATGCATGTGACATGCAAGAGGTATAGAAACAAAATTCTATTATAAACTTACAAAACTGCTACAATCTAATAAACTCAAGTGCTCGAGCTCATTAACAGACTAGCCCTAAGTGCTCAAGAGGCCTGAGTGCTCTTGTCCTATGATGTATAGAAATTAGTTTGTTTGCATATTGATTTTATGATGATCTATGCTATGTTTAATACTACTATGAGCTGTGATAGTTGTACCTTGAGATGTAGTTGATATATATACTTGCATGTAAATTATGGAAGTTGTACCATGATAAGTATAAGAATGATAACCCCAATTATTAATGATGTGTCTTGATAACTTGTACCGCGTGCGTCAGTTGGTTACAAGAAAGTCACGATAACATTGTTATGAAACGAATGTATCCGTCGGCCCAGTTCTCGCACTTCAGTTGTATGATCAGTTCGTGAAAAGAGTAATGAGTTCTATAATGTTGTCGAGATGTCACCGTAGCCATACGGGCAATGACGATAAGAGTAGGCGTGCCTTGTCCGTACCATCATGAACAGTCATGTTAGTATGTGTACTAGTTGTGGATGCCATTGTGGCAAATGGGGTAATAGTGGCAAGTATAGTAGTAGTACCTTGTCAATACTATCTTGTTCAGTTGTTGAGATGGTTAACAGGTCATTTGGGGAGAGATGTCAAGTAGGTGGCCAATGGGGCATTGATGACAAGTTAGGCTGAAGGAATAAGATGGGGGTTATCATAAGGCCATTTGGGCAGAGATGTCAAGTAAGTGGCCATTGGGGCAGTGATGACAAAAAGGTAACCTAACGGTTGTAAGGTAATGATATTCTAGGCCAACAAAATTTGTGCCGGATGCATGCAAAATGTCAAGTTGGTAAAGATTGGAGCTTTGGTCCAAAGTAAAGTCGAGTTAGTTAAGATTGGGCATGTTGTCAAAAAGTGATGTTGAGGTCAGACAGATGAGTCAGTCATGTTTTCAAGATCAAAGTCGAAGTATGTTGATGAATGGTTCCTAACGTACATAATATGTCGAGATTGAGATTAAGTAAGACTTAATCATAATGTTTTACAAAAAAAAAAAGAATGTTTCACTTTTTTTAATGGATTAACAAAATTTTTTATGAGCCTGTTTAAGTGCAGTAGGTTCACTCACTCAGTTTGCATTCAAGCTGACGACTTTCATGTCCTGGACAATCGAATGTCCAGATCTTGTAGAGGCTAACTACCCAGCAGAGGAGGAGTATGCCAAGGAGGGATATGGCTTCGCAAGCTAGATGGAAAAGTTGAAGACTCTTAGTTTCATTTATCTTTTGCTTATATTGTGACACTAGGTGCCAGACTTTTTTACTTGTTGCAAGGCTTTATGCCTATGTTACCATTCTCTTTTGTTTACCCCCTTCTAAGTGATGTAATAAGGACTTCTTATGAATCAGAAGTTTTATATTAAGTATGCTTAGAACCACCACTGTTTGTAATTACAGCTTTCATTGCAGTTTATTGTCTTGGTTCTTTTATGTTGTGGACAATCATGCAATCTATGGGAGCAAATTTAAAATTTTCCTATTTTGACTACTTCGGGACATGAAAAAATTGAACACAATACATAACTAGTCGGCTAATTAGTAACTTCATCAAATTATGTGGGACCACTTATGGGACTATAAACACCCCAATTTTGACCGGATGTCGAATTTAGGAGATTATTACCTCTAAATCTGATGACGTCAATGTCCGACTAATTTGAAGTCTTTGAAGGTGATTCACGCTCTTCAGAAAGCTTATCGATCTCAAAGTTATAAAATTCAAAGAAGAGAGAAAAAGGAAAGGACAGGGTGTTCAGGAAATTCTGGGTGTGAAAATACGCATAGGAGGTTACTATTAATTAGTTCAAGAAAATCAATGGGAAAATATTCAAAATATAAATAAAAAAAAAGAAAAAAAAAGAAGTCTCTTTTATCTAAGAAAATGGACTCTGTCCAATTGAATTCGTAAAAGAAAAAAGAGAATTTTAACTGGATTTAAAAAGAAGAAAAGAATTTCAAAAATAAAATAAAAGAAAAAAAGGGAAGGAATTTGAAAAGAAAAAGAAAAAGAAAGAAAAAGAAAACAAAAAATAAAAAAGGAAGATGAGGTGGCACGCGGCGAAGCCGGCGGCACTCACGGAGTGCCGCACACATGTCCCCGAGTGCTGCCTGCTGTAACAGTCTGTTAATTTTCAAATGCGTATTGAAGGCCCAAACATTCCATCTCACATGCAAAATCACCCCGAATTTACTAAATTAACCTGTCCTCGATGGTCTATATAAAGAGATATACATCTCCACTGTTTAAGAGGGGGGGGGGGGGGGGGGGGGGGACAATTAAGGAGTGAATTGAGAGAGTTTTATATGGAAGCCATGGATGAGAGCTTGAGAGCTTGAAGAAGGGCTTAAACACCTTTGAAGATCTTCACCAAAACCCAAAAAATTAATCTGAGGAAATTTGGAAGTAATTCTCTAATCTTGGTCTATTTTAGTCTCAATATAATCACAATTCATAGAATATCTTAGGATTTTACACAATTTTCAAAAAGTCTCTTCTAAGCCCATTTCACCACATACCACTTGAATTATGATTGAATTTCCATCTATATTTGTTAGTTTAGATCTAAGTAGATATGGATTTAATATGAAAAAAGTTTATAAGTAAAATTTGATTTGAATCATCAAATTGGTTTGGGCTTTATCTTTCTTTGTTCATGCTCTTCTCTTGGAAATCAATGAGACCTTCAATATCTCACTTATATTCCTTGAGGTTGTTCTCTTAATTTTCTGTAAATTGATATTCTACATGAGAATTGACATTGATTTTGGCCAAGTTTGTGTGCAATTAGTGGATCTAAGTCTATGTTCATGATTTGGGTCCATTAATTTGAAGTTTCATGAAGTTTATTTCATACTTCATTGAAATTCATAAGGATTAGTGTCTTTAGTCTCCAAGGATCATTAATTTGAGAGGAGAAGCAAATAAGAATAAGTCTCAACTCCTCAATGATCATCAATTTGAGAGAGGAATTAGACTTAGAGTAAGCTAATCTCATGGCTTAGTTGTGTTGGATTCAAATAATCTCCAAGTGTTTAGGCATATCCAAGAGATTGAGAAAATCCTTGGAAATCTCATGGAAGCATATCTAATGATTAAGTCTATGGAGACTCTTGAGGCCTTGATTGTTATTTTAGTGGTCATAATCATCACTTGATCCAAATTCTCTAGAGAATTTCTTGGACCAAGTTGGATTCGACAATAAGTGACAATTCAACAATGGTGCAGTGAATTCATTGACAAGTTGTGATCAAAGATTTTTCATTAAATCATGATCCATTGGATTTGAATGACACCAATTGGAAAGTGTCCATAATACCTAATTTTACCACTGACAATTTTGTTTTGATAAAATTATATGGTTAACATGGTTTGGTCATGGGTTTCCTAACCCAATCATTCTCTGTCCAGAATTCCAGAAAAGTGAATCGATTTTAAAATGTTTGGATCAGAGCCTTAACCAAGTAGCTTAGGTTTTAAATAAATTTTTCTATGATCTATGATGAATTAAGATTCTCCAAGAAAAAGGTTTGAGGTTAAATTGTTATTTTAAATAAATCACACAAGATTTCTGGACAGAGAGTTGGTAAATTCTGAGTGATGTCTGGTCTTGGTCCAATTCCCAGAGATTGGACCATTGGATCTTTTTTTTTTTTTCCTTTTTGGGTTAGAAATTAGACTCATAGGGGTATCTCATACTCAAAACTCACTAAGATCAAAACATGGGGACCATGGGTTTTCTATTTTTGAATGTCTGGTCTCTTCTCTGTAAATTATGAAATTATGAGACAGACTTGGTAAATCTTACCAATGATGATCCAAATGATTTTCAAATTCTTTAAGGACCAAATCATGATTTTAACGGAAATAATTGGACTTAAATCCAGAGATTAAAGGATCCAAATCAATAGATAATTCATGTCTTGTCCATTCTCATTTATTCATGATCATCATGCTTAGAAATAGTACTTGTATTCTTAGGATATCAGGTTGTAGATTATAGAAGTAAATTGTGATTGGTTGAACTTAATGATGAATTCTCCTCAATTGTATTGGAGTCACATCTCTCCTATATGGACATTACATTGGCTCTAGGTTAAAGTCCCTCTGGACCTTCCCGTTGAGACTTGTATATCTATAGGAGCATTGTGGCTTCCATGGTTGGAAAGAATTCATAAATTCCGTCGATTCCTCTGTTCTTGTTAGATTTAGGATTTGATATTATTTGTGTTCAAAGCATGTGGACTAAACTCTATTTTGTAGCGCTATCAAGGTATGACTTCTCGAATTTATTCTCACTGTATTTCCTTTTCGATTTGATTGATTTTCAACTCCATGGGCGACACCTTAGACTAGGGTTTTTGCCATATATGTATATGTGAATTAGAGTCTTTTTCATAGGTTTTTTTATGTAGCATGCATTGCATGTTTCCTATTTTGCAATTGGATTCCGGGTAAGTTCTCTTGTTCCCTTTTGCATATCATTCATTTGCTAGATGAACCTACTTGAGTTTTTGCATGTTGTTTTATCGTTAGCAATCTTACACCCTTTTTACATGCTTTTGAAATGTATATATATCTACGTATTAGTTGAGGGCACATTTTAATTATTAATTTAATTAAAATAATGTCAAGTAGAGGCCGATCGTGAGCTAGGATGAGAGGGGGTGCTTTAGTCCACCGGGCTCCTTCCTTTCTCATTCTATAATCCCCAGGCCTAGTTGAATCTCTTGTTTCCAAAAGAACATTTCCTTTTTAAATGGTTTCTTAATTTCTTTCTTTAAAATTAAGTGGTGACTCTTATTTGTTTTGAAACAAGCAAAATGTGGGCCCAAATGCTGGTATCCACAATCTGGCGACTCTGCTGGGGATTGAACCCAGAATCTCTGGTTTCGGAGACCAAATTTTTTATTTTGGGTTCACTCGAGGATTAGACTTAAAAGCATACTTCTAATAAAATTAATTAAATTTTTGTGTGCCCGTTGCATTTCACTTGAATGTTTCACCTATCGATTGCACGAAACTATGACCTTGGGGGCTTGGGGAAACCCGGTCGGCCGAGTTACCATAGGGTCGTGTGATCACCCTTGATCTCGTACCATGTGTTGGTATATAAAAGCATCCACATACCATGTAACCTTGTAGTAAGGGGTATATCGGATGTCCATCAAGGTCCCTTTGACCAAAACCCGACCTTTGCATGGTAGATTCTATAGAATCTTCCAATTTTATTAAATAAATTCTTGATTAGGATTATATGATAGGGAGTTTTGTGTGCCAGGAAGGGATTATTCGAGATGATGATGGTGCTTGCTTGATATAGGATGTATAACCTTTTAATCACCATTTAGCAATTCCTCTTTATGTCCCATGCTATTTGGGAAAATGCCGAATCATGATTATAAGATTATACTTCTTATATCTTGTTAAGATAAGCATCATTGACCTTGTATGCATCCGAGTCTATGAAAAAGTACAGTGATTATCCAATCATATGGTTCTCCTACCCAATGATTCAAAGTTCACAGTTTATGACAAATTTTGATTCATCATCTTTTATCCAAAAATATTTATTAAAAAAAACACCCCTTCCAAGAAAAGGTCTAAGGTTTACCCTTTTAATCAAGTAAAGTTGAAACCCAATCAACTTTTGCTGAAAAATGTTTTCACAGAATCCTTGAGAAGTTGTTTCCATTTTCAAAAAAAATTTATCATCCAAGGGATACTTTCAAAATGAATTTCGAAAAATTTCAAAATATCAAACCTTGGAAAGGGTAGTAAGGGTCCTGATGAAAGGAGAAATTGGCGCACTTGACGTGGATGAGGATTTTATGTGCTTTATGTGCTAGGGTTAGAATTTTCTTTTGTTTTGGCATATAGAGTAGGCACACATGCACGTGTATGGCATCCGTGTGACATATGAACCTTTCTTGAGCATTTCACCAAGCATTTGTAACAAGTAAGATAAAATAAAAGTGAAAAAGATAATGATAAAAAAATAATAATAAAATTCTTTTGAAATCAATCAAATTGATCAAAATAAATTATGATTGTAGGTGAAATAGCACCTGTTTCTAGCACTATTTGCTTCAAAGATTCTACAGCAGACTAGTAAGAAGAGAGGTCACTATCAACCATAAAATGGCACAAGAAACGAATGCTAAGGAGATGGCAGAGTTAAGAGCAATCGTGGAACAACAAGCCGAGCATATGAGTCGAATGATGAATATGATGGAGACCATCGCGCGACAACCACCACTTACCAATCCACAAGTCGTTGACTCTCCCTCTCTGACTGCAAGGGAAGAGGATTAGTATAATGATCTAGAGACACAGAGGGCCGATATGCTACGAGCCAAAAGAGAAAGGATAGGGAAAGAAAAGGGCAAAAAAAAAAGGAAAAAGAGTGGAAATAGCTGAAAAGGTGGAAAAGCTTGAGAGAGGGTTCGAAAAGCTCAAGGAGTTGATACTTATCTGTTGGAATTGAAAGGGTTGCATGAAACACTGCCCGCTGATTTTAAAATGCCTATCTTTGACAAGTTTGATGGGATAGGAAATCCTCGCAGTCATGTAAGGATGTGTATTGGGGCTTTCTAGCCTAGTGGGATGAGTACTACAATGATGACAGGGGCTATCTTGGCATGGTATCTTATGCTTGAGCCAAGTAAAACTTGAATATGGGAAGAAATGGTAAAGTCATTCGTTATGTAATTCGAGTATAATCAAGAGATAGACGTGACGGTTCGGGAATTGGAAACCACTAGGAAGGAAAACAAAGAGTCCTTCACCGAATACTTAAGCTGATGGAGGGGCAAAGCAGAAAATATGGTTCAAAGGCCATCTAAGAAGGGAAAAATTAGAATGCTGATGAAGAACCTTTAGCCCGTTTATCAAGAGAAGATGAGTTCCATTCAATTAACACTTTCGTTGAGGTCTTCAATGTGGGAACAAGAATTGAGAATGCAATCTATGAGGGGGTAATTAAAAAAGAACCACAAGGCAAGTACAAGAGACCCAACTATGGGTTAGGTGGAGGGCATTTGGGAGGTCACTCTGATCCCACCGATGTTAACGTATTAAGTGAACCAGAGAAAAACTTCAGTATAACAAGAAATTGCCCGGGGATAGAGAAGCCGCAAAGATAATTTTTAAACTTGGGGGTCTCATTATCCACCGCCCTAGATAGATTGGTGGCAAAGGGGACCTCCGTTTATTGGAACCATGACCACTGCCGAACTCGCCCCCTCAAAACATTCAGGATAATTTGTATTGTAAATTTTATCAGTTAAAGGGGCATACCTCGGATCGATGCCCAAGGCTGAGGCATAAAATCCAAGATCTCATCGATAATAAAGTAATATCTGAACCACCCGTCAACGCCCCCAATATCACTAGAAATCCATTACCGTACCATCACGATGTACCGCTGACGCAGGGCATTTACTTTTTGGAATTTGAAGAGACTTCTTTTGATCCTTCCAAATTGATTACCAAGTTGGGCCAACCAAAGAAATCCTATCAACTGTCAGAAAGCATAATGATCTGCACTCTTGAAGGACAATTAGAAGAATGTGGGGAGGGACAACAAGGAAAGTTGTTACTTTAGATTGGTGGGCTCATGAAATCGATAACTCCATTTGGTATGAAGAGAACGATTGTCAAAGCATTGATCGGGTAGAAGAAGATTTCTGGTACAAGAGTGAGAAAGGGAGAGGGTGTGGAGGAAGAAAATTTAGGGGTTGCTCAAGCTCAAGATGACTTATGGGTGAGAGAAGAGGTTAGCTGCCTAACTCTATCAGGGAGACATTTTAATCAACATGAACTAGAGGAGGATCACCCAGGTCAAGAGTTGGACAAAGGAAAGGGGAAAATAAATGAAGAAAAGGAAGAGGATAGGGTCCTTAAACAGATGAAGAAAATACAGGCCAACATCACAATTTGGGAATTGTTAATTGCTTCCAATCATCATAGGCAAGCAGTCTAGGATGCATTGAGTCAATCAGATATTTATATCAATATTGCCCCAGAGGACCTTATGGGGATGATCAACACCAAGAAAATTTTGACTCTCGCTATCGCATTTACCTCGGATGATCTTCCCCTGGAGAGCCCGCTCATAACAAGCCGTTGCATGTCACCATTGAACGTTTAGGGAACTCTCTTCCTATTTGTCTTGTTGACAACGGGTCTACCTTGAATGTATGTCCATTCCGAATAGCCAAGAGGATGGTTCTAGATGAATCACTTTTATACCATTTGAGTAGAAAGTGAGGGCATACGATAATACACAGAGAGAGGTTATGGGCATCACATTTCTCAATCTCACCGTAGGACCTTTAGAAAAAGAAGCTGAATTTTAAATCATCGATATCCATGCATCATTTAATTTGCTCTTGGGTAGACCTTGTTAGATAGCTTGGGTGCGATTCCATCAACGATTCATCAGAAGGTCAAGTGTGTTTGAGGAAATAAAGTCTATAATGTTTTTGGAGATAGTTGGATCTGTGTGTCTAAAGCCTCATCAAGTGCTCTGGTTTTGGAAGTGTAGTTACAAGGAGAAGAAACAAGACTAGGAGGTTTTGAGTTCATCAATATGCTAGAGGGTGGTAAACCAAGGGAATTTCTGCCACTCTACTTTGATCAAAATGCAAGTCCGTTAGTGGATGGAATCATGAAAAAAATGGGTTTATTCCCGGGAATGGGTCTGGGTAGAAAGCATCAAGGTCTGCCAAAATTTCCGAATATTGTAAAATAGACTCATTATCATGCGTTAGGTTATCAGCTGTCAAAGGAAGAATTAAAAAAGAAGAAGAAAGCAATCGACTCACCGATGGAGCAATATTAAAAAATGCTCAACGGGTACTTTATCAAGGAGAAGATTTCCCCTTCTGTGGCTTTTTGGAGCCATGGGTAGATCATATTGACAAATGCTTAACCTGGGCTTTGGGATCTTTTTTGCACACGAGTTCTCTGACTATAAAGCTTTGTAACTACAAGTGCCCATAAAACCTATCATTGTTCAAGAATGGGTTTGTGCTTTGGATGGCCTAGTAATGAATAATTTGTTGGATGTTGGAAGTGTGAAGCCTGAGGATGATAACTAAGAAGGGTCCGTGGAACCAAAATCAGAAAAAGTTTATGTGGAGGACGTGGTAGAAGAAGCATTGGAAGAGACCAAGGAGAATAAGGCAAAAGAAGAAGAGCTAGAAGCTAAATAAGTAATGGAAGCAAAAATGAAGGATCTGCCAGATTGTGACATTGTGGAGCTCAAAGGAGGGAAGAGCGCCAAAGAATGGGTATTTGAGTCTAGTGATAAGTATCCCCCTCCTCGGAGTCTGTAATGGCCCATATGAGGCGTCTTTCCATTTCTGTCTATTGTAATCTCTCCTAAAAAGATCAATGAGAATATGACTGATTCTGCCGACTCGAATGCACTTAATGAATTAATGAATATAATAAATGTGATGATCATGACGTACCAAATGATTTGCAAAAATTAATTGAAAAAGAGAATGAATCTGCATGCAAAATCATAGAGAGCACTCTCACTATTAATCTGGAAATGAAGATAATCCATAAAATGTTTTTATTGGCTCCATACTTAGCAATAAAGAAATCAAAAACTTAATTACTCTATTAAATGAATGCGAAGATGTTTTTGGATGTTCTTATGACGATATGACAGGTATTGATTCGAAAATTATCCAACACCATATCCCCCTTTTTCCCAAATTTCAAACCCATAAAACAAAAGCTGAGGCGAATGACACCTGAATGGGCGCTTAAAGTAAAAGTGGAAGTTGAAAAACAACTAAAAGCTAGATTCTTGATTGTCACTGAGTACCCCGAATGGGTCGCTAATATTGTACCAGTCCCAAAAAAGGATGGCCGTGTAAGAGTGTGTGTCGACTTTTGAGATCTAAACAAGGCTAGTCCTAAAGATGATTTCTCATTGCCTTACATTGATATACTAGTTGATAATACTGCAGGGCATGAACTTTCATCTTTTACAGATGGGTTCTCGAGGTTTAATCAAATTCTCATGGCGTCGGAGGACAGGGAGAAGGCCACTTTCATCATGCCATGGGGAACATATTGTTATAGGGTAATGACATTTGGGCTAAAAAATGCAGGTGCAATTTATCAAAAGGATGCCACCACATTGTTACATGATATGATCCATAAAGAAGTTGAAGTATATGTCGATGACATGATTGTAAGATCCAAAGAGAGAGGGGGACATCTAGGGGCATTAAGGAAATTCTTCAAGAGGCTAAGAAAGTTTAGGATGAAGTTGAACCCTCAAAAATGCACCTTTGGGGTCACAACTGGGAAGTTGCTAGGATTCCTCATCACACAACAGGGAATAAAAATGGACCCAACAAAGATTAAAGCCATAGTTGAGATGCAACTGTCAAAGAGTGAGAAGGAATCCTTTGGTAGGATACAATTCATTAACTGATTTATTTCAAATTTCACCCTAACCTGTGACCCACTCTTTAAATTATTAAGGAAGGAGAGAAGTTTGAGTGAGATAGCCAATGCCAACAAGTCTTCGATAAAATCAAAACTTACCTCCAAAACAGCCTATTTTATCACCTCCTCAACCAGGATAACCCTTACAGCTGTACCTGTCCGTGTCAAAAAATTCGATGGGGTGCATGTTGGCTCAAGAAGGATAAGAGTGGCATGTGGAAAAGGCCATTTATTACTTAAGCAAGAGGATGATCAGATATGAGCTGAATTATTCACCATTGGAAAAAGCATGTTGGCCCTGGTTTGGTGTACCTATCGCCTTAGGCATAACATGTTAGCTTTCCCTGTAACCTTAATATCCTGACTGGGTCCACTCAAATACCTGTTTATAAAACTTGCCTTGACCAGTAGGATTTCCCCATGGACCATGATGTTAGCAAAGTTTGATATCAAGTATATCACGGCCAAATCTGTAAAGGGAGAGATATTGTGGAGTACTTGGCCGATTTTGCGATTGAATCTGAGGAAAAGGGAGAATTTTGATTCCTAGATAAAGGAGTAATGGAGATAGGGGAAATGATGGAAGATGTAATTCGATGGAGTAGCCAATCAGATGGGATATGGGATAGGAACCATTCTTGTATCACCTAGTAGAGCACCTACCCCGCTAGCCATTAAGCTTAAGTACAACTCGACCAATAATACGGCAGAATACAAAGCATGCATAGTTGGGATGGAAGTAGCCTTAGCCTTGAATGTTGAAAAGATTGATATTTTTGGGGATTCTAATTTGATTATACCCCAAGTACGAGGTGATTGGAGAGTGAAGCATGAGAAGTTGAGACCTTACTACGAATACCTGGAGAGTTTGAAAGTGCAGTTCAAGCAAATTTTGTTCTATTACCTTCCTCGTGAAGAAAACTAGCTAGTCAATTCCTTAGCAACCCTAGCCTCAATGATCCAAAACCCTGTAGGAGTTTCCATAATCCCATTATCCATAGAAGAAAGAAATCATCCTTTATTTGAAATGATCGCAGACATCGAAGAGGAGAAGGTTGAAATACCTTAGTATTTGGATGTTTGGAACTTTATTGAGAAAGGAGATTATCCTAAAGGAGCTTCAGAGAAGGATAAAAAGGCAATACGAAGGTTCATGGGTTTTCTATTTTTGGAATGTCTGGTCTCTTCTCTATAAATTTTGAAATTCTGAGACAGACTTGGTAAATTTTACCAATGATGATCCAAATGATTTTCAAATACTTTAAGGCCTAAATCATGATTGTAACGAAAATAATTGGACTTAAATCCAGAGATTAAAGGATTCAAATTAATATATAATTCTTGTCTTGTCCATTCTCATGCATTCATGATTATGATGCTTAGAAATAATACTTGTATTTGTAGGATATTTGGTTGTAGATTATAGAAGTAAATTATGATTGGTTGAACTTAGTGATGAATTCTCCTCAACCATGTTGGAGTCACATCACTTCTACATGGACACTACATTGGCTCTAGGTGAAGGTCCCTCAGGACCTTCCTGTTGAGACTTGTATATCTATAGGAGTGTTGTGACTTCCATGGTTTGAAAGAATTCATAAATTCTGACGATTCCTCCATTCTTTTTAGATTTAGGATTTGATATTATTTGTGTTCAAAGCATGTTAACTAACCTCTGTTTTGTAGTGCTATCAAGGTATGACTTCTCGAATTTCCTCTCATTGTATTTCCTTTTTGATTTTATTGATTTTCGACTCCATGTGCGACACCTTAGACTAGGCTTTTTGCCTTATGTGTATGTGTGAATTAGAGACTTTTCCTAGGTTTTCTATATTTCGCATGCAATGCACGTTTCCTATTTTGCAGTTGGATCTCAGGTAAGTTCTCTTGTTCCTTTTTGCATATCATTCATTTGCTAGATTAAACTACTTGATTTTTTGTATGTCGTTTTATCGTAAGCAATCTTGCACCCTTTTTACATGCTTTTAAAATGTATATCTATATCTACGTATTAGTTAAGGGCATATTTTAATTATTGATTCAATTAAAAGGATGTTGAGTAGAGGCCTAATGCAAGCTAGGATGAGAGGGGGTGCTTTAGTCCGCCGAGCTCCTTCCCCTCTCATTCTATAATCCCCAGACCTACTTAAATCTCTGGTTTCCAAAAGAATAGTTCCTTTTTAAATGGTTTCTTAATTTCTTTCCTTACAATTAAGTGGCGACTCTTATTTGTTTTGAAATAAGCAAAATGTGGGTCCAAATGCCGGGTATCCACAGGGATCCACGCAAGACATAGACAAAGACCTACTTAAGTTTGGAGGACTAAATAGTTAGTTATAAAACTAATCGGCAGTGTAAATAGAAATAACTAAAAAAAATAGGTAGATTTCATGATAAAATAGAAAAGCCATATATGAGCTGTGAAACAAAGAGGAGATTCATATCTCCATCTTCTTCTTTATTCAGTCGGATAGAGAGAAAAGAGGAGAGGTTTCGCCAGAGCTTTATGACATCGATTGATGCGCCATTCGACTTCCAATTTCAATTTCGAGATCGGATTTGGAATCATAGAGGCGAGTCTAATGCTTGAGTACTATTTTAATTGAGTTTAATCGTTGTGATTTTCTCGACCCAATTTGATTCAGTGTTCGTAGGTTGTCAAATTCATGTAGGATTTGAACCCGAAGTATTATTGGGCTTTAATTTCTCAATTAGGAACGAATTGTGAAGAGGTGAGTGGTTTTAATCTTGTTTTTAGATGAGATTCATGTTTGTATTCACTTGGATGTTAATAACATGCCTAATGCTCATGTTTAGCTATAATGAATGATTCATGGTGTAGAATTATGCCAAATCGGTTAGTACAGCATAATTATGTCAAAAGGACAGTGATATGTTTATGTGAGCATGCTTAGTTGCCTATTTGGGTTAAAGGGATACTCGTATGAATCCACCATGAGATTGTATCATGGTGACAACCACTTGTTACCGATAATGGCATTAGACTGCACGTATGAGGCGTGGGTCATTGGCTTGTATCGTGGACTATTGCAGGAGTCGCAGACTTGCGAGTAGTGGCGGAGAAAGTACTTGCTTACTCGGAGATCATTTTGACTTGTTGAGATGAGTTTAAACATTAATATGTCATCTGTATACTTGATTGATATCTCTCACTAAGCATATAACTTATATATTATAGTGGTTATTGAATAACCACTCCAGGTGTGCACGATGACAAGCATTTGGGAAGGTGAATTAGGGATCATGGTGTTGAGAAGGCTTGTAAATATAGTAGCTTCATGTTAGCTTCTTGTTTTATCGCTCTGAGACTTGTGTAAATGTTGTAACCGGAGCTTAGAGTTATGTTGGAACCTTTTATACTTTTGTTAATATAGTTTGGAGTATGTTTGATTGAGAGTTTGGATTAATAATATGTTTTTGGTTGGTTTTGTGAGAATTGGGAGTGTATGAGTGTGGTCGCACTCGTGCATCTTGTTTAATGTTTAGAACCTAGTAGAAATCTCGTGGAAATGGTTTTAAAATGGTTTTGGAAGTTTCCATGAGGTTTGGGTTGGTTTTGGTAAAGTTTTAAACTTGCTAATAGTGAATAACTGATGAAAAATGTGCTCTGCAGAATCCAAATCGATTCGGGTTTGGTGAAAAATGTGCTCTGCATCTCAAGCAACTTAAATTTTGAATCTGCAAGAACCGGATTGATCCGGTTTTGGGGCGGATCAATCCATATGTGTTTTTCTACTTTGTCGACTTTTACAAAAACGGACATAACTCTTTCTAGAAAATTCAGAATCACGAACCGTTTGTTGCATTGGAACCCAGACTCAAAGAGCCATCTTTTGATATAAATTTTGACCATATCTTAAAAAGACAAATTTTCCCTTAGGATTGGTTTGTCTTGTACAAAGGTTTATTTATTCATGTTTTCCTTCTTTTACATTCTTAACTTAGTGTTTGAGGGCCTTGGTAGTGTGCCACGTGTCCTAGATTCACATGTGTGGATCTGGGGCATGACATTTGGTGGTATCAGAGCAATATACTCAAAAACTTTGGGACAAAAGACGACGACTTGAGAGTAACATGTAGATGTTGAGCATGATGCATCACGTATGCATATGATTATTGATGCTATGTCATGATTATTTAATCTATATATTATATGATATATGGCATAGCATGCATAGCATTTATGCATATTTGATTAGCATGCAAGAATTTGGAGAAAAATGAACCTAAACCGAGAACATTCGCCTGATTCGGGAATGGATCGTTTAGTGGAGTTCGTAACTAATTTCATTGTTGCTATTGGTGATCGAGTGCCACCGGTAGATGTAAGGCATGTGAATCCAAATCCTGAACCAAGGGTGGATCGTGTTATGATTGAGCAATTCTATAAGAGGAAATTGACTCTATTCAACAGGGGCACGAATTCGATGATAACTATTCATTGGGCATCAGATATGGAGTAGAAATTCCATGCTGTGGAATGTACAGAAGAACAAAAGATTATATATTCCACTGACACTTTGAAAGAAGGAACCCATAATTGGTGGGTGAATTTGTTTGAGCAAGGTAGGCCGACCACTTGGGACAAGTTTGTGGAAGAGTTTTACAAATGAAATTTTCCTCGAGCGGCTGAAGCATAGAAGCACCGAGAATTCAAAAATCTCGAACAGGGAGATATTACAGTGGATGAATATATTTCCAAGTATAGTGAATTGTTTCGATTTGTGAAGGATATAGTAATAATTGAGAAAGACAAAGCTCAGAAGTTTGAAGAGGGGTTAAGGGATATCATCCAATGTGGGGTGGATACTCATGAATTTGGAACCATAGCTCAAGTCCAGAATGTAGCTCTTATAGCCTAACGAGATATTAATAAGTACAATCAGAGCCAACAAGGGAAGCGACAAAGTGAAGGTAAAGGGAAGGGGAAAGGTTTCTTCAAGAAAGCATTTTCACAGGGTCTAGATCAGGTTCAGGTAGTCAAGGTGGGATTTCATTTTTTGAGAAGGGCCAATCGTTATGTCCTACATGTAATCGTTAACACGGGAAAGTCTGTTATTTGCTCAGCGCGTGCAACATTGTAAGTAAGTAGGGCATATATCCAAGAATTGTTCGCAAGCTAGAATGCAACCTCGTAGCTCTACGGGCTCAATCCTAGTTATGAGGGGTAAATGCTTTGATTGTGGGTGGTCGGGACACTTTTCCAAGATTGTCCAAAGAGGCGACAGCAAGGGATAAGTTCTATGCCGTCTAACGGGACAAGACAGGGACCATTCACTAAAAAAGAGAGAGATGTGGAGCCAAGGAAAGGGAAGTCTTTTCTACTTGCACCGGGAAGCATGTCAGCCACATACTCTGTGGTATTAGATATTATTCACATTTGTTCATACCCATCAATAATTTTGATAGATTCAGGGCTAACACACTTGTTTGTCTGACATGAATTTATCAAACATTTGAATACCATGTCAGAACCCTTAGGGCATGATTTATCTGTATCATTACCGCTAAGTAAATCGTTAGTGACCTCTTCTGTGTTCATAGTGTGTGAATTCAAAATAGGTGATAGGGTATTTTGATTGTTGTCTTGATTTCATTAACCATAAACTACTTTGATGTAATCTTGGGCATGGATTGGTTGTCTACGAATCAGGCTACAATTAATTGTGTACAGAAAAGAGGTAATTTTCAATTACCGGGACAAAAAGAGTTTACCTTCTAAGGGTTTGGTGTACAAATGCCACCATATATGCTATTAGCAATTCAGGCTAGGAAGTTATTGAAAAGGGGTTATCAGGGGTTCCTATGTTCTGTAATTGATACACATTTCATGGGGACTCGGGTTGAGGATATTCGATAGTACAGGAGTTTTCGAATGTATTACCTGAGGATTTACCAGATGTATTGATCGAGCAGGAGATTGAGTTTACTATTGAGGAAGCATCTAGGTCACAACTGATATTAAAAACACCATACAAAATGGAACCTGTAGAACTAAAGGAGTTGAAGAACCAGTTACAAGATTTGCTTGACAAGGAATTTATTCAACCTAGTGTTTCACCGTGTGGAGCACATGTTTTATTTGTCAAGAAGAAAGTCAGAACCATGCGTATGTGTATTAACTATCGAGAGATAAACAAGTTGACTATTAAAAACAGGTATCCATTACCACGGATTGATGATTTGTTCGATTAGCTTTAGGGAGCTCAAGTTTTCTCGAAGATTGACTTGAGATTGGGCTACCATTAGCTAAAAGTCAAAGAAGTAGATGTAGAAAAGACGACATTTAAGACTCGATTCAGTCACTATGAGTCCATGGTCATGCCATTCGGGGTTACCAATGCGCTAGTAGCTTTTATGGATTTGATGAGCTGGGTATTCAAGGAATATATACATGAATTTATAATTGTCTTTATCGATGATATCTTGATCTATTCCAAAAGTGTTGAGGATCACGTGAAGCATTTACGAATGGTATTGCAATGTTTCGTGAGAAGAAGTTATTTGATAAGTTGAAGAAATGTGAGTTTGGCTAACCGAGATAGCATTCTTGGGACATGTGATTTCTAAGAAGGGTGTTTCAGTGGACCTGCAGAAAATTAAAGTAGAAGCCAATTGGAATCCAACGACAAATGTGTTAGAAGTTCGAATCTTCTTGGGATTGGTCGGGTATTACCAAAGATTTATAGAAAATTTCTCAAGAATTGTGATGCCTATGACTCAGCTAATGAGAAAAGATGTTCCTTTTGTTTGGAGTCCTAAATGTGAAGAAAGTTTCAAGGAATTGATGACTAGACTTATGATAAAACCGATATTGACGATTCTGTCAGGGACGGAGGGGTTCGTTATCTTTAGTGATGCTTGGTATTGGGGCTTAGGATGTGTCCTAATGCAAAATGGAAAAGTAGTTGTGTATGCTTCACGTTAATTGAGACCACACGACACCAACTACCCAACACATGACTTGGAATTGGCAGCGGTGATCTTTGCCTTGAAGATCTAGACTACGGGGAATGGTGTAAAATTTACACAGATTACAAAAGTTTAAAGTATCTATTCACTCAGAGGGACTTGAATATGAGACAGAGATGGTGGTTGGAATTCATGAAGATTACTATTTAACAATTCAATATCACCTAGGGGAAGGTTAATGTAGTGGCTAATGCATTAAGCTGAAAGTCAATGGTAACTTAGCCTATGTTTTGACTTCATCAAGAGAAAATGATTTGTGAAATAGAGCAGTTGGAACTTGAAGTAATTCCAAGAATCGTGGGAGCTTTGATGGCGGCTAAAATAGCACAACTGACACTTGTGGATGAGATTAGAATGAAATAACTTCAAAATCCAAATTTGAAAAAGATTTGTGATGGAATACCTGAGGGTAAACAACTGGATTTCACTTATGTAAATGGTGTATTATTCAGAAATCAAATTTGTGTACCCAATGTTAATGGGATTAAAGAGACGGTTCTTGATGAGGCGCACAATACCAAATATTCCATTCATCCGGGGATTACCAAAATGTATCGTGATCTACGAGAGAACTATTAGTGGTTTGGAATGAAGTAGGAAATAGATAAACACATGGCAAAGTATATGGTATGTAAACAAGTAAAAGCGAAACATAAAAGTTTATCAAGGTTGTTACAACCATTGCCAGTACCGGAATGGAAATGGGAGAACACCACGATGGATTTCGTGGCGGGTTTACCAAAATCTAGAAGATCAAATGATAGTATTTGGGTAATCATTGACTGATTAACCAAATTCGCACATTTTCTACCGATTAAGACAAATGATCAAATGAAATTGGCAAAGTTGTATGCTCAGGAGATTGTAAGGCTTCATGGGATTCCATTGTCTATTATCTCAAATAGAGATAGTAGATTTACATCGAGATTTTGAAAGGGCTTATAAGAGGCTATGGGCAAAAGGTTGAATTTTAGTACAGCTTTCCATCCTCAGACTAACGGATAGTCAGAGCGGGTACTTCAAATATTAGAAGATATGCTTAGACTCTGTGTTCTTGATTTCAAAGGTTTATAGCTTTCAATCCAGCAATAGAATGGCACCTTTTGAGGCTTTATATGGGCATAAATGTCATTCACCAATTTATTGGACTGAGGTAGGGGAATGGAAATTGTTGGGACCTAAAATAGTTCAGCAAATAACCGAGAAAGTTAAGCTGATACAACAACGGTTACAAATGGCTTAGAGTCGTTACAAGAGTTATGCAGATTTGAAAAGGAGGCCAATGGAGTTTAAAGTGGGTGATTATGTGTTTCTAAAGGTGTCACCGACTAAAGGAATTGTGAGGTTTGGAAAATATAGAAAACTGAATTCGAGGTATGTTGGACCGTTTGAAGTCATTGGTAGAGTTGGACCAGTGGCTTACCGGTTAGAGTTACCACAAGAGCTGGAGAATGTTCATAACGTGTTTCACCTGTCAATGTTACGATGTTGTGTGTCAGATTCACATCATATTATTACGCTAGAAAAGTTAGAAATTAGAGAGGACTTGACTTACATAGAACATCCAGTTAGAATTCTCGATACAAAAGATCAAGTTCTGAGGATAATGACTATTCAAATGGTTATAGTTTTGTGGCAGAATCACTCTGTTGAAGAGGCCACATGGGAACGAGAGGATGAGATGCGTGAAAAGTACGCATTCCTATTCGAAACTTGAGGTACTTTAAGTTTGAAGACAAACTTCTTTTAAGGAGGGGAAAGATGTTATACCTATTGGGTTTGTGCCCTCAAACCATTACTTTATGTATGAGACATTGACATCTTAATATATGGATGTCAGCTTTACATTTTATTATGTATGTTTACTTCATGAGATGATTGTTAATCCTTAAGTATCATAGTATGTAATTTGTGTATGTATGAGATGCATACAAGTGAGATACAAATTACTATTTATTGATACTTAGAATTTGTCACAGTGGATGATGAGACTAGATATCTCATCAGGTGTACACTGTAGCATGATTGACTACCATTGGATGGAGTGATTAATCTCAATCACCAGAGTATAACTCTTAGTTAATATGCTAGTGCTTACAGTGCATTGACAGACCTAAGTTTTCCTATTAACACTTAAGACTGTCAACAGTCGATAGGAACTCATAACTTGTATAAGATACGTGTTCTCAATCTTAAGATGATTATGAACACAGATTATTGATATGACTGCTTTTACTTACTAATCAGTGAGGCCTATAAAAGATCAACACCTAGGTAACTTGGGTATGTCATGTTCATAATGTTGTGAACATATATTGTCAAGATAGAATCTACCCTCTAATAAAGAGTAAGCATTTCCTTGAGAATGTCACCGAGTTGATTACTGAAAATTGCAGTCTTGTTGATAAGTAGTTATCAACATGTTTGGTAATCATGAGAGGTGAATGGGACTCAAGGAATGGAAGATGTAATCATTACTTAGGTTGACAGTAACAGTTATCCGACTGCGTAAATATGATTATGAATGCTGACGGTAGAGGGGCATTAGTACACCATACAAGTCTGGTTATCACTTCAAATATGTTCTTTTGCGTTGGAGTTCAGTTATCATTTTACAGTGGAGTAAACGTTAATTAATCAGTTGATTATTTTGCTGGTCAAAGAGTTTGATCGTGGTAATTAACAACTGGTCTGAGCCAACAATAAAGAGCCTAGAAGGTCCCATTCTTAGCTCCACTAGGATGCTTGGAAAAAGGCACATGAGGATGCTGTCAAGACAAGTTTGATCGATTGAAAGAGGTTCAATCGATTAAAGTCAAGACAGGTCCGATCGATCGAAAGCTCTTCAATCGATCGAAGGTTCGATCGATCGAAGCCACTTCGACCGATTGAAAGTAAGGTCGGTTCTGGGAATCTATGAATAGGGCAGTTGAGTCCAGAAATTAGAGTTCGTCATTTTATTATACCAAAAGCTGCATAAACTATTTAGGGTTCCCAAACCTTCTCTATCCTCTCTATTAGGGTTCCCACCAACCCTAATCTCTCCGGGAGCATCCATAGGAGTCATAAGAGTAAAGACCATCTAGTGGAGGTTGTTGGAAGTCAAAGATTTCAGAATTGGGTTCAAGACCTAATGGTATAATTCTGTCCCCTCTGTAGTACGCATCTATAGAGTTAACGAGTAGTAGATCTGGGCTACCAATTAGTTTTATAAACTGTATTTTCCGCTGTGCATGATTTAAAGTTTTTCGAAACCTAAATCCTGCAATACACGCTCCCGCGATTAATCTTTAATCATGATTTAGCATGCATTATCATAATTAATTGATTTTTATTATAATATGTTTAGATGTGTTTCAGCTCATTCGTTGATTATGGGTGTCCAGTTTGGGAACCCAGTATTGGCCAATGTGGCAATCCCAAATTGGGACAAGATTGTGGAATCACCCTTATATGCTCAAATGTTAATTAACGCAAATGTGGAATATTTGTATGTTGCATAGAATATATTATTTATTGGTAGAGACCATTTATGTGGTCATTTGAGATACCTTTGTGAGAACGAATTGAACACGCTGCATAACTAGTAGGCTAATTAGTAACTTCATGGAATTATGTGGGACCATTAATAGGACCCACGAGAGAAGTAAACAAAGACCTACTGTGGACCATCCACGATCCGAGGTCCTGGCGTCTTCCCTCGATAGTGTGCCAGGATGGATCCCAAGGAGCAAGCCTCAGGGAAAACTAAAACTTCTTCACGCGGTCCTAGAGACAAAGAGTCGCCATCTAATTTTTATCGGGAATTAGGAAACCCAAGTTTGACTCGCCCAAAATTGAATAAGGTTACTCGCCCTTCATTACCAGAAATTAGGGTCGGGGGTCTTGCTACGAGAGGGGAAGGAGCCCAAGCAGGACTAAAGCACCCCCTTCTCGCCCTACTGAACGGTAGGCCTTGATTCAAATATCGTTATTCTTAATTCATAATTGGTGTTGTTTCCTCAAACATACTAGATATATATACATGTCAAAAAGGAACATCTAAGGAAAATCATGTCAAGAGATTAAATCAAGTAGAAGTCGGATGCACATGCAATACAAGAGAGAGGTATACTTACAGTGGCTAGTCCTGCCCAGGACCGATACAAATATAGGAAATATGTCATGATATGCAAAAGGGAACAAGAAGACTTACATTGGGTTGACTCCAGCAGAGTTGCAAAAGTAAAAAGAAGTAGAAACGTGTAATGCAATCATGCAACAAACCTAGATTAGATGTCTCTAACAAATAAGCATATAAACGGAGACTATCCTAAAGGAATTGTGTCGTTGAAAACAAAGTTGTAAACTTAGAAAAATTATAAGAGAAAGGATAGAGAAGGTACATGATACATGGGCACTAAGCCACATGTAGACGAGGCAAGATCACAAATCGTAGTCTGGATTCACAGCATTCAATTCTATGCACTAAATCACCAAAGAATACCCAAGCATTGCAAAAACACAAGCAAACATATGACATGCATGAAAAACAAGTAGAAAATGTCATCAATCAAATTTCTAGATTCAGCAACCTCTAATGAATCCTATCAAAAGTGGTCTTAAACATGAGCTGGGTTAAAACCCTTTTAGCGAAAGTTAGATACATGTCTTAGGGAACTTCTCCAAAAAGTAGAACCTCTTTACCATTTTTGAAGTGAGAGAAATAAGAGTTTTGGGAACAGTGGGTCAGGACTGTCCACTGTTCTTGTAAAAATCATAATTAATTCTACACAAATCATGTAAAGCTCTATTTGGTGTCAAAAGAAAGCTATTTCATTGTAGTTTATGAAAAAAAAATAATCCCATGGACATGTTATGATCTTAAGGTTTCTGAAAAAGTGTTTTAAACAGACTCTGTTATTCTGAAAGTTTGGTATCATTTGACAAAAGAATGCAAAACCATAATAAAAGCATAATAGATGTTCATGAATCATATTAGTCAAGTAGATATAAGCTCTTGATCTCTCATCCAATTATCCTAGATGATTTGTAAACCAAGTTTTATTCATCAATTCTTATTGAGTGATCAAGGTATGACCACTTTGAATGCATAATTTTAATTATAATTAAACTTTAGAAAATTCCAGAATAGTAATATCAACTTCAAACGCTTAGAAAACGATCTTAACTCGATCGTATGCTCACGATTTTACATCGGCATATAGGTACATGAGTTAGGAATCATCCCCAAAAAGCGGAACATCAATAATTGATGTTGTCAATATCAAGATATAAAAGTATTCTTTACTTTTCAAAAGATTTGCAGTGTGGAAGTAAAGGTCGAACCCACAGAGATTGATTACTACAGCTCTTAATTTTAAAACCCAAGTCTAATTAACTAAGAAAAACGGATTTGATTTGGATTTAATTAAACTAATAGCAATAAAAATAAATCTAAACTATGAAAGCAATTAAAGTTGTTTTAAATAATATTTAAGGGAACCTAGGATTGCAAATCCACCACTAGCTTCATAATAAGAATATTTATGAATTACTTTAGCTTATTACGTTGGATGAATATGGGGAATTGTAGCTACAAGCCCAATTCCTCCGACAAGAAGATAATCATGGTTCAAGCACCAACCTAATCCATCTTCGGGTAGCACGAATTATCTCACACTAAACTAGGGTTGTGATCTAATCCGTCTAACCTAGGCATGGACTATTCGGATACTTGATAGCACGAATCAATAAAGCACCATCACATGTAAACAATCTAAACAAGCACAGCAAGAATAGATCGTTGAGCACATCACAGTCAAAATAGATCTAAGACAAGAATAAATTCTGAAAGCAATGATTTAATCACTAGAAGTACGATTTATTTATAAAAATCCTCTAAACATGTGACTGTCATCCATACATAATAAAACTAAAATAAAAACATAAATAAAACCCTATTACTCGTCTAGAGCTTCATTGAAACCCTAGATCTATGATCTAGCCGTCCATAGAAGTAGTAGATAGCAAGAGGTTGATGGAGGAGGCCATGGAATCCCTTGGTCTTCTTCTTCTTCTCCTTGCTTCCCTCCCTTCAATGGCTGGAAGTATAGTTGTAGAATGTGTGTATATTAATTGCCAACCCTTAATTATAATAAAATAATGTATATATAGATTTACAACAAGTTTTGGAAGCCTTTACAACTCGAAACGGACTGAAACTGATGTAATTTACAATCTGGACGTCATTCTGCAGTTTCGTTTGCACAGGAGTCTTCAGTACACTGAAATACGCAACTTTGATTTTTCCACATATCGCGCGAGCGGGTCGCGCGAGCGCGACAATTGGGCCTTCGCGCGTGCGGATCGCGCGAGCGATTCTGGGGTTCTCGCGCGAGCGATTCTCGGATTTCGCGGGCGCGAGTCGCGCGCGCGACTTGGATTTTTCAGCTTTTTCAACTATGCTTTTTCACCCTGTTTAGCCTGGTTTAGTTGATTTCTTCCAAAACCTGTCAGAAACTAGAAAACGAAGTAAAAATATACAAAAATAGGATAAAGTGTACTAACAAATGCTCGTTAAGGCGTATATTTAGGATTAGTTCTCTCCCGATCAATAACTATTATAGATTTTCTAAAATTCAAGCACAAAGAGATTATGTTCAAATCTGTCAACCGATTTCTCAACAATTTCTAAAAATAGCATATGAATCCTAGAAGCTCTCAAAACGGACCGGATGAAAGCTTATTCTTCAAAATTTACCAAACAATTTGAAGTCCATCAAACTATGGGTTTTGATGGACCATATCTTATGAACAAAACCAATCTGTTTTGCTGAATTTTCTAGTTCATTTTAACGTGTGAGGAAAACATCTTAGATGTTGATTGAAGCTTATTAGAGAGATCAAATTCATAGATCTACTTGACTATCATGATTTCCAATCAATTTAACCCTCAAGTTCTATGAAGAACTTTTAGATCATGGATCAAAGGGACTTAGAAATATCCTATTGGAGATGAATTTCAGTAGGAAATCTCGATAATGGAAATAATCAAGAGATAGGTATGAACATAGGAATCATCCTTCTCATAGATCATACTTCCAAACCATCATAGAATTCAAAAATAGATACATATACATAATCATGTATGCATGAATCTAAACTAAAATTGAAGAATGAAATCAAAATTGAAAATCAAAGTGAAAAACAATCTCTAATTATGAATTATCAATGAAAATCAAAAGAGATTTGGATCTAGCTATGTGAGTGTGTGAAGAACAAGAGATGAAGAAGATAAGTGTTCTACAAATAAAATAACACTAAGATAGATCCAAATCTTATAGATCTATATATATAAAATAGGAATTAAAGATGAATTATAATCCTCTTGGAGGATTCTCAATTATATAACCAAAGTTGAATTGAAGATCTTCTTCTTCAAGTGTTCTTCAAGCACTCATCCATGGAAGTTGAGGGAGGCAATCAATGTTCAAGTCTTGATTTAATTACCCTAAGATTAGTTTTCTAAACTTCAATTCATAATTCTCTCTCTCTAGAATTCTCTCTTAATTGAAAGTATCTTCTAAGTGTACTTGTATCTCTCTTGTATATTCTAAGTTTACTCTCCTATAGGTACTCCAAGATACTTCAAGATGATTCCTCCCCCCTTAAGACGATCTCATATGGATCTATATATAGAGTTTTGAAGACTTAGCTCTTAAGTTACATGGTTAAAATGTCCATTTCGGTGTCTAAACGCAATTTTCAGGCAATTTCCTCGCAGTGGGAGCATTCTAGAAGGATCTGGAACCAGAAAAATCCAATGGAGAACACAATATATAGGTGGAGGTTAAGGGGAAACCGCCACCTGTGTTTTCTCTTCCTCTTGTTGCCCACAAGTCCTGTTTCAAAAATTACGTGCACTGCTTTTCCAGATTTTTGTAAAAATGCTTTTTGGTGTTCGAAATCATCCGTTTATGTACCGTTGGAAAGCTGTTAGGCTGAATTTCAGTATAAAAATATTCCCAGAGGTTTTGAAATAGAAATTGAAGTCCAAGTGAAGCCCGGAAGTCCTCCGGAACTTTTGTCGTCTTTTGAAATCAAACGGTCTTTTTCAAAATTGCTTTCAAATGTGAGTCGATTTTGAACTTTTCTTTAAAATTGAATCTCTAGATACCTAGAATACTGCGTTTAGAACACTTAATGTTCATATAACCCTGGGAGAATATGAATTCTGAGAGACGATTTTGACAAAACTGGGATTTATTCATGGAAAAGGGCTTTTCTGAGCTTGAAGTCACTTTCTGAAGTTCGATCTTTCGATTGTGAGGAATCCAGTACCTTCCACAGGGTACTTTTCATCATCGAATCCTCCAAGACATTGTCCACCCTAAATCCTATCAGTGTGGTCAAAATTGGGTGTCTACAATTTGCCCCTCTTTGGTAGAGCTTGTTGTGAACAACTTGAACTGCAAGTGAGTGCCAAAGCTTTGAAGGCACCCAATAACCATACTGAGAGGTTTTAAGAAAAACAAAAATCCAAAAAAATTAAGAAATTAGATTAAATGAAGAAATCACGAAATGCAAGAATTCAATGCAATGTTGGGTAAAGGCTACTAAATCTAAGTCGTTGCTGGTCGTGCTCCGCTGGAGCTGCCTACGTATCCTTTCCAGGAATCAGACCAGGGCATAGTTCAAACGCGCGAGGAGACAAAACATACAAACAACAACACAGATGAAATGCTCTTATCTTAGGATGCTTGTGCAGTATGAAAAAAACGTAAATGTGCAAGTGCTAGAGGAATCGTCCTCAAAAGTTTTCTACATGCAAAATCTAATGCGAAGGATGCAACGCCTCACTCTCACAGTCAAATATTTCTAAAGAGAAGAATGATATATGTATCTTAGATGATTTTTGGAGCTTTATCAGAGTCTTTCTTCTGAGCTTCAGGCTTGTAGGTGTCATCTATATCTCAGACGACTACTGAAGTGATGAAATACTTTAGATGGATTCTGAAAATAATGACTGGTGAAGAGTCCTTCTATTGGGGACAATTTGATGATGAAGAGTCCTATCTTCTGGATGATCTCTGAAATAATACCTCCTTAAACCCGGATGACTGATGAAGTGTCCTAACCCCTGGACGATTGTTGATGTAGAGTCCTTCTGCTGGGGACGATTGCTGATGTGGAGTCCTTCTGTTGGGGACGATCTGCTGAGTACTGAGTCCTTCTTCTGAAATAGGCCTCTCTGTCGGAGATAAATCTTTTGTTCTTTTCAAAATAGGCCTTTCTTCTAGATAAATCTTCTGTTCTTCTGAAACATGTCCTTCTTCGGGGGCAAATCTTCTGAAATGGGTCTAAAAGCAAATCCTTTTAAACAGGTCTCTCTATCAAAGACAAATCTTCTGTTCTTCTAAAATAGGTCCTTCTTCAGGGGATAAATCTTTGTTCTGATGCATGAACTCTGAGAGATACACGGATTCTGAGAGAAACCCTATATTCTGGAGCTAACCCACGGATACACGATTCTGAGATGTACACGATTCTGAGAGATACCCTATATCTGGAGGCAACACGATGCTGAGAGAAACCCTATATCTGAAGACAAACCCGTTACTCAATTCTAAAATACATGATTCTGATAGATACCCTATATCTGGAGGCGATTCTTGTACATGATTCTGAAAGACACCCTTTATCTAGAGGTAACATGATTCTGAGACATACCCTACTTCTGGAGGCAACCACGATACACGATTCTGAGATGTAAACGATTCTGAGAGATACCATATATCTGGAGGCAACACGATGCTGAGAGAAACCACCCTATATTTGAAGGCAACCCTGTTATTCGATTATAAGATACACGATTCTGATGAATACCCTATATCCGGAGGCCTTTCTGATATGCGATGCCAAAAGAAACCCTATATCTAGAGGCAATTCTGATACACGCATCCTGATAGAAACCCTATAGTTGGATACAAATTCTGAGAGATACCCTTCATCTGGAGGCAACCCACGGATACAAATTCTGAAATACATACGATTCTGAGAGAAACCCTATATCTGGAGGCAACCCACGGATACAAATTCTGAGAGATACCCTTCATCTGGAAGCAACACTGATAGTTGATGCTGCTAGATACCCTATATCTACTGGGGGTAACACAAATTCTGAAAGTTCTCTGTTGGGGAGATTCTATGATTCACGAGTTTGCTGAAGTATGCCTTTCTTTTGGAGGTGATTCTGACAATATCTGAAAGTTCTTTGCTTGGGGAGATATCTAAGATTTTTGAGATGTGAGCTTATATTCTGGAGACCTTGCTGATTTAATCTGAGACTCATATCGGTGCTTTGACCAGCTCAAACATGTCGGGTTTATTCTAACCCTTTCTCAAATATCTTGCTCATGGTTTGAAGATCCTGTATTCTTACCCATCTTCTGCAGATCCGTTCAAGATGTAATTCTCGAAAGTCTGTAAACCCAAAATGTTCCATTTCCAAGACAATACACAATCAATCCCAAAACAACGGGAGTTCGCTGCAAATCAATAATTCTTGGCTATTTCAAGCTGCGATGCCCTCGATTCTTAATGTCTGGAGACTTTTCTTCAATTCTGAACGATTTTCAACCAAGATTCAAATTCCCAAGGGTTCTTCAGACCAGTTCCAACAATTTTCAAGCACTCTTAAGGCTTATTCATCAAGGTCAGACCAATCTGGGGTCAAAATAATTTGTGGGGTCAATTTATAGAGAGTAGAGCTGGTTTAACAAAGGCACTGATAATATGCAAAAAATGCTGCTAAAGCGCATCTCAAATATAGAGCATGATTTGTGTTTGATCTAAATCCAACTTTCTTGGCGAGGCAGGCCTTCTTGGCAATTCATATATCTAGATCCCAATCTTAAACCAAAACTCAAATCCCGACTTTTAGGCTGTTCAAGTCTCCTGATATCTCAATTCTGATTCTTAATTGATAGGTACTCAAAAGACCTGCTGATTTCAGCATGATTTTGACGTGCTTTATAAATCTTCAACTAATACTAGCAGAATGCAAGTCACTCTGATCTGTTTCAATCAACGGCTCAACTCAATATCCAAGGCCGGTCTTAACTTTTTCCATCAACCACTCGACATTTCCTCTTGACTAGGATAAATTGATGTAACAACAAAATTCAGAACTTCTACTCGTATCCACCTTTGGATGCTTTTAAATTTTCACAATTTTAGATCACTTTGGACCCACACACTCGAGATCACGATAGACTAGACGACGACAGATTAGACCATGACAGAGATTGATAGACATTGACACAGGAAGTTGTCATTCTTGATACTGAAATAGAAGTTTGGAGGAGACAACTTAATTTTGCATGATTTTAATGCGCGTTTGTCATGTTTGATGTATCTCTTTGCTTTTATATGTACTTCTCATCTTATTGTGGTAATACTCAGCTGCTAAAGTAATGCCTTGAAAATACTCCATATGGATCTCAATCAATCCTTTGCTTTCTCTAAAATTTGCTTTGAATTAGTGCCTTAGCTTATAGAATAAGAGATGATTCATTTCAAATGTTTTCAAAGATATACTTGACGATTTAGGATTCGTTTATAATATGAAAGAGGGTATAGGCAAACGATGTTTGCCCCTAGTTGACGAGGATAAATGGAAGCTTGGGAAAACTCAGTTTGCCCCTAGTGTGGCAGTGATATCTTAAGGCTCTTGGGAAAACTTGAAAGTTTGCCCCTAGTTTACAAATTTCATGGACCGAGAGCCAGGTAAGCTCGCCTACTTATCCCCAAGTGGGAATCAGGTCCAAAGTAGTTCGGTCGAGGTTTGAAGGAAGGTATTTGAAGTGTGGCTGAGTTTTTCAGGAGCGGTGACCGAACCGATAGGTTGCCTACGTATCCCCAAATGGGAATCAGGACAAGCGTAGTTCCTCGAATGCTGGAGGTTTTAAAAGAGTAAAGATTCAAGAATTGGGGGGCTTTTCAAGCCATGTCATTAGACAGATTTTCTGAAGAGGGTCACTTGTGGTAGTGTTGAAAGAAACTAAACTACCTCTCCTTTTTCTTTTCTTTTCTTTTTCTTTCTCTTTGTGTTTTTGTCGGTTGATTCTTTTCATCTTTTCACTAGCCAGTCAATTTAACATCTCTCCTCATACATCATACATGTTTTCAGAACAAGACTAGCCCTTTAAATCTTTTGGGCTTATTCAAAGAGATTATAATTCAAAGCTTTGGGACAATTCATGTTCCTGATTTCTTGATCTTCTTCATTTTCCTTCCTCTTCTTCTCTTTATTTTCTTTTCTCTAGGATCAAGTTCTTGAAAACAACATGCAAAATTTTTTTTCTTTTCATCCTCTAACTTTTGCCTAGGCACCCTTTTGGGTTTTCATCCTAGCGAGCTTTTTCTTTTTCTTTTTCTTTTTTCTTCTTTTTCTTTTGTGCTCTAACTTTTTCCTAGGCGCTCTTTTGGGTTTCATCCTAGCGAGCTTCTTCTTTTTCTTTTTTCTTTTTGAGAGAAGTAGTTCATTCAAAATATTTGGCTACCATCAAGCACAAAGTGTACATGGCTTGCAGGTTAGACAGGTTTGAATGGCTCATTTTTCTAGGCTCAAAATTTCGAAATAGAAAGATCAGGGATTTAAGCTATTCCCGAGTCACTATCAAGTGTATCTTTTCAAGATTTAAGCAAAAGCATCTCAAGATTCTTAAAGTAAGACTAATTAATTCTTAGCTTTCTTCAGCGTTAGTGCAAAATCAACTTTGATCCTTTCAAGATTCTTTTGAATGCACAAAATTATCTGCAATGTATTTTTTACAATAATCAGATAAATTTCACTTTTTAGCTTAGAGATTCATTCATTCATGACTAGGCACATTAGATCAAGAAAATGAAGAATTTATTTCATTACTCCAAAAGAGAAGGATTACAATACTCGATACAGGCTCAAACACCACTTGACGATAGACAGACTCGACAACAAGACTCAAGATTGACTCGACTTGACTCGACTTGATCTCAAGTGGAGTGTCACTGTGATTTGCTTATTTTTCTTAAGCATCCATTCGGTTTTAACATGTAGTTGTTTTTGAACATCATTACTTCATTACTTTCTTGAGCTTGGCATTCTCCACCAAAGGCTCAAGCTCCTCGGTTAACCCTTCAAGCCCATACACATTGTCTTCAAGGCACCAATCTTCCTTGGCAGATTGTGTCTAGTTCATCTCCACATTATCAAGAAAAATTGCATGGGACATTGGTTGCCCTAAAATTGAGATATAATTTATCGGGTCATAGCATGTAGATCCTATCTCAAGAGAATTGATATTATGTGGCAGTGGAGGAACGATGATACCATTTTCAATCAGGTTCTGAATTTCATGCTTGAGCCTCCAACATCTATCTGTGCTATGCCCTCGTTCTTGGTAAAATTGCAGTACAAATGGGTTCTGAATTCTTGCGGAAGCGAATCTGGCCCTAGCCTGGGTTCCAATTTCTCCAAGTACCCTTTTTCTAGCATCCTCTTAAGTGCAGTGCTCAAGGACATTCCCAATTCAAAAAATTCCCTTTTCTCCCTTGACTGCCCCTGGTTCTGGCTTCCTCTTGCCGCAGTAGTACTTTGATGTTCTTTTTGAAAAGGCTGAGGAGATAATGCATTGATGTTAGCGGACTGATGATAGACTGGCCTTTGATTGATCATGTTCTCTTTCTTGATTGTCCCATCCCTGATTGCATCTTCGAAGAGTGTACCTATATCAAACAGTTGTTCAAATGTCATGATAGACTGGAATCGGAGCTTTTCAAGATACTTAGGCTGCAGGTTCTTGATGATCATTCGGACTTGCTCTTTCTGAATAGGCCAGTTCATCATCTGAGCAGCCTTAGCCCTCCCACGAGTAAGGAATCCTGCGAAAGATTCCTCACACTCTTGCCTAGTGGTTTCCAAATCTCTTGTAGTAACATCGAACGACTGATTGTATGAGTATTGAGCCATAAATGCTCTAGCCAGGGTTTCCCAATCTTTGGCCATACCTGATTTTAAGGTTAGATACCATGATAGTGCTGCCCTACTCAGAGTTCTTTGAAACAGCATGGCGAAACAGTCAGACTCAATGCCCATGGGCTGTAAGACTCCCATATAAAGCCTCAGATGGCTCTTTGGATTTCCAGTTCCGTCGAAGAATTCGATATGTGGCATCTTGAACTTATCAGGGAGTTTTGCTTTTGGAGCATCGCACAGACCTTCTATATCGAACATATATTCATCAACCCCTTTGCTCTTTCTGATCACATTCTCTAGCTTATCAATCTTAGCCAACTTGTCCTGAGTTTCCTGATCTAGCTGGACTTTTGGTTGAACTGTCTCCCCAAAGTCTTCTTCCTCATGATGCACCGGAGACGGTGGTGGTGGCAGATTAGTCAGCTGCTCAATCATCCTCATCATAGTGGCAAGTTGTTCCCAATTCTGTTCTCTGCTCTGATCCAACACAGCTTGCATTACAGTCAACCTTGCCCTAGTTGACTCGGCTGTTCCTTCTTCAAACCCTGATTTGATCAAATGACTGTTCGGAGCTCTGACCCAGGAGGGAGTACAACTCTTTAATCCTATCTTCGCCTTTCTTTTATTAGGGATTTTCAAAGAATAATATTTTACAAAAACTAGATTGTAATCATTTCCTTTTTCAAAAATATTTTCTAAAATTGAAGAAATCTTTTTTCGAAATTATGAAGAAACAAATCTTTTCTTTTTCAAAAGTATATTAGAGGTGTCGCACTCGTGAGTCATATATACAATGCTCGTGTAGTGCATGCAATGTAGATGAAATGCAATCTAATCTAAATGCAATGCACCTTAATCTAGCTTAGACCTAGCATATCAACACATAAGATTCCTTGAGTATGCTAATCATCTTACTAATCCAATCATTATCCAAGGATTTTTAGCTTTGACATTCTTGATAGTCCGGGTTTACAAAATTGAATTTTTCATGAAAATCTTGAAAGAAAGGAAGAGATTTGCAAATTTCAAAAATACTTTTGAAACATCAATGCTTGTGGTGTGAAATCATGATTCTTGAAAATTGAGGTAGGAAATTCTGAAATTCAAAAATCTGGATTTGAATCATCAAAGTTGGAATCAAGATTTCTTTTTGAAATTTTAAAAACCAAAGCATAAATTTCAAATCCTCTAAAATCTGAGAGGCGGTTTTAAAATTGAATCATCAAAGTAAAAATTTTGAAATTCTCTAAAATCTAGGAGAATTTTTGGAAGGATTTTGTGAAAGAATTTCCGAAGCAAATTTTCAAAAGGGATATTCCCGAAATTTTTCAAAAGACTTGGGTTTTTCAAGGAAGTGCTTATATTTGCAAAATTTTCAAAATTGTCCTTGAATAATGATTGGATGTTTGGATAAGACCATACTACTCTAGAGGAATTTATCATACAGGGTTTGATGATGCCTTCGCATACACGTCCTCATCATCCACATAATCCCTTACGGGCAAGCACAAATAATTCATCACATTATCCTAATCAAGGATGAAAATCAAGATCCTAATTGAATGGTTCTATAGAAACTATATGCAAAGGCCGGGTTTTAGTCTCATAAAGGGTCCATTAGCAAGCCAAGGGCTCTATATACCGCAAGCGCCACAAGGCTAACGGTGACCACATGCTACCAAAACTCTTTGCAAATGGAGGAAAGAGGGCCCTCCACCCACAAGGCAATGGTCTCAAGCAGTCGTGGTGAAAGAACAATATAAGTGTAAATACAGGCAGAAACAACATGATTATTGAATTTATAACAAGGATATTCTTTGGCTCAAGTCAAACCCTCGAAGAACAAGAAACTATCAGTTTCATGTTCAAGTCCCCAGCAGAGTTGCCAGATTGTGGACCATCCACGATCCGAGGTCCTGGCATCTTCCCTCGATAGTGTCTCGGGACGGATCCTAAGGAGCACACTTCAGGGAAAACTAGAACTTCTTCACGCAGTCCTAGAGCCAAAGAGTCGCCACCTAATTTTTATCAGGAATTAGGAAATCCAAGTTTGACTCACCCAAAATTGAATAAGGTTACTCGCCCTTCATTACTAGAAATTAGGTTCGGGGGTATTGGTACGAGAGGGGTAGGAGCCCAAGCAGGACTAAAGCACCCCCTCCTCGCCTTATCGAACGGTAGGCCTTGATTCAAATATCGTTATTCTTAATTCATAATTGGTGTTGTTTCCTCAAACATACTAGATATATATACATGTCAAAAAGGACATCTAAGGAAAATCATGTCAAGAGATTAAATCAAGTAGAAGTCGGATGCACATGCAATACAAGAGAGAGGTATACTTACAGTGGCTAGTCCCGCCCAGGACCAATGAAAATAGAGGAAACATGTCATGATATGCAAAAGGGAACAAGAAGACTTACATTGGGTTGACTCAAACGGAGTCGCAAAAGCAAAAAGAAGTAGAAACGTGTAATCCATTCATGCAATAATCCTAGTTAAGATGTCTCTAACAAATAAGCATATAAACGGAGACTATCCTAAAGGAATTGTGTCGTTGATAACAAAGTTGTAAACTTAGCAAAATTCTAAGAGAAAGGATAGAGAAGGTACATGATACATGGGCACTAAGCCACATGTAGACGAGGCATGATCACAAATCGAACTCCGGATTCACAGCATTCAATTCTCTGCACTAAATCACCAAAGAATACCCAAGCATTGCAAAAACACAAGCAAACATATGACATGCATGAAAAGCAAGTTGAAAATGTCATCAATCAAATTTCTAGATTCAGCAACCTCTAATGAATCCTATCAAAAGTGGTCTTAAACATGAGCTTAAAACCCTTTTAGCGAAAGTTAGATACATGTCTTAGGGAACTTCTCCAAAAAGTAGAACCGCTTTACCATTTTTGAAGTGAGAGAAATAAGAGTTTTGGGAACAATGGATCAGGACTGTCCACTATTCTTGTAAAAATCATAATTAATTCTACAAAAATCATTTAAAGCTCTATTTGGAGTCAAAAGAAAGCTATTTCATTTTCGTTTATGACAAAAATAATCCCATGCACATGTCATGATCTTAAGGTTTCAAAAAATGTGTTTTAAACAGACTCTGTTATTCTTGAAGTTTGGTATCATTTGATAAAAGAATGCAAAACCATAATAGAAGCATAATAGAAGTTCATGAATCATGTTAGTCAAGTAGATATAAGCTCTTGATCTCTCATCCAATTATCCTAGATGATTTGTAAACCAAGTTTTATTCATCAATTCTTATTGAGTGATCAAGGTATGACCATTCTGTATACATAATCATAATTGTAATTAAACTTTAGAAAATTCCAGAATAGTAATATCAACTTCAAACGCTTAGAAAATGATCTTAACTAGATCGTATGCTCATGATTTTACATCGGCATATAGATACATGAGTTAGGAATCATCCCCAAAAAGCGGAACATCGATAACTATTATAGATTTTCTAAAATTCAAGCACAAATAGATTATGTTCAAATTTGTCAACCAATTTCTCAACAATTTCTACAAATAGCATATGAATCCTAGAAGCTCTCAAAACGGACCGGATGAAAGCTAATTCATCAAAATTTACCCAAAAAATTTGAAATCCATCAAAATATGGGTTTTGATGGACCAAATCTTCTGGACAAAACCAATCTATTTTGCTGAATTTTCATCTAGTTCATTTTAACGTGTGAGGAAAACATCTTAGATGTTGATTGAAGCTTATTAGAGAGATCAAATTCATAGATCTACTTGACTATCATGATTTCCAATCAATTTAACCCTCAAGTTCTGTGAAGAACTTTTAGATCATGGATCAAAGGGACTTACATATATCCTATTGGAGATGAATTTCAATAAGAATTCTAGGTAATGGAAATAACCAAGAGATAGGTATGAACATAGGAATCATCCTTCTCATAGATCATACTTCCAAACCATCATAGAATTAAAAAATAGATACATATATATATATATAATCATGTATGCATGAATCTAAACTAAAATTGAAGAATGAAATGAAAATTGAAAATCAAAGTGAAAAACATTCTCTAATTATGAATTATCAATGAAAATCAAAAGAGATTTGGATCTAGCTATGTGAGTGTGTGAAGAACAAGAGATGAAGAAGATAAGTGTTCTACAAATAAAATAACACTAAGATAGATCCAAATCTTATAGATCTATATATATAAAATAGGAATTAAAGATGAATTATAATCCTCTTGGAGGATTCTCAATTATATAACCAAAGTTGAATTGAAGATCTTCTTCTTCAAGTGTTCTTCAAGCACTCATCCATGGAAGTTGAGGGAGGCAATCAATGTTCAAGTCTTGATTTAATTACCCTAAGATTAGTTTTCTAAACTTCAATTCATAATTCTCTCTCTCTAGAATTCTCTCTTAATTGAAAGTATCTTCTAAGTATACTTGTATCTCTCTTGTATATTCTAAGTGTACTCTCCTATAGGTACTCCAAGATACTTCAAGATGATTCCTCCCCCCTTAATATGATCTCATATGGATCTATATATAGAGTTTTGAAGACTTAGCTCTTAAGTCACAGGGTTAAAACAGGATTTTTAGAGCTTAAAAGAGGGTTAAAATGGGCATTTCGGCATCTAAACGCAATTTCCAAGCAATTTCCTCGCAGTGGGAGCCTTCTAGAAGGGTCTGGAGCCAGAAAAAGACAATGGAGAACACAATATGTAGGTGGCGGTTAAGGGGGAACTGCCACCCCCCCATATGTCTGACCCGCCACCTGTGTTTTATCTTCCTCTGGTTGCCTACAAGCCCTATTTCAAAAATTACGTGCACTGCTTTTCCAAATTTCTGTAAAAATGCTTTTTGGTGTCTGAAATCATCCGTTTACGTACTGTTGGAAAGCTATCAGGCTGAATTTCAGTATGAAAATATTCCCAGAGGTTTTGAAATAGAAATTGAAGTCCAATTGAAGCCCGGAAGTCCTCTGGAACTTTCGTCATCTTTTGAAATCAAATGACGTCTTTTTCAAAATTGCTTTCAAATGTGCATCAATTTTGAACTTTTCTTTAAAATTGAATCTCTGGATACCTAGAATACTGCATTTAGAACACTTAATGTTGATATAACCCTGGGAGAATATGAATTTTGAGAGACGATTTTGACAAAATTGGGATTTATCCTTGGAAAAGGGCTTTTCTGAGCTTGAAGTCACTTTCCGAAGTTTGATCTTTTGATTGTGTGGAATCCAGTACCTTCCATAGGGTACTTTTCATCATCGAATCCTCCAAGACGTTGTCCACCCTAAATTCTATCAGTGGTCAAAATTGGGTGTCTATACCTACTTAAGTTTGGAGGACTAAATTGTTAGTCATAAAACTAGTCGGGGGGTGTAAATAGAAATAATTAGAAAATAGGTGGGTTTCATAATAAAATAGAAAAACCACATATGAGCTATGAATCAAAGGGGAGATTCATATCTCCATCTTCTTCTTTTTCAGTCAGATAGAGAGAAGAGAGGAGGGTGTTTCACTGAAGCTCTACGACGGTGATTGACGCGTCGTTCAACTTTCAATTTCAATTCTGAGACTGGATTTGGACACGTACATATGAGTTTAATGTTTTGCTACTGTTTTTACTGATTTCAATTATTGTAATTTTCTCGACCCAATTCGATTCAGTAATCCGTAGGTTGCCGAATTCATGTAGGATTTGAACCCGGAGTATTATCGGGCTTTAATTTCTCAATTAGGAGCGAATTGTGATGAGATGAGTGGTTTCAATCTTGTTTTTGGATGAGATTCATGTTTGTGTTCATTTGGATGTTAATAACATAGCTAATTGGCTTAATTATCCATGTTTAGCTATAATGAATGATTCATGGTATAGAATCGTGCCTAATCATTTAGTACGGCGTAATTATGTGAAAATCACAGTGATATGTTTATGTGAGCATGCTTAGTTGCCTATTTGGATCAAAGGGAAGCTCGTATCAATCCGGCATGAGATTGTATCATGGTGATGAACACTTGTTGCCGACAACAGTATTAGACCGCACGTGTGAGGCGTGGGTCATGGCTTGTGTCATGGACTATTGGGGTAGTCGGGGAGTGGGTAGTGGCAGAGGAACTACTTGCTTACCTGGAGATTTTACTTGTTAAGATGAATTTAAACATTGATTTCATCCATTTGTCCACTAAGCATATAACTTATATATTGTAGTGATTATTGAATAACCATTCTAGGTGAGCATGACGGCAAGAATTCGGGGAGATGAATTAGGGATCATGGTGTTGAGAAGGCTTGTGAATATAGTAGCTTCATTTTTAGGGTTGTTTATGTGCAGAACTTCTAACTTAGTATAATCCGAGTTTTATGATTTTAAGTGGGGAATGTACAGAACTTAGTAGATTATGTTAGTTTCTTATTTGATCGCTCCAAAACTTGTGTAAATGTTGTAAATTGTCATGCCCCGCAACAACATAAATAGAAAAAAATAATAATAATAAATTTCCTTTATGGGTCCATAGAGAATGACTGGTGAATGTCACTAATCTTCCACACCAGACAGTACTAGTCCAACCTAGAATAGTAACCAACTGAAATATAATAACAGTAATACTATTACAAACTATCAGAGTGTGGTCCAAAGGATCACAACAGGTCTGGAGACAACATATGCCCAAGTACCCGTTAACTAAACAAGTTCAACAGTAATGTAAAGCTTAAACATAAACTAGATAAACTATCTTTAGATCTTCAGATCTTCAGCTAGCGTAAGGGTAGTCGTTAGCGTAGTAGCCATCTCTGGCAGAACCGACATCTGTAGGGCCACCCAATGTGAAATCACCCTCAATGTAGTAGCTGTCATCATAAGTGTCCTCACCTACAGAATAAGGTACAGGATAGTCTGGACGGGGGAAAGTCCAGGCAATAAAAGGCCATCAGCATACTGAGAGCTAAGTTAGTATAAACTAATGAGGTACCAGCTATCTTAAGTAAACACGAGCTTATGAAAACACGAGTTAACAATCGTATTATAATGATAATCATAACTTGTTTCTTTATTAAACATTGTAACCAACCCTTATCGTCTTGTTACTCGAAGACCGATGATTTACAATACTCTCTAAAAGAACAGACTCAATCGTTTCACATATGTTGATCTACCATCATTCTATCCATTTGCTCATTAAGGATATAAACCATCCACCGCATTCATGGACACCACGTCACTCCATCCCCGGCTCGTTATGGATATAAACATCCACCGCATGTCAGGATATAACGCTTTGAATAACAGCACATCAAATCTATTGCCACGACTTATCGCTGTATACCAGTGATCACCCATCCACCACTCATTAAGGATATAAACCATCCACCGCTCGTTAAGGATATATCGTAGATCATCTGGATACCTTAAGACTACATGGTCCCTCTCACTGCTCGTTAAGGATATAAATCATCCACCATATGTGAACGCATATCATGACCAGGCGTCATCCCACGTACAATTACATAACTTATCAAACCTACCTGAGTTACGTTCTAATATCGACACATGACAATCCCTAATGTGACCTGACTACTCAGATTAAAAGAAAATGGATATCGAACTCATACAAGAATCAACAGATTTCCCACATTATTACTTCCATCCATTCCGTATAATTATACTTAACTTTTTTTTTTCGGAAAACTAGTAAATTAATCCAAAAAGGGTGTACAAATGTACAAGGGGCATTCCCCAGGATATACAAAAAGCACTGAAAAGGTGTGGATAGATCCACCAACAAAACACAAAAAAACAAAATCAAATGGGATGACACACCATCAAACATGAGTAATCAAGAGATGCCCTGTCATCCCATGAGGAAGATTCCCTGAGCTATCAAAAGATCCAAAAAATCACAAACAACACCATACCACGTGTCAAGTATTAAGAGCAAACAACATACAAATTACTTCCATCTTTCAAGATAACGCGGGAGATGAGGGTCATTCTTCCACTGGATTTTGATTTGAATGGCAATTTGGAGTACAATATCTTGGAGTATCATATCCTTGGTCTTCCATTCTTGTTTGAAAGTTCTAGCATTTCTTTCTTTCCATATGCTATAGACTGTTAAAGCCAAACACATCTTAGGAATAATGTGGTTAGGGGTCTTCCGCTTCCATCTCTTTGCTGCCCAATCCACCAAGGTGTTCCAAGAACAAGCTGAGTGGGCCAACCCCAGTCAATGCATGATTCCCTGCCAAACAGAGGAAGTATAAATGCAGTTGAAGAATAAATGATCATGGGATTCCATACCTTTATGGAAGAAAACACAAGCCAGTGGTCCTGGTGTGAATGGAAAAATCCTATCTTGAGTAGATAACCTGTGGAGAAGAGCAAACCATAATATGACACTGTGTCTAGGGATGTGACCTGAAAACCAAGTAAGTTTATGCCAAGGAACCTTAGGGTGATTCTCCCTTAGGTGTTCCCAGGTATGAGTAGAAGAGAACTTCCCATTGGGAGAAGGTAACCAAGTAATCACATAACAAGTATCAGAGGGCAATGGGATAGAGTATAATTGGCCTCTTATTGCCATTAGATCGATAGTATTAGTAGGAGGCCAATGCCATGTCTCACCTTCAATGACAGAAGAGACTTTAGCATTAAGGTCCAAAGCCGCGTCATAAACAACACGAGGACCAAATCTATCCAATAATGGGCCTATGGGGTGCCAATTGTCGTACCAGAGGAAGGTGCTACATCCATTGCCAATTTTATGGCGTATCATAGGCCGAACAGTATTTCTTAAATTAAGCAGTTTTTTCCAATACCACGAGATTTGAGACGGGGGCTTGACTGCCCAAAAGCTTTTGCCTTTAAGCATGTAAGTATTAATCCAACTAACCCAGAGAGATTTGTTGTTGGGTGAAAAAATAGACCAAATGTGTTTCAAGTTCATAGCAATGTTAAGTTGGACTAGGTTTTTAATGCCTAGGCCACCTTCTTTCTTAGGTTTACAAACTTGTTCCCACGACACCTTAGCCCCATGGTGTTTCTCAATGCCACCTGTCCAAAGAAATCTGCGCATAAGCATTTCTATATGTTTGAGAACACTTTTAGGCAAAATAAATATTCCAGTCCAATAGACCTGTATACCTGCAATGACAGTGTATATTAGTTGAATTCTACCAGCATAAGATAAGAATTTAGACTTCCAAGAGAGAATTCTAGAGCTTATCTTAGTGACTAAGTCATCACAGTCTCCCTTCTTCAATCTAGAGGTGATAAGGGGAACGCCGAGGTACTTTAAAGGAAGGGCCCCAATAGTGAATTGAAGAGTTTGGCAAATGGACTAAGACACATCCTCTTCAATACCAGAAAGGAAGATACAACTCTTACTAGTGTTGGCAAGTAAGCCCGTGAACCCATAAAATTGGGCTAAAGACTCTTTCATAACTAAAGCAGAACTCACATCACCATTGAAAAGTAAGAGAAGGTCATCCGCAAAACAAAGATGGGAGATTTTATGTTTCTCACATCGCCAATCATATTTAAACTGGGGAGATCTGTGGATATTGTGTTGAATCACTTGGCTAAGCGTATCCATAACAAGAACAAAGAGATAGGGAGACATAGGATCACCTTATCTCAGGCCTTTTGCACCATCAAAATATCCAATAGATTTGCCATTAAAGTTTATGGAGTATTTGGGGCTAGTAATACAAGCTTTAATCCAGCTTTGCATTTTAGGGGGAAATCCAAGAATAGCAATCAAGTCAAGCAAAAATTCCCAACTCACACTATCATAAGCCTTCATGAGATCAACCTTAGCTGCCACTCTGGGTTGACCAGAAGCTTTATGGTAATCCCTCATTAAATCTTGGGCTAAGAGAACATTATCACTAATTTTACGACCTTTAATGAAGGCAGATTGAGCATTATCAACAATGTTCGATAAGAGTATTTGGAGTCTATTAGCAATGATTTTAGAGATGCACTTATAAACAGTGTTGCAACAGGATATAGGTCTAAATTCCCCCATCTTAGAAGGATTGGGAATTTTAGGGATAAGAGCAATAATAGTAGCATTGGACTCTTTTAAGAGCTCTCCAGTTCTGAAAAATTCTTTAATAGCATTAGTAACCAAAGGGCCTGTAAGAGCCCAAGTTCCTTGAAAAAGTGAGCATTATAACCATCCGGGCCCGGGGCTTTGTTACTATGGATACTAAATATAGCATCTTTAATTTCAACATCATTAGGAATGTTGTCCATACTCTCACAAATTTCCATAGGTATTCTTTTATGGATAACATTCCGGGGCTTTGTTGTCACATTATCCCTATCTAACCCCAAACTACATAAAGGAAGTTCAAATCAGGAAACGAACAACCGAACCCTTAATATAATAAACAGGCAAGGGAATCCATGTTTTGCCCATACCAATCGATTGGTATAAGGTTCAATCGATTGGGATAAAAGTAATGTCAATCGATTAGGTCTGAAACAATGTCAATCGATTGCTAACATTGGCAATTGATTGGGATAAAATCTATAACAATCAATTGGAATTCTGTCCAATCGATTGGTAATTATGCCAATCGATTGGCACTTCGTCTTCACCAGCAGTTTGCAAAAATAGCATATATAAACGTACACCACATGCATATAACACCTCTAAGGTTCATAACAACTTGTGTAAACATCCAATAAAGGGACCAAGTGAGTTAGAAACTCACCTAGGGTGTGTTTGGCTTGTGTTCTTTGAAAAACCAAAGCTCTCCCTCTCTTTCCTCCTTCTGTGCACAGCTCTCTCTGTGTCTCTCCTTCTTCTTTCTTCTTTCTTTTTGTTCTTTTCTTCTTCTTCTCTTCCTCCCAACTACCCAGCAGTGAGTGTGTGTGAAGGTGTGTATAGATATAGATATATATATGTATGGATGGGTATATATATGATATGCAAACTCTCTCTCAATCTTAACATGTCAAAATAGACCCAAGGCACAAATTGAGTTCATATATATAGAGAAACAAGAGTGCCACACGTTCAAAGCTAAAGAAAAGAAGAAAATCTGTCTCAGCTTATGTCAATCGATTGGGACACAAGTCAATCGATTGACAACAGATATTAGAAGGCAATCTATTGAGAATAATGTCAATCGATTGGTACGTTGACACGTAATCAATTTTAGTCGGTAAAATGGCAATCGATTGGGAATATGTCAATCAATTGGTATCAAAAAGTGTCAATCGATTGGGATAAATGGCAATCGATTGGTAACCAAACTTCACCAAAAGGAAAGAAATGTTTATAGAATGAAGTTTTATTTATTATTACTCTCCAAAAATTCAGGGTATTACATCATCCACCACTCAACAAAAGATTTCGTCCTCGAAATCAAAGACAAGCGAGATCTAAAACAAAAACGGAAACTTCTCACGCATCTCCTTCATCATGATTTTTCCACTGGACCTTGACTAGAGGAATCTCCTTGTTTCTGAGCTTCTTGATCCCTCGATCCAAAATATATATGAATTGGTCCTTCATTGAACGTAACATTGTTGTTGACTTCAATATCCTCGAAGTTGATCTCATGTGCTGGGTTGTGGGCACACTTACTCAGCATACTGATGTGGAAAATGTTGTGCACTCCTAACATCTTTGGTGGCAATGCAAGGTGATAAGTAACTTTTCCAACATGCTCTACAATCTCAAATGGTCTGATGAATCGTGGTGATAACTTGCCTCTCTTCTGACCAAATCTGTCGATGCCTCGAACAAGTGAAACCTTGAGTAGCACGTGATCTCCAACGGCAAACTCCAAGTCTTTACGTTGCTTGTCAGCATAGCTCTTGTGTCAGGTCTGAGCTATCTTCATCTTCTTACGCACTATCTGGATCTTCTCACCGGTCTCTCGTACCATCTCTGGTCCAAGTAGTTGAGTATCTCCGACTTTGATCCAACAAAGCGGTGATCGGTAAGGTCTTCCGTACAAACCTTCAAACGGCGCCATCCCTATGCTCGAATGATAACTGTTATTGTAGGCGAACTCAATAAAAGGTATATGCGTCTCTCAAGAATTATCAAAATCAATGACACAAGCACATAACATGTCCTCCATTACTTTTTACTCGTTCAATCTGCCCATCGGTTTGTGTATGAAAAGTTGAACTCAAGTTTAACGTCGTTCCCATTGCTGTTTGGAGACTCTTTCGAAATTCTGCAGTAAAATGCGAATCTCAATCTGACACAATAGAAACAGGTACTCCGTGTAACCGTACTATGTTTTGCAGAAACATCCGGCTCGAACATTCTGCTGAATACGTCATATTATAGGTGGTAAAATGTGCCGTCTTTGTAAGTCGATCCATAATTACCCAAATAGGATCATGGTTCTGCTGTGACTTTGGCAATCCTACCACGAAATCCATGGTTATATACTCCCATTTCCATTGAGGAATTGGTAACAGCTATAGAAGTCCAGGTGGTTTCTGATGTTCGACCTTCACTTGCTTACAAGTAAGACATTGAGATACATACTCGGCTATTTCTCTCTTCATTCCTTCCCACCAGAAATTCCTCTTCAGATCCTTGTACATCTTCGTACCTCCCAGATGAATCGTTATCCATGACTTATGAGCTTCATCTAATATTTCTTTCCGAAGATTTTCTTCATCAGGTACACAGAGTCTATCTTTACATCGTAAGGCTCTGTCTCTACTAATACTCCAGATCTCGGGCTCCTTAGCTAACATCTTCGTAAACCATAACTTTAAATCTTCTGTTGTTTGTTGAGCTTCTACGATACGACTGATCAAAGTTGGTTATATTATAAGGCATCCAAAATACTATCTTTCCATTGGTTTTACTAGCTAAAGCTCAAATTCATCTAACACTTCTAATGCTCTCCATTCTTGAATTAGTAATGCAGTGATTACTAATCGAGGTTTATGACTCAATGCATCTGCTATGATATTCGCTTTACCTGGATGGTATTGCAACGAAAAGTCATAGTCTTTGAGTAACTCTATCCATCTTCGTTGTCACATATTCAACTCCTTCTGAGAGAACAAATACTTCAAACTCTTATGATCGAAAAATAGATCAAACTTCTCTCCATAGAGATAGTGTCTCCAGATCTTTAATGCAAACATTATTGCTACTAATTCCAGATCATGCGTCGGATAATTCTTCTCATGTACTTTCAACTGTCTTGATCCATATGCAATAACATTCCCATCCTGCATCAGTACTGTAGACACCCCATTTTGTCGGCTATCATATTTAGGAGACCCATAGCTCGGTGGTTCACAATGAACGTAAAAGACTCAAAAGGACTCCTGGAAGTCAGCTCTATCTCTCAGAATGCTCAGATTGACCAAAATGCCCCTGAAAGCCGAAGACTCCCAGATTTGGTCCCGAAGTTCTGAAAACATGCTATGTCGTAAGAAAAATGATAAAATGAGTTTTTAAGTAAAACTGGATGAAATCGTCAGCTCCCAGAGACCCCCGGAAGTCTCGGAAGTTCCCCGAAAGTCCCCGTTGACCGGTTTGACCAAGGTTTGACCAGAGTTTGACCAAGTTTGACCAAAATCGTCCGAATTCACCGGAATCATTAGAAAATTATTAAAATGAGTTTTAAAAGAGAATCGAGCGAAAACGTCGGCTCCTGGGAGCTCCCGGAGGTTCCCAGGACTTCCCGGGAATCCCAGGTTTGACCAGTTTGACCAAGATTTGACTTTGGAATCGGGGCACCGAAACAATTTTCAAATATTTTTCATGGATACTAGAGGTCAACAGCTTTTTGACGGTATATCGCACATAATTTTCAGATTTAAAACGAGTTTATTATGAATTTCCAAAGGCGAAAAAGGCGATCAAATCGGCTTTTATCACGAATACTGTAAAACTTTTCAAAGTGACCTATCCCCGAACTATTTTTTATGTAAAGTAGACTCCATTACCTTTCCAACGGTATATCACAACCTCAATTTGGAGTTCGTATGCATTTTCTGTGAATTTCGGACGAAATAGGGCCTTTTCGCGAATACCGGAATCTCTGGGGGCCTAAACGTAATTTTCTGGGCTTCTGAGGAGCAGTGCCGCCGCGGCACTGGCCCACTGCCGCCGCGGCACTGGCCCAGTGCCGCCGCGGCACTCAAACCTCGCAGAGTCCATTTTTGTAATTTTTTTGGGGGTCCAATTTGATTAATTGAAAGCCAAAACGACATAGTTTTATGTTCACAGTTGTTTGGGACCAATGGGAGTACTTCTAAAACCCCAAAACCACCCCAAATTGGCCTATTTAAACCCCCCATTGCTCTTCATTTTGGGGGGGCCAAGTGCAAAGCTTGAAAAGTTGTAGAGAAGAAGAGAGATAGAGATAGGTTTAGAAGAGAGAAAGGGAGCTTCTCCCATTGATTTTCCATAAGAAAGTGAGTTTTATTCTTGTTTTCTTCCATCATCCTTCTATATACTTCACATTCAAAGTCCACTCAAACCCTCATTCTTGAGCATTCATGAGATAGGAAGCTACTTCCATGTCCAAATGTCAAAATCTATGAGTGAAACACCAAGCTACAAGTCCAAAATCACATTGATTATCATCTATTGATTGCTATTTACTTGCTTTGATTATATATATGTTCATCTCTCCTTATCTCATTTCTTTTTCTTTTCTTTATTTACTTACTAGTTCATCATCATCTAAGTGATGACATGAAGTTTGGGGTGAGTGAATCCTTATGGATAGTAGCTCTTGACCTCAAAAACATGTTTGATAGATGATGATCATAACCTCAATACTTCCAAGGTATTCTTGAAATGTATTGAAGTTATGTTCAAAAATAAAAATAAATCTCTCCAACAATCTTGGAGGTTCTTGATGATGAGTTTAATATTGACATTTTAAGTGGCTATAATCCTTATTGAGTATTGAAAATGTGCTTTCAAAACATCTATTTCAAAACCCCTCTCAATCCCTCTCATTTGGTTTCAAGAAACAAAACTTTGTTTTTCTCCAAAATCTTCAAAACAATGAGTCAAAACAGTGAGTGAGTTGAGTTCAAAGATTTCTCTAGAACTCAATACTCAACATATGGATGCAAGGCCACTTGGAAAGTCTTCCTAACTCATTGGAGAACACCCATGATTTTTGGTTTGACTTGGAAGTACTTGGAAATGGTCCATTTGGGGCCCCAACATTCCTTCCAAACATTCTGTTTTTGCTGTCACAGCAGCTAGGTCAACTTACGACCTCTTTTCCAGAAAACTTTTCCAAAAGGGGTGGTCATAACTTATTTTTCCCTTAAAATTCAATGTCTTAGGAAACTTTCTGTATAAAATGGGCCTCTAGATCATTCTTTTTCATTTTCTAAGATTTTCTAACATTTCAGTCGACAGTACGAACTCTGTTTCTGAGTGACCTCTATTGTTTATATAATTTCTCTCAATCTGTGATAGCTATTCAAGATTGGCCTTTTGGGTTGTGTTCTAGACACAATAAAGAACATCTCCATAAAAAATCATGCATTGAAAACATTCCTAACCCCTCTTTTCAAATTCCAAAAGATCATGCTACTGTTCTGTCCACTATTCACAGCAAGTACATTTCAACTTTCATTCTTTGATTTGATGCTCATATGCATTCCAAATTAGTTCATATCTTAGGAAGTAGTCCATACTACATTTTTACACATCCCATATTAATTTCATTCATTCATTCATACACATTTTAGACTTCTAAGTCATTCTAGAAATCCATGTACACAAAAACACACTACAACCTTTGCACATTTTAGATACATACATTGCATTCATGCAAGATTTGGGGTTTTTGTAACTCTTAATCTAAGAAGATTATAAGGAATGATCATGATCACACGTTCATGCTCCCCTCGACCTAATCATCCTTTCGCATCCGTCCCGGGGATTGAGAGATCTTCTATTCTCAAAGATTAACATGCATCATCCTAGCTTGCTAAGCATCCTTGTTTTCTTTGACTATTTGTTCCAAGAACAATTCATGTCCCCTTTAGATTAGGAAAACTTGATTAATTGATATATGATTAGACGATTTTTTTCCTAGGTTTATTTGTGTGATCTTTCACTTCGCATTGTGTGATATTTGGCTTAGATCTTATGAATGATATCTTATCTTTAGATCTTCCATTTCAAGTTTCTTATGTGATGTAATATACTACAATAGTATTAATTGTCGAACCAAACATAGTATAAGATGATTATTTGGATGCTAATTGAGGCCCGTCGAAAGACGGGGCGAGTTGAGGGTGTTTTAGTCGCGACAAAGGCTCCTTCCTCTCTCGTACCAAAACCCCGAACCAAGTTCTTTGGTTATGAAGGGCCGGTGCCCTTATCCGCTTGGGTGAGTCAAAATTAGGTTTCTTGGTTCCTTAAAGACCAAGTGGCGACTCTGTATCTGTTTTCAACAGACCTTTCGTTTTCTTTCCTTGATTCAAATCAATTTCAAAACAATCTCGAACGAGAGAAGTGGTCCGAAGCCCGGTATCCACAAGTACACACCCAAGTCCTTGGTGCGATGCATCACTATAGATTACATACCTTTCTCCACTCTTAGGTATCGCAAGTACTGGTCCAGAAGTCAATCTTTCCTTTAACTCCTGGAATGCACCCTCATGCTTATCTATCCATTCGTACTTTATTTCCTTCCTCGTCAAATTCGTCAAAGGTCCTGCTAACTTGCCAAATCCTTCTACAAATCTTCGGTACTATCCTGCTAGATCGAGGAAACTTCTAACCTCTATAGCATTGGTTGGTCTATTCCAGCTTAAGACTGCATCGCTCTTAGATTAGTCTACTAAAATACCATCCTAAGATATGACATGTCCCAAGAATTTGACTTTCCTTAGCCAAAATTCACACTTACTGTACTTTGCATACAACTTATTATCTCGAAGTGTCTACAATGCAATCTGTAAGTGCTCATTTGATCTTCTTCTGTCCTTGAGTAAATTAGTATGTCATCGATGAACACTATAATGAATTTATCCAGATATGGTCTGAATACTCTATTCATTAAGTCCATAAATATTGTTGGTGCGTTCGTTAATCTGAAAGGCATAACCGAAAATTCATAATGCCCGTACCTCGTCCTGAACGCAGTCTTTGAGACATCCTCTGGTCGAACCAATAGTTGATGATATCCGAATTGTAGATCGATCTTAGAGAAAATCCTTGATCCTTGCAACTGGTCAAATAGGTCGTCTATCTGAGGTAGTGGATATTTATTCTTGATTGTGACCTTGTCCAACTCCCTGTAATCCATACAGAGTCGAAGTGTCCCTTCCTTCTTCTTTACAAATATAACTAGTGCTCCACAAGGTGATGTACTTGGACGAACAAATCCTAGATCTTCAAGTCCTTGGACTTGCTTCTTCAATTCCAACATCTCAGTTGGTGCCGTCCTATACAGAGTCTTGGAAATAGGCAATGTTCCAGGTATTAGTTCCACACAAAAGTCTATCTCTCTTTTTGGTGGAAGTCCTTTAATATCTTGAAATACATCCTGAAAGTCTTGTACCGTAGGAATTTGATCCATCTTGAGTTCCGTATTCGTGCTCCCGATTGTAGCTAACCCACTTGTTAAGAACATATCACTCATCGGCTAACATTGAAATCTAATCGCTGGACACCTTGGTGTCAGAAATGCAATCATCCTAGTAGGGCAATCCAGGTTGGCATTATATTTAGTCAACCAATCCATCCCTAGGATAATGTCAAACTCTGACATTGATAGAACTATCAAGTCAGTTGGAAGATTCCTATCTCCCAAAGTGAATGGGTAATCCTTACATACTTTACCTAGCTTAACAGTCACTCCCAAAGGTGACATAGCATTCAGTGTTGGCTCAAGTATCTGGGGTTCTAAACCCAACTAATGTACAATCCTAACAGCAATAAAAGAACGTGTAGCTCTAGTATCAAATAAAACTTTAACTAGACTATGAAAGAGTACAAGCGTACCTTCCAAATACTACTGTTCATTGGCATTAAATCCTGCCTCCCCTGGGATTATCGCATTCATCCTTGTCTAATCTGGAGGTCCTTGAATCCCTTGCACTGGTGCCCAGTAGTATCATCCTCGTGGTGCATGGGAATCCTTTCTCAAGTGTCCTGGTTTGTTACAATTTCGACAGTTAGCACCAATACGATGGTTAACCCTGGAAACTGTGCAGAAATCGGCAATGTGCCCTAGCTTTCCATAGTTAAAACATCCTCCACTATTGCTTGGCGGGGCTGTTAGTAGTGCTTGAGATTGTGGTCCCTGCTGTTGATATTGCTGAGGTCGATTATAACCCTACTGAGGTTTCCTGGTTCCCCCCAGGTTCTCTTGTTACTTTGGAAAGTCCCCTGTGGTTTCCAACCTTGGGTATTCTTCGGTAGCTGTGATTGGAATTTCCTCTACAGAAACCCTCTTGACGATTGAAGTCGATTTATCTATGGTCGTTGTACTGGATATGCATCCTTCCCTAGACTTACAACAAGTTCGACTAGTCCTTCAAAACTCTGGTTCAGGTGACCAATCGTCAAACGGCAAAGATGAGGATTTAGTCCCTGGTGAAATCTTTTCACCTTCTTCTGCGACGTGTTAATCATATGCTGGGCGAATCGAGATAGTCGCTCAAACTGTGTGGTATATTCCCTTACCATCCAATCTCCTTGAACTAAGCTCAGGAAATTCTTCTCCTGTTGATCCTTTTCATCTTCCGAAAAATACTTCTCTAGAAATCTTACGTTGAACATCTCCCAAGGCATCGCTCTTGTAGCGTTGATTCCTATAGTGGCTCGTTCAACTTCCCACCAATCTGCGGCGGCATAAGTGAGCTAGAACGTACCAAGGCGATGGTTCTCTTACTCGCTGCACTCCAATGCTTCAAAGATCAACTCCATTTCTCTAATCCATTGTTCTGGTTTCCATGGTTCTGTTAGTCCATCGAACTTCTTGGGACGTAACCCACGAAAATTCGCAGTAACTTGTCTTTTGTTTGCCTCTGATGGAACGGTGCAACTGTGGTTTGGACAGGGCGTTGATTTGTAGCATTGTTGTAGGTATCGCCTACCTGCTCCATTCTCTGTATAAATGCTTCAAAAACTCCCGACGGGTCCAATCGTTCTGAAATAGGTCCCACCATAATGATGACGAGTATTGCCTATAAGATACGTCGATTAGCTAAAAATCTTCTTGCAGAAACGAAACTAGATAGGGCAAGAAAACAACAAGAATAACAGTTCTACAAAACAACACACCAAAGCAAATATACAATCAATAACAAAAGTACTACTCGTATAACAAAAGATGTACCGCATAGTACACACTATTCAAACTGTGTACCACGTGGGACAAATTGAAAACAGTACTAAGGTTAGCTATTATAATGCTACCACTACTGCTAATACTATAAAAAGCTATGGTCAAATAGCTATCTCTCAAGCTCCCAAAATCTGGTGGACAACATGTCCTGATAAAATCTAACAAAACATAAACCCTCTGCAGACCCACTCAAAGGTCGTCAGCATCTGATCTTGCTGGTGGCGCCTTATCCTCCAAATCAATATCCATCTCCTTGAGTGGGTCATCCTAAATTGGTGCAACAAGATCTCTGGCTACCACTCTAATATCCCAATCCTCTATCACCTCTGCATCAGGGTCCTCCATCGCGTCTGCTATCGCCTGGTTGGCGACCTCAACTGCCACTGCGGCAAATCCATCAGCTATATCAAGAGCTCCTGCTATCGCGACCTCTCCCATAGTGAAACCTCCTAGCTGGGCTACTATCCTGACTATCCATCCTACTGCCATATCGGCCATGGCTGCCATATGCATAATAGGTCTGGTTGGTATCTAAAGCATAACCAGAGCCTCTGGTACAACGATTTCCTCATCGGCCACGTGCTCAACTACTACATCAGCCTCCACTCCTATATCTGCCTCCACGGCCTCTAGGTCTGGTGCTGGATCCTCTGGCACAAACTCTGGCTCCTCCGAATCATCCTCCGGCCCATCATCATTTGTGTCGTCCATATGCTCATCCTCTACTGGGTCCTCGTCATCTATCAGCTCCTCCTCTCCATCCCCATCAATATCCTCGTCGGGAAGCTCATCCTCTGACTCTAGATCCTCCTCATCTTAAATCGGCTCAGGCTCTTGAACGGGTACGTTGGGTACCGGTGATGGTGGGGTTGCCGGTGCTGGTACAGCTACAGGCTCTGGTGGAACGGCTAAAATGGTTCTCAGCTCAATCTCATCCATCTCTGGCTTACTCTAAACTAATCGTAATATCTCCTGACAAATATCTCTACCAACTCTCGCAGAATGGTAAGCATCCATACGCATCTGTGTCGGGTGAATACTCCCAGTCACATAAAGTGCCCTCCACATGCCCTCTTCCAAATACCGACTAGCTATCTGGCACACTTACTCACGATAAAACTCCAGGTCAGCTGGCTCCACGGTATCCCCATGGATGACGTGTCCTCTATACACATCTGTAACAAACTGACGAAACTCAGGATCCATGCTATCCTGCAAAGAGACTATCCAATGTCAGACAGATGATCTTATCTTAAACTCACATCTTATCATAAGGCAAACTTAACATACTAGGACCAGATGGTGTGGGATGATTAGTGAACGAAAGTATCATAACCTAGGACTCTGATACCAAAAATCCTGTTACACCCCAGAATAGCACAAATAGAGAAAAATAAATTTCCTTTATGGGTCCATAGGGAATGACTGGTGAATGTCACTAATCTTCCACACCACACAGTACAAGTCCAACCAAGAATAGTAACCAACTGAAATATAATAACAATAATACTATTACAAACTATCAGATTGTGGTCCACATGATCACAACAGGTCTGGAGACAACATATGCCCAAGTACCTGTTAATTAAACAAGTTCAACAGTAATGTAAAGCTTAAACATAAACTAGATAAACTATCTTTAGATAATCAAATCTTCAGCTGGTGTATGGGTAGTTGTTTGCATAGTAACCTTCTCTGGCAGAACTGGCATCTTTGGGGCCACCTATATGAAATCACCCTTAGTGTAGTAGCTATCATCATAAGTGTCCTCACCTGCAGAATAAGGTACAGGATGGTCTGGATGGGGAAAAGTCCAGGCAATAAAAGGCCATCAGCTTACTGAGAGCTGAGTGAGTATAAAATAACGAGGTACCATCTATCTGAAGTAAACACGAGTTAACAACCATATTATAATGATAATCATAACTTGTTTCTTTATTAAACATCGTAACCAACCCTTATTGTCTTGTTAATCGAAGACCGATGATTTATAGTTCTCACTAGAAGAATAGACTCAATCATTTCACATATGTAGATCTACTATCATTCTGTCCATTTGTTCATTAAGGATATAAACTGTCCACCACATTCATGGACACCACGTCAGTCCATCCCCCGCTCATTAAGGATATAAACCATCCACCGCCTGTCAGGGATATAACACTTTGAATAACAGCACATTAAATCTAATGCCACGACTTATTGCTGTATACCAGTGATCACCCATCCACCGCTCGTTAAGGATATAAACCATTCACCACTCATTAAGGATATATCGTAGATCATTTGGATATCTTAAGACTACATGGTCTCGCTCACTGCTCATTAAGGATATAAATCATCCACCGCATGTGAACGCATATCATGACTAGGCGTCATGCCACGTACCATTCTAGAACTTATCAAGCCTAGCTGAGTTACGTTCTAATATCGACACATAATAATTCCCAATGTGGCCTGACTACTTAGATTAAAAGAAAATGGATATCGAACTCATATAAGAATCAACAGATTTCCCACGTTATTACTTCCATCCATTCCGTATAATTATACTTAACTTTGTTGTCACATTATCCCTATCTAGCCCCAAATCGCATAACGGAAGTCCAAATCGGGAAATGAACAACCGAACCCTTAATATAAGAAAAAGGCAAGGGAATCCATGTTTTTCCATACCAATCGATTGGTATAAGGTTCAATCGATTGGGATAAAAGTAATGTCAATCGATTAAGAATCATGGCAATTGATTGGGTCTGAAACAATGTCAATCGATTGCTAACATTGGCAATCGATTGGGATCAAATCTATAACAATCGATTAGAATTCTGTCCAATCGATTGGATCCAGACTGATGGCAATCGATTGGTAATTATGCCAATCGATTGGCACTTCGTCTTCACCAATAGTTTGCAAAAATAGCATATATAAACGTACACCACATGCATATAACACCTCTAAGCTTCATAACAACTTGTGCAAACATCCAATAAAGGGAACAAGTGAGTTAGAAACTCACCTAGGGTATGTTTGGCTTGTGTTCTTTGAAAAACCAAAGCTCTCCCTCTTTTTCCTCCTTCTCTGCCCAGCTCTCTCTGTGTCTCTCCTTCTTCTTTCTTCTTTCTTCTTTCTTCTTATTATTCTCTTCTTCTTCTCTTCCTCCCAGCTGCCAATCAGTGAGTGTGTATGAGGGTGTGTATAGATATAAAGATATATATATATATATGTATAAATGAGTATATATATGATATACAAACTCTCTCTCAATCTCAACTGGTCAAAACGGACCCAAGGCACAAATTGAGTTCATATATATAGAGAAACAAGAGTGCCACACGTTTAAAGCTAAAGAAAAGAAGAAAACTTGTCTCAGCTTATGTCAATCGATTGGGACACAAGTCAATTGATTGGCAATAGATATTAGAAGGCAATCGATTGAGAAGATTGTCACTCGATTGGTATGTTGACACGTAATCAATTTTAGTCGGTAAAATGGCAATCGATTGGGAACATGTCAATTGATTGGGATAAATGGCAATCGATTGGTAACCAAATTTCACCAAAAGGAAAGTAAAGTTTATAGAATGAAGTTTTATTTATTAATACTCTCTAGAAATTCATGGTATTACATAACTAGAGCTTAGAGTTATGTTGGAACCTTTTATACTTTTGTTTACATAGTTTGGAGTATGTTTGGTTGAGAGTTTGGATTAAGAACATATTTTTGGTTGGTTTTGTGAGAATTAGGAGTGTTTGAGTGTGGTAGCACTTGTGCATCTTGTTTAATGTTTAGAACCATCTTAGAATCTCTTGAAAATAGTTTTGAAATGGTTTTGGAAGTTTCCATGAAGTTTGGTTTTGGTAATGTTTTGAATTTGCAAACAGGGGAAAACGAATAAAAAATGTGTTCTGCAGAATCCGGATTGTTCGGGTCTAGTGCAAATCGATCTGGAGCATCTCAAGCAACTTAAATTTTGAATCTGTCAAAATCGGATCGATCCCGTTTTTGGACTGATCGATCCGCGGGTGTTTTTCTACTTTGTCGACTTTTACAACAATGCACATAATTCTTTCTAGAAAATTCAAAATCGCGAGCCATTTATTGCACTGGAATCCACTCAAGGAGCTATCTTTTGATATCAAATTTAACCATATCTCAAAAAGACCATTTTGCCCTTGGGCTTGGTTTATCTTTTACAAAGGTTTATTTGTTCATGTTTTCCTTCTTTTACATTCTTAACTTGGTGTTTGATGGCCTTAGTGGCGTGCCACGTGTCCTAGATTCACATGTATGGATCTGGGCATGCTAAAAATGGCCATAACTTTGTGATTCTTTAGCTGTTTTGGACTATTTTTTTTTATTTGGGCTCATTTTTTGAGATCTATGCAATGGAAATGTCGATTTTACACAAAAAGAAATTTCAATAGCTGTTTTTGAGCTGCAAAATTTCTTTTTTTTTTAAGAATTTAATATGCAATATGCATCTTATTTTGTGGATCTTGTTTTGTAAATTACATATATATATAAGTTTATCGAAAACTGATTTGTATTTTGAAAGTTATGGCATTTTGAAGATTGAAAAACTTTAAACAAAAACCTATGTTGGAAAGTAGCTAAAAATAAGGGGAGCGATCACGTTAAGTATTTTAGGGTCATTTTGGTTTCAAAAAACTCAAGGACTTTTGACATGAAAAACAAAACGCATGAACCTATTGCTTATTTTGGTCCATATTAGGGAACTATGACTTACTGACCCATATTTCTTTGGGCTGTGAATGCTTGTTTTTTTTTATATATTCCTTAAAATTATGAGATATAAATATCCTGGATTTTATGGTATGTGATGATGCCAAAATTTGGGTAAGATAGATTTAGAAAGAGAGATGTACACCAATATATTGTATGTGGTTCGACCCCATTAATGAGGTGACCTACATCCACGGGTACGTTGGCGTGCTTTCACTAAAAGATCACCGGCGCGTCTGGTGAGCCAACAAAGTGGGCGGCACTACCAGTAACCAGTCGGGTATATGTGTAATAGTGATATGTTTTGCTATTCTCTAGGTTAAGAATGCGATCCCTCTTTACGGAGGTGGGTGGTCTCTTTTATAGATGTAAGAGACCACCCGCATAAAGGTAACTATCTAATTAAGAAGCCCAATCTAATCACAAATTGATGAGCATAAATCATGGGATGTTTCCTAAGTGGTTTAGGAACATCTTCTACTTCCATTAGCCTTCTGACTGAGTTAAGAAACTGCTTGAACTGCTCAACATGAATCATGAGATCAGGCCCGGGCTGCGCCCATCTTGGTCCATCAACACTACGTATCCCCGACCGGTTTTAACTGACGGGACGATTCTAGGCTAGGCAGCCTGGGATGGTTGAGCAACATGTCCCTATCCAGGGTGACCTAGCATTCTGGTGCTGATGTGGCAATTTGACTTTGACTGGATATTTTTGTACCTATCAGTTGTCCCCCATTTTCAAAGCTAATGCAATGATTCATCAGATGAGGATTAAAAATTAGCACTACTATGAGAACTGTCCGGGCAGGAGGTCGGGACCTTGCCAGGCGCATGACCGGCCATGCTGGTCAGTCGGGGTGTGAACCGAGCGATGGCTCTGTGGGCCCAAGGTCGACCTCCGCCACATATTAGCTAGTGATTGGCCTGATTAGGACCCAACAAAGTTAGTACAAAAGTAACCGAACAGTTGCGTGGTAACTGGACCGCCATATCACGCATTTAATGTGCGAGGCTTTTGAGGCATCGCTTTACATGCACGAGGTGATAGCTTACATGTGATTTAGGCAGGAAAGCTTCCTGGCCGTTGGATCTGATCTGATCTGGACCGTCCATACTTCTTATGTAAGGGGTCCTTGTTCATTTCCTTCATTCCTGCTGCCAAGAGATAGAGATTACCGAGCGGTTTCAAGAGCAAAAGTCCCCGGTCAAGCTTTCCGAACTCTTTTTCTGCCTTAATTTTGTAGTCTTCACTTCCCCAGTATCATTTCATTGCTCGCTTCCTTCTCCTCCCTTCTTTTTCTATCTTGGGTGAGGCTGGAGAGATCAAACCCAGTAGGTTTTGCCTGGGACTGGGACTTCTTTTTCCTTAAGTTCATCTTCGTCCTTAGGTCGAGTAACCCGTCCTTGGTAGTAGAGCAGTTAAATCGGTCGGGTTGTCCTGTAGCGGTGTTGACCGAGTGTTGCCTTACCTTGAGGGGTCTATTCAACTTACCCTTTAGGTTGTTGGACTCATCCCCTCTGTACCTTAGGTTGGGAGTTGCTGATCCTTACCTAGGCTACCAGTTACTTCCCTGTTCCATCCCAAGAAACCTTGAGATGGAACATTCTAATTTTGATTCCTCTTCCCGGTCGGAGGATGAACAGTTGCGGTTCGGGACCCCGGACATGAGCCAAGATCCACCCTCTGCCACCCCATCGGACCACCACAGTGAGGGTAGGATCCTAATTCGGGTATCGAATGACGAATTAGACCAGGAGGCCCCCATAGCCTCTGTCTCGCGGAGTTCCGTGATGAGGGACCGGAGGGTCCCCACCCCGAGGTAGTGTTTGCCTGTGAGTTTACCCCCTCTATCTTGCGCTCCCAAGATCTCAACTGAATTAGGGATAAGTACAATATTCCCGATGGTTGCTCCCTGACCGTGCAAGCTGGTGGGGCCCAACTTTACCACCGGGGCTTTGTCACTTTGTACAAGGACTCTCTCATAGTCGGCATCTGCATTCCCCTCCACCCGGTCACCCGGGATGCCCTAATCTACCTTAGGATTGCCCCCGGTCAATTAGCCCCAAATGGGTGGAGGTTCCTAATGGGTTCCATCTCTCTCTGGCCCTAGGTATGAGCTCACCCTTCAAGAGTTCTTTTGGGCCCATCAACTGTTCCCTGTACACGGCGAGGTTGGGTTCTTCTCTCTAGGGGCTCGGTAGGGGAGAAAACTCATTGTCAACTGCCCGAGCAACAATAAGGGGTGGAAGAATAAGTTCTTCCAAGTATCCACCCCTGGGCTTTGTGAGCGAGCCCCCGGGATCCAGCTAAGGACTTCCTGGGCGGGAGAGCTGAGGAGTAAGCTCGCCCATCATTTCCTCCTTTGCTTTTTACTACTCTTCATTACGACCTGATGGCTAATCATTTACGCTTTATTTTGCAGTGGGATCCACCGACCCGCCGAGCATTCCCGAAGAGTGTAGGCTAGGACCAAGCATTTGGCTGACCTGCCAATCAACGTCTGGAATGTGCTATCTTGGACAGGGGATTTTGTTTCCACCTATAGCTTGGACGAGCTTGTTGAAGCTCCAGTATTTCCTCCAATCATTCCTGTTAAGTACTCAGGAACCTTTGGCCTCGACCCTTTTCTTGTTTTATTCTTTGATATTTTTGCTGGCTACTGATCGCATGGTTCTTCTGTTCCTTTGCAGAAATGGGTCCCCAGAGAGATATCGAGCAGTTGAGGACCAGACAGGCTGCAGCCGCCGCCGCCCGGGTTGCGGATAGAGGGAAAAGGCCCGCTGTTGAGATGTCGGGTAGCGATCTTCTGCTTCGGCGGCTAAGGTAGGGACCACGAGCCTTTCTAGCGCCTGGGGAGACATCGGTTCCCCAAGTGGTTGTGGTCGGGGAAACTGCCCCCCGGATGGGCCTGTCATCCGGGATTCCTCTGGAGGAGTCGACGAAGATAAGGGAGAGAGTCAGACCAGTCCTCTTCCCTAGCCAGGTGGAGCTGTGTGAAAGCATATCTCCCCAGGCCTTCCAATGGTGGCTGTACAGCCTCTCCTACTTTGTAAGTGTCTTTTCTATCTTCCCTGTCCTTTAAGAATTTTCTTCATTTTGCTCTTGTTAAATAACCGACTAGTTCTACTTGTTTTTGCAGGTCGGCTGCATGGCCGTCGGGGTTAAATCTTTCCTGCCCTCCTTAGCCAGGAGGGCCACTGCTACAGAGGCTGCCTTGTCAAAGGAGCGGGTGACTTCGGAAGCCAGGGGAACCGCCCTGACCATTGAGAAGGACAAGGTTAAGGGCTTAGCCCTAAGCCTTGGAGCAGCACAGGCAGAGCTAGCGACCGCCTTAGCTGACCTTGAGCCCACTTGAGCCATTGCGACAGTGACAGAGGCTGCGAAGGCCCTGGCCGAGGCGGCAGTGGCGGGGTCCACGGAGGAAGCCTTTGACGACGATTTCTTCCAAGGCTACGAGGACCTGAAGAGGAGGTTGGCCCGAGATCACCCCGAATGGGACATTTTGTCCTACAAAGGGATTGACTCGGACTATTGGGACATGGGTCCCGTTGCTGCTGAGGGTCCTGCTACTGAGGCTAGGCCTGCTGAGGATACTACCCCGGGAGACAGCAACACCTTGGAAGGAAAGGCTGGGGAAACAGAGGAGGTAGTTGTCGTGGACGATTCCTAGTCTCTGTAGACACCCAATTTTGACCACACTGATAGAATTTAGGGTGGACAATGTCTTGGAAGATTTGATAATGAAAAGTACCTCGTGGAAGGTACTGGATTCCACACAATCGAAAAGATCGAACTTCGGAAAGTGACTTCAAGCTCAAAAAAGCCCTTTTCTATGGAAAAATCCCTGTTTTGACAAAATTGTCTCTCAGAATTCATATTCTCCTAGGGTTATATGAACATTAAGTGTTCTAAATGTAGTATTCTAGGTATCCAGAGATTCAATTTTAAAGAAAAGTTCAAAATCGACGCACATTTAAAAGCAATTTTGAAAAAGACGTTGTTTGATTTCAAAAGACGACGAAAGTTCCCAAGGACTTCCGGGCTTCAATTGGACTTCAATTTCTATTTCAAAACCTATGGGGATATTTTTATACTGAAATTCAGCCTAATAGCTTTCCAATGGTATGTAAACGGACAATTTCAGACACTAAAAAGCATTTTTACAAAAATTTGGAAAAGTAGTGCATGTAATTTTTGAAACAGGGCTTGTGGGCAACCAGAGGAAGAGAAAACACAGGTGGCGGGTCTCACATGTGAGGTGGCGGTTCCCCCCTTAACTGCCACCTATATACTGCGTTCTGCATCGTGTTTTTCTGGTTCTAGACCCTTCTAGAAGGCTCCCACTGCGAGGAAATTGCCTGGAAATTGCGTTTAGACGCCAAAATGGCCATTTTAACCCTCTTTCAAGCTCTAAAAATCCTATTTTAACCTTGTAACTTAAGAGCTAAGTCTTCAAAACTCTATATATAGATCCATATGAGATCATATTAAGGGGGAAGGAATCATCTTGAAGTATCTTGGAGTACCTATAGGAGAGTACACTTAGAATATACAAGAGAGATACAAGTACACTTAGAAGATAATTTCAATCAAGTGTGAATTGTGAATTGTCAATTAAGAGGTAATTAAATCATGATTTGAACTTCAATTGCCTCCCTCAACTTCCATGGATGAATGCTTGAAGAACACTTGAAGAACACTTGAAGAAGAAGATCTTCAATTCAACTTTGGATATATAATTGAGAATCCTCCAAGAGGTAAACATTATAATTCATCTCTAATTCCTATTTTATATATATACTAGTTATAACCCGTGGCTAAAGCCACTAATGAACCATTCTAAAACATACGTGCATTCGGCTGGTAATTGTTTGTGCCCGTGAGCACGACACCAAAAGAGGGGGTAAATAAAGCTATAGGTAAAACACCCAACAAAAATATAATTGACATAAAAAATATGAAATCCCACAATCCAACAACAAAACCTTCCATTGATCCAATGTTCACAACACACTAAAATACAATCCAAAAAACTTATAATCGATATTAGAGTTATTTCATGTGAAAGGGATTCCAAGTCGAGAACATTGTGTACACCACCTACCACTTTTATGCTATCTTCCCTGCAAAAGTCGGAAAATAAAACTTACCAATGAAACTCAACTTCACTAATGAGTGGGAGTCAACATAAATTATAAGGAGCTATTTAAGAAAAGTTAGTAGGCAAAGAAAAGATGAGTCCACCATCCACAATGAAAAAAATCGAAATTGAGAACAAAACGAAAATAATTAGGGGCCAGTTAACCTTTAACCGAAAAAAAGAAAAAGGGAAAAAAAAAAAAAAAAAAAAAAAAGAGAGAAAAGAATGAGTGGTAGCCAACATAAATTATAAGCTTGTATGGGCAAACTTTTGAAGATAGGCAATGAAAATAACCATGTGAAATAGCAAGTTCATTCAATATTCATAAGAAATATACATCTTGTAACGTGAAGGTTAGAGCAAATTAGACTCTTTGGAGAGAAATACCACGGCCATACAGAGCATTGTTAATCAACGTAAGAATAGTTTTGTTCCAATTAGGATATGAGATATCCTCTTGCATGTGATCCGTTCTTTCCACCATTTCAAAATGACAAAAAAAACAAATCGAAAATGAAAAATTCCAATCACGTATAAAATTAAATTATATGAGCAGTAAGCTCCTATTCAAGAAGGCAAAACTAAATTACCTCAACAGAAATTACCACGTGTACTAAAATCATATAAATTCATTTAAAAATGTGTTTTTGCGGAATACATTTTAAAATGGTATTGACTCTGCGTAATATTGAACAGATTCAATGTTAGTCCAAAGGTCCACCAATTTTTTACTGTGAGAACTTAACATGAATCAAAACTGATTCACATGGGTGCCAAAGATTCCAATACCCATTTGAATCACATTGATTCAATGGTCCACCCTTCATTGAATGGACAAAAATTAGTTTTGTGGAAAAGCATAAAATCTGATTTCCTATCAAGTCTGAATCTAATTAATATGGACTCATATATAGAACTGCAATTAATGGGCATTAACTAACGAACAATTGCATATGCAGAACTGCAGTACCAGTTCTTAGCCTTCCCGAGCAGCCCAATAGATTGGGAGAATGTTATCTCCCCTTGATCAAAGGTCACACATCAATAAAAGTTTTGATATATGATAAAGTATACAAAATTAAAAATTAAAATCGGTAAAATAATAAGAAAGAGGAAACAAAAGGCTTACAGAGAGGGAAGAAACCGACCTGAAAAAAAAAAAAAAAAAAAAAGAGAGAAAAAAAATAAGGATTACAAAACCATAGCAATGCTCGAGAAAAGTTGCGAAAGTTAAACTAAGCTCTAAAGACAGAGACCTCAAAAGACTGAAAAAAGAAGAAGAAGAAGAAGATAAATTGATTATGTATACTCACCACAACAGAGACATCAAAAGACTAATCTTTAAATTTGCATAAAAAAAAAAGAATTAAAAAAACATCAGCAAAACATAGCATTACTAAACTCTTCATTGTAGTTGAGAAAAGGAAAAGAGCCTATGAAATGCACATTGCACAAATAAAAGTAACTAATATACCTGAACAAATAATTTTGGGGTTTTAGTTAGTAGTTGAAGGTGTTCATACACTACTACATATAATCTCATTATCATGTGTCCCAAGTCCACGTTGATAATCCCCCCCCCCCCAACACACACACATACACACCAAAAAAAAATTACAAATATCGATGATGCTAGCACCAAATCTTCCAAACAAATTGTCAACAAAAGAAGTCCTGAATGAAGTCCAAAGATTGAACAGGGGTTGAAATGCTACACAAAGCAATTTAAATAGATAACTGAAAGATAATTCTCATTACAGCAATAGAATAATTAATAGTTGCAACTTGCAACACAAAAATTAACCACGAAGAACAATTAATCACGCTGTACAAAGAATCTCAAAGAACACTCTAAAATATCAGTAAAAGCAAACAGTACAAACAGGGGATTTCCATATTTTTAATAGCATAAAATTCAATTGAAACACACACACATACACTCTCCCTTTAAAATTTGCAGATTGAGGAATTGAGGAAACTTACAAAAACACAATCGATTGGCCAAGATGCTTGATTTGCTAAACAACCTGCAAAAACAAAACAAAGATGAACAAAGGTCTCCCTAAGATGCTTGATTTGCTAAGCAACAAAACAAAATATATAGTGGGAAAAATAAACAAATATTAAAAAAAAATGAAAGAGAAAAAACTAAATAGGGTTTGCCCTTGTCGTTGCCAGAGAGAAAGAGACAACAGAGAGAGGGACTGTTTGGGTGGGTGGTTTTTAGGAGCTCTGTGTGTGTGTGTGTGTGTGTGTGTGAGAGAGAGAGAGAGAGAGAGAGAGTGAGAGAGAGAGCGGGGGGGGGGGGGGGGAGGGGGGGTTGGAGGAAAATATTACCGAGAGATAGTGGGAGGGGTGGAGGTGGTCCGGCAAGTGGGAGGGGTGGAGGTGGTCCGGCGGAGGTGCCACTGTGATAGTGGGGAGGGTTAGATCCGGGGGGGGGGGGGAGAGAGAGAGAGAGAGAGAGAGAGAGAGAGAGAGAGATTTTGAAATTCAAAAACAAAAAAGTGAGGTGAACAGTCATATACACAATCCAGACCAATGTTTGTCTCCAATCCTGATCGTTGATAGTTTTAAGTTGAGATTCAATCCTGACCACTCTTTGTCTTTTCCTCAATTGGAGACAAACCCATTCCTAATTTATTATATAGATATATAAGATTTGGATCTAGCTTAGTTTTATTTTATTTGTAGAACACTTATCTTCTTCATCTCTTGTTCTTCACACACTCACATAGCTAGATCCAAATCTCTTTTGATTTTCATTGATAATTCATAATTAGAGATTGTTTTTCACTTTGATTTTCAATTTTGATTTCATTCTTCAATTTTAGTTTAGATTCATACATACATGATCATATATATGTATCTATTTTTGAATTCTATGATGGTTTGGAAGTATGATCTATGACAAGGATGATTCCTATGTTCATACCTATCTCTTGATTATTTCCACTACCTAGAATTCCTATTGAAATTCATCTCCAATAGGATATTTGTAAGTCCCTTTGATCCATGATATAAAGTTCTTCATAGAACTTGAGGGCTAAATTGATTGGAAATCATGATAGTAAAGTAGATCTATGCATTTGATCTCTCTAATAAGCTTCAATCAACATCTAAGATGTTTTCCTCACACGTTAAAATGAACTAGATGAAAATTCAGCAAAACAGATTGGTTTTATCCATAATATTTGGTCCATCAAAACCCATAGTTTGATGGATTTCAAATTTTTTTGGTAAATTTTGATGAATTAGCTTTCATCCAGTCCGTTTTGAGAGCTTCTAGGATTCATATGCTATTTTTAGAAATTGTTGAGAAATCAATTGACAGATTTGAACATAATCTCTTTGTGCTTGAATTTCAGAAAATCTATAATAGTTATCGATGTTCTGCTTTTTAGGGATGATTCCTAACTCATGTATCTATATGCCGATGTAAAAGCGTGAGCATACAATCAAGTTAAGATCGTTTTCTAAGCGTTTGAAGTTGATATTACTATTCTAGAATTTTCTAAAGTTTAATTACAATTATGATTATGTATACAAAATGGTCATACCTTGATCACTCAATAAGAATTGATGAATAAAACTTGGTTTAGAAATCATCTAGGATAATTGGATGAGAGATCAAGAGCTTATATCTACTTGACTAACAAGATTCATGAACTTCTGTTATGCTTCTATTGTGGTTTTGCATTCTTTTGTCAAATGATACCAAACTTCCAGAATAACAGAGTCTGTTTAAAACACTTTTTCAGAAACCTTAAGGTCATGACATGTCCATGGGATTATTTTTGGCATAAACTAAATGAAATATCTTTCTTTTGACACCAAATAGAGCTTTACATGTTTTTTGTAGAATTAATTATGATTTTTACAAGAACAGTGGACAGTTCTGATCCACTATTCGTAAAATGCTTATTTCTCTCACTTCAAAAATGGTAAAGAGGTTCTACTTTTTAGAGAAGTTCTCTAAGACATGTATCTAACTTTCTGTAAAAGGGTTTTAACCCAGCCCATGCTTAAGACCACTTTTGATAGGATTCATTAGAGGTTGCTGAATCTAGAAATTTGATTGATGACATTTTCCACTTGCTTTTCATGCATATCATATGTTTGCTTGTGTTTTTGCAATGCTTGGATATTCTTTGGTGATTTAGTGCCAAGAATTGAATGCTGTGAATTTGGACTTCGATTTGTAATCTTGCCTCGTCTACATGTGGCTTAGTGCCCATGTATCATGTACTTTCTCTATCCTTTCTCTTAGAATTTTTCTAGGTTTACAACTTTGTTTTCAACGACACAATTCCTTTAGGATAGTCTCTGTTTATATGCTTATTTGTTAGAGACATCTTATCTAGGATTGTTGAATGATTGCATTACACTTTTCTACTGCTTTTTGCTTTTACGACTCCGTTTGAGTCAACCCAATGTAAGTCTTCTTGTTCCCTTTTGCATATCATGACATGTTTTCTTTATTTGCATTGGTCCTGGGTGGGACTAGCCACTGTAAGTATACCTCTCTCTTGTATTACATGTGCATCCGACTTCTACTTGATTTAATCTCTTGACATGATTTTCCTTAGATGTTCCTTGGAAACAACACCAATTATGAATTAAGAATAAGGATATTTGAATCAAGGCCTACCGTTCGGTAGGGTGAGGATGGGGTGCTTTATTCCTGCTTGGGCTCCTTCCCCTCTCATTCCAAGACCTCCGAACCTAATTTCTGGTAATGTAGGGCGAGTAACCTTATTCAATTTTGGGCGAGTCAAACTTGGGTTTCCTAATTCCCGATAAAAATTAGGTGGCGACTCTTTGTCTCTAGGACCACGTGAAGAAGTTCTAGTTGTCCCTGAAGTGTGCTCTTTAGGGTCCATCCCAGGACACTATCGAGGGAAGATGCCAGGACCTCGGATCCTGGATGGTCCATAATCTGGCGACTCTGCTGGGGATTTGAACATAAAACTGTTGGTTTCTTGTTCTTCGAGGGTTTGACTTGAGCCAATGAATATCCTTGTTATTAATTCGATAATTGTGTTGTTTCTGCCTGTATTTGCACTTGCATTGTTCTTTCACCGCGATTGCTTGAGACCATTGCCTTGAGGGTAGAGGGCCCTCTTTCCTCTATTAGTCAAGAGCTTTGGTAGAATGTGGTCACCGTTAGCCTTGTACCGCTTGCGGTATATAGAACCTTTGGCTTGCTAATGGACCCTTTATGAGGCTAAAACCCGGCCTTTGCATATAGTTTCTATAAAACCCTTCAATTAGGATCTTGATTTTCATCTTTGATTAGGACAATATGATGAATTATTTGTGGGTGCCCATAAGGGATTATGTGGATGATGAGGACGTATATGCGAAGGCATCATCAAACCTTGTATGGTAGATTCCTCTAGAGTAGTATGGTCTTTATCCAAACATCCAATCATTATTCAAGACAATTTTGAAAATTTTGAAAATCCAAGCACTTTCTTGAAAAACCCAAGTCTTTTGAAAAATTTCGGGAATATCCCTTTTGAAAATTTGCTTTGAAATTACTTTCACAAATCCTTCCAAAAATTCTCCTAGATTTTAGAGAATCTCAAAAGTTCTACTTTGATGATTCAATTTTAAAACTGCCTCTCAGATTTTAGAGGATTTCAAATTTCTACTTTGGTTTTTCAAATTTCAAAAAGAAATCATGATTTCAACTTTGATGATTCAAATCCAGATTTTAGAATTTCAGAATTTCCTACCTCAATTTTCAAGAATCATGATTTCACACCACAAGCATTGATGGTTCAAAAGTATTTTTGAAATTTGCGAATCTCTCCCTTTCTTTCAAGATTTTCATGAAAAATTCAATTTTGTAAACCTAGACCATAAAGAATTTCAAAACTAAAAATCCTTGAATAATGATTGGATTAGTAAGATGATTAGCATACTCAAGGAATCTTATGTGCTTATGTACTGATATGCTAGGTCTAAGCTAGATTAAGGTGCATTGCATTTAGATTAGATTGCATTTCATCTACATTGCATGCACTACACGAGCATTGCATATGCTACTCACGAGTGCGACACCTCTAATATACTTTCGAAAAAGAAAAGAATTATTTTCCTCAGAATTTCGGAACTTGATTTCTTCAATTTTGAAAAATGCTTTTGAAAAAGTAATAATTTTCAATCCACTTTTTGTAAGATACCATTCTTTGAAAATTCTTTTGCAATAAAGATACCTAATTATTTGGAAATTCCCAATAAACTAGAAAAGAGAAGATAGGACCAAAAAGTGGTACTCCCTCCTGGGTCAGTGCTCTGAACAACCGTTTGATTAGATCAGGGTTTGAAGAAGGAACAGCCGAGTCCACTAGGTTTGAGAATATGACATACAAAGCTGACATAGAAGCCAGATTGGCCGCAATGTAGACTGCATTAGATCAAAGTAGGGAACAGAATCGGGAACAACTTGCTACTATGATGAGAATGATTGAGTAGTTGACTAATCCGCCACCACCACTGCCTCTATTGCACCATGAAGAAGAAGATTCTCGGGAGGCAGTTCAACCGAAGGTTCAGCTAGATCAGGAAACTCAGGACAAGTTAGCCAAGATTGACAAGCTAGAGAGTGTGATCAGAAAAAGCAAAGGGGTGGATGAGTATCTGTTCGACGTCGAAGGAATATGTGACGTTCCAAAAGCTAAGCTCCCAGAAAAGTTTAAGATGTCGCATATTGAATTCTTCAATGGAACCGAAAATTCGAAGAGCCATCTAAGGCTTTATGTGGGAACTTTGCAGCCTTTGGGTATTGGGCCTGACTTCTTCGCTCTACTGTTTCCAAGAGTTTTGAGTGGGGCAGCACTTTCATGGTACTTGACGCTAGAACCAACCATAACCAGAGATTGGGAGGCATTAGCCAAAGCTTTCATGGCCCAGTATTCGTACAACCAGTCATTTGATGTGACCGCAAGGGATCTAGAAACCACCAGACAAGAGTATAGCGAATCCCTCGCCGATTTCCTTACTCATTGGAGGGCTAAAGTTGCTCAGATGACTAGCAGGTAGACGGAAAAGGATTAAGTTCGAATGATCATCAGAAATCTGTAGCCTGAATACTTGGAGAGGTTAGAATTTTAGACTATTGTGAGCTTCGAACAGCTATTTGATGTGGGGACTTTAATAGAAGATGCCATTAGAGATGGAAAGATCAAGAAAGAAAGCTCAAGCAGCCAGTACCGAAAGACGGAAAGGCCAGTCTATCATCAGTCTGCCGACATCAACACACTATCCCCTTAGCCTTTTCAGAAAGAACATCGAGGCATGGCTAATGCAAGAGTAAGTCAAAATCAAAAGCAGTTAAAAGAGAAAAAAGAATTTTTCGATTTAGGAATGTCGCTAAGCACCATACTTGAGAGGATGCTAGAAAAGGGGTATTTGTAGAAATTAGAACCCAAGCCAGAGCCTAATCCACTTCTGCCGGGTTTCAAAGCTGAATTCTATTGTGACTTTTATCAAGGCCGTGGACATAGCACAGATAGATGCTGGAGACTTCGCCATGAGATTGAAGATTTGATTGAAAAAGGGGTCATTTCTCCTCCTCCTGCCCAGCCAAATGTTCAGAAGAATCCTCTCCCTAATCATAAGGGGAACCAGCCAAATGTCAACTTTATAGAGGAACGGTCTCAGATTTATAACCCGATGATCTACATTACATCCTTGTACCAGCTTGCCATGGATATTCGGCTCCCAGAAAATGCTGTAATTTCAAATTTGCATCTTTAGAAATGTGGAAGAAGAAGAGTGGGTTGAAGAAGCACTAGCTTTTGAAAAAGAGATAGCCAACGAAAATCTCACGATTGAATGGTGGGATCCTAATACCATCACTGATGATTCAATCTGGTATGAAGAAGAAAAGCCCATAGAAGCAGTCAACAAGAAAGAAAGCATCAAGTCGATCAAAGAATTGGTGGAATCTGTTGAAAGCCTTGAAATCAAAGATGATAATCTCATTGCAATGATGGGAGAAAAAGAAGATTGGTGGTATGATGATGAGGATGATTTCGTTAATAATACCATAATCCCTGATGATTCTGTGTGAAAAGTCACTGTTGGCACTGAGAAGTTAGCCAAAGAAATTAAGTCTATTTGGATCACTAATGAAGCCAACCACTTGACGCGTTCTGGACGTCATTTCAAACCTCATGAGCTGGAAAATCGTGGGAAAGAAACTTGGAAAGAGAAAGAAGTTTTCAAAGCGAAAGAAACTGACAAAGGAACCATGAGTGAAGAAGAAGATGAAATTCTAAAGCAGTTGAAGAGAACACGAGCCTGGATCTCAGTATGGGGATTGCCATTGACTTCTCACAAACATAGGCAAGCTATGCTTGATACTCTCAATCGATTGGATGTTTCTGTCAATACTACTCCCGAAGATTTGGTGAACATGATCTCGAAAAAACTTCATAAGCTTGTAATTACATTCACAGATGAAGATTTGCCGCCAGAAGGGGCACATCACAACAGGGCTCTCTACATCACTGTAAACTGCTTGGGGAATAGAGTGCCAGTTTGCTTAGTAGACAATGGGTCGGCCTTGAATGTATGTCCTCTCCAAACTGCTCTCAGAATGGGGCTATCTGTTTCAGAATTCTTGCCATCAATACAGACTGTGAGAGCCTATAATAATACTAAAAGGGCTATCGTGGGAATGATTAAGCTGAAAATTGAAGTTGGGCCCTTGAGCAAAGAAGCTAAATTCCATGTAATTGATATTCCGGCTAGCTTCATTCTGCTATTAGGATGTCTGTGGTTACATGTAATTGATGTCGTCATCTCTACTCTCCATCAGAAAGTCAATATTATTTAGAAAGAGGAGGTGGTAACAATCTTTGGGGATAGTAGGATCAAGTAAGAAGGGACAAGCCACGGCCCTGTGTTAGAAGTCCAAACACCGGAAGAAGAAAATAAGTTAGGCGGATTTGACTTTGTGGGAATGCTGGAAAAGAAGCCGTATAAGAAATCTGTTTGGGATCGAATCAGCAATGAAAAGGAAAAGAGACTTCCTGATACGTCTGTTTGGGGCGAAGAAATCACTCTATTCAAGAAAAAGAAGCCGTTTATCACTGGACGCAAGTATAGAAAGATGTTTGAGAAAGAAAACCCAGTTGTCGAAGATCTACAAGAAGAAGTGGGACAGAATTGGATCCCTAAAGTCATGCCTCTATACTTTGACCAATATGCAAACCCTAAAGTAGCCCACATGGTGTGAAGAGATGAATTATTTTCCTAGAATGGGACTAGGTCGTCCCCAGCAGGGAATAACTGAACCACCTAACTTCCATCAACAGAAAGATAAATCTGGACTGGGATATCGATTGATTGATGAAGATAAGAAGTAGATGATAAAAGAAAAAGAGTCGATGATTGTTTCTGGGCCAAGAATCCTGAACGGATACTTCGTAAAAGAAGGTGATGACTTCCCCTTTTGTGGTTTTCCTGAACCGTGGTATGATCCTGCCAATAAGAGTCAAGCCTGGGTTTGAGATTTTCTTCAAACATGAGTTCTCCGATTATGAGGATCCATTCTTGTATGCGCCACCTGCCAAGAAAGAAGGGAAGGATTGGGTTGACCTGATGATGAGAGATGATCTGAATATGCTAATGGGCGATGAACTAAACATGCTAATGAATGCCGAAGAAGCACCGGGAAACATGAAAGAAATCAAGCCAATAGAGGGAGGTCTAAACAATTGGGTGATCGAAACAGGAGTCAACAAATTCCCTCCCCAATTTCCCCGGAAGTCTGTAAAGGCCAATATGAGCCATGATATTGAGTCCACTTTTGCTTTCAATGTACCCAAAAATGTTAATGAAATGAACGAAGATTTTGCTTACTCTTTTGTGTCTGATGATCTTGATTTTAAAATTTCTGAGGATTTGCAAAAATTAATTGAAAATAAAAATGAATATGCATGCAAGATTATTGCAGAAACTTTGCTAATAAACTTGGGCAATGAAGATAATCCACAAAATGTTCATATTGGCACTACACTCACTTCACAATAAAAGCAATGAACTAATCAATTTATTAAAAGAATTTAAGGATGTTTTCACTTGGTCTTACGAAGATATGCCAGGCATTGATCTAGAGATTGTCCAACACCATATCCCTCTCTTTCCTAATTCAAAATATGTTAAGCAAAGGTTGAGACGCATGAGACCTGAGTAGACTTTGAAAATTAAAGAAGAAATTGAGAAACAATTGAAAGCTGGATTTCTGATGGTAACCCAATACCTGGAATGGATAGCCAACATAGTTCCTGTGCCAAAGAAGGATGGAAGGATCTGAGTATGTGTTGACTTCAGATATTTGAACAAGGCTAGTCCCAAGGATGATTTTCCGCTTCCATACATAGATGTTTTGGTGGATAACACGGCAGGACATGAGCTGCTACATTCATGGATGGTTTCTCTAAGTACAATCAGATTTTAATGGCACCCGAAGATAGAGAAAACACTACATTCACAACTCACTGGGGGACATACTGCTATCAAGTGATGCCATTTGGGTTAAAGAATGTTGGAGCAACCTATCAGAGAGCTGCTACTACTTTATTACATGACATGATTCATAAAGAGGTAGAAGTCTATGTGGATGACATGATTGTCAAATCAAAGGAAAAAAGTGGGCATTTAGCGGCCCTCGCCAAATTCTTTGAAAGATTGAGAAGATACAAGATGAGATTGAACTCACAGAAGTGTACTTTTGGAGTAACCATTGGGAAGCTACTAGGATTTCTCATTATGCAACGGGAATTGAGGTTGACCCCACAAAGATCAAAGCTATTATGGATATGCCTCCTCCGACGAATGAAAAAGAAGTAAGGGGATTTCTGTGATGAATCCAATTCATCAGTCGGTTCATCTCTAAGCTCATCGCAACTTGTGATCCGCTTTTCAGCTTGTTGAGAAAAGGAAAGAAATTCGAATAGGACGATCAGTGCTAAGAGGCTTTTGATAAGATCAAGATTTATCTAGCAAATCCACCAGTTCTTTCACCCCCGAAGATAGGTAAGCCTTTACTGTTGTACTTGTCCGTGTCAGAGAATGCTATGGGATGCATGTTAGCCCAAGAAGGAGACGAAGGGCATGCAGAGAAATCCGTTTACTACTTGAGCAAAAGAATGACTGGATACAAGCTGAAGTATTCTCCGCTAGAGAAAACGTGTTGGGCTTTAGTTTGGGCCACTCGTTGTCTAAGACATTATATATTGGCCTTCCCTGTTGTTTTGATCTCCTGAATGGACCCTTTGAAGTACCTCTTTGAAAAACCAGCATTGACAGGCATAATTTCCAGATGGACCTTGACGCTATCTGAGTTTAACTTGACACATGCTATGAGCAAATCTATTAAAGGAAAAGCTATCGTAGAGCATTTGGCAGAACATTCGATAAGTCTGAAAAATGAAGAATTTATGTTCCCGGACGAAGGATTGATGGAATTGAGAGAAGATGTATGGAAGATGTATTTTGATGAAGCTGCAAACTAGAAAGGATATGGAGTAGGGATCATCCTTGTATCCCCTGAAGGAGCACATACCCCGTTTGGTATTAAATTGAAGTATACCTCCACCAACAACACTGCTGAGTATGAAGCTTAGATATTGGGGTTAGAAGCCGCATTGAATTTGGAAGTAAGGAAATTTGATGTACTCGGTGATTCCAATCTAATTATATCCCAAGTTCGAGGAGATTGGAAAGTCAAGGAAGAAAAGTTGAAGCCTTTTCATGAATACCTCGAGTCTCTACAAACTCGTTTCTTGCATATCATGTTCTTCTACCTGGCTCGAGAAAAAAATCAGCTAGTAGACTCTTTGGCTACTTTAGCCTCGGTGATTGAGATTCCTGTGGGAATAAGGTTAACTCCGTTGATGATTGAACAAAGAGAAAAACCGTCTTACGAGATGATCAGTGAAATAGAAGAAAATAAAGAACTTCTGTGGTACACAGACGTATGGAACTTGAAAATGGGGAATATCCAGACGGTGTGTCCGAAAAAGACAAGAGAGCCATAAGAAGATTCTCAGCTCAGTTCATGATTTGTGGTGGAAGTATGCTAGAGAAATCATACAATGGGTTCAACTTGACATGTTTATATGGGAACAGTGCAAAGAAAATGATGGATCAAATTCATGAAGGGGTGTGTGGACCTCACATGAGCGGGCACATGTTAGCCAAGAAGATCATCCGACAAGGGTATTATTGGACTACTATGGACAAAGATTGCTACGAATATGTCAGAAAATGCTACACAAGTGTCAGATCCATGCCAATATGAAGCATTTGCCTCCATCACTGCTGTACAACATGACTACTCCTTGGCCATTCTTAGTTTGGGGAATAGATGTTATTAGAGAAGTAACCCCAAAGGCATCTAATGGGCATCAATATATCCCGGTAGCAATTGATTACTTCACGAAATGGGTGGAAACAGAGTCCTATGCGACATTGAAGGCTAAAGATGTGGCCAGATTTATCAGATGAAATATAATCTGTCGATACGGGGTCCCTCATGAATTGACATCCGATCATGGCAGCCATTTCCAGAAGGAAGTTCTGGATCTACTAGAGGAATATAAGATCATGCATCACATGTCAGCACCGTATAGGCCACAAACAAATAAGGCAGTTGAAGCAACCAATAAGAATTTTATACGGCCACAAACAAATAAGGCAGTTGAAGCAGCCAATAAGAATTTGAAAATGATTTTGAGGAAGATGACGGATACACACCGAGATTGGAATGAGAAACTACCATATGCATTGTGGGGATATAGAACATCCATTAGAACATCTACAGGAGCCGCTCCTTATTCCCTGGCTTACGAAATGGAAGCAGTACTCCCAGTTGAAATAGAACTACCATCGCTAAGAATTATGGCTAAATCCGAGATTCTAGAATTTGATTGGTTAAGAAACCGATATGAAGAGCTAATCTGATTTGATGAAAAGAGACTAGCTGCAATTGATCATGTACATATGTATCAGAGGAGAATAGCTCAAGCATCCAACAAGAAATTCCATCCAAGAAAACTCGAAGAAGGCGACCTTGTGCTTAAAGAATTGAAAGCACCAATTTATGATCCTAGAGGGAAATTCAAGCCAACTCGGGTCGGTCCGTACATCATCAAGAAACTTCTCTCTGGAGGAGCAGCATACTTGTTGGATCTAGATGGAGTTGAATTCAATCAGCCAATCAATGTTGATCGTCTCAAGAAATACTATGCTTAAAACCTTTCTTTCAAACTTGTTCTTTCAAAACCTCCAACCTTCGAGGAACTACGCTTGACCTATACGTATGCAACCTACTCGGTTCGGTCACTGCTCCTAAAAAACCTCATCCACACTTCAAATATTTTCTTTCAAACCTTAGCCGAACTACTTTGGACCTGATTCCCACTTGGGGATAAGTAGGCGAGCTTCCCTGGCTCTCGGTCCCTAAACCCTGCAAACTAGGGGCAAACTTTCAAATTTGCCCAGAACCTCAAGATATCACTGCCACACTAGGGGCAAACTGCATTTGCCCAAACTTCCATTTATCCCTATCAACTAGGGGTAAACTGCCGTTTGCCCATATCTTGCTACCTAATCTCTCTGGATCACTTGGCTATCAGAATTAATTAACTAAGTGAAAAATCTGGTAATTCTTAATATTAAATTCAAAAGTTTTTAGCAATCTGAAAAACATGAGTATAATGTCAAGACTAAAACATTATGTAGAAAATTTTCAAAACTTCAAGATTACATGCAAAGCCAATACAATATCCTGCTACAAGATAAAATTTTCATTTTTAGCATGCAAATCCTTAGAAATTCAAGTATCAAAGTCAAAAGACATTGACAAGAAAGGAAATCATCGAAAATTTATTTTCCTTGTAAACTGAGTCTTGTATGTCAGTGTGCAAAGTGTAAAGCAAATCAAACTCGTAAGTAAGGAATGCAAAGCAGAAGCAAAAGATAACATAAAGTAGCATCAAGCAAAGTCAAGGGTACAAGCCCATCTAGCCACAAATAGAATACACCAACTTCACTCTTAGTACAGAAAGCAAGAAAGTGGGAAAGATAGTCATAGGTACATATGAAAATGGGTAATCATCAGAATCAGCGACGACGAGTAGCCCGTGGGTACCGAGCAGGCATATCTGAAGCCGTAGAGTTATCATCATCATCAATTTGGCACCGTTGCCTAGACTCGCCAGCCCCACCAGAAGGGCCTGTATTCATCCGCTCCAGCTATGATTGAAGTTGCCTGACTTGAGCTACCTGTCAAAAGAAAGTATTAGTACCAGGTTGAAAATGCAATGAGAAAAGAAGAAGAAGCCAAGAAATTTACCAGAGTCGCATCTCAATCTATATAAGTCTGGCATATGCCATCCCACTACAAAAGAAGAAAGACAATATCACAAAGGTCAGGGGAATCAAAAGTAATGAGTTCAGAATTACTCACATGTCCCTCTCGAGCAAGGCTCCAAGCTCTCAGATTCTGTGCATAAGCTCGCTCTTCATTAAAAATAGCTCGGGGAACTGACTCGTACTGCTCTGGAACTAGCTAAGGTTCCACAAGATCACGGGGAATCTCTACTGAAGATATAACTCCGTGCAGCATAGTCGAGGCCCGCCAATCACAAGGAAGAATGGGAGGCAAAGGTCGGCCAGGGCCATCCACGAAAGAGCTCCCCTGCAAACAATCATGAGAATAAGAGATAAACAAGCATTTTTGGAAAAATTGTGAAAATACCTGTGGGTCATCTAAAAGCGAGAAATTGGGCATCAGATGAGTAGCCTTGAAAACATCATAGTTTTCCTCAAAAAGGGTAAATAAGGCAGTAGGAATTCCATTCAAAGCATCAACAAGGTCTTCATCTTCCAGATTTCGCGCTGACCTCATACAAGAAGGTGGATCCTATGGTACTAAAAGATGATTCTCCAAGTCAGTCTGGGGAGCCACTCTCTCTCCAAGTTACCACTCAAGAATAGAAGGACCCTGAAGAAGAATCCTCTCTCCTATCATCTACCTGGCTAAAGCGATCTTGGCCACATCGCCATTTGAAGCCCAAGGATGCCAATTAACTTGATTGAATATGAGACAGGTCAGAAAATCCCGACAAGAAATAACATTATGAGTGTTATTTTTGACACCTACAGCTTGGCGACACCACTTCAGAGCCTGTGGAAAAATATATATCTCCTCCTCCCGAAATGATGGAGTCGTCATGGAAAAGTACTCAAAGGCCCACACCTGTAAAAGAAAATATAATAGTGGTCAAAACGCAGAATATCAATAATGGAACTCGAAATGAAAATATTCAGTACCTCCCAAGCTCTCCAAAAGCCACCAAACCCATGGGATTTGCCTCGTGAATGCTCTCCCATATGGCTATACAGAATGGTTAAGCCAGCAGAGCCCCAATCAAAATCTGTGATCTCCTCAAGATTTCTAAGACTATCAAGCATGTTTAGTGTGATACGCTTAGCTCGAGTAGAAAGAAGAGAACAGCCAAGCAAATACAAGATAAAAAAGCACGCGTAAGCTGCATGTCAGTGAGTTGAGCCACATTTTTAGAAGGCCAAAAATTGTTGACAAACTATGTGATGCCTACACTCGAGCCATGAAGATCTTTCTGGGTCGGGATAATGCCTAGAAGTCGCTCAATAATAGCATGATGTTTATGCATGTCCTTCGCAAAGGCAAGACGATGCCCACCAAATGAGATAACAGTTATCACTGCAAAATCAAGTGGGGTCATGGTTATTTCCCCAAAAGGCTTATGGAAAGTATTTGGGGAATCCCACCACCTTTCGGCAAGAGCTTGAATCATGGCCAAGTCGTTGGCCGGTCTCTCCAACAAAGTTACGAAAGACCCAAAGCCCGCTTGTTTTATGTTGGCTACTACTTGGGGACGTGATTTCGATAATTCATTAAACCATTCAAGGCATTTTCCACGGCTACCATGACCTCTAAGATGCCCAACCACATTTTAGAAGAAAATTGAAGGATGATTCCTAAGTATTTGAAAAAATTTTGAAAGCACATATACATGAAGCAAAGAAATAATGCAAAATTGAGGGAATGGGTTACCTCTTGACAAAAAGCCCTCCTAGAGATATGATTTTGTGGCATCTTCATAGTTGGATACTCCATGGTTTGAGTTGATGAAGCTCCACTAGCTTGAAATTGGCTTCTACGTGTTCTAGAACTCTCACCTTGTCCATGGGAACTCATGGTTGTTGATGCTTGAAGCTTGAAGATGAGAGGATGAAGATGATGAATAGTGAAACCCTTGGCACTTGAATCCCCTAGAATAGGGAGAAGTTGATGAAATCAACAAGGTTTTTAGAGGTTTTGATGCAAGAAATCACTCAAAACATCAAGAAATTGCGAGATTTAAAACCCTAGAGGAAAGAAGTGATGCATTGGAGATAAGATAAATGAAGAACAAAGAAGAAAATGGCTTTAAAACCCATAAGTTGCGGCTGGCAGTTCCCAAGGGTGTGTGGGGAACCACCATTCACTATTCATTCCCCGCCATTTCCACATTTTGTTCTATATTTGTGTTTTGACCCCTAAAATTCTTAATTTGACCCCGATTTGGTCCGATTTTGATATATAACCCTTAAGAGTGCTTAAAACTTATTGGAATTGGTCTAAAGGACTTGTGGGAATTTGGATTTTGGTTAAAAATCATTCAGAATTGAAGAAAAGTCCCCAGGAACGAGGAATCAAGGGCATTGCAGCTGAAAATAGCCGAGAATTAATGAGTTACAGCGAACTCGCATTGTTTTGGGATTGATTGTGTATTGTCTTGAAAAGGGACATTTTGGGTTTATAGACTTTTGAGAATTACATCCAGAATGGATCTGCAGAAGATGGGTCAGAATACAGGATCTTCAAACCATGAGCAAGATATTTGAGAAAGGGTTAGAATAAACTCGACACGTTTGAGCTGGTCAAAGCACCGATATGAATCTCAGATTAAATCAGCAGGGCCTCCAGAATATAAGCTCACATCTCAAAAATCTTAGATATCTCCCCAAGCAAAGAACTTTCAGATATCGTCAGAATCACCTCCAGAAAAAAGGTATACTTCAGCAAACTCGTGAATCATAGAATCTCCCCAACAGAGAACTTTCAAAATTCGTGTTACCCCCAGCAGATATAGGGTGTCTAGCAGCATCAACTATCAGTGTTGCCTCCAGATGAAGGGTATCTCTCAGAATTTGTATCTGTGGGTTGCCTCCAGATATAGGGTTTCTCTCAGAATCGTATGTATTTCAGAATTTGTATCTGTGGGTTGCCTCCAGATAAGGGGTATCTTTCAGAATTTGTATCCAATATAGGGTTTCTCTCAGGATGCATGTATCAGAATTGCCTCCAGATATAGGGTTCCTCTCAGCATCAAGTATCAGAACTACCTCTAGATATAGGGTTTCTTTCAGCATCGTATATCAAAAATGCCTCCGAATATAGGGTATTCATCATAATCATGTATCTCAGAATCGAGTAACAGGGTTGCCTTAAGATACAGGGTTTCTCTTAGCATCGTGTTGCCTCTAGATATAGGGTATCTCTCAGAATCGTGTACATCTCAGAATCATGTATTGTGGTTGCCTCCAGAAGTAAGGTATGTCTCAAAATCATGTTGCCTCCAGATAAAGGGTGTCTTTCAGAATCGTGTACAAGAATCGCCTCCAGATATAGGGTATCTATTAGAATCATGTATTTTAGAATCAAGTAACGGGGTTGTCTTCAGATATAGGGTTTCTCTCAGCATCGTGTTGACTCCAGATATAAGGTATCTCTCAGAATCATGTACATCTCAAAATCGTGTATCCGTGGGTTGCCTCCAGAATGTAGGGTTTCTCTCAGAATCCGTGTATCTCTCAGAATCATGCATCAGAATAGAAGATTTGTCTCCTAAAGAAGGACCTATTTTAGAAGAATAGAAGATTTATCTCTGGCAGAGAAACCTGTTTCAGAGGAATTGCTTTTAGACCTGTTTCAAAAGAATTGCCCCCCCCCCCCGAAGAAGGACCTGTTTTAGAAGAACAGAAGATTTGTCTAGAAGAAGGACCTGTTTCAAAAGAACAGAAGATTTGTCTCCGACAGAGAGGCCTATTTCAGAAGGACTCTACATCAGCAATCGTCCCCAGTAGAAGGACTCAGCAGATCGTACCAAGCAGAAGGACTCTACATCAGCAATCGTCCCCAGCTGAAGGACTCAGCAGATTTTCCCCAACAGAAGGACTCTACATCATCAATCGTCCCCAGCAGATGGGCTCAACAATCGTCCCCAGCTGAAGGACTCCACATCAGCAATTATCCCCAGCAGAAGGACTCTACATCAACAATCGTCCAGGGGTTTGGACACTTCGTCAGTCATCCGGGTTAAAGGAGGCATTATTTCAGAGATCATCCAGAAGATAGGACTCTTCATCATCAAATCATCCCCAGCAGAAGGACTCTTCACCAGTCATTATTTTAAGAATTCATCTAAAGTATTCTGTCACTTCAGTAGTCATCTGAGATATAGATGACACCTACAAGCCTCATGCTCAGAAGAAAGACTCCGATAAAGCTCCAAAAATTATCTAAGATACATATATCATTCTTCTCTTTAGAAATATTCAACTGTGAGAGTGAGACGTTGCATCCCTCGCATTAGATTTTGCTAGAAAACCCTTGAGGACGATTCCTCCAACACTTGCACATTCACGTTTTCATACTGCATCAGCATCCTAGGATAAGAGCATTTCATCTGTATTGTTGTTGTGTGTTGTTCTTTGTCTCCTTCCGTGCTTGAACTACGCCCTGGTTTGATTCCTGGAAAGGATACGTAGGCAGCTCCAGCGGAGCACGACCAGCAGCGGCTTAGATTTAGTATCCCCATGAATTTTTTTATTTTTGCGAATTTTTGTTTTTCCTAAAACCTCTCAGTATGGTTATTGGGTGCCTTCAAAGCTTTGGCACTCACTTGTAGTTCACGTTGTTCACAACAAGCTCTGCCAAAGAGGAGCAAACTATAGACACCCAATTTTGACCACACTGATAGGATTTAGGGTGGACAACATTTTGGAAGATTCGATGATGAAAAGTACCCCTTGGAAGGTACTGGATTCCACACAATCAAAAAGATCGAACTTCGAAAAGTGACTTCAAGCTCAAAAAAGCCCTTTCCATGGATATATCCTGATTTTGACGAAATCGTCTCTCAGAATTCATATTCTCCTAGGGTTATATGAACATTAAGTGTTCTAAATGCAGTATTCTAGGTATCCAGAGATTCAATTTTAAAGAAAAGTTCAAAATCGACGCACATTTGAAAGCAATTTTGAAAAAGACGTCGTTTGATTTCAAAGATGACGAAAGTTCTGGAGGACTTCTGAGCTTCAATTAGAATTCAATTTCTATTTCAAAACCACTGGAAATATTTTTATACTAAAATTCAGCCTGACAACTTTCATATGGTACGTAAACGGATGATTTTGGACACCAAAAAGGATTTTTACAAAAATTTGGAAAAAGCAGTGCACGAAAAATTTGAAACAGGGCATGTGGGCAACCAGAGGAAGAGAAAACACTGGTGGCGGGTCCCACATGTGGGGTGGCGGTTACCCCCTTAACTGCCACCTATATACTATGTTCTCCATCAGGTTTTTTTTTGGTTCCAAACCCTTCTAGAAGACTCCCACTGCGAGGAAATTGCCTGAAAATTGCGTTTAGACGCCGAAATGACCATGTTAACCCTCTTTTAAGCTCTAAAAATCCAGTTTTAATCCTGTAACTTAAGAGCTAAGTCTTCAAAACTCTATATATAGATCCATATAAGATCATCTTAGGAGGAGAGGAATCATCTTGAAGTACCTATAGGAGAGTACACTTAGAATATACAAGAGAGATACAAGTACACTTTGAAGATACTTTCAATTAAGAGAGAATTCTAGAGAGAGAGAATTATGAACTGAAGTTTAGAAAACCAATCTTAGGGTAATTAAATCATGATTTGAACATCAATTACCTCCCTCAACTTCCATGTATGAGTGCTTGAAGAACACTTGAAGAACACTCAAAGAAGAAGATCTTCAATTCAATTTTGATTATATAATTGAGAATCCTCAAAGAGGTAAACATTATAATTCATTTCTAATTCCTATTTTATATATATAGATCTATAAGATTTGGATCTAGCTTAGTTTTATTTTATTTGTAGAACACTTATCTTCTTCATCTCTTGTTCTTTACACACGCACATAGCTAGATCTAAATCTCTTTTGATTTTCATTGATAATTCATAATTAGAGATTATCTTTCACTTTGATTTCCAATTTTGATTTCATTCTTCAATTTTAGTTTAGATTCATGCATACATGATTATATATATGTATCTATTTTTGAATTCTATGATGGTTTGGAAGTATGATCTATGAGAAGGATGATTCCTATGTTCATACCTATCTCTTGATTATTTCCATTACCTAGAATTCTTATTGAAATTCATCTCCAATAGGATATTTGTAAGTCCCTTTGATCCATGATCTAAAAGTTCTTCATAGAACTTGAGGGCTAAATTGATTGGAAATCATGATAGTGAAGTAGATCTATGAATTTGATCTCTCTAATAAGCTTCAATCAACATCTAAGATGTTTTCCTCACACGTTAAAATGAAATAGATGAAAATTCAGCAAACAGGTTGGTTTTGTCCATAAGATTTGGTCCATCAAAACCCATAGTTGATGAATTTCAAATTTTCTAGGCAAATTTTGATGAATTAGCTTTCATCCTGTCCGTTTTGAGAGCTTCTAGGATTCATATGCTATTTTTAGAAATTATTGAGAAATCGGTTGACAGATTTGAACATAATCTCTTTGTGCTTGAATTTCAGAAAATCTATAATAGTTATCGATGTTCCGCTTTTTGGGGATGATTCCTAACTCATGTATCTATATGTCGATGTAAAATCGTGAGCATACGATCGAGTTAAGATCATTTTCTAAGCATTTGAAGTAGATATTACTATTCTGGAATTTTCTAAAGTTTAATTACAATTATGAAATGTATACAAAATGGTCATAGTTTGATCACTCAATAAGAATTGATGAATAAAACTTGGTTTAGAAATCATCTAGGATAATTGGATGAGAGATCAAGAGCTTATATCTTCTTGACTAACATGATTCATTATGCTTCTATTATGGTTTTGCATTCTTTTGTCAAATGATACCAAACTTCCAGAATAACAGAGTCTATTTAAAATACTTTTTCAGAAACCTTAAGATCATGGCATGTCTATGGGATTATTTTTTTTCATAAACGACAATGAAATAGCTTTCTTTTGACACCAAATAGAGCTTCACATGATTTTTGTAGAATTAATTATGATTTTTATAAGACCAATGGATAGTCCTGATCCACTGTTCCCAAAATGCTTATTTCTCTCACTTTAAAAATTGTAAAGAGGTTCTACATTTTGGAGAAGTTCCCTAAGGCATGTATCTAACTTTCTATAAAAGGGTTTTAACACAGCTTATGTTTAAGACCACTTTTGATAGGATTCATTAGAGGTTACTGAATCAAGAAATTTGATTGATGACATTTTCCACTTGCTTTTCATGCATGTCATATGTTTGCTTGTGTTTTTGCAATGCTTGGGTATTCTTTGGTGATTTAGTGTAGAGAATTGAATGCTGTGAATCCGGACTTCGATTTGTGATCTTGGCTCATCTACATGTGACTTAGTGCCCATGTATCATGTACCTTCTCTATCCTTTCTGTTAGAATTTTTCTAGGTTTACAACTTTATTTTCAACGACACAAATACTTTAGGATAGTCTCCGTTTATATGCTTATTTGTTAGAGCATCTTATCTAGGATTGTTGCATGATTGCATTACATGTTTCTACTTTTTTTTTCTTTTGCGACTCCGCTTGAGTCAACCCAATGTAAGTCTTCTTGTTCCCTTTTGCATATCATGACATGTTTCCTTTATTGGCATCGGTCCTGGACGGGACTAGCCACTATAAGCATACCTCTCTCTTGTATTGCATGTGCATCCGACTTCTACTTGATTTAATCTCTTGACATGATTTTCCTTAGATGTTCCTTTTTGACATGTATATATATCTAGTATGTTTGAGGAAATAACACCAATTATGAATTAAGAAAAAGGATATTTGAATCAAGGCCTACCGTTCAGTAGGGCGAGGGGGGGGTGCTTTAGTCCTACTTGGGCTCCTTTTCCTCTCGTACCAAGACCCCCGAACCTAATTTCTGGTAATGAAGGGCGAGTAACCTTATTCAATTTTGGGCGAGTCAAACTTGGGTTTCCTAATTCCCGATAAAATTAGGTGGCGACTATTTACCTCTAGGACCACGTGAAGAAGTTCTAGTTTTCCCTGAAGTGTGATCCTTGGGATCTGTCCCGGGACACTATCAAGGAAAGACGCCAGGACCTTGGATTCCGGATGGTCCACAGTCCCCAGCTTGTATCTTTGCCTCGTTTTTTTGTTTTGTTGTTGTTTTATTTTTTGGGGGGGAGGCTACTATAACTGCCCCCAGGCTCTGTACAAACCTTGGTCTAATTAATGAAAAGGTCCTTCGAGGCCACCCGTTTTCATCAATCATCATGCAGCTTCTATATTTGCTTGTTTATTATTGCCTATGACCTACCGGTTTTTAGTCTTTCCATAACTCTGCCTTAGCAAAAGTTTTAGCATTGTGACCGGTAGAGAACACTAGGTCTCTAGGGGACCTGTATCATAGGTCATGCTCGGTAATGTGGGACCTGTGTCCTGTTATTATCCGAGCAGTTTCTGTGGACATTGTAGGTACTCGGGACTATTTAACGGTGGCATCGCATGCCTAGCCCCGTGTCCTGTTGAATGCCCGGTGTGATTACCTGTTTTGGTCCAGAGTTAGATACCAGTATCCTCCTGCCCCACAAGCTTTTGCTAAGGCGGGCGTTGGTTGAGGTATCGACAATAGGGAACCGACCTGGAACATGGGTGGTTGCAGGGTCTTTTGAGGCTTGCCATCATCAGCCACCTGGGGGGTCTCGCCCCCATCGTCGGTTATGGACCTAGGCAAAGCCGACGCCTCGGGTGTCATTCCAAGGTCTTTTGAATGATCGAACACAAGGAGAAAAATTGTTTAGCAAAAAAGAAATTTTATTCATTATTAAGACTACTAGGGGAGAGTTACAAGTTTCCTAACCAACACTGCCTTCATGCTTCACTGAAAGTACTTGCAGAGGTGCTGCACATTCCAAGGATGAGGGAGGTCTTGCCCATCCAGAGTCTGTACACAATATGTGCCCAGACGGTTTACGCTGTTGACCCTGTAGGGTCCTTCCCAGTTCGGGCCTAACTTTCCATGTCTCGAGACTTTTTTTGACTAGTTCACGGCCTTGAGGACCAGTTCCCTCACCTGGAAACTGTGGTGCTTGACCCTGCTGTTGTAGTACCGGGAGACTCTCTGTTTGTAGGCTGCCACTTTCAAATACGCCCGATCCCTTTTTTTCTTCTATTAAGTCAAGCTCTCCTCTAAGGGCTTCCCCGTTGCCTTGCTCGCTAAAATTCGTCACTTGGTAAGTGGGTAACCCGAGCTCTGTGGATACTACCGCCTCAAAGTCATAAGTAAGTGAGAATGATGTCTCACCTTTTGCTGCCCGGGGAGTAGTTTGGTATGCCCACAAGAGGGTCAGTAGTTCCTGTCACGCCCCGACGTAGCATAAATAAGAAAAGCGTTTAATTTCCTTTATAGACCCGTAGGTCGCGACAGTTTGAAGGATCGATTCCGTCCCAAACGTCGAACAACAATAAACAATAATCAGAGCAGAACCATCAAGGCTTATAAAATTTTTCTAACATATTACATCTTATGATACAGGGTCAACTAAGGCACAGACCGCCTTGAAACATAACAATAACTTAAAGTCTATTACAGTCATCCTTATTACAAAACAGTTCATAACATAAAGCATATAACAGAAATTTATTTTCCCAGCAGTTGTTCTCAATTAGCATAGTCATAATGTTCCTCCTGGTTATAACCTGAAAAGCCTGAATACGAATGTCCAGGACGCATCAACGTCGTCAGCTTCAAGAAGCTGGTGAGAATTAAAAACATAACTTCGAATGTAAAACATACTCAATTACCCGTTTTCATTTCTCATTTAAATCCACAAATTACTTTTAAGATAAAGAGTTCGTTTAGAAAACAACCACAACATTATTTAAAAGATAAATTCACACATATGTGACCGTGTATGAGAACGATGCATCATCTCATCTGACCGACTCTTTTCTCTCGACAAAACCCAACAACCCAACATCACACACCGGTATCTTTGAAACACTAAGATAGCCACACTTTAGCAACGGGGCGCCAGGGAGTGTCCAGTTTGCCTCACACTTTGGTCCGGGGTACCAGGGAGTGTCCATTGCCTCACACTTTGACTACCTATTCCGCCATGCAAATACCGGAGCAACCTCACGCAGTATCCAGACTCGGGTATCAGGGAGTGTCCGTAGGCCACACTTTAGCACTACCATGGGTGCCAGGGAGTGTCCAAGTTTGGCGTCACACACTTTAACGCTTCCATGGGCGTCAGGGAGTGTCCATATTTGCCACCGTCGCATTTCAAAGATATCCTCACCGCAATCTCACTCACAACACACTTTGGTACTCACTTACCAGGGAGTGTCCACATCACAATCTCAACCGCACTCACTATACCACACTGACCATTACTCTTTTCCATACTAACCAACATTCACACTCACCACGCATGTACAACTGACTCCACATGTATGTCATGAAACTTTAAAACACGAGGCAATTCACTGAAATATAAACACAACATGCGTACAGGGATTAACGAGTCACAATTCAACGTTTAAATCGTTCAAACATAACCAATAAAGATTCTGATTTAATAATTTTCCCAAACAGAGCTTTAACAGTCCTTAAAAGTTGAACCAAACAGTCCTTTAACACAAAACAAGCAAAACCAGAATCTGCCAGAAATCGCTCGCGCGATATGTCGGTCGCGCGGGCCGCTCGCGCGACCTGCCCCTTGTTCGTTTTATAATAACAACCGTTTATTTCTGCCTGAAATCAGACACCTCGCGCGCGCGGGTCGCTCGTTCGAGGGGTCTCTCGCACGACCCTCGCTCGCGCGACCTGCCTATTTTTCATTTTATTTTATAAAACTTTTCTGTCTGCCTGAAACCACGCGGATCGCGCGCGTGGCTCACTCGCGCGAGGGGTCGTTCGCGCGGGCCGCTCGCTCGATTGTGACGCGAGATGAAGCAGAGGCTTCGTCTTCTTCGTGGAGAATGCCCTGTTTTCAGTTTCAGGGTCCAAATTGACCCATTTTCAAATTTGGAAGTTACTAGGCCTTATTATATATGAATCTCTTCGGTTTTTCACAAGGATTAAGAATCCATTATCAATTTTACATGATTTTAACCATAGCTCACAAATTTTATGAAAAACCAAAGCATGTCAAAACTTCAAATCTAATATACTTTCTCATATGAACAAATTAAGGTCTAATACTTTGGGTATAGCATATATGACATGTAATCTATCATATTTCATTCTACAAACGGATTTTGGTTAACTTTGAAAAATTATGATTTTCAAAACTCAAGCTCCCATGAAGGTATTAGTGATGGTGGTTACAAATACACACATATAAATAGTAAATGAACATGACTTTACATTAAGAGTGAGTTTGAAATACTCACAGAGATTGAGAGAAGTAGTGTGTGTTGAGAGAGATATACAAGAACAAGAATTTAGAATCTCTAATTTCAAGCTTTGGCTATGGAGGATTGAGCTCTTCTCTGTCTATGAATTCTGTATTACTCTCTGTGTTCTCTCTCAACTCTCTCAATGTATCATTCTGCTGGAAATGTGTGTGTGAGAGTACAAAAGGAGTATATATAAACTCACAAGTATGGGAACTTGGGGGCCAAGTCCTTTGAACAATACTCAACAAATTGAGTTTAGTTCTCAATTAACTAATGAGCCACAAATACACAGATATAAGCACACGTACAAGGCTCCAATGAAATCTGAAGGGGCAAGTGTAGGTGTGTAGTGGTCAAAGTAATGTTGTTTGGTATAACAAGCTTATGGCATAACAATAACACACACAAGATAGGTAGATCCAAACGAGGCACAAGCTAATGATCACTTGCCATAAATGGAAATAAAGTGTATGTCACATCTAGCTTTACATCACTTCCAAAATCTGTGGAAGTTTAGCACCGCGCGGACAGTTTTAAACCTAAACTGGTATTTTCGTGACACTGTGTTCATCACAAAAATACAGAAAATTCATTTTATTGAAAGAAACAATTTTCCGGTTTTATAAAAATACAGTTTGAGTTAAAAGAATCTATTTTCACCGTTTTGAAATACAGTTTTGAAATCTAACACAAGTGTTATTAATATTTACAGAAATTACAGTTTTGACCCCAATAAGAATTTCAAACATGAAATCAAGCAGGAAAATAAATTTCACACATAAGAATTGAAATTAAAATAAAAGCAGACAATGTATATTTAATTGTAAATATGACAAGACAAATGAATGAAAATGCAGGTTATTACACCCTTCCTCCCTTAAACAGGATTTTGCCCCCGAAATCAAGACTAACTAGTCCTGAAACAACTCTGGGTACTTCTTCCTCATATCAGTCTCCACTTCCCACGAGGCTTCATTCTCGTCATGGTGATTCCATTGAACCTTCACCAACGGAATGTCCTTATTCCTCAACTTCTTGATACTCTGATCCAAAATCTTCATAGGTCTCTCTTTGTAAGAAATGTTATGACTCGTCTCAATATCGTCATAACTAACCACATGCAAGGGGTCTCGTATGTACTTTCTCAGCATACTAACATGGAATACATTGTGAACCCCAGACATCTTTGGTGGTAGCGCCAGTCGATAAGCTACTTTCCCAACACGTTCCAAAATCTCAAATGGTCCGATGAAACGTGGAGCTAGTTTCCCTCTCTTGAGACCAAAATGTACCACTCCTCTAGTCGGTGAAACCTTAAGGAGTACATGATCTCCAACACTAAATTCCAAATCTTTTCGGCGTCGATCAGCATAACTCTTATACCTGCTTTGAGCGGTTTTCATTCTCTCCTTGACCAAAGAAATCTTCTCGTTGGTTTCTCTAACCAAATCTGGTCCCAACAATTCTGTGTCACCAACCTCTGCCCAACACAAAGGAGAACGGCATGGTCGTCTGTACAATGCTTCGAACGGAGCCATCCCGATACTCGTGTGATAACTGTTGTTATAGGCAAATTCAACCAACGGCAAGTGTGTTTCCCAAGATTCTTCAAAATCGATAACACAAGCCCTAAGCATATCCTCCATTATCTAATTAACACGCTCGGTTTGTCCATCTGTCTGAGGGTGAAAAGCAGTACTCATCTTGAGCGAAGTTCCCATAGCTTCTTGCAGACTTTCCCAAAATCCAGAGGTAAAACGCGCGTCACGGTCTGACACAATCGACACAGGTGCACCATGAAGTCGCACAACTTGTTGTATGTACATCCGGCTCATCTTTTCCACCGGGTATGTCATACTGTAAGCAATGAAATGAGTTGATTTTGTTAATCGATCCACAATTACCCAAATAGCGTCATGATTCTGCTGCGATCGAGGCAATCCTACTACAAAATCCATCGTGATGTGCTCCCACTTCCAACCAGGAATAGGTAGCGGTTGCAACAGTCCCGAGGGTCTCTGATGTTCAGCTTTGACTTGCTGACACGTCAAACACTTGGATACGAGTTCGGCCACGTCCTTCTTCATACCTTCCCACCAGAAATTTCTCTTCAAATCTTTGTACATTTTTGTTCCTCCCGAGTGAACTGTATACCTTCACTTATTTGCTTCTTCCAGAATATCCTTCCTTAGCTCACCATAATCTGGCATACATAATCTCTCTCTGCACCGATATCCTCCATCGACTCCCACCTTCCATTCCGTCGGGTCTTTCTCTGACATCTTCGTAAACCATGTGTGAAACTTCTCATCTTCTTTCTGAGCTTCAATAATGCGGTCGACAAGAACAGGCTGTAGGATAAGACATCCGAAAAGTTGTCCTTCTCCTCCTTCAGCACTCTGTACATCGAACTCCGCCAACGTCTCCAATGCTCGCCATTCTCTAACCATTAAGGTGGCGATCGTCTCACGAGTCTGTCGACTCAAAGCATCGGCGACCACATTAGCTTTACCGGGGTGGTATTCTAACATGAAGTTGTAATCTTTGATCAATTCCATCCATCTGCGCTGCCTCATGTTCAACTCTTTCTATGTGAACAAGTATTTCAAACTCTTGTGATCGGAGAACAAATCAAACTTCTCACCGTAGAGATAATGTCTCCAAATCTTGAGTGCAAATACCACTGTCGCCAATTCTAGATCATGAATGGGATAGTTCAACTCATTCGGCTTCAGCTGTCTGGATCCATAAGTGATAACTCTACCATCTTGCATAAGTACACACCCTAGTCCTTGATATGACGCGTCACTAAAGATAGTGAACTTCTCATCAGGTTTGGGTATTGCTAGTACCAGTGCGGTAGTGAGTCTTTCTTTTAACTCTAGAAAGGCTCGCTCATGCTTCTCTGCCCACTCGAACTTCAAATTCTTCTTCGTTAACCCAGTCAAAGGTGCTGCTATCTTGGAGAATCCTTCAACAAATCTCTGATAATAGCCAGCGAGTCCAAGAAAACTCCGAACTTCTGTAGGGTTGCTCGGCCTAACCCAGTTTGACACAGCATCGGTCTTGGACGAATCCACTGAAATTCTTTGAGATGATACCTTGTGTCCCAAAAATTTCACTTCTTGCAACCAGAACTCACACTTACTGAATTTGGCATACAACTGGTGGTCCATGAGCGTCTGCATCGCAATACGTAGATGTTGCTCGTGTTCTTCTCCTGACTTAGAATAGATCAAAATATCATCTATAAAGATGATGACAAACTGATCTAAATAAGGTTTGAACACTCTGTTAATCAGATCCATAAACACTGCCGGGGCATTCGTCATTCTAAACGGCATCACCAGAAATTCATAATGACCATATCGGGTTCTGAACACAGTCTTAGTTATATCTTCCTTCCGTACCCTCAACTGATGATATCCCGACCTTAGGTCTATCTTGGAAAATGTCGTAGCTCCTTGTAGTTGATCAAACAAATCGTCAATCCGAGGTAAGGGATATTTGTTCTTGATAGTCACTCGGTTTAATTCTCTGTAGTCGATACACAGCCTGAGCGTCCCGTCCTTCTTCTTCACGAATAACACTGGTGGTCCCCAAGGCGATGTACTTGGACGTACAAAACCTAGGTTTTCGAGCTCTTGAACTTGTTCTTTCAATTCTAATAGTTCGGTGGGGGCCATTCTGTAGGGAACCTTGGTGATCGGTACGGTACGTGGTATAAGCTCAATACAGAACTCTATACTTTTCTCAGGCGGTAAACCAGAAATATCTTGAAATACTTCTTCGAAGTCCTTGACTACAGGTATAGACGACACTGTCACTTCTGTACTGACGACTTCGATGTTTGCCAAACATCTGGTGAGGAACATATCTCCCGAAGGCTTACATTGAAAATCAAAGGGTTGATTCTCATTGTCGGAGAATGTAATTCTCTTCCTCGCACAATCCAACTTCACTTGATTCTGAGAGAGCCAATCCATTCCTAGGATTATGTCAAACTCTATCATTGATAGGACAATCAACCTTGCCGGGATTTCACGGTCTCCTATTCGTAGAGGACAGTCCTTGCACACATGTCCTAATCTGACTGCAGCTCCTAATGGCGATGTAGCCTTCAAAGCTTTCTCTAAACGATGAGGTAAGATACCCAATCTCCGAATAGTATTAACAGATATGAACGAAAGAGCAGCACCCGTATCAAATAACACTTTAACATGGGAGTTAAACAGAGTTAATTTACCTTCCACTGCTTGCTGATCAGGTTGAACTTCTCCATAATCTCCTTCTTCGTACACAGTTCCATCATATCCTGCTGCATCAGGGATAACAGCATTCAAGCGAGTCTGACCCTGTTGACCATAAGTCACTTGCTTAGGAGCAGTGCAGAACCTACTGATGTGACCTGGTTTGCCACAGTTGAAGCAGACTATCCCTTGCTGAGCAGCACACCTTGGTGCCTTGCAATCTCGAGCCAGATGACCAGGGTTGCCACAGTTGAAGCACTTTCCACTACTACTTCCTTCTCCTACTCGGGGTTGAGTCGGATAGGTAATAGCCTGGGTCTTCTTGCTTCCGTTGAAATTCCTCTTCTTCCCTTGGGTACGATTCATTGGTGGTCTATTCCCAAAATTACCCCTCTGAGGCGATCAGAATTCAAATTGCTTTCGGTTCACTCGAGCATCCTCTTCCAGATCGGTAGCCAAACCAACAAGTCCTTCAAATGATTTATCTAAGTGGCCGAGAGTCAGGAGACAAATCTGCGGTGTCAGCCCTTGATTGTACTTACGGATCTTCTTCTCTTCAGTATCAACCAGGTGTGGAGCGAACCGAGACAGTCTCTCGAACTGTGTGGTGTACTCTTGCACCGACTTGGTTCCTTACGTTAGATCCATGAATTCTTTCTCTCTTCTATGCCTCTCCGTAGCTGGGAAGTACTTTTCCAGAAATCTCCCCTTGAACGCAGTCCACGTCATCCCCATTGCAGCTCCGTTCCCGATAGTAGCTATAACCAAATCCCACTAATCTGCGGCAGCATCGGTCAATTGAAATGTAGCCAATCTCCGAATAGTATTAACATATATGAACGAAAGAGCAGCACCCGTATCAAATAACACTTTAACATGGGAGTTAAACAGAGTTAATGTACCTTCCACTGCTTGCTGATCAGGTTGAACTTCTCCATAATCTCCTTCTTCGTACACAGTTCCATCATATCCTGCTGCATCAGGGATAACAGCATTCAAGCGAGTCTGACCCTGTTGACCATAAGTCACTTGCTTAGGAGCAGTGCAGAACCTGCTGATGTGACCTGGTTCGCCACAGTTGAAGCAGACTATCCCTTGCTGAGCAGCACGCCTTGGTGCCTTGCAATCTCGAGCCAGATGACCAGGGTTGTCACAGTTGAAGCACTTTCCACTACTACTTCCTTCTCCTACTCGGGGTTGAGTCGGATAGGTAATAGCCTGGGTCTTCTTGCTTCCGTTGAAATTCCTCTTCTGCCCTTGGGTACGATTCATTGGTAGTCTATTCCCAAAATTACCCCTCTGAGGCGGTCGGAATTCAAATTGCTTTCGGTTCACTCGAGCATCATCTTCCAGATCTGTAGCCAAACCAACAAGTCCTGCAAACGATTTATCTAAGTGGCCGAGAGTCAGGCAACGAATCTGCGGTGTCAGCCCTTGATTGTACTTACGGATCTTCTTCTCTTCAGTATCAACCAGGTGTGGAGCGAACCGAGACAGTCTCTCGAACTGTGTGGTGTACTCTTGCACCGACTTGGTTCCTTGCGTTAGATCCATGAATTCTTTCTCTCTTCTATGCCTCTCTGTAGCCGGGAAGTACTTTTCCAGAAATCTCCCCTTGAACGCAGTCCACGTCATCCCCATTGCAGCTCCATTCGCGATAGTAGCTATAACCGAATCCCACCAATCTGCGGCAGCATCGGTCAATTGAAATGTAGCCAATCTCCTCTTGTCCATCTCGTTGCACTGGACAGCTTCGAACATGCGGTCCATCTGTCTTAACCACTGTTCCGCTTTCTAGGGTTCCGCGGTACCCGCAAACTGCTCGGGCCTTAGTGCACGGAATCTCTCCAGTAATTTGTCTCTAGTTTGACGGTCTCATCGGTTGTCATTCGTATTACCAATTCTTTCCAACCGTCTGATAAACGCTTCGAACATCCCCGTAGGATCGACAGCCTCGGGTGCTCCCTCGATCAAATTCCTGTTCCTCCTTAGTCCTCCATCCATTCTATGCATGATAGTGATAGTAGAATGACAAACATGCATGCAATAGTACTATGAAGCAGCTCAAATGATGACAATATCCAAAAGAGTATATTATATATATAACTTCTTGTCAAGTTGATACAAAAAGCATGTATGGTCAGATCAATGCCTACCCTACCTGTATGGGTTAGGATGCATGCAAGAGTTAATGTTACAAAAATGGGTCATTGCCCTACACTCTAATGCATGTAATTACAGCTGTAAAAGGAGATAGAGCTAATAGTCAAAAGTAGTTAATATATACAAGGCCATATCTAGAGAGTCAATCGTCTCCATAAGCAGCTATCAGGAGATCCAGCGAGTCGACGGGGCAAAATCGCTGAGCCTGAAAGGGGGCCCACCCCATCATAGCCTGGAGAGGTCGAAGATGAAGCAGGCGCAGGGGCATCTGCCTCAACTAGCATCTCCTCAGGTAAGGCTAGCTCAAGTGCTAGCTCAGCCTCGAGCTCAGCGGCGAGATCATCTAGACCTATGCCGTCCTCTATAATCTCTCCACCTACAGGGACCATATGAACAACCCCGGCATCGTCCTCGGCGATGGGAACTACTGGTGGGGGCATCTCTAACTGAGCCAGATGGGCGTGCACAATCTGGATCTCGAGGGGGAGATAGAAAGCATCGCTATCAATCATACTCAAAACCTCAACCAAAATCAAGCGCTGAGCCTCTGCAAAGTAACGAAGCTCTAGGCGGATACGAGTCAGGTCGACTAAGCCTACCACATGAACCTAGTGCCATAAATCAGATACTACGGTCGCTATGGCTAACTGCTCAATGGCCGCATGATACAAGTCAAGAAAGGCTGGGATCACTGCCCCAAGTGTCACAATGTGCCCTCCAAATCTGTCTGGTACATATAGCGGATGAGCTGGATCCATACCTGATAAAAAGGTACTACTTAAGTCAGGACAAAGATAATCTTAGGCGTTTGGGTTCTGAGTCTATCCTCCCTGTTGTATCATCGAGTGTGTAACACTTAATGGAATGTGGAATCGGGTCTATACTGGTAAACCCTAACCTGGCTAAACTATCTTGAGATAAATCATAACCTGGCTCTGATACCACTAAATCCTGTCACGCCCCGACGTAGCATAAATAAGGAAAGCGTTTAATTTCCTTTATTGACCCGTAGGTCGCGACAGTTTGAAGGATCGATTCTGTCCCAAACGTCGAACAACAATAAACAATAATCAGAGCAGAACCATCAAGGCTTATAAAATTTTTCTAACTTATTACATCTTATGATACGGGGTCAACTAAGGCACAGACCGCCTTGAAACAAAACAATAACTTAAAGTCTATTACAGTCATCCTTATTACAAAACAGTTCATAACATAAAGCATATAACAGAAATTTATTTTCCCAGCAGTTGTTCTCAATTAGCATAGTCATAATGTTCCTCCTGGTTATAACCTGAAAAGCCTGAACATGAATGTCCAGGACGCATCAACGTCGTCAGCTTCAAGAAGCTGGTGAGTATTAAAAACATAACTTCGAATGTAAAACATACTCAATTACCCTTTTTCATTTCTCATTTAAATCCACAAATTACTTTTAAGATAAAGAGTTCGTTTAGAAAACAACCACAACATTATTTAAAAGATAAATTCACACATATGTGACCGTGTATGAGAACGATGCATCATCTCATCTGACCGACTCTTTTCTCTCAACAAAACCCAACAACCCAACATCACACACCGGTATCATTGAAACACTAAGATAGCCACACTTTAGCAACGGGGCGCCATGGAGTGTCCAGTTTGCCTCACACTTTGGTCCGGGGTACCAGGGAGTGTCCATTGCCTCACACTTTGACTACCTAATCCGCCATGCAAATACCAGAGCAACCTCACGCAGTATCTAGACTCGGGTATCAGGGAGTGTCTGTAGGCCACACTTTAGCACTACCATGGGTGCCAGGGAGTGTCCAAGTTCGGCGTCACACACTTTAACGCTTCCATGGGCGTCAGGGAGTGTCCATATTTGCCACTGTCGCATTTCAAAGATACCCTCACCGCAATCTCACTCACAACACACTTTGGTACTCAGTTACCAGGGAGTGTCCACATCACAATCTCAACCACACTCACTATACCACACTGACCATTACTCTTTTCCATACTAACCAACATTCACACTCACCACGCATGTACAACTGACTCCACATGTATGTCATGAAACTTTAAAACACGAGGCAATTCACTGAAATATAAACACAACATGCGTACAGGGATTAACGAGTCACAATACAACGTTTAAATCGTTCAAACATAACCAATTAAGATTTTGATTTAATAATTTTCCCAAACAGAGCTTTAACAGTCCTTAAAAGTTGAACCAAACAGTCCTTTAACACAAAACAAGCAAAACTAGAATCTGCCAAAAATCGCGCGCGCGGGTCGCTCGCGCGATATGTCGCTCGCGCGGGCCACTCGCGCGACCTGCCCCTTTTTTGTTTTATAATAAAAACCGTTTATTTCTGCCTGAAATCAGACACCTCGCGCGCGCAGGTCGCTCGCGCGAGGGGTCTCTCGCGCGACCCTCGCTCGCGCGACCTGCCTATTTTTCATTTTATTTTATAAAACTTTTCTGTCTGCCTGAAACCACGCGGATCGCGCGCGCGGCTCGCTCGCGCGAGGGGTCGCTCGCGCGGGCCACTCGCGCGATTGTGACGCGAGATGAAGCAGAGGCTTCGTCTTCTTCGTGGAGAATGCCCTGTTTTCAATTTCAGGGTCCAAATTGACCCATTTTCAAATCTGGAAGTTACTAGGCCTTATTATATATGAATCTCTTCGGTTTTTCACAAGGATTAAGAATCCATTATCAATTTTACATGATTTTAACCATAGCTCACAAATTTTATGAAAAACCAAAGCATGTCAAAACTTCACATCTAATATACTTTCTCATATGAACAAATTAAGGTCTAATACTTTGGGTATAGCATATATGACATGTAATCTATCATATTTCATTCTACAAACGGATTTTGGTTAACTTTGAAAAATTATGATTTTCAAAACTCAAGCTCCCATGAAGGTATTAGTGATGGTGGTTACAAATACACACATATAAATAGTAAATGAACATGACTTTACATTAAGAGTGAGTTTGAAATACTCACAGAGATTGAGAGAAGTAGTGTGTGTTGAGAGAGATATACAAGAACAAGAATTTAGAATCTCCAATTTCAAGCTTTGGCTATGGAGGATTGAGCTCTTCTCTCTCTATGAATTCGGTATTACTCTCTGTGTTCTCTCTCAACTCTCTCAATGTATCATTCTGCTGGAAATGTGTGTGTGAGAGTGCAAAGGGAGTATATATAAACTCACAAGTATGGGAACTTGGGGGCCAAGTCCTTTGAACAATACTCAACAAATTGAGTTTAGTTCTCAATTAACTAATGAGCCACAAATACACAGATATAAGCACACGTACAAGGCTCCAATGAAATCTGAAGGGGCAAGTGTAGGTGTGTAGTGGTCAAAGTAATGTTGTTTGGTAAAACAAGCTTATGGCACAACAATAACACACACAAGATAGGTAGATCCAAACGAGACACAAGCTAATGATCACTTGCCATAAATGGAAATAAAGTGTATGTCACATCTAGCTTTACATCACTTCCAAAATCTGTGGATGTTTAGCACCGCGCGGACAGTTTTAAACCTAAACTGGTATTTTCGTGACACAGTGTTCATCACAAAAATGCAGAAAATTCATTTTATTGAAAGAAACAATTTTCCGGTTTTATAAAAATACAGTTTGAGTTAAAAGAATCTATTTTCACCGTTTTGAAATACAGTTTTGAAATCTAACACAGGTGTTATTAATATTTACAGAAATAACAGTTTTGACCCAAATAAGAATTTCAAACATGAAATCAAGCAGGAAAATAAATTTCACACATAAGAATTGAAATTAAAATAAAAGCAGACAATGTATATTTAATTGTAAATATGACAAGACAAATGAATGAAAATGCAGGTTATTACAGTTCCTCTGCCCAAAGACCTTTGGGGTTTTCAAGCCTAGTTTTGATTGACTGCAATATTGTTCAGTTTGTCAGTCGACCTGGCCATTGGCTTGGGAGTGCTCAGGAAAAGAATAGTGATTTGATATCCCATAGTTCGAGCAGAACTGTCTAAATATCGGGGTGTCGAATTGCCGGCCGTTGTCGCTGACCAGAACCCGGGGGATGCCGAACCTGCTGAGAATGTTTTTCTCAACAAAATTTTCCATCTTTTTTTCTGTAATTGTTGCCAAGGGTTCGGCCTTTGCCTACTTGGTGAAATAGTCAACAGCGATGACGGCAAACTGAACTTGTCCTTTTCCCATCGGGAGAGGACCAACAATATTAATACCCCACTGGCTTAGGATCCGGTAGAGAGGTTGGTCTGTGAGGACTATGATGACGTGGGCCTGGAAATACGGACGGAGTCTTTAGACAGAGGTGATGAGGGCAAAGGCCAGCTTCTCAATGTAGGAGTACTGACTTTCCACACCTTGAAGTGCCTGACTAGTGTATTACACCAAAAATCGTATCCCGTGTTCCTCTCGAATGAGCGTTGAGCTTACCACCGAGGGTGATACTGCCAAGTACGAGAATAATTCTTCCCCTGGTTTTGGTGTTGAGAGTAGAGGAGGCGACGCTAGGTACTTTTTGAGTTTCTGGAAGGCCTCCTCGCACTCTTCCGACCATTTAAAAGCCTTTCGAAGGATCTTGAAAAATGGCAGGCACCGATCGGTAGCTCGGGAGACGAATCTATTTAATACGGCTACCCATCCGGCCAGACTCTGAACTTTTTTGGTTGACCTTGGCGATTACATGTTGATGATTGCTTGTATTTTCTAGGGGTTTGCCTCAATTCCTTGCCTGCTGACTAAGTGCCACAGGAACTTCCCGGACGAGACGCCAAATGTGCACTTGGCTGGGTTCAACCCCATCCCGAACTTTCTTAAGATGCTGAAGGCCCCAGACAGATGTTCGAGATGGTCGGACTCGTCTCGGCTCTTGACCAAAAGATTGTCGACATAGACTTCCATCGATTTCTCGATTAAATCCTTGAACATCTGATTGACCAGACGTTGGTAAGTCGCCCTAGCATTTTTGAGGCCGAAGGGCATCACTTTATAGCAGTAAGTACCCTAGTCTGTGATAAAGGAGGTCTTTTCCTCATCCCCGGGGTACATACTGATCTGGTTGAACGGAGTAGGCGTCCATAAATGAGAGGAGTGAGTGGCATTCCGTTGAGTCTACAAGGAGGTCTATCCTGGACAGCGAATAACAATCCTTGGGGCAAGCCTTGTTTAGATCGGTGAAATCTACACACATTCTCCACTTCCCGTTGCTTTTTTTGACTAGCACCACATTCGCCAACCAATCGGGATAGCGGACTTCTCTGTTGGAATTCGCCTTTAGGAGCTTTTCAATATCTTTCCGCACTGCTGCTTGTCTCTCTGGAGTCATGCCCCGTCTTTTCTACTTAACCGGTCGGGAGTCCGGGTCGATGTTGAGACGGTGGGATATAACCCGGGGGTCAATCCCGGGGATATCTTCGTGACGCCAAGCGAAGATGTCCTGGCTCTGTCGCAGGAACTAGATCAACTCTTTCTTGAGGCCTAGCTCCAAGTGAGTCCCGATGCAGACGGACCAATCAGGAAGTTGAGGGTCCAACACCGCTTGCTCCAGTTCCCTCGCGGGGCCCATTCTATTACTTTTGTCTCTCGGGTCCATCTCCTAGACACTCAACGTTTTTACAATGGCCTCCCGATGCAGGGAGCTAGGGTAACACCCCCGAGCAGTTGCCTGATCTCTCCGTAGGCCACCGGGACCGTTAGGGGTCGGGAACTTGACCACCAGGCTATACGTTGACACAGCTGCTCTGGCTTGATTGAGAGTTGTCCTTCCAAGGATGGCATTGTATGTGGATGGGGCCTCTACAACCACGAAGTTTGCAAGTGTGGAGGTCTATTAGGGATAGGTCCCCATAAGAACTGGGAGTTCAATCACGCCGAGCGACTGCGTGCTTGAGCCATTAAATCCAACCAAAGGCGTGGCAACCGGTCAGAGTTTGTCCCTTGAGATCCCCAACTGGTCGAACGCGGAGGCGAAGAGAATGTCAGAGGAACTGTCTGTGTCCACCAATACCCTTTTCACCGTGTAGTTGGCTATGGAAATTGTTACTACCAGCGGGTCGTCGTGGGGGCAGTGCAAGCCCTTAACGTCGTCAGATAAGAACATTAACACATCGGTTGGTCGGGAGTCGGTGGATTGGACATGCTAAACGTCCACTCAAGATGCCCGAGCATGCCTCTTCCTAGCCGACTGTGAGTCCCCTCTGCCCAAGGTTCTCCCAGAGATCATGTTGATTTGCCTGAGTGGTTGAGTTTGCTTGGGGATTTGGGCGTCCGACCTAGGTCGTTTGTCTGCCGCGACAAACTCGACTACATGGCCCTGTTCTATCAGCTTTTCAATGGCCATCTTGAGCTTGAAACTGTCCTCCGTATCGTGGCCATGGTCTTTATGATATCAACAAAACTAGTCCCAGTTTCTCTTCCCAGGCCGGCTCCTCGGCTTTGCCGGCTGTTGGAGTAGCCTCCGGGTCTCCGCGGCGGCCATGACCTCGTGGATAGGCCAGGAAAGTGGAGTGAAGGCAGTTGGAGCTTGATCCCGACCACCTCTTTGTTGTTCCTGCTTGGGCTTCTTCCCCGGGCCCTTTTCAGAGCCCTCACGCTTGCGCTTAGATCTTGGGGATTCATCCCCCGCGAAGCTGGCGCGCTTGGCCTTTAGGAATTGTTCCGTACCGACATACTTTCCAACCCTCTCCGAGAGTTCCACTAGGGTTGCCGGTCGGTCGTGGTGGAATGACTTAGCAACTTTAGTGTTGAACTCTCGAGCAGAAAGCCATAATGGCGACTGTTTCGTCTAGGTGGCGAATCTGGAGCCTCTGCTGATTGAAACGGTCGACATAATCTTTTAAGGATTCCCCCTTGAGCTGTTAAACAGTCAGCAGCTGAGTATCAGATTGCGATCGGTTTTGTATCCCCATAAACTGGCATATGAAGAGTTTGCTTAGTGCCTTGAAGTTATCAACTGCTCGGGGTTTAAGATCATGGAACCACTGTGTGGCTGGCCCTTTAAGAGTGCTGGGGAAGGCTAGGCACAACAGTTCATCGGCGGTAGTGACCAGTGCCATATGAGCGTTATAGGTACGGACATGATCCACCGGGCTCCCTGAACTGTCATAAGAAACAAGGTGCGATAGCTTAAACTTCCGCGGCATGGCAAATTATGTGACCCGGTCGGTGAAAGGCGATTCGGTCTCCGTATTAGTGTGATCATGGCGCGACTTATGGCTTAGTCGCTTGATCTGTTTCTATAAGTCCTCGATATAGGCCATAACGTCCGTCTGTCTAGTCTTTCGCTCCGTGTCTGTATGGTACGTCGGGTCGGACATCGAGGCCTCTTTCTCGAAGCGCGTTGTCCTCGGAGATAGGGCCCGACTTCGAATTCGGGTAATCATGTGCCAAAGATCCTCTCGGCTCTGGGCCGTGGGGTCCTTGGCCAAGTCCCTAGCCTTCCGGTCGCGCCCCTCCCCTCTGGCAGTATGCCTATTGTTGATGATTTCTCTAGCGTCCCCCATTTGGCGTGGGTTGGCCCGGGAGTGTCGCCGGGTTCTCTCAGGAGCCTGGCTACGCTCGTCGTCTCCGAACCGACCCAGGTCCGGCGGAGATATAGGCTGAGTCTAGGCGCGCCTTCGGATCAGTATGGGCTCCCAGTCCGGCACGTCCTTCTCGGGTTGTTCCTCTATTTGAGGGAGTTTTTCCTGGCAGGCCAGCAACGCCTCGATCTACTGCTGAGTTTTCCACTGGCCCTCCAGGAGTTGTGCGAGGGCCGCGGTAACCTGCTCGGAGGTCATAGAAGCGTAGCGGTCTCTTACCCTTCGGCGGCATGTTTGTCAGTCAAAGATTTGTTTTCAGAGAAAGCAGTCGTTTTCCACAGACGGCACCAAACTGATGATGCCAAAATTTGGGTAAGCGAGATTTAGAAAGAGAGATGTACACCAAAAGATTGTATGTGGTTCGGCCCCGTTAATGAGGTGACCTACATCCATGGGTGCATCGACGCGTTTTCACTAACAGATCACCGGCGCGTTTGGTGAGCCAACAAAGCGGGCGGCACTACCAGTAACCGGGCGGGTATATGTGTAATAGTGATTTGTTCTGCTATTCTCTAAGTTAAGAATGCGATCCCCCTTTATGGATGTGGGTGGCCTCTTTTATAGATGCAAGAGACCACCCGTACACAGTAACTATCTGATTAGGAAGCCCAATCTAATCACAAATTAATGAGCATAAATCATGGGATGTTTCCTAAGTGGTTTTGGAAATATCTTCTACTTTCCATTAGCCTTCTGATTGAGTTAGGAAACTGTTGGAACTGCTCAGCATGAATCACGAGATCAAGCCCGGGCTGTGCCCATCTTGGTCCATCAGCACCACGTATCCTCGAGCGGTTTTAACTGACGGGACGGTTCCGAGCTAGGCAGCCTGGATGTTTGAGCAACATGTCCCCGGCCCAGGTGACCTAGCATTCTGCTGCTGACGTAGCAATTTAACTTTGACTGGATATTTTTGTACCTATCAGTATGTTTCTCCATTTTGTTTGAAATTTTTGTGTTTTTTTTTTTTAAATAATCAATCTCCTTAATTCACATTGAAAATAATTCCTACCTAAATTCAATAAGAAATGAGAATTACCCAACAGCATAACAGAACAGATGAACAAACTTAACTTTATACATTGAGTTCACTAACAAAAAAATAATACAAATACACACACACATATATATATATATAATACTTAAAGCGTACATAGACTCATGTTCTGTATGCATAAATGAATTAACAGGTACCTCGTATATATCCAAAGAAAAATAATACGAAGAAGCAGAAGATCAAAAGAAAGAGAATTAGAATCCAGATAGATACACAATAACAGACATATTGATACAAGCTATACCACTAAAAATCTAGTGAACACACGAATCTATGCAGCCTCCCCCTGGCAAACGATACTGCGTATTATTTGGGAAGATCTTCCTGCCGTTCATAAAAAAAATAAATAAATAAATAAATGCTCATTTCAGTTTCTGATTCATTTTATGAAATTGAGCTTTGCATTTACCTCAGTCAGCCCCAAACATTTGACATAATGTCATTTATCTGGCTTACTTTTTTTATGTGTGCTGCATTTCACCCACCAAATAAACAAAATGACTATAATACCCTATTCTATTGTTACACATTTACTTATAAAAAAAAAGACTCAAAATTGTCAAAAAAACCTTGGCGGGACTACGAAGGGTATAGTGTGGGCTTTATCCGCCCTATGGGAAATGCATTTTTTTTGTCTATATTTTGTCTAATTTTTATTCGCTCAATCTTTTGTTTTTTTGTCACTTTTCAATTTAGCCCTTTACTTGATATATTGCCAATTTTAATCCAGCCCACATATTTTGTTCTTATAGTGAGTTTAACCCCTCCCCCAAAAAAATTATTATTCTACCTTGTGTGTGGTTGAAAGTAATGCATGTCAAGTGATTGCATATTTGTCCATGTACGGATATTTTGATTTTTTTTAAATGAAAAAGTGAAGTATACTAAAGGCATTTTATTTAGCTTTTTGGGGTGAATTGCAACACAAATACAAAATTTAAGGGAGGTGAGTGATATTATGTCAAATGTTTTTAGCCATGTAAAGGCGCCAACCAATGCTTATTGGCAAGGAAGCAATTTTCACGCTTGTAAAGATTATATAGGCCAACAATATGTAATATAGAAGATCAAGTTGGTAGCTGGTGTGTAGTACTGACCTTTGATGCATTTGGGTTACTAGGCTCAGGGTCTTGCAAAGAAATGACAGTTTCAAAGGCACCAACCAATGCTTTAACCTTGTTTTTCCTCTTCTCAAGAAGTTTGCTTGCAGTCTCCTCTATAACATCGTTGTGATTGTGATTGTGATTGTGATTGTGTGCTTTTGGAGACTCCTTTTTCTTTATTTGCCCATGATTTGTTGCTCCCACATTCACCACATTCTCGATTTCTCTCTGCTCTTCCTTGGGCATTTCATTGCCTTCGTCCTTCACCGACGTTTCTTCAAAATTCTCACTTCCATCCTCTTTTCCTTCCTTGTCTTCAATCGCAACTTCTGGATGAATTTCCTCAATCATAGCAGATTTGCCGTGCTCTTCTTCTTCTTCTTCTTCTTCTACTTCTTCTTTTTCTCCTTCAGCATGATCTTTGTCAAAAGGTTGTTCTTCATTGTGATTATTAGCAAGAGCTTCATTTTCATGCTCTTCTTCCGAGAATTTGGAAATCTCACAAGAAGCCTTGACTTGCACTTCATCTTCACAATTCTTAGGTTCGCCTTGTACAAGTCCTTCTACATGTTCCTCCTTATTATCGTCCTTATCCACCATTGAAATTTCATTTGGCAGTAGTTCAACCTCCTTTAGTACCGCCCCCTCTTCTTCAACATCCTCAGTAATCGATGATTCTTGGTCTTCTTCCTGGGATTCAACTACTGGAGTTGTGTCATCATCAGGTTCAGAAGAACTACCACCACTTGATAACTTTTTCATGGCAGAATTATTACTACTACTACTACTACTAGCTGTATTTAGATTTTTGTTCTTAATATTGTTAGTGTTTGTGGTATTTTTTCTCACTCTAGTACTCACATGTTTTGTATCATGTAATGAGCAGTGAGATTTTCCAATGTCCTTGGGGGCTTTCGACAAGCTCTCAGAGTGAGGTTTCGCCAAACTGGTGTTTCTAGGAGAAGCAAACAATGATCGTAGAGTACTTCTCTCTCCCTTACTAGAAGAATCGAGTGTTTTAGGTAATCCAGAAGGTGAAGGAGGTTTGTCAAATGATCTTCTTCGATTGAGAGTGAGCTTTTGGGGCTTGTTTGGTTTCTTAGAAGAAGGATCAGGACCTGAGCATAGAGTGGGCTTGAGATAATTGGGAACATGTTTAGGATCTGCTGACGTGGGGGTGGTTGGGACTTGTTTATGATGATCTGGCAAGCCGCCTCCTCCTCCTCCTCCCGGGGATAGACTTGGACTTCTTTTGCGCTGTACTGTGGTGCTGGTGGTAGTAGTATTACTAATACTACTACTACTACGAGGATATGAAGGAGATTTTCCTCTCTTCTCTTTCCCAGGAATCTTGTCCTCTTTTCCTTTCGTTGCCATCAATTGATCTCAATTAGGAATTTAGTATAACCTGCGTTTATGTGTGTTAGAGAGAGCTTGCTTAAAGTTGAACAACTACTACCACACCCACACATTTTTCCACACTCAAGTTTAAATATATGTAACCTGTGTTGTGTAAGTGGTACACAAAAAAGTGTGAAAAATTCAAACAACTCAAAGTACATGCATTTAAAGTATAGGGTGAGAATTTTTGTGAAAAAGTATGTGAGTCTAACATTTTTCAAATTGAACATATATATATTAAAAGAAAGTCATATCACTACATATACAAACATGTATAAAATCTACTCCAAAATAGGTAAGATTTGAAAAGCTTATAGACAAACCATATGAACTGCCACTTGATAAGCGATTGCTAAAGATAATACTTGAAGCAATGTGCCTAAACTTAATTAACGGAAATGTTTGGTACGCTTACTTTTTAACACATTTTTTGACAGAGTGTTATTCGGCTATTGATTGGCGTGGGCTCTACCATCGAACACATCTTGGCTATTGATTTTCGATGACCGAGATGCGTTCAGTGGTGGAACCCATGCCAATCAATAGCCGAATGACAATTTATATCAAAAAGTGTGTCAAAAAAAGTGTGTAGCAACTAACTCAATTAAGTGAATCCACATAATATGAGAAATTATTGCAAGATCAACAAGTAACCTGGCTGAGGTGGTGAACGAGACCAATTAATATTAGTAAGAAAATATTTTTGCTTACCTAAAATATTGTACACTAATGCTTACCCAATCATCCCATTTGTCAATGCAGTAGGACTCAGAATTAAATTTAATCATGGGTTCCACTGCATTGACAAATGGAATGATTAGGTGAGTATTAGTGTACTATTTTTTAAGTGAGCAAAAATACAATCTATTAATAAAACCTTTAATTCCGCTCGAACTGTCAAATCAAACACAGTTGGTACCTCTATCTAACAGGACTTTTAGAATAGGGACAAATCGAGCTAATATTACAGCCAGCTGACTTTCACTTATTTGGTCTGGTCCACCTCTTTTCACATGTGACATGTCCATATTGTCTAGATATATACACTTGGGGGGCCAAAGATTAGAGTAAATTTGCCCTTATTATAGCAGCCTGCTACTTCTTTAATGATGTAATCTAGTAGTCTAGGCCCGGTTTTGAGTATTTGGAGGCCCGGGAAGAATTACTAAAAATGAGACCCTTATATGGAGGTTCAAGGGCCCCTAGATGATTTTTTTTTTTTTTTTTTGGGTCTGCTTATACATAATTAATAATTTTTTTTAGATCTACTCACACATAATTTGCGATTTTTGGGGGGTATACTTATAATATAAGTGTAATTGTAAAACTTAAATATTATATGATGTCTTTCGAAACTCCGGGGGGGGGGGGGGAGGTGGCTATGTCTAAAACTCAAAAAATTCTTATACTAAAAGTGTAGTTTTCAAAATTTTAGGGGCCTTTGCTTTTGAGTTTTATAGACATGTATATTAATATATATATGCAGTTGATAACACTAAATTGGGCCTTGAGCCCCTTTGGGGGGCCTAAACATAAATTGAAAAGGAGCCTAAACATAACTAATGGAGGCATAAATATAAAATACTAAAAAATCTCAAAATAAAAATATAATTATAAAAATTTTATAAAGCCCTCAAAATTTAATGAATTTTGGTGGCCCAGAGCTCTATCTAGCACCATAGGTTCTAGTATAAAATATGCCTAGTTTGACAGCAATTCATGCAAATTGGAAAGTCAACAATCACAATGGCGTAGTAGTATCCGCTTATTTGCTATGGACACATCAAATGCTGGGATTGTGGAGTCCAATCAAAGGAGAAGGAACGGAAGAACTGGAAAATACCTTTCTTTGTTTGTTTGGTAATAAAAAAAAGTGAGAAAAATAGGATGGAACATAAATTAGGATGAAAATGACAAATTTTGACTTTTTGGAATTACTTCTATTCATTTTTCTTGTCTTCTTATTATAATTTGAAAATTTCTAATTTCTATAGTTACTTAACTATAGATGAAAAAATTTGGCACATTGAGGGAAGTTTGGTTGTGGTGAAAGAAAAAAGGGAAGAAAAGAAAAATGCAAAAAAAAAAATAAAATTTGGACATTTTGTAAGTTTCATGTCATCTTCTTGTCGAATCAAACTGAAGGTATGGAGAACTTTTCAAACAACAAATATCTAAACCGGTTCATCTTTTGCCAATGCATTGGACAAATAACGAGAGAGAGAGAGAGATAGAGAGAGAGAGAGAGAATCGAACCTGAATACCGTACCTTGTAAAAAGCAAAACGAAAACCTCTTCTTCCATAAACAAATAAGAGAAGACAAAAGTGTTGGTTGATTAAGGATCTTTTTTTCTTTTTTTTTTTTTGCTAATAAGTTGATTAAGGATCTGTGTATACGAAGGAAATGGTTTATTTTGGCTGTTTGTAATTGGTTGATAAGTTATATATATATATATATATATATGAGCGTGAAACATGCACAGCCCACGGTTCAGGCCATGCCTGTCAACGGTTTGTTCGTGGGACGCCACAAACACATTCGAGATCGAGATCAGAGAGAGAGAGAGAGACAGAGAGAGAGAGAGAGGTGTGTTGACCATTTTAAAACCCAACAAAATTTTTGTCAGCTCATGCCTTTTTTTTTTGACCAAGCCTTTACGAGTAATTTATTTTTAAGAAAATTTTTTGGTAAATTACACTGACCTAGGTATGGTCTTATTACACGGACCTTCCTCATATGATTATAATTATACAGATGTCTTTTGAGGAATAAATATTGGATGCAATAGGGATACCAAATCAGGATCTATCCTCTCACATGATGAGTCACATCATTTAAAAATTGTGCTTATGTGAAGGTTAAAATCCCTCTAGAAATACGAAATTGAATGAATAAATAAAGAGATTTCATCGAGTGATACGTTATTATAAATACAACCGTTGCATCCAATATTTATCTTCAGATTTAGGGTTGACTATAGTCAACCTATAATGCACCAAATCAAAAAGTTAACTTTTGAGTTATTTTTTCTTTTTTTTAAAATGACCAATGTACACTTACAAAAATAAATTAAATAAATGAAAGAAGAAACTCATTAAGGATAAAATTTTACGCACAACTTTTTATTCACAATTCACGAAAGTGTATCTATCTCTCTCCTGTGTTACTATGGAATCCACTGACATCACAGAATGACACAGGATAGAGATAAACACACTTTTGTGAGTTGTGAACAAAAATCTGTGTGAAAGTTGTGTGTGGAGTATTACTCACCCATTAAATGTCTCTCCTCTCTCTTCCCTTATTTCTAAGGAAAAAAAGAGCTTAGGGCATGTTTGGTGGACCGGAATGAACCCCGGAATGGATTATCCATTCTTAAGTATATTCCATTACCATGTTTGACATGATTAAATATAATGGAATGGTCATTCCTTTTTGGAAGTAGGAATAGGCATTCATTTTCAAAACCTAAGGAATGCCCATTTCATTTCTAATGGAATGACTCAATATGGTAATGTCAACTTTTTCAGCTTTTCTTTTTCTTTATTTAACCCTAATATGGTAATGTTCGTTGTCTAAAATAAATTTAGGGTTAGTTGCAAAAACACCCCCTCAACTATGGCCCGTTTCTGAGCACACCCCCTGATTTAAAAAAGTGAACTTCACCCCCTCAACTATAAAAAATTATTTAGTCTCAAGCGCTGTTAACGGAAGTAATAAAGTGACGCATATACCCTTGGTCTAAATTGCAAAAACACCCCCTCAACTATGACCCATTTTCGAGTACACCCCTTGATCTAAAAAAAGTAAACAACTTCACCCCCCCCCCCCCCCTCTCTCTCTCTCTCTCTCTCTCTCTCTCTCTCTAAATTATATGGTCCCAATTTAAAATAAAATAAAATAACTATGTGTAATATGTTGGTCCAAAAGACCAACCCCACAATTTAGAAAAAATAATTACATATAAAACATTGGTCCAACTGTAATCCAACACACCCTAAACATTTGTCCCAACTCATTTTCATCTCATCTCTTAGTTTAGTCTACACAAAATGTTTTACCATCATGCCAATTAAACTTTACAAATTTCAATCAACTATCAACCCTTATTACTGTTAGGCTTTATTTGGTTCATGGATTTAGTGAGGGAGAGAAAAGAAGAAAGGAAATCAAAAAAGAAAATTAATTCTCAGGTATTTTCCCTTCTATTTCATCCATGATTAATAATATCGAAAACTAATAATATTTAAAATATGAGTAATGCTATGCTTATCAAATTTCGTATCCTAAGTGGTTCTCAAACACATGGTAGTAGACCCACCTGATTTTGATTGGAGGATGCTGAAGTCGTCCCACCATTATTGAAGGTGGTTCTGCCGTTACATGTATTTGGGAACCATTTGAGATACAAAATTTGGGAAGCATAGCATTACTCTTTCCTTGTAATTAAGCCAATGTATTACATATAATAAGGTTTTTTGGGTCTATTTGTAATTAAGCCATATATATTACATATAATAAGTTTTTTTTTTTTTTCAAATTTTGGGAGAATGAAGTATAATTGGACCAACATCTTACATATAAAATCATTTTCTTTTAGCCTAACTGATTTTTTTGGGGGGCTATATAACAAGTTTACTTATTTTGGGGGGACAAAGCTTAATAAAATTTAAAATTTTCCTAAAATACACATGTAAAAGTGTAATTTTCCAAAAACCAAGGGTGGCCCCCACCCCCCCCCCCCCCTACATCCACCACTAGTCGTGGTGGTGTGGGGCAAGGGAATGAGAGAGAGAGAGAGAGAGAGAGAGAGAGGGAGAGGAGAGAGAGTGAGAAATCAGGGTAGACTATAGAGAGAGAGATCAAACTCATTTTGGACACAAAGGGTAAAAGTGTCCATTTTTGCTCTCACGTGATGGGCACATGCCCATTTTCTTTTGCAAACAAACGGAGGGGGTCAACTTGTCGAATAAAACAAACGGAGGGGGTCAATTTGTCAAAAAAAAAAGTTCAGGGGAGCGAGTTGAAAACGGGTCATAGTTGAGGGGGTGTTTTTGGAATTAACCCATAAATATTTATTAAAAATTTTGAATATTCAGTTAAAATTTAATGTCATTTCCATTCTTAGATATGTAGTCAAACACATGAATGAAAATGATCATTCCTATTCAATTCATATTTCATTCCATTCCCAACTCATTTCATTCCTGCGTACCAACACATGCCCTTAATGTTTCGCCAAATCCATTGCCATCAATCCATTAACAACACAACCATCACCAACTCAATGTCTCACCCTTTCAGACATACTGTTCTGATGATAATGTTATCCAAAATACTTTTGGAATATATAAATCTGAAATTCAAAAAAATAATAAATATGGTAAAATAAATAGAACTTGGAATATTGCAATATTGAAATAATAGATCGAGTCACGAACTGTGTTCGGTGTCCAAGATACAACAATCTCCCACTAACTATAGAAGTACTTCAAATCGGCTAAGAATGGAAGTCCAAAATCGGCCACCATGGTGAAAGAACAGAAGAATCAGTTGATTCAAGTGTACAAACAACTTGATCGCCCATCAATCGTGATTACGCCGATTAACAATGATGAAGAACTCGACGTTCCCGATGGACCAAAGCCCATCATTAGTGAAGCTTAAAAGGGCACTAGCCATGAAGGCCAGTGTAGCCAGAATGCAAGCTTTTCTAGCAGATAAGCGAGTACAGATGTCATCGGCCAATACGACCGATGTCCTATAGGACGATGAAGAAATCTTAGAAGACTGCATAAGCCTAGAAGAGTTAGCATCGACTCTCGCGAAGCTTGATGACTTAAAAGTCGATGTACAAGATCCTCTCCTTGAGGTGAATTTGGGGGCAAGCAGAGAATACCAGCCCACTTTCGTGAACAAATTGCTTGATCCAGATTTCCAAACATCATTAATTTCCCTCCTTAGGGAATTCAAGGACTGTTATGCCTGGGATTACCATGAAATGCCAGATTGGCAAGGGATCTCATGGAGCATCGGTTACCGACCAAGGAAGGATTTAGGCCGTTCAAGCAATTGCCAAGGAGAATGTCCCCAGAAGTCATTCTAAGAGTTAAGGAAGAAATCGAATGATTGTTAAAGGTGGGTTTTATCATAACTGCCAGGTACGTTGATTGGATTTCCAATATCGTACCTGTGGTGAAGAAAAATGGCAAGTTGAGAATATGTATAGATTTCAGAAATCTAAATATGGCAACCCCGAAGGATGAGTATCTGATGCCAATGGTCGACCAGTTAATAGATGTCGCGACCAAGCACCAAATTTTGTCTTTTATGGATAGACACTCGGGCTACAATATGATATTTATAGTCGAGGAGGATGTCCCAAAGACTGCATTCTAATGCCCCGAAGCCATTGGAACGTTTGAATGGGTGGTAATGTCATTCGGGCTCAAGAATGCGAGAGCCACCTATCAGCGAGCCATGAACTCCATTTTTCATGACATGATTGGGAGAATCATGGAAGTTTATATCGATGACATGGTGGTGAAATCGGCCACACAAGAAAAGCATATGGCCGATTTAAGAAGATCATTCGAAAGAATGAGGGCCCACGAGTTGAAGATGAATCCTTTGAAATGTACTTTTGGAGTATCGGCAGGGAACTTCCTCAGTTTCTTGATATACCAAAGAGGCATCGAAATTGACAAGAATAAAGTCCAATCCATTCAGTCAACTGAACCCCCAAGGAACAAGAAGGAACTCCAAAGGCTTCTCGGGCAAATTAATTTTTTACGAAGGTTTATCTCAAATTACGCGGTATGGACACATGTGTGGTCCCGCTGCTCAAGCTTAAGGCCGAAGAGGTGATTTAGTAGGAGGTGGCATCTTAGCCCGAGAAACGGAGGGCTTCATTTACCCCATCCCTTTTGAAGCAAGATTACTGGCATCCTGTGATTAAGTAAAATATGGGTCAGTTTTATTCGCCGATTAAAAGACAGAGGTGTAGGTGAAGATCTATACCTTGCCCGACTTAAGGGTGGCCTTGGTTAAGTTTCGGCGTTGGTGAATAGATAGAGAGAGGGACATCTTCGTCTGACTCTATATCGGTCACGTCGAGGGGGCTTTCTCCTCCTTGTGGAAGTGCCTTCGAACAGGATTGAAAGGTAGAAATCAGACAGAGAATTGAGGAGCACAAGGAAATGTAAAAGGGAAATACCTAAAACTGGTTCTCCAGTCTCCACAACCCAGATTGTCGATGTGTGGTCGACCGATCCTAAGTCATGCAGTCCGGTATAAGTGACTCTTTCCCAAGGCTCTACTATCGAGGAAGCTCGCTTGTTTACTATCGGAATGGCAATGGCAAAACTAGCCTCGGGAAGAGGGGGAACCCGACATTCAAAAGGCTTGAGGAACTGTTCGTAAGGGATTATGGCCGAATAGTCTGCCGTTTGCAGGTACTTTTTGTATGCCCTTATTGTTTTTCCTTGTGTTTGTAATACCTGTAATTTTCTTTTCATTAAATAATATCAGTTTTTTTTTTAATTTCTGTATTGGACCGACTATATTATTATTATATTATTTTAATTGCGAGACGGTTTTGACATGTTGTAGTATTATTAATTAGACTGTAATAACCGTACCGGCTCGACCGTAATAAGACTCAACTTAGTCACGTACCCGGACCCAGACATTAAAATAATAACAGTTTGCACGTAAATCAAGACCGACATGTATATCGAGAAACTTATGCACTCAAATCGAGAAAGTAGCACACAATCCAAGGTGGGCCCCACATGGTCGACCACATGGCAGTCCATGTCACCTCTTGTGACACTTGTCCACATGTTGGACATGTGTCCTAGCATGCAAGCATGGATGAAGACACATGTCTCTCCATCATTTCTATATAAACACACCCACATGCAAGCATTTTACTCTCTTGGTCTCCATAATCAGCACATATAGAGTTAGAGAGAGTTAAGAGATAAATTTCATAGAAAGAGAAAAGAAATATAAGAAGAAGAAGAAGAAGAAGAAGCTTCCACCATAGAAGCTTAAGCTCAAGCTCCTTAAGCTCAAATCCTACATTCAAACCAAATTTCAAGTATTGGTGAGTTTACTAACTTACTTTAGAACATATATAATATGTAGTGATGTTTAGTAAGAGCTTGATGTTGTTAGTTTGAGGATTCCATGCCATGCAAGATAAATCCTTAAATCTGAGAAACTGAAACTTTCAGCAGAACATAGTTTAGTAAAATGAACGTTTGGAGTAGCTCAAAAATATGAATTAGGCTAGGTTTTTTTTTTTTAAGAAAGCTAACTCATTTATCTACAAATAACTCTTCTATAGATCAGTCTATAAATCAATCCTTCATAGGTGAAATGCATGAAACACGCACTGCTATAAATCTGGGAAACAGAAACTTTCAGCAGAACATAGTTTAGTAAAATGAACGTTTGGAGTAACTCAAAAATCTAAATTAGGCTAGGTGTTTTTGTGGGGAAAGCTAACTCATTTATCTACAAATAACACTTCTATAGCTCAGTCTAGAAATCACTCCTTCATAGGTGAAATGCATGTACAACGCAGTATTATAAATATGGGAAACAGAAACTTTCAGCAGAACATAGTTTAGTAAAATGAACGTTTGGAGTAGCTCAAAAATCTGAATTAGGATAGGTTTTTTTGTGGAGAAATCTAACTCATTTATATATAAATAACTCTTCTATAGTCTGGTCCAAAAATGAATCCGTCATAGGTGAAAGTCGCGTACAATGCAGTACTAAAAATCTGGGACAGAGCAGTCTGAAAATATAGAAATGTATAAGTAAAATAAATATTTTGAGCAGCTCAAAAATGTAATTAAAGCTAGATTTTTCTGTACATGAAGATGATATAAATACCTATAATGTTCTAGTTTTGAGTTTGATCTACAAAGCAATTTATCATGCCCAAATAAATCATGTTGTTTCAGTCAACACAGTGAAAATGTATCCTGGCAGTTTGTGTAGTTTTTTGTATGATGTTTTGTTTATGCATGGTGTTGATTGTTGATGTAGTTTTTCGGTACCTGTGTTGTTATGAAAATCTTGTGCTATGGTAGTGTTATCGCGTAGATGAGTATGTTAAGGGTTTCATCTATATGTTTATTGGTATTAAATCCATGTTATAAATTCATGAGCTATGTGCTATGTTTTCCATTGATATGAATATAGTTTAATGACCGTTGAAAGTTCATACCCAAGCTTTAAGTATGCTATACAGCACGATTATTGCATTGATAGTGATTGGGTAAGTTCTCATCGTAAGTATATTATGATATAAAACAGAATGACGGATGTATAAATATAACTTCGAAAGTATAAATGGATGTTATTATTGAACTAAACTACGAAACCTACGTACGCGTAAAATAACGATAAAACCTTCAATAACAGATTTTATGCGAATAGGGGACGTTGAGCTTCGTTTCTCGTTGTGTGACTTCCAGTCAAAGTTGATTCATAAACTTTCGTGTCATGTTCGGATATTTCTTACAGAGTTAGTCCTTCAGTAATTCCATGGAGTCGATTGGGGAGTTGTTAAATGGTTTGTACCTTGGTCTGAGGATCGGCATGACGAGGATCGTCATGACGTGTTTGATAAAGTGATTGACTATATTTTGCACCCTTGGTCTGAGGATCGGCATGCCATGTTTGGTTAAGTGTGGGTGACCTGAGGATCGTCATGACATGTTCGATCAAGTGATTGTTAAAATCCCGCATTCTTGATCTGAGGATCGTCATGACATGTATGGTCTTATGGGTGACCTGAGGATCATCAGTGACGTGTTCGATCAAGCGATTCATTGCTAAGTGTTGTTCTTTCCTGACCCGTAAATGTGTTTGGATTTGAGTCTTCTTTCAGTCAATGTTGTTGGTCAGTTCAGCTCTGGGCTAAGCTTCGAAGGGTATGGTTGGGTTTGAACGAGACATGGTTCTGAGAATAAGAGATGAAGAATAACTTACCTTAGTGGTGGTAACCTTAAGGGTACCCTCACTTAGCTTAACCGCTAACGGTGTTTCATGCCACTGGACCATCCACGTCCAGCCTTTGTAGGTCCTAACGGAGCCGACTATTGTCAAGATGCAGATTTTACTACTGAAGACTATGCTGGTGAAGATTACTACGAGGAAGGCTACGGTTTTTCCAGCTGAAGATCTTGGACCTTTTCTTTTGATATAGTTCTGTTGTTAATATGATTAATGATGTAATAGCTTAGTTGAACATGTAATATGTATCTTTTGGATTTCTTTGGGTCTGTAATATATTTATCATGTAAGACTTGAATGTTTTGGATTCTTGCTTCCGCTGAACTTAGTCACTTTTTTTGTATTATATCATTATTTTAAGCATGTTTGGACAATCAGGTGACATTCATAACTAGTCATGTGTCTATGAACGCATAAAGGAAATTTATTTTTCCTTATTTTTGGTACTTTAAGGCGTGAGAGTGTTCCTGCTCAAGCGCTCTAAGATGCTACCTCATATCGGACTGCATGATCTAGGGTTCTCTGGGATCGAATTTGAATTTTAAAAACTTTTCAAATGCAACGACACTTGGTAAGCAGATTTACCTTTGGATGTTGGGGCCTTCCTCTTTTGACCTGCAGAGTGAACCATAAAAGGATTAGTGGAATGAGAAGATTTTTTAGAGATGGGAGGAGAAACACGTTTAAATATAGAAAAAACGGGCTCAGTTCATAAGCCCGAAATGATTTTGGACCACCAAGTGTCAAACTCGATGGATGTTGAAGGAAGCTCTTAGAATGGAAAGAATTCCAAGCCTGTTCGAGCGGCTCTATTATTAGACTCACATTTTCCAATCTTGGTCGGATCAGAAAAGAGAGATCGCTCGGCCATAGCTCGGTTAAAAGTCCTGAAAGAAAGAATAGGGATTAACTACCGAAGCCCGAATTGTCGGGCTAAAGCTGGAGCATTGTAATACTCCACCACATTTATTGTTGTGTTGAGGGATGATGGGGCTGTACAAGAGATCTCGGCCAACTAAGAAGCTAGCCCAGATGGCTTCATGTTCATCTCTCTTGGCCTTAAGAGCTTGGCCAGGACTATGAAGGAGCCAGCTCGGACATCGGAGCCGAAGGTGGAAAGGGATAAATTGATGGGGCAATCAGGTACCCATGTGTTCATAGAAAAGATCAGTTCAAGGATGCCACGATAGAGATGGGAGAGAACAAGGGGAGAAAGAGCAAGTTTTTGACCTAAGGCCAGGGTGATATGGTGGTGCTCCTTGATAACACCATAAAAGGATGAGCAAAAAATGAAGTGGTTAAGCCAATAGATTAGGAAGGCTATATGTTCTTGATTTGTAACCTCGCCTTGTCCCATGCAGGCCGGGATAAATTGGTCGAAAGCAGTAATATACCTAGACCCCTTACCTTTATCAGTCTTAGGGTGCTCAAATTCAAGGGAAGAAGCAAGACTATGAGTGATTTCCTCACCATGGGCAGGAAGACCGGTGAGAAAATAGATGTCTTGAATGGTCGGGCTCATAGGGCCGCGGCAGAAAAAGAAAGCATTGGCCGAGGTCGACCAAAAAAAGAGCGAAGAAAAGAAAAGGGGTTTGTCCAAGAAGAATTTATCTTGACTAAGCATGATGGTGTCATAGATATCAAGGGCCCTCCATAGGTCCTTTTTTACCTCAACCACTCGGTTTACCCAAGAAATCCAATCAGCAGATGGAAGGGGCCAATTCCTTAAAAGATTTGAAGGGGCATACTGCGGACCCATTCAAAGGAATCTGATTTATAAAGTAGTTCATTTTCCTCTATAATTAAAGGGAAAAATGATCTAGAGAAGGAAGAGGGAAGGAATCAAAGGCAGGACCAAGCCCCGTTGAAGAACCAAACGGCATATAAATTAATACCTGAGGGTTTATCAATCCAGGAGTAGCTTCAAGGGCCTGTTTAATAGTTGTGGCATTGGTGGTTTTGGTAATCGGTGCAGTATTAGTGGTAGCAGGAGAAGAAGAAGTGGCACTGGCAGCTTGTGAAGCACTGGTTGCAGAAGAAGAGGCCATGGAAGCCTGTTGATGGAAGACGAAAAAGATTTTTTAGGAAAGTTGAAGGCCAAAAGAAGGTGAAAAGTAACAAGAAATGGAGCCTTATATAGGCAAAAGAAGGGGATCACCATTACTTTGAAATGGATTCCCAAGAGGCATGCTTCGGTCCTTGAAACGAGACAGGTTGAACCATCAGAGAAATGACACGTGGAATGGTAAACCGTCATTTACAGCAAAAAAAGTAGATTTGAAATTCAAATGTCTCATCAAACTACTGCACGACGTTTAATAAGACGTTTGGGGGGCATTATTTACACCCTAATTTGGGTTTTCTCAGGTCATATGATGTTCACGTGGCTTAGTGATGTCACCACAGGAAGAAGCCATAAAGATGGCCAAGGAATGGAGCCCGAACAAAAGAAGAGGCCGATTCTTGCATCACCTACGTAAAGGGATGATACACCCAACATGTGTATATTGATGTTAAGACTAAGAATGGAATGGAACCGGGCTTCCCTAAGAGATACCTTGGCCTGAACAAGACCGAGTGACAACCATGATGTCGGCCAATGGAGATCGACGGCCACCCATGAGGGTTCTGCAGTTGCAAGACCGAGGGATAGTAATCAGCAAAGTAAGTAAGCGAGATGATGTAATATCGGGCTTTGAGAATGGTTGACAAGGAATCCATGGGATGGTTTAATTTAGTTAAGGATAGTAAAGGCATTGGTCACAGAGATCGATAGACACTAATGGAATTTCCACAAAGAGCAAGACTGAGATATGTCATCTAACGAGTACCTAGCAGCTCGGAGTAAGAAGAAGCCAGTTTATGAGGGAGATATTCACGGGACCTAGTAGGCAGTTGAGAGTGGCTAAAAACATGCATATAAATTGCGCTGAGTTGGAAGGAAGGCGGTTACACGAAATTGTAATGTGGCAAGAAGTAGAGGTCATGAAACAGATCATGGAATAAACATGGGGCAAAAAGTGGGCGCAGTAACTCGTTCGTGCCTAGAAGTTGGAGGCCATAACCCCACTATCATTGCCAGTTATCTACTTGGTCTATAAATTTGGAAGGATGTGCAACATGTGAAGTGGGCTAACACATACGCCATCTCTGCCCAAGAAGATTCGTTTATATTTCCTCAAGCAATACTGCTGTTTGTTCTTGAGTGATTGTGAGCTCTCATTGTTCTTTAGTGAGTGTAATTGATATTTAAGTTCAATCAATGAAGATGATGTTCGTAGAGGTGTTTTAAATCCAAGTGTTTGTTTCTTTTTCGTGTTCTCATTTGTAATTGCTTGCTTGCATCAGAGTAGAGTAAAGACCTATTTTTTTTAATTATTTTTCAACAATAGCTATTAGTCTGAAGTTAGATTAGGTTTTCACAATCTCTTTGAGTCCAAGTGGACTCTGGCACGCCCAAACACAACAACACTGAATTTTATTGTAAACACTTTTACCTTCAAATAGAAACTGTAGCAACAGGAATGAAAATGTTGAATTTCATGTCATAGTGACTGCCTTACCCTCTTTTGTAGACACAAAAGTGGTCTTTGACGTGCATTCAAGGCATAAGGAATTTGCATTTGTGATGAATGGTGGCAAATTGGCATTTCAGTCATTTGGGGAATGAGAGAGGCGGTTGTTTTTATGATATTTTGAGAAAGACTCATTTCATTAGTTATTATTTTTATTTTTATTTTTTAATTTTTTACTTTTGTAATTTGAAATTCAAATTGTGTTAGTTAAATGACATTTTAGTACCCATGTTGGTATTTTTTAGAAAAAAAATCTTATTGGTTATATTGTAAATATGATTAATAAGAGTTTAAATTAGGTACCTAGCTACTTCTCCCTTTCTATAATAGTATAATAGAAGTACTAAACACGTGCGTATGTTTTGGTAGAGGGTAGAACACAAACGTTACTAATTAATGCTGGTGAAAGCCATGGATTCTTGAATTATTGAGTACTAATGTGATCTTCCAATGATAAGCAAGGAAAATCCAACTCAAGGCCACCCAAAGACTTACTCTTTATATTTGTTGATTTGGTTTGTGAGATTTGTTGTAAGTTAGCAAATCCCATATCTAATATATATTAGAAATTCAGAAAAAAAAAAAAAAAAAAAAAAAAAAAAGAAGAAGAAGAAGAAGAAGACATGTGGCAGGTTCTAAGGTTTCCGTGTTCATATATTTATATTAGATTTATGCATTGTTTGGTGTGATTTTTGATGAGCTCTTTTCATTTTCCCATCTTCTAAAAGGTTTGTATGAAAATATGTATTTATCAACTACAATGTAGAGTTTAACAGTGGTTTTATATGGATACTGAATAGTACAGATATTTTATATGGATCTGATGCTAATTATGTGATGCTCATCCTCAATCGTAACTAATTTCAAGTGATATGACCTTAATCTCTACGAATTTCAGATTGATGATACTAATTGATTTTTTGAAGTAAATGGGGAACTTCATGATAGCAAAAGTCTCTATAAGATAATCTCTCAGTGAAAGCTACTTAGTATAATATACTTTATATTTGTAGAAGTTGGCTTTAAACATTGTTGTCATTACAGGCTTTGTCTTCCAGAACTAGGCATGCCATTTTACATTTTCTAATTGAGAGACAAATTTTCTTAATAAGTTGTTCCATCAATATGCTATTTCTATGTTGTATGGTCAAAGTGCCCTGTTGTGAGACAAAACTAGGCACTCTTTAAACATTGTTGCAGGGCACTCATGGCCATATTATTTTGATGTTCCAATGTTGAATGGTCAGAATTGTTATGTCCTATTGGCGATGCATTTTGTGAATTTTATTTGGTGCATCAATAACTAGGAGTTTAAAGGCGAGGAACACGAGATTAGAGAATGTGTTGGAGGATTTGAAAATTGGACCGAGCCTCAGAATTTGAAGCAATTTTTATTTTTCTTCTTTTCATTGAATATTTATGGTTTTGCTATTATTGTAATTGTTTTTACTATTATTTAGAGACACCATGGTTGAGAATAATGTGATTTGGATGTTGATTACCAATCAGCTCTATAGACTCTATGTTAATGCATTGAATAATTTTTTTTCAAATTAGTTTGTTTAGGAAATTTTTTTTGTAATTTCTATAATGGTTTGAGAGTTCTATGAACCACATCGAGCCCATACGGAGAATGGAGGCATAGATTGGAATAAAATGTAAGGCTTTTTTTGTTATGTTTTTTTTTAACTCATATTTGGGGTTTAGTTAATTATAATCTAATAATATATCTATATGAAAACAAGAAGTTTTCACGTCTGCCACCTGTCATTTTCTATGCAATTTAAGTATATATATATATATATATCTTTATTGTTTTAAGATAAAATGATTTGACTATATCTATATATAACGCACATATATCTCAGACATCTATCATGCACTTGCATATGCAGGATTGCCACACTTCATCTAATTCCCATATCAGATTTATTTTTATCCATTTGCACCGGAGAGCCTTTCCCTATATATTATTGAGTCATCTCATGAAAATTTGATTTATGCTATTCCTATCAACTAATTTCGTTATTCAGGCAAAATAAAAGAGATACAACCAAAATAGAAAAAGAGAAAAGGCATAAAAATGTGTTTCTTAACTATCCATGCATTTTTAAAACCTCCCCCCCCCCCCGTGCATTGCACAGGGTTACAACTAGTAGAGCAACAGGAATGAAAATGTTGAATTTCATGTCATAGTGACTGCCTTACCCTCTTTTGTAGACACAAAAAGTGGTCTTTGATGTGCATTCAAGACAAACGGAATTTGCATTTGTGATGAATGGTGGCAAATTGGCATTTCAGTCATTTGGGGAAGAGAGGCGGTTGTTTTTATGATATTTTGAGAAAGACTCATTTTGTTAGTTATTATATATATATATTTTCTAATTTTTCTAATTTTTTAATTTTTTACTTTTGTAGTTTGAAATTCAAATTGTGTTAGTTAAATGACTTTTTAGTACCCATGTTGGTATTTTTTAGAAGAAAAATCTAATTGGTTATATTGTAAATATGATTAATAAGAGTTTAAATTAGGCACCCTACTTCTCCCTTTCTATAATAGTACTAGAAAGATGGGGCCGTGCAAGGCACGGGCTTTGGATTTGATAGAAAAAAATGTAATGTAATAGTTTTTAGGGTTAAATATATATATTTTGCACCCTTGTAGTTTGTCACCTGTGTCAGTTTGGTCCTTATAATTTAGAAAGTATCACTTTAGTCCATGTAGTTACATAAATGCGTCAATTAAGTCCAATAAGCCTTTTAGTGACGAATAATTTTATCACTGAAAGTAAAAAATTTGTTACAAAAAGTGTTTGAGGGACTGAAATAACACACTTATGAAACTACATGGACTAAAATGACACTTTCTGTATTTCAGGTACCAAATTGACACAAATGGCAAATTAGGATGGTGTAAAATATAGTTAAGCCTATTTTTTAATGTGTACATGAAAAAGAAAAAATGTTCTAATAATTCTTAGGAATGTGTTAGAAAAAATATGTTTGAACAACGTCTATATTAACTGACGTTAAACCTACAATTTTTTGCTGGATAAATAGTACTAATCAAAATATTCAAAAATTTAAAGTGAAGAATTTTATAGACTGACATTTACTTGCTATTTCTTTGACCAGTTAGAAATTGTGTTCAGAATTCATCAGAAAAAAAATCTTGAGTCAAAATAGAGAAGTAAAATTTAGCTGCGTTTATTGTTGATACATTTCATAGATTAGTGATTTGACAAAAAAGTAAAATCAAATATTAAACCCTAAATGTATTGAACATACACCGCTGACAATAGAAATGAGTTATTTGAGTAATGTTCATATTCCATAATTGTATACACTTTTAACTTTTACAGAAGAGTACTATACACGAGATAAAAGGCAATTAATTTATAAGTGCACACACTTTAAATTTTAAGACTCTTTTCTTTAACACATAACATAACACGCAGGCTATATATATATACACACAAATAACTATACTAATATAGAAAGAGAAAGGACGGAGTACCAAAAAAGTTTTTCTCATACCAATAATTACAATAAAACCTATACAAATTCCAAATAAATAATAATAATTTCACAAAATATTAAAATATCATTTCAAAATTTTTTTTTAAAAAATAACGTCTCTCAACTACCCACAGCCACTTTTTTTTTTTCTCTTGCACTCACATAGTGTGAGGCACTCCTCTAGTATATACAAAAAGGATAGTTTACAAAACATAAAAGGGTAATTTGATAATTCGACTTAACAAAAGAGAAATTTACAAAAGGCATAAGGGTAATTTGGTTATTCAATTTATAATTGTACACACTTTAAACTTTTAGGCTATTTTCTTTAATGTATAGATAATATATAAATATATATACACACATATATACAAAAGTGTAATTAATTACGATAGGCAAAAGAGTAATTTGCAAAAAGCATAAGGATAATTTGGTTATTAAGTATTTATATATATATCATAATAGAATAAATAGAAATTTGGTACTAAATACCAAATTAGGAGAAATATTTGGTTATAAGACATAAGGGAAAAATATTTGGGGACAAGGATATGTTTGGTGGAAGTTGTTGGGGGAAACTCAACTACTTCTAGTGTTGACCAATATACCCCTATCATTCATTTCCAGTTAGAGAGAGAGAGAGAGAGAGAGAGAGAGAGAGAGAGAGGCGATCGCAGAGGTCTGATGTGGTAGTGGTGTTCGTCGGCGAGGAGATGGAAAGGTTCGTCGTGATCAGCGCCGAACTTCTCAACCACCCGATCTTCATCAAGTTGTTAAACAAATTGGCTCAAGAGTACGGTTACGAGCAAAAAGGCGTACTTCACATTCCCTGCCATGTCCTCGTCTTCGAACGAGTACTCGAAGCTTTGCGCGTTGGAGATGAGTCGCGTGACGTCCAAGATCTACTCAATTCGTTGTCCGAAGACTTCCTCTAGGGCACGAACACCTTCTCACTCTCTCTCTCTATAGATCCTGACAGCTTGATTGGATCGTGTTTTTTTTTTTTTTTTTTTAACACATTTTTTTGAGAAATTTATCAAAAAAAGTCAGTGAAGTTACTTAACATTTTTTTCCAAATTTTGATATCAACTATGATACTTGTTTGATAGATCTCGTTGAGTAGGTTGTAAAAACATAGATTTTATGCGCAGATCGATACGAATGCTCGAATTTGTAAAAAGTTTATGCAATGTTTGTTAGAACACTTTTTTTTTGTGAAATTTCACAACTTTTTTTTTTTTTGAAAATTTTACAACTTTTTCGGTATTGGTATGAGAAATTAAATTTCAAAAACTTTTTTTTTGATCATTTCATGTTGATGTGGTGGTTTGGTTGTGAAGAGATCGATCAGGTGAGGTCGTTGTGATGATCGGCAGAGGTCTGATGTGGTAGTGGTGGTTTCGTGAAATTTCACGAACTCTGTGAAATTTCACAACTTTTTGTTTATAAATTTCACAACTTTTTTCATAAATTTCACAACTTTTTTCAGTGATATAATGAATTAACTTCCAGAAACTTGTTTTATGATCATTTTTATGTTGCTATGGTGGTTTGGTTGTTATGGTGGTTTGGTTGTGAAGAGATTGAGAGAGGTCTAGTGTGGCGTTGGTGGTGAACTGCAGAGGTCCGTGTGGTGGTGGTGGTGGTGCTCGTCGGAGGTCAGACGAGCTCAGGCGAGGTCGCCGGAGCTCAGGCGATGCCATGGTAGTGGTCGCCGGAGCTCAAGCGAGGTCGCCGGAGGTGCAGAAACTTTGACACTGTTTGTGTAGAGCAATGTTGAGGGTAGTTTTGTCAAAAGACTAAGGAGTGGACCTAATTCTAAAAACTTTTCCTAGTTATACTTAAACCACCATATTTTCTATATTTTAGATTTATCACTAATTGCCCCTAGAATAAAATAATATACAAGTATACACACATACACACACACACAATGGTAATTTACAGAAGGCAAAAGGATTTTTAGTAATTCCAATTAATGAAAGAAAATTTGTAATTGTGCACACTTAAAACTTGAATGCTATTTTTGTAATAATATAATCAATTTATATATATATATAATAAAAATAATATATGTATATACACAAAAGTAATTTACAAAAGTCAAAGGGCAATTTAGTAACTCAACTTATTATTGTAAGCACTCTAAATACATGTAGAATAATTATAAATTATAACACACACACACACAGACACTCCCATATATATATATATACATATACAAAAGGGTAATTTATAAAAGGCAAAAAATTATAATTTGGTAATTTAATTTATAATTGTACATATTTTAACCTTTAACAAAATTTTATAAAAGGGAAAATAATAATTTTATATAATAAAATAATACAAGCATTTATATATATACACACAACAGCAATTACAAAATGCAAATAGGTAATTTAATTTTAAAAAAGGGTAGTTTCTTAATTCAATATATAATTGTACACACTTTAAATACATAAATAATAATAATAATAAATTGTAATATGCATATCTATATATATACATATGTAGAAAATGATAATTTACAAAATTAACTTAAGGCTTGGTGTTAGTGGTTTGTTTGGTAAAACCCAAAAAAAAAAAAAAAAAAAAAAAAAAAAAAAAAAAAAAAAACAAATAAGTTATTAGTGACTTGTTTGGGAAGAACGAAAAAACATACAAATCACAAAGCCGAAAAGAGATTGTGCCAAACAAGGGACATCCTATAATTGTTGACTTTGCGGTTTTTTGAACCAAATTGTAAATTGTAAATACTTTGTAATTATTGCTTGAAAAGTTTATTGAAATCATCATTTGTAGATGAATTTAATTTTAAAAGTTGAACCTGATGATGCCAAAAATTGGTAACAGCAAAGTAAAGCAATTTAGGAGAGAGGGAGAGAGAGTGAGAGACTATTTTTTGTATGTGGTTCGGCCCTATTAATGAAGGTACCTACGTCCACGGGTGTGTCTGAGCACGTTCACTAGCAGATCACCGGCGGGCCTGGTGAGCTAACAGAGAGGGGCGGCACTACCAGTAATACCGGCCGAGTGTATGCGTATAATGGTGAATTTTATAGAGGTGCTGTGTAGACTAAAGATTTGGCCCCCTTCAATGGGGGGTGAGAGGTCTCTTTTATAGATGTAAGAGACCTACTCATACATGGATAAGGAAATATAATCCTATTAGGGTATGATTGACACCAATCAAGTAAGTTTCCTAATTGTACTAGGATTGATTGACATTAATTGTGGGGGTTTCCCAATTGGATTAGGAAATGGATGCACTTTCCATTAGTCTTCTAGCTTGAGTAGGAAACTGCCCATAATTATGGGCATATCAGCTGCCCCCCATTTTCAAGATTGGCCAGATGCTATATCGGGGCAAGTTTGGAAATCAGTTTGATGTTACTTGCCGCTGTTTGAGTGCTTCGGGAAGCTGCCTTGGGGCTTCTAAGCCTGGTGAGTCCTCAGGAACTGGCTGAGAGTTGAGACCCAGCCTAGCTCGGGACTTTTAGGTGCTCGGGAACTGTCCGGGAGTTGAGACCCGGCCTAATTCGGAGTCTTTGAGTGCTCGGGAAGTGACCGAGAGTTGAGACTCGGCCTACTTCGGAGTCTTTTTTGCTTGAGTTAGCCTCCAGGATGGTTATCTTCTGCTCGTGAACCTTCGTCAAGGTTGTGGGAGAAGAATTTGACTATGTTGGAAAAGCCGACCTAAAGCGTATTGCTCTAGGGTCCTTTTTACTGTTAACTCCCCAGGATGGTTGTCTTCTGCCCGGCCAGCCTTCGTCAAGACTGTTGGGAGAAGAGCTTGACCATGTTGGTGGAGCCGACCTAAATCACGTTGCTTTAGGGTCCTTTTACTCCTCTATCGTCGGCCAACCTAAGAGATTTTAGTCACCTCTATCGTCGGTCTGGACCTAAGTGGAGTTAATGTCTCTGAGTACTGTAGGTGCTCGGGTTGTCCAAGATTTTGACTTGGTTATCCGCGAGGCCTGTAAATACCCGGTGTGATTACCTGTTTAGTTCACTGCGCCATCTTGCCCCCCAAGCTTTCGCTAAGACGAGGGTCTTACAGAGGCTATGATCTGTAGGTAACCGACCTGGAACATGGTGGTTGCAGGGTCTTTTGAAGCTTGCCATCGTCGGCCCCCTAGGGGGTTTGCCCCCATCGTCGGTTGGACCTAAGCAAAGCCGGTGCCTTGGGCGTGACCCCAAGGTCTTTAGTGCCTGGGTTCGGAGCCCAAGGTCTTTTTAGTGCCTGAGTTCGGAGCTCGAGGTCTTCTTTATGCCTCGAGGTTAGGCCCGAGGTCTTTGTATGCCTCGGGGTTAGGCCCGAGGTCTTTGTATGCCTCGGGGTTAGGTCCGAGGTCTTTGTATGAGTTCTCTGACAATCGGTGGAGCCTCATGTGGTGATCAAGCAAGTACCAATGTAGTCGGGCTCTTCTAGACCGATGGAGACAGGAGGTCGGATCAGGGTCGTTGTGCTTCTGACTTCTCTGTGCTGGAGGCAATGTCGGAACTGTTCGATCCTGACTGACGTGAATTGGAGATCGGGCCGGGGCTGCCGGACTCAGACCGTTGCGAACTGGAGGTCGGGTCGGGGCTGCCGGGCTCAGACCGCTGCGAATTGGAGGTCGGGTCGAGACTGCCGGACCCTGACTGCTGTGAGCCGAAGGAACTGTCAGAATTCCCGGGCTGATCTCGCTTCCGCTTATTTCTGGAAGACTCGTTGCTTTCTTGCCCGGTGTCTTTGGTCTTCAGAAACTCTTCAGTGTCAATGTATTTTCCAACCCTCTCAGAGAGCTCGACCAAAGTTTCCGGTCGGTTTCTGTGGAACGACGCGGCGCACTTGGTGTGTTGAACTCCCGAGCAGAAGGCTATGATGGCGATTGTCTCATTCAAATTGCGGATTTAAAGCTTCTGTTGGTTGAACCGGTCGGTGAACTCCTTGAGGGACTCATTATTCCGTTGTCTGACTGTTAGTAGTTGCATGTCTGGCTTTGGCCGCTCATGCATACCGGCGAACTGGTTGATGAACTGCTTGCTGAGTTGTTTGAAACTGAAGACCGATCGGGGCTCCAAGGAGTAGAACCACTGCATGGCCGGGCCTTTCAAAGTGCTGGGGAAGGCTAGCCAGTGTAGCTCATCGGAGTTGGTGGCTAGGGTCATCTGAGCCTTATAGGTTCGGACGTGGTCGATCGGGCTTCCCGAGCCGTTGTATGAATCTAGCCGAGGCTGTTTGAATTTGCGCGTGATAGAGAACCTCGTGATCTGGTTGGAGAATGGTGACTCTGTCTCGGTATTGGCTTGATTCGGAACACAGTTTTGACCAAGCTTTTTGGCCACTCCGTCGATCTGTTTCTTCAAGTCCTTGATTCGGGCTTCCACTCCTTCCCGACCGGTATCTGAGGAGCTGGTCGGGTTGGTGGAAGAGGCTTCTTCATGGCAGGGTGTTGTCCTCTGGGATCAGGCTCGGCTATGACTCCGGGTAACCGTTCGCCTAGGGACGACTTGGCTCTTGACCGAGTGACCCTAGACTGATTCCCGGGCCATATGCTCTTGCCTTTCCTCTCGGGCAGCACGCCCACTATTGATGTCTCTGGCATCCTCAACATGGGACGGGTTGGCTCGGGTCCGTTGTCTGGTCAAGATCGGTTCTCGACCGTACGCAATGTTCCCGGGTCATTTCCCGGCCACTGGAGGATTGCTTTGCTGGGCTAGCAGTGCTTCGATCTGTTGCTGGATTTGACGCTGGCCCTCCAAGAGTTGTGTGAGGGTTGCGGTGATTTGCTCATATGTCGGGACTGCTGCAGTCGACGCCGGGGCCGAAGGAACATCCCGGTCGGACTGCTGCGCAGCCTTCTTTGGTGGCATATTAATCAGTCAAGAATTTGTTGATGAGAAGAATTGTCGTTCCCACAGACGGCGCCAAGCTGATGATTTCAAAAATTGGTAACAGTAAAGTAAAGCAATTTAGGAGAGAGGGAGAGAGAGTGAGAGACTATTTTTTGTATGTGGTTTGGCCCTATTAATGAAGGTACCTACGTCCACGGATGTGTCTGAGCACGTTCACTAGCAGATCACCGGCGGGCCTGGTGAGCCAACAGAGAGGGGCGGCACTACCAGTAATACCGGCCGAGTGTATGCGTATAATGGTGAATTTTATAGAGGTGCTGTGTAGACTAAAGAGTTGGCCCCCTTCAATGGGGAGTGAGAGGTCTCTTTTATAGATGTAAGAGACCTATTCATACATGGATAAGGAAATATAATCCTATTAGGGTATGATTGACACCAATCAAGTAAGTTTCCTAATTGTACTAGGATTGATTGACATTAATTGTGGGGGTTTCCCAATTGGATTAGGAAATAGATGCACTTTCCATTAGTCTTCTAGCTTGAGTAGGAAACTGCCCATAATTTTGGGCGTATCAAAACCTAATTATAAATATTTGTAATAACTGTTTGAAAAGTTGATTGAATCAGCATTTTAAAAATAATTAAATTTTAAAAATTGACCTAATAGTAATTTAGGGTTGTTTTGTAGGTGAAATGACCAACCGCCCTCACAAAATAACAAAAACTCAAAGTAATGATTAAAGAAAAATGGAACAAAAAAGAAAAGTAAGGGTAAAAGTGTCATTAGTGATGTTCAACTTAGTTCCAAAACATACAACACCTTAGCCCCAAAAATCAAAACTCTAACTTTACATCAGAGTAAATGTGATCGCCTTGCATTTTGAGCAGCAAAAGTATCAATTAAAGAAGGAAAATCAAGTGTCTCCAACAAATTTTTTTCAATAGAAATCATAGCCAATCCATTCAATCTCTCTTGTGACATCGTCAACCGTAGATAAGAGTTGATCAACTTCAACTTTGAGAAACTTCTCTCAGTAGAGGCAACTGTCACTGGTATAGTTAATAATACTCTATAAGCATTTGGATAATAATACTCTATAAGCATTTGGTATAAGCATTTGGATAACAACAATCTAGCCTCTTTATAAAATTCAATACTTCAATTGCCTTTTTTGTTCCTCTTGGTAAAGCTTCTCTTAAGATTTTGAGCTCAAAACATAATGCTACCCCATTAATATCAAAAACATGTCATGTTTTAGGAGATCTTTAAGATTATTACATGAACACTTCAAATTATCATTATCGTTAGACTTCAACCTTTCCAAATTCAACAAGAATCCAAAAGATTCGTCATATTGTTGAAATTGTTCAAATCTACTCTTGAGTGAAGAAAGGGCTTGATCCACTATGTATATGAAGTAATTGGCATTAAATGATTCTTTAGCTGATTGTATCATCTTTTCACTAGTAGTCTCATCAAATTGCTTCTTTCTATGAACGACACGTCTCGTTCACGAAAAACAGGTTCAACTTCGATTCTAATTGCAATCTCTTTAGCCTCAATCATAGCTTCTTCAAATCCATTTTCTCTATAGCTTTCAAAAAAAGAAATGAGTCCTCTTAAGAGATCTATAGCAACATCAATTCGCATGTCCTCTGTTTGCATGATTTTGCTTACTTGTTAATAGCATTCAATATATCAAACAAAATAACCATGCCAAGCAAGAACTCAAAATTCTCAATTTCATACGTCGCCAAGCACTCGGCATCACTCTTTGTCTTGGGATCTTCACTAGTACTTGGTAAGTCATTCAAGGAACTCTAGAATGCACGAGCATTTGTCACTCTAAAAGTTGGAATGAGGTAACGGACTCATAGAGCTCTCCCCAAAGCCCCAAAAGCATAGGGGAGAGCGTATATAGAGGCAGTGACTGAATGAGCTAAAGGAGGGGGATGGGGAAGCCCACTATTCCCATTTCTTATATCTGGAGCTTGGAATCTTATGGCTTTAACACTTTCAACTTGACCTTCCCAACGAGTTTGTGATGGTGGCTTAAGCGTGAAACCTTTAACATTATCTGTGAGAACTTTTCACCGCTTTGTAGAAGATGAAAACAACGAATACATATGTTGCACCACTCCAAAAAAAAAAAAAAAAAGAAGATGAAGCTTTAGAACAAGAGTTTGCCATATCACAGAGTGCAAGATTAAGACTATGACAACTAAAAGGCGTGTAGAATGCTCTAGGATTTATCTCTAATATTCTTTTTTGCACACCTTTGTTTTTCCCTTTCATATTAGAACCACTATCATACCCTTGTCCTCTTAAATCATCAATATCAAGTTTAAGATCTTTCAAAACATTGACAAGTTCACCCAAAAGTCCTTGCCCCAATGTGTCATGCACCTTTAAAAATCCTAAAAGAACTCCTCTATAATTATTGGAGTTGATGAAACATTCACACATCTTAGTATAAGGGACATTTGCTCTTCATGGCTTGCATCCGGTGTACAATCAAGAATTACTGAAAAGTGCTTTGCTTCCTTAACCCTTTTAATGATTACACATTTGATCTCATCCGATATTCAAAGAATAAATTCATTTTGAATTTTGTGACTAAGATAATGATAACAAATTTCTTTCTCTTTAATTCAACGATTGTGCTCTTTCATTATTGGATCAAATCCGGCAATCATTTCCTTTATACTTAAAAGTTCCCATTATTTTCTTCATAAAGCTTCCCGTTGTCCCCACGGAAGGCCAAACTATTTTTAGCAAGTGTTTTCACAACAACAACTATTCTAACTAATACTTGCCTCCAATGTTCTTTTTATCTATTGATTTGTTCTTCAACACTTTTATCAATTGTTACTTTTTGTCAAAATCTAGTCTCCAATTCAATCCAACTCCTCATGTGAGCAATGTGTTCTCTACTGGTTTCATGCCTTTTAAGCATGCTACTAAGATTTCTCCAGTCCCAAGCTCCTTCATTTGTCAATTGCCCCCAATTTAGTGTTGTTTCCATCGTGTTTGAACATCTTACAGCAAAAGAAAAAGACCTTATCCAAAGTACATGAATAGATTAGCCATTTCCTATCATGCTTTTCACCGTTTGATAACTGACGAATGTAATATGCATAAGAGAAATGCCTACTTTTTGAATCCTTTGGAAAATCAAGGTTGTCATCTCTTTTAGGACCTCTTTCAACTAATAAATCTCCAATCTTTGATCAATCTTTTTCCAATTTCCTGGGTCATCTATGTTCGGACTGCTTTCAACATTTTCTTCGTTTACCACATCTTCGATTTCATTCACAATTTCTTCATTTATGCATTTTTAGGTTCATTCACAATTTATTCATTTATGACATCTTCGTGTTCATTTACAATTTCTTCATTGACCACATCTTCGAGTTTATTCACATTTTCTTCATTTACCGCATCTTTAGGTTCATTCACAATTTCTTCATTTACCATATCTTCATGTTCATTTATAATTTCTACATTTGCCACATCTTCATGTTCATTAAAGTTCCCATGTTCTTCATTTATATTGGTTTTTAAAAAACTTATGAAGAGCTCCTTTTTGAGATTCAATCAATTCAAGTTCTCTCTTTTTTCTCTTCCTTTTTTCATTTCCGGATTCATATCTTTTCAATGTTTTCATACCTAGATAAACAAAGAAAAAAATGCTCACAACAATTGCTCACATGCAAAGAAGAAATAAAAAAGCAAACATAGGAAATTATAATTGCTCAGATGCAAAAAAAAAAAAAAATATATAAAATATAAAATATTTAAAAAGGGTCACAAAATGCTTCATAGTTCATACTTGCTTACCGTGCTCGGTGAATGATGGCTGATGCTTCAATCAATAGATTCAATATTATTGAAATCTAAAGAAATTAGGAAGAAGATTAGAAGAAAATACAAGGGGGAGGGGGGAACTAGGGTTCAATATTTCAATTATTCAATACTTACCAATTTAATTACCTTGATTCGCCCGTTTATTTGCCAAAAACGAATCTGTCATTAAAGCTCTTGATGCTTTTACCAAAAACATGATAAAAATGATTTTCAAGTGGGTCTCATATAAAACTCCAACAGAAGTCCCAATTTTTTTATATGGTTGTGTCCCATATGGTCTCTAGAGTCTCCCTATAAAATTTCATGGACCGATTATCTCCGATAGTTGAGAAATCTAAAACCTAGATCTGTTTTTGTCACACCCGCTCCAGGAAATTCATAATTTTATCATGCATATTTTTGATTTGGGAGTTTATCAATGTTAGTTGATAATGGTGATGAGGTTGACTGTGAGTCAACGGCAAGGTGTCAGTGAGGACACGGGAACATGACAGTTCATATTGCATAGGCATGACTAAATGGCATTTATATGATTTAAATGTTATTTGACTTTATCTGGTATTCTTGTGAATAGTAATTATACCTGTGTAGTATAATTCTGGTATTTGGATACTTTAGTATATCATGTTGAGAACTGTGGTGAGAACGTGAGTGATACGTTAATTAAAAATGTAGGTTGTGTAGAGATTCCACAGAATATAGTTTTCGGACGCTATGTTGGACCAAACGGGACTTAGTCGGAAACTTCTGAAATTTATCATTTTCACTCGTAAAGGCATAAAATGAACGTGTGCAAAGTTTCGAGAGCTAATTAGAAGTTTGAGGAACTCGTGGGGAGGTAAACGCAATTTCCAAAGAGTTTGCCTATATATAGTAGTGGATGAGATTCATTCTCATCCAAAACTCTCTAAATATCTTGAGAGAGGAGAGAGAAAAGAGATTTGTTTGCCACGGACTTTGCGACGCCGATCGACGACCGTTCGTCCGTCAGATTTTCTCCAGATTCAAGATTTGAACTCGTGGAGGTAAGATCTATGTTTTGATACTACTTAGGCCGTGTTTGGCCAATTTTTGTAAAAATCTTAATTCTAGACTTTTGGGAAAAACCGAGTAAAACTTGTAGGAATTGTCTCAAATTCGAAATTCGTCGATTAATTGGCCTCCAAGTCGATCCTTGAAAGTTTGGGGGAAATCGCACGAGGTATGAAGTTCTAACTTGTGAAATATAGAGAAATACATGTTTTATATTTCGATGACGAAATTGAGATCCGGGCAAAATCCATGTGTTAATTGTAGGCCCGTTAATTATGCACGTGCTAAATTGTGAAAAGCATGTCTAGATTTACGCGAGCACGTTGAGTTGTCTATGTGGGTCAAAGGGGGGTTTATACAAATTCATGCCGGAGTAAGCTTCTCGTTGTTTGAGAATTTTAGTAGCGACGGTTACTGTGTATGGTTTAAGGCTTGGACTTGCCATGTCACTTGTGGGATGTAATGGTTGTAGGCTTGGACTAGCCATTGACATCGCGGTTTAAGGCTTAGACTTGCCGCTACCGGATGAAGGCGTATTTTTCTCCCTAGCAACTATTTATGTGATTTATGAGATTAAAGCATGTTTTATCTTATATTGCATATGCTAGAACTTGTGCACTCATCATATAGCTGAGTAGTGGAGATGTACTCCATTGTAGGTAAAAAGAAAGACAAGAAGAAGCATGAGGAGTGAGGCCGTGGAATGCCGGGGAATCAATTGTTTATACTTTTGCTTTACTCTGAACTTGTAATAATAACCTTGAATTTGTAGTATGTTGTAATATAATATGAACTTAGATTTAGTACTTGCAATCCCTAGTAAACGCTCTTGTATTTATGTTTTGAATGATGGAATAGAGTGGTTAAATGTTGGTTTGGAGTTGGGAGAACTTTGATTGGGAAAGCTGCAGTTTTGGGTTTTGCTGACAGAAACCAGTCGACTGGTTTTTTGATCCAGTCGACTGGGTCACTGTGTTGAATTGGTTACTGCTTTGTTTCGTCTGAGATTCAGTCGACTGGGTTGAGAAAACAGTCGACTGGATGGAGCCCCAGGCCATGACATTCTGCTGGATTAAGGTACCAGTCGACTGGACATTTTCAGTCGACTGATAATTTTAGGCACCAGTCGACTGGGTCCCCGACACAGTCGACTGGATGGGTTGTTATATTTTGAAACCTTTCTGTTTGAGATCACCAGTCGACCGGATCCTCGATCAGTCGACTGGACCTCTGTTTAAAAAAAAAAAAAAAAAAACTGAATTCTTTTGGAACTGGTTCTATGGACAAAACTTTTTATAACTCTGAATTTAATGAATTTTAATAATGTTTTCCGCTGCTATTTTACTTTAATAGAACTGGATAAGCCTTGATGACGTGCCACGTGTCCTATATCCACGTGTAGTGGGATGGGTCGTGACATTTAGTGGTATCAAAGCTATAGGTAACAAGACTTTGGGAACGTGCGACGACGAGAGGAGTGTTGAGTGAATTGCCACATGTTTAAAATTGCATCCATACATATTAGAGATGTTTGATGCATATGTATGTTGTTTTACATACATGCTATTGTTATTGTTGTACATGCATAGTGTTTATGCATTGAGAACTACAGGATTGTAATCATGAGTGACGAAGAGCGAAATCTATCGCCACACACTCGACGTATGAATGAAATGGCAGAAATGATGGGGAACATGGGGAAAATGATATGGAATATAGCGGAGCGACTGCCTCTCACACCCCAAATCGAAGTGGAACCAATAACTGTAGTGCATGCACCCGAAACTAGAGGCATGAGATCCGTATCTGAACAATTCGCTCGAAAGAAACCAATGGAATTTCATGGGACACCCAATCCAACGCTCGCAGAACATTAGATTATGGACATGGAGAGGATTTTCCGATCTATTCCGATGAACGACAGGGAGAAAATGGAGAATACAAGTGATGTGCTAAAGGGTGAAGCCCAGAACTGGAGGGTAAATGTTCTTGATCAAGGGGCACCGATTACTTGGGAAGGGTTCAAGGCGGAACTCAATCGTCGATTCTTTCTGCGAACCGCCTACAATGCAAAGAAGCGAGAATTTGATAACCTGAAGCAGGGATATATGATTGTAACCGAATATACTTCCAAGTACAATGCTATGTTGAGATTTGGAAAGGGTTCCGTACCAGAGGAGGAAGATAGGGCAAGGAAATTCGAAGAGGGTTTAAGGGAAAATATTCGTCTAAGGGTGGAAACCTACGAACAATCGACTGTGGTAGCGGTACAACAAACGGCGCTAGTGGCCGAGAGTGGAATGGAAAGGTCGAGGCAGAATCAGCACGATAAACGAAGTAATGAGAGTGGGGATAAGAACCAAGGCGGATTTTTTAAGAGGCCATTTCAAAGAGGCTCTGGTTCTAGTTTCAGTGATTTCAGGAGAACGCCAAGTAACATACCGTTGTGTTCACTTTGCAACCGACCACACTCAGGCCGATGTTTCATGACCAAACCCCAGAACAGGAACCAAGGCGGGGGTAGTACTAATTCAACACCCGACATGAGAGGCAAGTGTTATGATTGTGGAGTATTTGGGCACCAAGCCAAGGATTGCCCAAGGAAGTATCCTCAGCAAGGAGCTAGTTCTATGGCTTCTAGTGGCTCGAAGCCTAGGCAATCCAATGACGGGGGACAAAGGATGGAGCAACGTCAAGGAAGAGCATATCAGATGAACCTAGGAGATATGACCGCTTTCGAGACAGTAGTCTCAGGTATGGTGCTTGTATGTTCACACTTAGCACGCATACTTGTCGACTCGGGATCTACGCATTCATTTGTATCGCATGCCTTTGTTGAACATTTGAATGTTAAATCGGCACTGTTAGGATATGAATTGTCTATTGTTGTGCCACTTAGTAAATCAATAATGACGTCTACTATATATAAGAACCGTGATATCAAATTAGGTGAGAAGTTGATGACTGTAGACCTTATACCGATTGTGGTGAACCATTTTGATGTAATACTGGGAATGGATTGGTTAGCTCTTAACCAAGCCACAATAGGCTGTGAACGGAAAGAGGTTAATTTTCGATCACCGGTATATGGGAACTTTTGTTTCTAAGGAAGTGGGGTTATACCGCCGCCGTATTTGATTTCAGCTATCCGAGCGGGAAGGTTATTGAAAAAGGGATGTCAAGGATTCCTATGTTCAGTAACAAATGTCTCAGCGACCGAATTAAAAGTAGAAGACATTCTGATAGTACGAGAATATCCAGATGTATTTCCTGATGATTTACCAGATGTTATTATTGAGAGAGAGAGGTTGAGTTCACTATTGAGGTTATGCCAAACTCAAGGCCCGTATCAAAGGCACCGTATAGAATGGCACCCATAGAATTGAAAGAGCTGAAAATCCAACTACAAGAATTACTTGACAAGGGTTTCATTCGACCTAGTATTTCACCGTGGGGAGCTCCAGTGTTGTTTGTAAAGAAAAAAGATGGTTCGATGAGAATGTGTGTGGATTATCGGGAATTGAACAAGTTGACAATCAAGAACAAGTATCCACTATCGAGAATTGATGACCTATTTGATCAACTTTGTGGGGCACAAGTATTTTCGAAGATAGATTTGAGATCGGGTTACCATCAGTTGAAGGTGAAGGCCGAAGACATTGAGAAAACTGCTTTCAGAACGCGCTACGGACATTATGAGTTCTTAGTCATGCCGTTTGGGGTTACGAATGCACCAGCCGCGTTCATGGATCTTATGAATCGAGTATTCAAGGATTATTTGGATGACTTTGTGATTGTATTCATTGACGATATCCTTATCTATTCACCGAGTGAGATAGAACACGAGAACCACTTGAGGTTGATACTTCAGAGATTGCGAGAGAAATAATTATTTGGTAAATTCAAGAAATGTGAATTTTGGTTGTCTAGTATTACTTTTCTTGGTCACGTGATTGACAAGAATGGAGTATCAGTTGATCCTCACAAAGTAGAAGCTGTATCTAATTGGCAGAGGCCGACATCCGTATCTGAAATTCCAAGTTTCTTGGGATTGGCAGGATATTACCGCCGTTTTATTGAGCACTTCTCAAAGATTTCTTTACCTATGACAAAGTTGATGAGGAAAGGAATTACATTTGAATTGAGTCAGGAATGTGAAGACAATTTTCAAGAATTGAAAGCACGACTAACGAGAGCACCTATTCTAACAATACCATCCGGAACCGAGGGGTTTGTGATCTATAGTGATGCGTCGCATCAAGGGTTGGGATGTGTGCTTATGCAAGGTGGTAAAGTAATTGCATATGCTTCTAGACAGTTGAAGACACACGAGGTAAATTATCCGACTCACGATCTGGAATTAGCCGCGGTAATTCATGCTTTGAAGATTTGGAGACACTACTTGTACGGGGAAAAGTGTGAGATATTCACGGACCACAAGAGTTTGAAATACATTTTCACCCAACGGGACTTGAACATGAGACAGCGAAGATGGTTGGAATTGATGAAGGATTACGATCTTTCAATTGAGTACCATCCGGGAAAGGCGGATGTAGTAGCCGATGCATTAAGCCGGAAGATGCCGATGAATTTAGCCGACGAGCTAACACAACAATAAGAGTTGATAAAAGAGATGGATCGCTTAGAATTGGATGTGATTCCAGGGACCAATGATGGTTTAATGATGGCGATCATAGCACACCCAGATATTATTGATGAGATCAAGAAAGAACAATTTAACGATGTCTATTTGTGCAAAATGAGGGACGAGATACCTTTGGGGAGACGACCTGGTTTTGTGTTGGAACGAGAGACGTTGAAACTAGAAAATCAATTATGTGTACCGAATGTGAAAGACTTGAAAGAGAGGATTCTAGAAGAAGCTCATAGTATGAAATATTCAGTGCACCCGGGAAGTAATAAGATGTACAGAAACTTGAGAGAAAACTTCTGGTGGAAGGGTATGAAGCGTGAAGTCGCTAAATTTATATCTGAATGTTTGGCATGTCAACAGGTCAAAGCAGAGAGACAAGTACCCACGGGGTTACTACAGCCATTGCCTGTGTCAAAATGGAAATGGGATGAGATTATAATGGACTTTGTTTCAGGAGTTCCATGATCAATCAATAAGAATGATAAGATTTGGGTTATAGTTGACCGATTAACCAAGTCAGCTCATTTTCTACCAATTAAGACTACTAAGCTGTCCAAATTAGCGGAATTGTATGTGAAAGAGATTGTAAGGCTACATGGAGTCCCAGCTGTGATTGTATCAGATCGTGATAGTAGTTTTACGTTAAGGTTTTGGGGAAGTCTACAAACAGCTATGGGTACGAAATTGAGTTTCAGTATCGCATTTCATCCATAGACCGATGGACAGTCGGAGCGTATGATTAAGACATTAGAGGATATGTTACGATTGTGTGTGTTAGACTTTGGGAATGATTGGGTGAAACACCTACCATTGATTGAATTTGCATATAACAACGGATTTCAATTAAGTATTGGTATGGCACCATATGAAGCTTTGTATGGCCGTAAGTGTCGATCACCGGTTTGTTGGACCGAGGTTGGAGAAAGAAGGTTGTTAGGACCTGAGATAGTACAAATGACTACCGAGAAGATGAAATTGATTCAGGAACGTCTTAAGGTAGCTCAGAATCGATATAAGAGCTATGCGGACTCTAAGCGACGACCGATGACTTTTGAGGTAGGGGACTTTGTGTATTTGAGAATATCAACTTTGAAAGGCATTGTCCGATTTGGAAAGAGGGGAAAGCTCAATCCAAGATTCATAGGACCTTTTGAGATTCTAGAGAGAGTAGGGCGGTGGCTTACCGATTGGCTTTATCAGCTGAGTTATCATATGTGCATAACGTATTTCACGTGTCTATGTTGAGACGTTGTATGACTGATGCGCGTAAGATCATTGTACTTGAACCGCTGCAGATTCAGGGAGACTTGACTTATGTGGAACAACCGGTCGAGATTCTAGATCGAAAGGAACAAGTCTTAAGAACTAAAATAATTCTGATGGTAAAAGTATTGTGGCGTAGTCACACGGTGGAAGAAGCTACATGGGAAAGTGAGGAAGACATGAAGAATGAGTATCCGTACCTGTTCGACGTATGAGCTATAAGTTTGGGGACAAACTTCCTTTTTGGAGGGGAGAGTTGTCACACCCGCTCCAGGAATTCATAATTTTATCATGCATATTTGTGATTTGGGAGTTTATCAATGTTAGTTGATAATGGTGATGAGGTTGACTGTGAGTCAACGGTAAGGTGTTAGTGAGGACACGGGAACATGGCAGTTCATATTACATGGGCATGAGTAAATGGCATTTATATGATTTAAATGTTATTTGACTTTATCTGGTATTCTTGTGAATAGTAATTATACCTGTGTAGTATAATTCTGGTATTTGGATACTTTAGTATATCATGTTGAGAACTGTGGTGAGAACGTGAGTGATACGTTAATTAAAAATGTAGGTTGTGTAGAGATTCCACAGAATATAGTTTTCGGACGTTATGTTGGACTAAACGGGACTTAGTCGGAAACTTCTGAAATTTATCATTTTCACTCGTAAAGGCATAAAATGAACGTGTGCAAAGTTTTGAGAGCTAATTAGAAGTTTGAGGAACTCGTGGGGAGGTAAACGCAATTTCCAAAGAGTTTGCCAATATATAGTAGTGGATGAGATTCATTCTCATCCAAAACTCTCTAAATATCTTGAGAGAGGAGAGAGAAAAGAGATTTGTTTGCCACGGACTTTGCGACGCCGATCGAAGACCGTTTGTCCGTCCGATTTTCTCCAGATTCAAGATTTGAACTCGTGGAGGTAAGATCTACGTTTTGATACTACTTAGGCCGTGTTTGGCCAATTTTTGTAAAAATCTTAATTCTAGACTTTTGGGAAAAACCCATTAAAACTTGAAGGAATTGTCTCAAATTCGAAATCCGTCGATTAATTGGCCTCCAAGTCGATCCTTCAAAGTTTGGGGGAAATCGCACGAGGTATGAAGTTCTAACTTGTGAAATATAGAGAAATACATGTTTTATATTTCGATGACGAAATTGAGATCCGGGCAAAATCCATGTGTTAATTGTAGACCCGTTAATTATGCACGTGCTAAATTGTGAAAAGCATGTCTAGATTTACGCGAGCACGTTGAGTTGTCTATGTGGGTCAAAGGGGGGTTTATACAAATTCATGCCGGAGTAAGCTTCTCGTTGTTTGAGAATTTTAGTAGCGACGGTTACTGTGTATGGTTTAAGGCTTGGACTTGCCATGTCACTTGTGGGATGTAATGGTTGTAGGCTTGGACTAGCCATTGACATCGCGGTTTAAGGCTTAGACTTGCCGCTACCGGATGAAGGCGTATTTTTCTCCCTAGCAACTATTTATGTGATTTATGAGATTAAAGCATGTTTTATCTTATATTGCATATGCTAGAACTTGTGCACTCATTATATAGCTGAGTAGTGGAGATGTACTCCATTGCAGGTAAAAAGAAAGACAAGAAGAAGCATGAGGAGTGAGGCCGTGGAATGCCGGGGAATCAATTGTTTATACTTTTGCTTTACTCTGAACTTGTAATAATAACCTTGAATTTGTAGTATGTTGTAATATAATATGAACTTAGATTTAGTACTTGTAATCCCTAGTAAACGCTCTTGTATTTATGTTTTGAATGATGGAATAGAGTGGTTAAATGTTGGTTTGGAGTTGGGAGAACTTTGATTGGGAAAGCTGCAGTTTTGGGTTTTGCTGACAGAAACCAGTCGACTGGTTTTTTGATCCAGTCGACTGGGTCACTGTGTTGAATTGGTTACTGCTTTGTTTCGTCTGAGATTCAGTCGACTGGGTTGAGAAAACAGTCGACTGGATGGAGCCCCAGGCCATGACATTCTGCTGGATTAAGGTACCAATCGACTGGACATTTTCAGTCGACTGATAATTTTAGGCACCAGTCGACTGGGTCCCCGACACAGTCGACTGGATGGGTTGTTATATTTTGAAACCTTTCTGTTTGAGATCACCAGTCGACCGGATCCTCGATCAGTCGACTGGACCTCTGTTTAAAAAAAAAAAAAAAAAAACTGAATTCTTTTGGAACTGGTTCTATGGACAAAACTTTTTATAACTCTGAATTTAATGAATTTTAATAATGTTTTCCGCTGCTATTTTACTTTAATGGAACTGGATAAGTCTTGATGGCGTGCCACGTGTCCTATTTCCACGCGTAGTGGGAGGGGTCGTGACAGTTTTTATGTTTAAAAAAAAAAAAAAGAAGTTTTATTGCTTAAAAAAATTTTAAAAATTAAAAAAAAGGCATTGTTTTTAATTCGGGAAACTGCTATGGTTTGATTCCTTATCCTAAGTCCTCTCCAACAATATATAATTAATTTGCGTGGTTTGGATAATGAGTTCGCACTAGTGGTGTGTTTCGGCCGGAACAGATCGGAAATACCCCTTTCGGAAAAAAATTCCAAAATTTTCGGAAGCCAAAAATGCATTCCGAATTTCGTTTCGAAATTTCAGAAATTCCAAAATTATTTCTGATTCCGAAATTTTGGAATTTTCGGAATTTCATCAGATTCGGAATATTCAGAATTTTTCAGAATATTCGGAATTCAAGCTCAAACTTAATGGTATTTCACTTGAGACTTGTAGGCATTTTATAGAAGTACATCACATCCCCTCTTTTATGTTTTTTCGATGTGGGATAGCAAAGTTGAAATTTCAGAATATTCGGAATATTATTAGAAAAGTTTCGGAAAATACAATTTCAGAATATTTTCGAAAATTTTTCGAAATATTTCGGAAATTTTTCGAAAAACTTTCGGAAAATACAATTTTGGAAATTTTTTGGAATTTTAAGAATTTTTGGAATTCTAAAAACAATTCCGGTTTCGATCCGATTTTTTCGGAATTTTCGGAATTCGGAATGCATATTTAGTTGCCAAAATCGGAATTTTTCGGATCAAAATCGGTCAGAATCGGAATTTCCGTTCCAAATGACACCCCTAGTTCGCACGAATACACTGTTGCCATGAAGGCACATGAATAACATTTAGGCCCTGTTTGACCAGATTCCATAAATCTATGAGTTTCAAATGGAAATTGTTTGTGGCCAAATCAGCCATACTTAAAGTTGTGTGGGTCCCAAGTATGCAATGAGGGTTTTTTTTTTTTTTTTTTGTTTTGAAAAATAATAATATGTTGATAGAGACCAACAGTGCTCTCGTGAGCATGCCAATCATGGCTATGAGGGCATGGAGGCTTGTTGGAATCAAACCATCAAGGTTTTATGAGCCAAACAAGACCTATAGTAGCGGCTGTATATTTTTGTTTCATATTAACCAATTATAATTTTTTAAATGTTCACTTCTGGAATTATTTTCAAGGGGTAGTTGACCACAACTCCCAGTAAATGTCCTAAATAAGCCAACAGTGCAGTCCGTTTTTTTTTAATGCTACAGGTCCTCACAATTTTTGAATCTTTAAAATGCCATAACTCTCAAACTACAAGTCGGTTTTCGATAGATATTATATTTCCGTGATCTACAAAACAAAATCTACACAATCTGATTGGTCCAAAAATATCCAGTCAGAGTCAAATCGCCACATCAGCACGGAGACGCCGAGTCTTCCGGAAAGGGTGCCTAGAGTTCAGCCACCCCGGGTTCATCTATCGAAGACTGCCTGGTCTGGGCTCAATGCTCGGGCTTACGAAGCAGACTCGTCCCCCAGTGGGCGTGACTCGGGCCTGCCCCATGGCTTGCTTTACAAGGTCCCAAGCAATTTCCTAACTCGGTCAGGAGTCTAATGGAAAGTGCAAACTGTTTCCTAACCCACGTAGGGAACTTCCATGATTTATGCTAATCGCTTGTAATCAGATTAGGCTTCCTAAATCAGCTAGTTACCTTGTACGAGTGGTCTCTTGTATCTATAAAAGGGATCACTCACCCCCATTAAAGGGGACGACATTCTTATCTCACAAGGAGAGCAATATACATATCACTCTTACGCATTCTTATCTCACAATTTTACATATATATAAAATTTTATTCACATTGGAGTTGTGGTTTGAAAGTTATAGCATTTTAAAGTTTGAAAAATAAAAAATTATCCTTCTTGCATTAAAAAAAGGCCTAGACTAACTGCATAATACTGCATATTTCAGGGACCACTAATAAATTTTCCCTATATTCAAACAGTTGAATAGTTGAAGATGGCAATTTTTAAAGCTGCTTTAAACTATTTTAAAAAATGAATAAAAATAAATGAAAAGTTCCAGGAAAAATATTTTTTGATAATATAAATTTGTTCTGGTGTTTAGTACACTGAGGGACTCTAAGATAATATTTTTTTGTTGTTGTAAATTATTATGTATTTGTGGTATTTTAGAGCTTATAGTTTATGTTTATGAGCATTTATTTAATTGCTTAAAATAACCAAAATACTTTATTAATTTTTGTAATTAATAAGGAGCATAAGGGACATTGTTTTGAGAACATATATAATTTTGTGGGGTCCATAGATAATTTTTGGTAAGTTATCTAAATCAAACTAGTATTTTAGAGCATATAATTATGTGTTTTTGGTACACGTATTAAATTGCTTAAAATATTTCTATCGATTATTAGTTCATGGAATTAACACAATGTGTTTAGCGCACTAATGGCAGCTTGAAGAAATTTTTTAGTGAATTTTCTCGCTCTTTGGGATATATTTTAAAGCATATATTGTGTTAAGTACGCAATGTTAATTGTTAAAAAAATAATGAACAAAGTTATTAATTCTTGAAATTAATAAACGGTGTTTTTGTATACTGTTTGGAGACTTGAGAAATTTTTATGAATTATCTCATTTTGTATTGGTATTTTAGAGCATAAAATTTATGCTTATGGACATTTTTTTTATTGCTTACAATAGCCAAAATAAAACTATTAATTTTTGAAATTAATATGGGGTGTTTGGAACACCATATTAGACCACTGAAAATCTTTAGAGAACAAATTCCTTAATTTTTTTTGTATTTTTGGGAATTTAGTTGCTCATAGTTATTTTGTTTAACTAGATCAATTCATTTTGTTAAATTGATTCAAAATGTCTTTGGACATTGATATAATTCTGGAAAATTGTTATTTATAATGAAAAAAATCAGGTGTTCAATTATTTATATTTTTTTCCATGAGGTCTTAAATTAATTTGTTAATTTAAAAGCCTTTGACTAATTGGTTTTAATATGAGTTTTACAACCTAAAATTGTTTCTAAGTTATTGAAAGATAAAGGATTTTTCATTGAATTTTTTACAACCTAAAATTGTTTCTAAGCATCATAGGGTGTCTTTTCCTTTACGTGAAAATAATCGTCGGGCCACTCCATTTGAGTTGGTTCATTCCGACGTTTGGGGTCCGTCTAGACATAAAAGTCTATTAGGTACGTTTTTCTTATTTTGTGTCTTTTGTGGATGATTGTTCCAGGCTGTCATGGTTATTTTTAATGAAAGAACGCTCAGATATTTTCTCTGTTTTTCAATTATTTCATAAAGAGATTATGACTCAGTTTGGTTGCACTATTCGTATTCTATAATCCGATAATGATTTGGAATATGTTAACGGACCTCTTTAGTCCTATTGTGATTCTCAGGGGATAATTAATTAATCCTCTTGTGGTTATACCCCCCAACAAAATGGTGTAGCTAAACGAAAAAATAGACACCTTCTTGAGGTTGCCCGAACTATTATGTTGCATATGCATGTACCTAAACAATTTTGGGGGGATGCTGTACTCACTGCCTGTTATCTTATTAATCGTATGCCTTCATCTATTCTAATTGGTGGTATTCCTCATTCTGTTCTCTATCCAGACATGTCATTGTTTGCCTTACCACCACGCGTGTTTGGATGTGTTGCATTTACTCATGTTCTTACTCCTAGTCAGGATAAATTGGATCCTCGAGCCACCAAATGTGTATTGGTGGGATATTCCCGTACTCAAAAATGTTATAAATGCTGGTGATGATGCCAAAAATTGGTAAGATAGATTTAAAGAGAGAAAAGACACAAGCAAGTTATATGTGGTTCGGCCCCGTTAACAAGGTGACCTACGTCCACGGTTGCATCTCTGCGCGTTCACTAGCAGATCACCGGCGGGCCTGGTGGGCCAACAAAGAGGGATGGCACTACCAGTAATACCGGCCGGGTATATGCGTACAATGGTGAATTCTGTGTTCTATGCTTGTTAGCTAGAGAGTTCTTCGGATCCCCGTAGACAGGGTAGGTGGGCTCTTTTATTGGTGCAAGAGTCCACCCATACATGGTAAGCTAGTCAGATTAGGAAACCTAATCTGATTACAATTGATTTGCATGATTTGGGGAGAGTTTCCTTAGCGGTTTAGGAAACTGCCACATTTCCTCTTACAGTCTTATAGCTGGTTTAGGAAACTGTTGGTTAGGCCAGGTCCACGGGATGCCGCAACCTTTCGTGCCCGACCCATTGGCACGAACCGGGCGGTCCTGACGAACACCTCGGGATCGCTGAGCTATTAGCGCCGTTACCGAAGTAAAAAGGAGGCGGCCTTGATGACCCCGATTTTACAGAAATGGCTCCCAAGAGGGCGACGGCTCTGAAGGAAAAGGAGGCAGCCTTGATGACTCGGGCCGGCCAGAAGAAGAAGAAGCAAGACCCCACCGAGGGCCAGCCCCTCAAAAGGATCTCCCAGGGGATCTCGATTCGGGCAGACAGGGAGGCTACTGCGACCTCGACCTCCGGTGTTACTATTACCGCTCCATCACTTCTTCCTCCCGCCACCAAGCCGTCTGGGGTCTCCTTCCCCAGCATGGAGGAGACGGCTCACGCGGGTCCCTTCTCGAGGTCGGCGGTCGAGACGGTGGACGATGTCTGTGGAAGGGTCTGGCCTGGGCTGCTGCAGAGTCAAGTAGACAAATGTACTCTGCTGAGTCCCGAGGCCATAATCGGTTGGTTCTACAACATCAGCCACATGGTAAGTCATTCTGTAACATGAGCATTGGCCATTCTTCTATATGTATACTAACATTGTTTTGATCTTGCAGGTTGGCTGCATTGCGGCAGGGGCTGAAGCTACCCTTCCCGATGTTGTCGAGAGGTTGGCCGATGCGGAGGCCGCCTTGTCGGTGGAGAAGGCTGCCCGGGAGTCCACGGAGTTTGCTCTCTCTGTGGAGGAGGAAAGTCTCGGGCAGTGGCCCTAGAGCTGGGGGAGACCCGCGACTCTCTCTCAACCAAGCGGGCTGCTCGGAAGGTTGTGGAGATGAAAGCTGCAGCCGCGGAAGCCGGGAGGATCACTGCCGAGAAAGACCTGGCGGCCATGACGGCTACACTTTTTGAGCTCACTGCCGCTCGGGACGCTGAAGCCAAGGATGCCGAGGAGGAGTTCGAGGCAGGATTCCTTACTGGCTACGCAGATTTGGCTAAGCGGGCTGCTGCTGACCACCCTGACTGGGACCTGTCTGGCTACTCGTGGGCAGAGTCTAGTTACTGGAAGGAGGGCCAAGCTGACGCCGAGGTCGTTGACGAAGCTGCACCGATCGGGGACCCTATTGTGGAATAGCAGGCCACTGGGGAGGAAGAGTTGGTCATCGTGGACAACCCATGACCTCTGGGTGCGTTTTTGGTTTTTTTTTTTTTTTGGGAAAGGCTACTATAATTGCCCCCCAGGCAGTGTACATACTTTTGTAATTAATGAAAAGGCCCTCGAGGCCAATTTTCTTTCCATTAACTGCTTACTATTGTCTGCACTTTGCCTATTTGTGATTGCTAGTATCCGCCCGGTTTTTAGCCGACCTAAGCCCCTGCCTTAGCAAATGGTTTAGGACCGTAACCAGTAGAACACCTGGTCTTCTCGACCTATTTTAAAGGTAATTGCCCAGTATACTATAGGAACTTGTCCTGTTTAGCATCCGGGATGTCCCGGTGTATTATAGGAGTATCCTGTTTTACCGTCCGGGATGTATATCTCTGATCACTGTAAGTATTTAAGAATGTCGGGATTCCAAGTTCTTTTAGTGACCGGTGTGATTTCCTGGTCTGGCCTAATATTCCCTTGCCCCCCAAGCATTTTGCTAAGGCGGGAGTGTAGGAGTGAGTGGCCATAGGAAACCGACCTGGAATATGGGTGGTTACAGGGTCCTTTGAAGCTTGCCATCGTCAGCCACCTAGGGGTTTGCCCCCATCGTCGGTTGGACCTAAGCAAAGCGTTGTATAATTTCCTATTTGGGTCTGGTATCCTTGTGCCCTCCGAGCGTCCTGCGAAGGCAGGGGCGTGGTAAGGAGTGACCGTAGGAAACCGACCTGGAACATGGGTGGTTACAGGGTCCTTTGAAGTTTTCCATCATCAGCCACCTAGGGGTTTGCCCCCATCGTCGATTGGACCTAAGCGAAGCCGGTACCTCGGGGGTGACCCCGAGATCTTTTGTGCCTGGGTTCGGAGCCCGAGGTCTTTTCTGCCTTGGTTGTTAGCCAAGGTCTTTCATGTCTCCGGGTTAGGCCCGAGGACTTTTCTGCGTTGCACGGGATACTGACAGGAGTTAATTTGCAAAGTAAACTATTCAATTTTATTTAAAAACAAAAAATTATAGCGGTTGCTCAATTAGAGCTACAATGATAAATTTTTCCCTACCAATGCTAAATTTAAAAAAACAAATTTCCCTACAAATGTTAAATTGCCCGTGGCCAAGTGTTACTAATAGTACTTGCGGAGGTGTTGCACATTCCAAGGATGAGAGAGATCGTGCCCGTCCAGGCTCTGTAGCCAGTAAGTTCTCGGTTGGTTGACCCGAGATACTTTATACGGGCCTTTCCAGTTTGGCCCCAATTTCCCATGGCTCGGGATTCGGGTGGACTGGTTCATTGCCTTAAGGACGAGGTCTCCCACTTGAAAACTGCGATGCTTCACCTTGCTGTTGTAGTATCGTGAGACCCGTTGCTTGTAGGCTGCCACCTTTAGATAGGCTTGGTCTCTTTTTTCCTCCACCAGATCCAGTTCTGATCTGAGAGCGTCTTCGTTGTCTGGTGCACTGAAATTCGCCACCCGATATGTAGGCAACCCGAGCTCTGTGGGGACCACCGCCTCGAATCCGTAGGTTAAAGAGAACTGCATCTCACTTGTTGCCGCTCGGGGTGTCGTGCGGTAGGCCCACAGGAGGGTTGGCAGTTCTTCAACCCATAACCCTTTGGCGCTTTCAAGCCTTATTTTGATTTACTGTAAGATTGTCCGGTTTGTCACCTCGGCTTGACCATTGGCTTGAGGGTGCTCGGGGGAGGAATAGTGATTTTGTATCCCATAGCCCGAGCAAAACTACCTGAAGATAGGGGTGTCAAATTGTCTACCGTTATCGCTGACCAGGACCCGGGGGATGCCGAACCTATTGAGGATATTCCTTTCCACGAAGCTTTCCATTTTCCGTTCGGTTATTGTTGCCAAGGGCTCGACCTCTGCCCATTTGGTGAAGTAATCAACAGCGATGATGGCGAACTTGACTTGTCCTTTTCCCATTGGCATGGGACCGACAATGTCAACACCCTACTGGGCGAACGGCCAGGGGCTATGGATCGGTGTCTGGAGCTCTCCCGGTCGGTTGATCATAGGGGAGCATCTTTGACACTTATCGCACCTTCTGACGTACTCTTGAGAATCCCGGGCCATGGTTAGCCAGTAGTAACCTTGCAATAGGGCCTTCCTGGAGAGTGCCCGGCCTTCGATGTGATTCCCGCACACTCCTTCGTGGATTTTAAACAATACCGCTTGGACCTGTGCGAGGTGAACACAACGGAGGTACGGGATAGAGAATCCCCTCTTGTAGAGGATGCCGTCAACAAGATGGTATCGGGCTGCCCGGTACTTAACCCGACGGGCCTCTTCTTTATCGTCTGGTAGCGCACCTATTGTCAAGAATGCCACGGTTGGGTCCATCCAGCTGGGTCCCAGGGTGACCGGATCTACTTCCATGCCTTCTAAGTTCATCACACTTGGCTCGGGTAGATATTCTATCCTTATCCCGAGCAAGTCTGACTCAGAAGATGAGGCAAGGCGGGCCAACCGGTCGGCCCTGGTGTTTTCCTCTCTGGGTATCTGCGTGATGGAAAATCCTCAGAGCTTCTTGGAAACCGCTCGGACAAGGGCCAAGTAGGCTACCATGTTGTCTTCCCGCGCTTCGTACTCTTGGTTGACCTGATTGACCACGAGCTGGGAATCACTGTATCCCTGGACCTGTTGTGCACTCATAGAAGTGGCCAATTGCAATTCGACCAATAGGGCTTCGTATTCAGCCTCGTTGTTAGAGGCACGGAACCCAAACCTTAGCGCGTACTCGAGCTGGATGCCATCGGGGTTAGTTAGGATGATTCCTGCCCCACTGCCTTACTGATTCGATGAACCGTCCACGTGCAGTACCCCGGTAGGGATGTTAGCCTGTAACCTGGGCGGTAGGGCCGGCGGCTCAAACTCTTTAACTGGGTCTTCTGGATACGTAAACTCAACCAGAAAGTCTGCTACGGCTTGTCCCTTGATGGCCGTCCGGGGTCGGTAGACCACTTCAAATTCTTCCAACTCCAAGGCCCACTTGAGGAGCCTCCTAGACGTGTCGGGCTGGCTTAGGATCCTGCGGATAGGTTGGTCTGTGAGGTCCACAATGAAATGGGCCTGAAAGTACGGACGGAGCCTTCGGGCTGAGGTGATGAGGGCGAACGCCAGTTTTTCGATTCCGGAGTATCTGCTCTCTGCCCCTTGGAGTGCCCTGCTGGTATAGTACACTAGGAACTGTATCCCGTGATTTTCCCGAATGAGTGCCGAGCTAACCGCTGAGGGTGACACTGCCAAGTATAAGAACAATTCTTCCCCCGACATGGGTGTTGAGAGTAGAGGAGGGGACGCCAAGTACTTCTTGAGTTCCTGGAATGCCTCTTCACACTCTTCTGACCACTTAAATGCCTTACGGAGGATTTTAAAGAATGGCAGGCACCGGTCGGTAGCTCGGGAGACAAATCTGTTCAATGCGGCCACCCGTCCGGCTAAGTTCTGAACCTCCTTTGTCGATTTGGGCGACTGCATGTTGATGATGGCTTGGATCTTTTCGGGGTTTGCCTCAATCCCCCGTCTGCTGACTAGATGGCCCAGGAATTTCCAGGACGAGACGCCGAAGGTGCATTTGGCTGTGTTCAATCTCATCCCAAATTTTCTCAAAATGCTGAAGGCCCCGGCCAGATGCTCAAGGTGGTCGGACTCGTCCCGGCTCTTGACCAACAGATCATCCACGTACACTTCCATAGACTTCCTGATCAGGTCCTTGAACATGTAGTTGACCAGGCGTTGGTAGGTGGCCCCAGCATTCTTGAGGCCGAATGGCATAACCTTGTAACAATACGTCCCCTAGTGAGTGATGAATGCAGTCTTCTCTTCATCCCCGGGGTACATGCTGATCTGGTTGTACCCCGAGTAGCCATCCATGAACGAGAGGAGTGAGTGACCGGCCATGGAATCCACAAGGAGGTCTATCCTGGGCAGCGGATAGCAATCCTTGGGTCAGGTCTTGTTGAGGTCGGTGAAGCCCACACACATCCTCCACTTCCCGTTGCTTTTCTTGACCAGAACGACATTGGCTAACCAGTCGGGATAGTGGACCTCTCGGATGGACTTTACCTTCAGGAGCTTTTCCACCTCTTCGGATACCGCTGTCTGCCTCTTGGGGGCCATGCCCCTTCTCTTCTGCTTCATCGACTGACAATCTGGGCAGACATTAAGACGATGGGACATTATCCGGGGGTCAATCCCGGGCATATCCTCATGACTCTAAGCGAAAACGTCCTGATTTTGTCGTAAGAATTGAGTCAATTTTTCCTTCAGGCCAGGCTCCATTAGGGTACCGATGCTGATCGTGTGGTCTGGGTACTCGGGATTCAACATCACTCTTTCCAATTCTTCCACCAGACCTATCGTGTCACTCTAGTCCCAGGGTCCATCTCCTGGACATTTAATATTTTGGTGATAGTCCCCTAGTGCAACGAGCTGACATAGCAACTCCGGGCGGTAGTCTGATCTCCACGCAAGCTTCCGGGTCCCTGAGGAGTTGGGAACTTCACTGTTAAGCTATAAGTGGAGACGACCGCCCTGGCCTTGTTGAGGCTCGGCCTCCCAAGAATGACATTGTAGGTCGACGGGGCTTCTATGATTACAAAATTTGTCAACACGGAAGCTTGCTGAGGGTAGGTCCCCATGAGAACTGGGAGCTCGATTGTTCTAAGTGGTTGTGTGCTGGAGCCATTGAATCCTACCAGGGGGGTAGCAACCGGCAGGAGCCGATCCCTGGATATCTCGAGCTGATCAAATGCTGATGTGAACATGATGTCGAATGAGCTGTCCGTGTCCACCAGCACCCTCTTGACTATGTAGTTGGCTATAGAAAGCATCATAACTAGCGGGTCATCATGGGGGTAGTGGATGCCCTGCAAATCGTTGGAGGTGAATGTCAGAACATCAATTGGCGGGGAGCCAGTGGATTGGACCTGCCAGACATCCGCCAGGGATGCCCGAGCATACCTCTTCCGTGCCGACTATGAGTCCCCGCCGCCTGACGTTCCTCCGGAGATCACATTAATTTGACTGAGAGGCTGTATTTGACCGGGAGCTCGGGTTCCTTGAGTAGGCCGTCCATCTGTTGCGACGTACTCTGCAAGATGACCTTGCTCGAACAAATTTTCAATTGCTATCTTTAACTTGAAGCAGTCCTCTGTGTTGTGGCCGTGGTCTCTATAGAAGTGGCAAAACTTGTCTCGATTCCTCTTCCCGGGCGGGGCTTTTAGCTTTACTGAAGTAACCTTTGCGCCTTGGCGGCGGCCATGACTTCTTGTATGGGCCGGGAAAGGGTGTAAAAGCAATCGGGGGCGGACCCCGGACATATCCTGCTTCGGCTTCTTTCCCGGGCCCTTCTCAAATCCTTCACGCTTATGCTTAGCCTTCGGGGATTCTTCTCCCGCCTGGCCGGTGCGCTTCACTTTCAGGAACTCCTCGGTGTCTATGTACTTACCGACCCTCTCCGAGAGCTCCACTAGGGTTACCGGTCGGTCACGATGTAATGATGTGGCAACTTTGGTGTGTTGAACTCCCAATTCGAAGGCCATAATTGCGGCCGTTTCATTAAGATTGCGGATCTAAAGCCTTTGCTGGTTGAAACGGTCCACATACTCCCTTAGGGACTCCCCCTTGCGCTGCTTAATGGTTAGCAGCTGAGTGTCCGGTTGTGACCGATCGAGCATCCTGACAAATTGGCTGATGAATAGCTTGCTGAGGGCTTTGAAGTCATCGACTGTCCGGGGCTTTAGAGCATGGAACCACTGTGCTGCTGGCCCTTTGAGGGTACTAGGAAAGGCCAGGCACAGTAGCTCGTCCACCATGGTGACCAGTGCCATCTGAACCTTGTAGGTACGGATGTGGTCCACCGGGCTCCCTGTGCCGTCGTAGGAGCTGAGGCGAGGGGGTTTGAACTTCCGCGGGATAGGGAATTGCATCACCCAAGCGGTGTAGGGTGATTCCGTCTCTGTGTTGGTGAGGTCGTGGCCGGACTTGTGGCTGAACCTCTCAATCTGCTATTGCAGTTCCTCAAACTGGGCCTTAACGTTATCCCGCTTGGTTTCCTTCTCTATATCCAAGTGGTAGGTCGGATCGAATGATGAGGCCTCTTCCTCAAAGTGCGTCGACCTTGGGGATAGAGCCCGACTCCAGGTTTGAGTAATCGTGTGCCTAAGGTCCCCCTGGCTCCGGGTCGGAGGGTCTTTGGCTGATTCCCGGGCCTTCCGTCCTGGCTCCTCCCCTCTAGCTGCGCGCCGCCGGTTGATGATAGTTCTGGCATCCTCCACCCGGCGAGGATTGGGCCGAGCTCGCCTCCAGGAACGCCTGGTTACTTGGCTGCGCTCGCTGCCACCGAGGTGTTCCCAGTCCGGTGGGGACACCGGGGCAGAACGAGCTTGCCTTCGTACCCGAGCGGGCTCCTGAACAGGGGCGCTTTTCTCGGGCTGATCTTCTGATGCAGGACGCTTTTCCTGCCAGGCTAAAAGCACCTCAATTTGTTCCTACGTTTGTAGCTGGCCCTCCAAGAGTTGCGCCAGCACTGCCATTACCTTTTCTGTGGTCATGGAGGCAGCCGATCGCCCGGGCTGTGAATCCTCCTGACCGGGCTGGGTAATGGCCTTCTTACTCCTTCTAGGCGGCATGTTGATCAGTCAATATTTGTTTTTGAGAGGAAACAGTCATTTCCCATAGACGGCGCCAAACTGATGATGCCAAAAATTGGTAAGACGAATTTAAAGAGAGAAAAGACACAAGCAAGTTATATGTGGTTCGGCCCCTTTAACAAGGTGACCTACGTCCACAGTTGTGTCAGTACGCGTTCACTAGCAGATCACCGGCAAGCCTGGTGGGCCAACAAAGAGAGGCGACACTATCAGTAATACCGGTTGGGTATATGCGTACAATGGTGAATTCTGTGTTCTATGATTGTTAGCTAGAGAGTTCTTCGGATCCCTGTGGGCTCTTTTATAGGTGCAAGAGTCCACCCATACATGGTAAGCTAGTCAGATTAGGAAGCCTAATCTGATTACAATTGATTTACATAATTTGGGGAGAGTTTCCTAAGTGGTTTAGGAAACTGCCACATTCCCTCTTACAGTCTTGCAGCTGGTTTAGGAAACTGTTGGTTAGACCAGATCCATGGGATGCCGCGGCCTTTCGTGCCTGGCCCGTTGGAACGAACCGAGCAGTCCTGACAAACACCTCAGGATCGCTGAGCTATTGGAGTCGTTACCAAAGTAACCAGCACCTCCCGGTAACATGGCAGACTGACTTCATGATTGGATAATCTTGGACATATCAGCTGGAATCCTCAGAGTCGTCGTTACGTGGTTAGTGCAAATGTTACCTTCTTTGAAGGTACATCATTTTTTTCATCCTCTGATGCTTCCTTAGATGTTGATGTTCTTGCTCCGTCGTCCATTTTTTCCCTTACCCATTCCTCCTTCTTCTAGTTCTCCTCCTTTGTAGTCTTCTAGTTCTCCTCCCTTGCAGGTGTATTGCTGTCGTGACAAGCCATCCAGTAATAATGACCTACCAGCTCCACCTCCATCTTCATCAACTTCAATTGAGATTCTCCAATCTCTTGATCTTCCCATTGCTCTTTGAAAAGGTACTCGTTCTTACACTCAACATCCTATTGCTCATGTTGTCTCATATTCTCATTTATCATCTTCACTTCATTCCTTTGTTAGTGCTTTATCTTCAGTCTCTGTTCCTCAGTCTCATACTCAAGCATTGGTTTCTCCGGGTTTGAAGAGTGCTATGGATGATGAGATGTTGGCGTTGTCTAAAAATGGTACGTGGGAGTTAACTGATCTTCCTTCTGGGAAACATGTTGTTGGTTGTCGTTGGGTTTATGTAGTTAGGTATCATCCTGATGGTACTATTAAAGGTTGAAAGCTCATTTGGTGGCTAAAGGGTACACTCAGTCTTTTGGTGTGGATTACTTTGAAACTTTTTCCCCTGTCGCACGCCTCAATTCCGTTCGCATTTTATTATCTGTTGCTGTTACTCAGAGATGGCCTCTTTATCAACTTGACATCAAGAATGGCTTTCTTCATGGTGACCTACAGGAGGAAGTGTATATGGAGCAACCTCCTGGGTATGTTGCTCAGGGGGAGTCACATAAAGTATGTAAGTTGAAGAAAGCCATTTATGGCCTTAAACAGTCTCCAAGGGCATGGTTTGACAAGTTTAGTCAAGTAGCTAGTTCATATGGGTTGAAACGAACTAGTTCTGATCATTCAATCTTTGTGAGACACTGTGAGAAAGGTATGATTGTTCTAGCAGTGAATGTGGATGATATAGTGATTAGTGACAATGACAGTGAAGGTATACAGTTATTGAAATCTCATTTAAGTAAGCATTTTCATATGAAGGATTTGGGGCTACTACGTTATTTTTTGGGTATTGAGGTAGCAAGGTCCAAAGAAGGGATTTTCTTATCCCAAAGAAAATATGTTCTTGGCCTTCTAGATGAAACAGGATTGATGGGCTCAAAACCTATTGACACTCCAATGGATTCCAATATATAGTTTAGTAAAAATGAGGGAGAAGACTTTAATGATGCTAGAAGGTATAGAAGACTTGTGGGTAAGTTGATTTATTTAACAGTGACTCGACCTGATATCACCTACTCTGTTGGAGTTGTTAGTCAGTTTATGCAGAGTCCCAAGTTATCACATTGGGAGGTAGTGTGTCGTATATTGAGGTATTTGAAAGGTGCCCCTTGTAAAGGCTTAGTGTTGAAGCCTTAAGATAATTTGGAGATAGTTGGTTTCTCATATGCCAGTTGGGCAGGAGACAGTCTTGATAGACGTTCAGTATCAGGGTTTTGTGTGTTTGTTGGTGGAAATCTCGTCAGTTAGAAGAGCAAAAAGCAAAATGTAGTTGCAAGATCAAGTGTATAGGCTGAGTATAGAGCTATGGCTCATACTCCGTGTGAGTTGTTATGGGTGAAGACTATTCTGCAAGAGATGGGATTTCCAAGTAGTAAACCTATGAAGATGTATTGTGATAATCAAACAGCTATGTACATTGCGAGTAATCCAGTGTTTCATGAGAGGACCAAACATTTTGAAGTTGATTGTCATTTTATTAGAGATATGGTTATGAGCAAACAAATTGTGACTTCTTTTGTTAGCTCTAGTGATCAACTAGGAGATATTTTTGCCAAGGCGTTAAATAGAGGCCCGTTCTATGATCTTTGTAACAAGCTGGGCATGATAGATATCTATGCTCCAGCTTGAGGAGGAGTGTTAGAATATAAGTATTAGTATTAGTGTCTTAAGGTTATTTCTATAATTGTTCTTTGATTAATATATATATATATATAGATGTTGGCTAACCTAATTGGGTTAAGCCTTCTCTTTCTCTTAATCACCTCTTCTAACAAATATAATGTAAAGATGAGTGTTTATATTTCTTGTATTAGAAAAACCTATTTGTAAAGGGATAGTTTTCTTTGTTCATACATCATACACTTGAATTACCTCAGATGAGCTCTAAGTTGTCAATTCGGACCCACGTGGGGGTCTATGCACATTTATGTGTGTATGGCGCATGTATACTTGATATTATTGTAGATGATCTTAGATAGGTAATTGTACCATCTAATTGATATTTGTTTAGAAAAATCAATTATAAAAAGTTTTTTTTTTATTTACAAAATTAAGATTTGATTAATGAGCAATAGCAAATTTTTTTTGTTTAAATTGTAAAAAGGGAAAAATGATTTGTAATTGGATTTTAAAACAAACTTTATGAAATGTGCAAAATAATAATGTCAATCTCTTATGCATGTTCTCAAATGCTTCTCAAACCACACTTCGTTGATCTTTACAAAGATAACAAGTTTAAAATGGACTAATTTTTTTAATATGGCACTACTAAGTAACACACCTATAGAATGAGTAAGAGCTTATGGGCTTTAGACTTATTCTATGGTCCAAATTATTCAACCGAACAATGGGCCTCCGGTCCAACATAGTTATACCTTGAAAGTCTGTAACACTTGGCTCGAGAAGGATCATAGCACACACTTTATGATAAGCAGCATGCATCATGATCTTGTTGGAAAGTATAAGTACTAACTACCCAATAGCCAAAGAATTGTGGGATCAGTTCAAATTTGTTTTTTCAGTGGCACATTCACTACCAGATTGAGCATTTAGTTATGAAGTTCAGGAAAGTAAAGGAAACGTTCCAAGTACACAATGACTGAATATCTAAGGTCGATGTCAGGTATGTTTCGTGATAATCATATTACTGGGAATATCTTTACTGGAGAACTGCTGTTTCAGGCTATGATTAGTTCTTTGCCTGATTTGCGGGTCCACAAAAAACAAATCATGATCCATAACTGAAAAATTAAATTTTGTTTTTGACATTTCCTGACATAATGAACTAAATGTGGAGTGCCAAAAGGTAAGGCGAACCGTATAGCTACACTCTTGACCACAATAACTATAAGTGAAAGTGAGCGCAAGGTTAGCAGGCCTAAACTCAATGGTGAGGGAAACCTACCAAGAGGCAGGGTGGGGCTAGCAAGTTTGAACCTAAGGTTAACAAGGTGGAAGAGCACAGTTAAGGGCGTTTTTCAATTTGGTGGTAATAGAATGGATATTTTAGGGTGGTAGTGTTACTAGGATATGGTTATCTAGGGATAACTACTTAGAATTGTTTTAATAAATTCTACTTTCCTTTGTTATTCATTTATTCTAAGACATGGCATGCTAGACTTGAACGCATAGGATGTGATAACTTGATTAGCTAGAGAAGGCCTTTTGGACTAACTCACTGAGGTTGACCTACCTATGTATGAGTCTTTCTTATTTGGAAAAGCATGCGAAAGCCTTTTAGAGATGCTATTAGAGCTACTCGAGCATTAAAGCTAGTTTACTCAGATATCTGTGGACCTATGGTTGTAAAGGCACATCATGACGCCTCTTATTTTCTCACTTTTATAGATGATTTCGTGCGATATGAGGAGTGGGCACTTATCTAATTAGTTCAGGGAACTGTGCGAGAAAAAGAGGATACGCGGACAACTTCCTATTCCTGAAACTCCATAACAATATGGTGCTATATAGAGAAGGAATATGACACTCCTAAATATGGCTAGGACTATGATGGCGTAAGTCAATCTCCTAATATTGGTTTGGGGGGATGTACTCATAATTGCTTCCTACATACTATATTGCTTTTCTCAGTCGGTTCCTTCTACCCCTATGAGCCATGGAAAGGCAAAAAGCTCATTTAGGAGCATTTTCGATCGTGGGGCGCAAGAGGTTATGTTCACTATACCTTGCATAATTACGAGAAGCTATGCTCAAGAGTTAGAAAGCATATCTTTATAAGGTATTCTAATAACTCGAAAGGCTATGTTACGTATAATGAACAACTGGGTATAGGAATGACAGAAATGCAGTCACATGATATTAAGAATGACTTCCCTAGGATTGGTAATACGAAGAGATATCTTGACCTCTGTGATTAGGAGGATGTTGAAGACAGCATACAATTTTTAAGCGAGGGTGGAGAGATTGAGCCATATCCACATCCAGTAATCGCTGGAAAATGGTACTAGTCTCTAGCCAAGTGGGAGTACACACTAGACACTAGTGGAAGTGTACCAGATAAAGGGAGTGCACCACTAGGCACTCAAGATTCTCAGGTACTACACCGTAGGTAATGAGTAAAAAGTTCCCTGTTGCCATTTTGAAATTGAGAGAGAGACATTTTCATGTGTGCAAATGTGTACACAAAGTGGATGAGGATGAGCCTACTTCTTTTGATGAAGCATTTTTCTTCGTCTACTAAAGCTGAGTGGATAGTTTCTATGCCAGATGAGACAAGCTCTATAGACGGGAATAAGGTTTGGGAGTTAGTTGACATTCCGCTTGTGCAAAAGACTATTGGAGACAAGTGTGTTTTCAAAGTCTAACTCAAGGTAGATGGTTCAATTGACAAGTATAATGCATGCCTTGTGGTGATAGTTGGTACCCAGAGAAGGTATAGAGCATGGAAATATGTTCTCCCAAAGGGTGAGATCTAACTTTGTTCGCCTTATCCTAGCGATTGTCGCACACTTAGTTTTAGAACTTTTTCAGTTGGATGTTTAAACGATTTTTCTCAGTGGAGAACTAGACAAAGATATCAATATGAATCAGCCCATTGGTTTTATGACCAAAGAGAATGAGCACAAAAGTATGTTGTCTCAAACGTTTTATATATTATCTCAAGCTAGCAATCATCTTGGCAGTGGTACAATGTGTGTACATTAAACAGTCTAAGAAAAGTGTTGTAATTCTTTGTATGTTGATGACATCCTTCTAGCTAGGAATGATATGAGTTCCATTGTTGCCACTTGAGAGTGGTTTTCCTCTCAGTTTGAGATTGAGGACATGGGTGATGCCAACTATGTGTTGGGAGTTTAGATTGTGAGATATTGTTCTCAGAACATCCTCTGTTTGTCTCGAGGGACTTATAAGATGAAGGTTCTTGAACACTTTCACATGAAAAGCTTAAATCCCATTGACATCCTTTTTTTAAAAGGGACTTGCCTTGACCTGAAATCAATATTTTAAGAATAATGAGAAAAGGAAACAAGATGTCCAGTTTACCATATGCATCCACGATAGGGAATCTGAAGTATGCTATATTGTGTACTCGGTCAAATGTCTGCTATGCACGGTTGGTTTAATTAGTCGTTGTCATAGCAACCCTGGTCTTGTCGCTAGGAGTAGTGAAGATATCTTGCGATATATTCGCAGGACTGTGGACCTTACCTTATGCTGTCCACGATGAAAGCACTTGCAGCTGTTTAAAAAGTTATTTTTTGGTTGAAGAGTTTTTGTAGTGGCTAGGCTTTTTATCTCATAGCGATGAGGTTGTGCTCATCTACGGTGATAGCACATAAGCCTGAGTATAAGCAAAAGATCTCAAAAACTATTCTAGCATGTGGACATTCGTTTTTGTCACATTTGAGATATAGTTTGCGCAAAGGGAAGTTGTCTTGAGGCACATCTCCACTGGGAGATTTGATGTGCTTAAATATTTTAATGTGGTATTAACATTATTATTCAAGTTTTTATTATCAGTTAATAATAAACTAGTTAGTTTCCATACATATATTTGTTATATGAATGGAATGAATGCACAATTCTAATATGTCACCGGGCTTGAATCAACCTGCTCACACGGGTGATTCACCTTGGCGCCGAGATAGCGAACTAGGACATGTATGTCCATAGCGCTTAGATGGCGAGCAAGATTAGACATCTGTGTTCATGGCGCTTTGATAGCTAGCTAGGATATGTGTGTCCGTAGCGCTTACAAGGCGAGCTAGAACACTTATATCTACACAGTGTAAGAACAGCGAGGTAGATATAAACCCTTATTTTTCTATATGTCACCTTAAATAGAGCTAAGATGAGGCCTTTATATTTGGTCAAACATAGAGAGATTTCACGACTCTGTGTAGCCTGCTTACAACCGAATGTGAGTTCTCATATAGGCACTAGGAGGAGCGACTGTGCTAGAAAACTCAGGTTAGAGATTTTGTGTAACGTCTAGACTAAGATTCGTATGGCGTTACATGTTTTTCCAAACACAGAGTGACATGCCCATTTTTATGTAAGAACGCCATAGCATACATTTCATATTGTATGTGCTTTTGTGATCGATTGTGAAGCAATGAATGGATTCCTCTTCATTACTGTGTGAGCTACGTAGCATATACAAGACATTGGTTATCCTATAAACTGGTTGCCTTCATGACTTGAGACTATGTCATGAAGAGGACTCTTGATGATAGCTACTTTAGCATGCTATCCTATGACAAAGAGAAGATTCCCGCTCTATGGGGTGTGTCTGGGCAAGCGGTGAAGTTAGTCGGATTGACATGTGGGCTCAGGGAAGATCATTCAATAACACCATATTTTATGACTTATCAGGCCTGCGACAATCGTATTTCGTTACTGATATGTCATGAATACATTACATTGAGGTGGTGAAACTATTCTTTTCACCAAGGGATTGAGAATGCTGTGTTTGGTGCAGTTGAACAGTCTAAGGCATACACGAGAAGCTTCCGAGTAATATGTCCTGCTGGTTATGGTGATGATTTGGCAATCCACTCCTATCGTTGTACTTTCTTTTCATAAAGTCGCACGTTCTATTTCCCTGTATGGAGAGTTGAGAAGGTATATTCCGAGAGATTGTTTTAGTAAGAAACCCTATTTGGGTGAGTGGGAGATGTAAGAAAATTATGGGTCATTAGTGCACCCACATAACATTGGACCGAGTCCAATGGACCTTGCTTAGGCACCAAGCAATCCTAAGTGGGTTAGGCTTGGGAGTCCTAGGGAAACTACATGTGTGTGCCTATATATATGTATATTGCACACACATATAGAGGTTACACAATACAATGCTAGGTGGTTTGGCCATCTCTATCTCTCCTCTCTCTCACGGACTCTCTCTCTCTAAGACATCAACAACTGCTTGGGGATTTAGCGCGTGATACATACGAGGACAACTTTAGTAGTGATCTTCACGACCTATGCGAAGTACAAGAGAGTACGCGGAGGCTTGAAGATCACAGCCGTACATGGGTTTAATCGTCGGGCTCGTAACAACGCCGAACAACGATCCGTTAGATGATTCCTCTAGGTAAGTGACCTAAACCCAACTCCATGCTTGCGGGCATGATTTCTTACAGATAAAATACATGACACTGAATAACAAATGTATTATTATTTAACAGTATGTTCCCTGAAATAAAGTGGGATAATTACATTTCAGTCAAGTTTTTGAATAAAATTTAAAAGTCAGTCTACTCCTTTTTTAAAATTAAAAAAATTTCAACAATCATTAAAATTTTTTTTTAAAAGTCATTAACAAAATTTAAAAAACATCAACTTTTAGATTGTTATTTTTCATTTTAGTCTATTTTATATTTTCGACATTGCGAAGTTACACCAAAACGTTGTGATGATTGCTCTCAAATTGCTCCCGACGTTGTGAAGCTAGAGTTGCACGTGATTTTGAAATGAGTTGCTCCCTACGTTTTGAAGAGTTGCTCCAAAACGTTTCGCAGAGTTGCTCCCAACGTTTGAAAGAGTTGCTCCACAATGTCGTGTAAAATTTGATGACTTTTTCATTTTACCAAAAAAGTTGATATTTTTTTCTATACAAAAATAGACTGAAATATAATTATCCCAATCAAGTTTAGCAGGGGAAAAAAGGAGTGAAATAAAGTTTTTCGCATACAATTAGTGACATGAGAATTTTTTTGTGTGCGCTTGTGTGCTATACCCAAGTGTAGGTAATCGTGTAAGTAGTAATCTGGTTAAGACCAGGTCGATTCCACAGGGAAGGTGTTAAACTATATACCTAGATTAATCTGTAACAGGAGAACAAAAATCAATATTTAAAAGGGTGTAGAACACAAAGTTCCACAAAGTAACTACTAAAATTAAAGCAACTAAAATAATTTAAACTAATGATTAACTAACGAACTAAAGCGATATTTTAAAACATGTTTTTCTTAATAAAAGGGAATATTGGGATTACACGAATCCACCGCGACCTAGCCATCTACCATGCAATTACATTGAAGCTCAATGGAGTACATCTTCTACAGTATTTCGTATTTCTCTTAGGATAAAGAATCCATAGCCCTTTCATGACTGGGACTATGTCATCACAATTAAGTTTGAAACACATAAAAGCAGTTTGGATCAATAGTTAAGACTCGCACCTACAATGGTGTTAGCATTGAGGGTGTTTTGCAAAATGTATTGAAGAAAAATGCCTTAAGGCTTTAAGTTTAAAGACTGTTTTGACAAACTGAGCATTTGGGGACAGTTTGATAACAAATCTGTAAAGCAGAAAGTATAGGAATACTACATAGAATGTTCTCAAGAATTAGAGAGATCGATCGATCGATGACTTTTCGATCGATCGACCATCTTCATCTCTCGATCGATCGAAATGTCTTCGATCGCTCGACAATGCCTCTGGTCCGATCGATCAAAATAACTTCGATCGATCGAACACAGAAATTATTCTGCTGTATGGTAGAGGCTTGAGATCACGGTTTCATCGTGATCTCCCAACCTGGGGATTGCTCAGACATAGTTTGGAGAATCACAGAGTCGTTTTTAATATAAAGATCCATTAAAGTCTTGTTCGGTTGTGTTTTAAACATGAAAACTATAAAAACTAATGGTGTAAACTTATCTAACATGCAAAATTACGTGTTTAGCAGACTAAACTATAGTAAACTACGAGCAGAATATAGGTAAAGCAATAAAAAGTAACCTGGAATGAATAACTATTATTAAACTTTAAAGAATCCAAGCCAATACGATGAGAAATCTTGATAAACCTACAAAAGCAAGAAGAAACTCTCTTCTCTCTATATAAAACTAATGAAGAGTAAAAGTGGCCGTCCCTTCGAACGTATACAATACGACTATAAGTACAAAAAAACCTAATGCTAGGGTTAAAATTTTGTTTCTGCTGCGTGCGCGTAAAATCTGATAAAAGCCATGTTCGATCGATCGAACATCTCTCGGTCGATTGAACTTCTGCGATCTTCGAGCGCTTGAGCATAATTTGATCGATCGAAACGTCGATCGCTCGAGACCTATTCGATCGCTCGAAACCTCCTTTTTATGATTGAGTTGTCTTCATTAAAAACTAAGCACTTCCTTTTATCATTCTCATCCAAATCTTCACACAGCAATAGTAATTTGCACAAATTGTGTATAAGCCCTAAAACAATACCACTTATCATAGTTTAATCAAATTGTGTATAAACTGGCATTGTAATTCAAATTGTAGATAAATAAAGGAATTGTAAACTAATTTAGTGCATTTTCTTCTTTTAGCGCGGCTGTATTTTACAAATACCCCCACTTGTCACAACCCTCAACCAGCGATTTGCTAGTCCCTAGCAATAAAGCAGAAATAGCAACAAGCTAAACTAATACTACAATGAATAAACTAAATTAAACTCAGGCAAATTAAACTAAAATAAAAAGAAAGAAACTACCTAACTCACTTCTGCAGGAATTGCGGTTGCATTTAGCAAATGCAACAAGCCGTTAAACCCCTAGGTTCCCCCTAATGGACTAGTGTTGTCTCGTGAGGGTTTAGAGTGAATGTACCCACAAAATTCTCTAATTTTTAAGCTCAAAAAGATATAGAATAACTTATAAACACTCCCTCCCATATAACTGTAAACTTAGCTCTACAAAACATATCATCCTCGTTCAAACCATGAAAGAAATACACATGTTTCTCATGTTACCAAGATAAAAATAACATATGCATAACATCCATGTATACGTGTGTGTGTGAAGTTAACAGCTATGCATTGAACCTTATTTAGAGTTGTTTCGACTATCATACTCTCGAAACTTGTAGTTTCAACTCAATTCTCACATGGTCTCACACTTAAGAATGAACATCTCATAGAGACTTTGTTTATAATGATCGCACATGGTGTGAAAATTTTGATAAAAATTGAAAGTTTGGTTACTAATGCTTTCAAACCTGACTCAATAAAAGATGAACATTTAGAGTGTATAGTCTCAAGAAAGGAATACTACTTACTAGAGGAGTGAAATATCATGGATAACCTAAATTATACATTCATATTCAAATTAAGTTGACAAAAATCATCAAGGCTTTGACTTTTCGGTTTAACTTTATATAGTAGGACAGAAATGAGAGGGGTAAGAAATTGCACATCTTTAGCATGTGATTGGGTTTAGTAATTTCTTCTTCACTTTATTCCAACCATCCTCTATTCTCATATATGTTCTGTGTGTTTTTTTTTTATAACCTAGACTCCTTTTTTTTCTTTTCTCTTTTATGCGGTCCCTCCCACAACTACTCCCTCCTCATTACATACTTCAATAATTTAATCACATTAGATGTGCAATGGGGTTTGTTGAGGTCAAAGTAAAAGATTAGGGATGTAGATTTTCATAATAGACTTGGCAGTATTTACTAGGTGTGAGGTTGAGAACAACGCATTTTCTGGAATGTTAATACAGGTGTATGGAAAGGTAAGGAGCGAATAACGATGGCTTAAATCATTTTCCCAACTTCTTAGTTTTAACAATTCAATGTTCATTGAGTTTAGTTGGTAAATCCTGAACGTTCTCCTCTACTAAGCAGCCAAAATGAAGAATTAGAGACTATTCAACGAATTTAATACGCTTGTTCAAGAAAAACCAATTCGAATTTAATGTGATAATTCCCTCAAAATTGAAGATTGGATTCAAAAGCTCACTAAGGGTAACTAGTTTCCACTACTTATTCCTTAAAGTACAAAAGTCGTATTAACTCTTATTTTAAGTTTTCTGCATAGCTATTAACATGTGCAAATGATTTTGGATACATGAATGGTTAACATATGCATTATCCTAGCAAAACTAGAAAAACGCCTGAACTTAATTCATAAAATGATGAGAATAAAATGGTTGTGTCATTTCTTGATAACAGCTAAATAGGAGTGAATATTCAGAGTTATTCTACCAATTTAATTTAAAACTTGCTTAATAGTTTGAATTTTTTTTTAACTTTAACATTTTCAAAATTTTCTTCTGTTTCTGTAATTTATTTGTTTTCAAACTTCTAATCGAGATTGTATGACATGTGCAATAAAGTGATCCAGATTGCTAAGTATAAATATGCACAGGTGACTATCTATCTACATCCCACCCCTAACTGAAAATTGCAATATTCTCAGAAGTTGATTTTCAAAAATAGGTAGAGAGATATCACCTGATAAAGCATTGTAATAACCGCATGTGTAACAATCTGTACAGAAAGCATACAAACTCCAAGCAGCAAAGATCAAATGAGATATGAAAAAAAATAGAGCATGAGATCCATACATAAAACAGAACTAATCACCGGAAAGATAAGAGAGTGAAATAATAGAACAGTGATAATATAATCCATAAAACTAAACTCCAAAATATCTAAACCAACCAGCAATAACCAAACCACCCACAAGAAAAACGACTAGAGAGGAGAGAAAAAAACAGCCACAACCAACCAAAAACAATCCATACATCCACAAACACTGAACCAATATAAATTAAGCATCATCGACGACATCATATAATATCTCAATCAGCACATCTGGAGCATCCACATCTCCACCCTCAGCAACAGTAGTAGCCGTCGCCGGGTCACTCGCAATCGTGGTAGCTGGTGTAGATAGTAATGGGCCAGCCACAATCGGAGGTGGTGGAAGTGGTGTCTCAGTAGTAGGCGGTGCCGCCGATGTGGAAGGAGCAGAGGGATCAACCAGTGGGGGTAGAGCTGAGGATGAAGGTCCAGTAGTGGGTGGTGGAGTAACAAAAATAGTAGGTGGAGCAGAAGTAGATGGATCAACAGAAGGAGACGGATCTGTAGTAGGTGGATGTGTAGCGGTGTGTATAGACTGATCTACCCCGATCTGTATCAAGATCGCCTCTAGCAGGGTCGTCATCTGATCCATCTTGCCCTCGAGCCGTATCCGTGCATCCCTCTCCTAAAGAAGCAATGAATGGAGAGTCTGGAGGGACACGGAAGACGAATCTCCCTGGGCCTGAGCCTGAGACCGCTGTCTCAACACGAACTACTGCACTGCAGCAACAGGGTCCTCATCATCCAACTCAAGCTCCTTAGCCTCAGTAGGCATCCCAGATACTGCACCCTCTGTATCGGTGCCTCCTCCCCTCTTCCTCTTCGCCCTAACCTTCGCCTTACCCTTTTCTTTTCTCTTCTTCTGAACATCAGAACGGCGGGCTGTCGTCTCGCCAAATCGACTAGAGGCCTGCATAATCGAATCTGTGACCAATGGAACTAGTCCAATCTGCTCAATGACCCGATGTATAGGCCAAGCGCCCTTCAGATGGCACTTGGCGGCAATGTACCACGTGGGCTGAACAAAGAAGTCAATATAAAGGTGAGACAGACAGACTCACTATCCTGTCCAAATAGCATATAGAGCTCGGGCATACCACGCGAAAAACTTCTCGTGATAAGACATCATAAAAATACAATTCACCAGCGTCAGATGGAGGAGGTGATAGTTCTTAGTGAGAAGCTTATCCTCGATGAGAGATACGTCGTTCCAACACTGAATGGCACCGCCTGTAAGCTCTCGGATAATGGTGGCTGGAGGCATCTTTGGGGCTCCTGGTAGGCGAGGATAGAAACAATCTGGTACCTCATGTACCCCCAAAGCAGCATAAATGATGGCAGGGCTGAATATGATCTCACGTCCGCGGAAGAATGATCTGTATGTGAACGGGGCCGCGGGATCCTTGATCATAGAGGAGCAGGCTTCACGAACCCAGTGGATGTTGATCATTTTGGTCTGGATCAACATATTGTACCATAATGGCATGTCTCTGATCCGTCCCAGGAACCATGGAGCTGAAAGCCATACAGACTCCAGTGGCCGCTCCAACATGACCTTCCTGGACTGGAAGTATCTAGTAAACCAAACATGCTGCTCCTCATTTCTGAGCCCGTGATCTTGGTATGGGGTCGGGTATAGTAAGGTCAAGCAGCTTGGACTTGTGGTACCCTGTGATAGGGTTCATTGTAAAGTCCTGAAATGGAAGAAACAAATAGAAAATACATTAAAACAGGGAAGACAGAAAAGAAACTTCCACTGCTTCTTTTCGATCGATCGACGAATGTTCGATCGATTGAAAAGGAGTAAGGTTCGATTGCTCGAGCCTGTCTTGATCGATTGAACTGGGCTAAGCTTCAATCGATTGAACTTGTCCCGATCGCTTGAACGGGGTTCGGCTTCGATAGCTTGAGCCCAACTCGATCGATCGAGCACAGAAAAACGGCAGTGACGAGAAATGAGAATGGAAAGGGAAAGAAAACAAGAAATAGCTAACAAAAGCTAATACAAAGTGATTTTAGGAACAATGGGGGGCACCCCCACAGAAATTTGAAAAAAGTGAAAAAGAGGAGGGTTCTCAGGCAGTACCTCGGGAACGCGTGCAGAGAGGGGGTGAGGATGATGATGAGGATTACCAGCGGGATGATCAGAGATGCTTCAATTCACGTGGTTGGAAGGAGAGGGTCACAAATCAAGTGAGCCTTCTCTGTCTTTGAGCGCTCGAGGTTGAGGTTGATGAAGAGAGACTGATGAAGTGTACACAAGACGCCTCGTTTAAATACAAGTCTCGATCGCTCGAGAAAGTTTGATCGATCGAAACTTTGATCGATTGAGACCTGTTGAAGCGCTTGAGGATGCTATAATTTTGATCGATCAAAATGGGTTCGATCGATCGAAACTAGAAATTCTACAATATCACTGAATGGACCCCCAACTAACCAACATTGGTTTGGACATACAAGAAGGTGATAAAACATTTTAAAAACAGGACATGTAGGCCAGAAATCCTCTTGATAAATAGGAAATTGCAAATTAATATAAATCAAACTTTGTAATAGCATCCAAATTGCAAAATTATTGCTCCCACAACGGTACCTAAGACCTTATTAATTAAGAAAGACTAAAATAAACTGAACTAATAAAACTTTGTCTAGGAATACACTTCAATTGATGAAACAAAGATGAAATGACAGAAAGCAATTGAAGTGAAGCACTACTCTTCAAGCATGAATGATTCATCTTCTGCAACTGCTTCTTTTTCCGCCACATCTTTGAGTCTGGATTCCAAACCTGATGATTCCCTTTCCCAGAACAGTTGGAAGGCAGCAAGGGTATCATCGAGTGAGGCTGAAATCTTTGAAGAAATGAGTGCACACGCAAGAGGTGAGTTGGATGGAGACAAAGATAACAGAGTGCAATTTCCCAACAGACTTTCCTCTCGTGGTAGAGTACCTGGGGGCACTATGTACTGTCCAAATCCATGGAACAGCTGATGCGAAAGGAACAACGGTGGTAACAGATGATTCATAGTGAAAATCCTGACAAAAGAAAAATAGAAAGAAAACGAAGAAATAAATTAACTAGAACAAAAGAAAGAACTAGCAAAAAGAATAAAACAAAGAAAAACGAAAAGAGAAAGGAATGTGACCAAGAATTAACCTCACTATTGGCATGATAGACCCATGTGCACTAGCAGGTAGAGGGCAGTGAAGCCGGAACAACACATAATACATGTGCACATAAATATAAGGAACCGATTCAATGACAAGGAAGTCATCAATATATGTGAATACAGCATTATGGCATTCTGGCACCACATCCTGTAAATCTTCTTCTTCACACGGTTCCCACATTGAGGCATTCTCCCATTGTGCCAATAGTGCATCATCCACTTCCCCAACAAAGTACCCTTCAGGTTCTCCTTCCTCTTCAGGAAATTCCATGTGCTCAAAGGGATTGATATGGAGGAGAGTAGGGTTAAAAGGGATGTACCCATGGGTAATGTCCACTACATCATCTGCCCCTGGTCCTTGATAAGGACAAAAGCAAAATGCTATCTCATCGGCAGTCCAAGGAGGGTTAGGATATTCCGAATCAGCCCATGACCTTATGGAATGAACATCATCGTCCCTCATTTTTAATATCCTGTAAGGGAGAGACAACAAGGAATAGAAGATTAAGAATTGAAGTCACATTCAAAAAGACAGAAAAGAACAAAACAAAATGAAGTGCAGTAAAAGAAAGAGTACAACAACATAATGTGAACACACTTTGGTGTTTTAGGTAGAGGGATAGCTGGGCTCATCTAGCTCGATGTGCTCAGCTTCTGGTAAGAAGTTCTCCAAGAACGGTTTTAGTCTTTGGACGTTAACCTTAAAACAATCATCGTTCTTGGGATTCACGAGCTCAACGGCCCCATGTGGAAAAACAAATTTGACAAGGAATGGACTTGTCCACCAGGACCGAAGCTTACCTGGAAAAAGGTGGAGGCGAGAGTCGTACAGTAAGACTTTCTGCCCTGGCTCGAAAGATTTTTGAAAAATTGTTCTATCTTGACGAGCCTTTAACCTTTCCTTATGTAGTTTAGCATTGTTGTATGCATCTCGACGTATTTCTTCCAGTTCAGCCAACTGGAGTTTCCGGAGATGACCTCCCTCTTTAATGTTGAAGTTCAATGAGCGTGTCGCCCAATATGCTTTGTGCTCGATTTCGACAGGGAGGTGACATGCTTTTCCGTATACTAACCTGAACGGGGATATCCCTAGGTTTGTCTTGTAGGCAGTACGGTATGCCCATAGAGCATCGGTCAATTTATATGCCTAATCCTTTCTGTTGAAACTAACCGTCTTTTCTAGTATATGCTTAATTTCGCGGTTAGCCAACTCTGCCTGTCCGTTTGTTTGTGGGTGGTAGGCTAGAGAGATCTTATGGTTCACCCCATATTTCTTGAGTAGTGATTCCAAAGGCCTATTGCAAAAGTGCTTACCTTGGTCACTTATTAATGCTTTCGGGGTTCCAAAACGCGACAGAATGTGTTCCTTAAGAAAGGACATTACTGTTTTGTGATCATTGCGTCTCATCGGCATCGCTTCCACCCATTTTGATACATACTCTACACCTAGGAGTATATATTCACAGTTGTTAGATTTTGGAAACGGGCCCATGAAGTCTATGCCCCAACAATCGAATATTTCAATTGTGATAATTGGAGTTAAGGGCATGGAGTTCCTTTTTAAAATTGTACCAAGCTTTTGACAGCATTGGCACGCTTTGCAAAAAGCATAAGCATCTTTAAACACAGTGGGCTAGTAGAAATCGCTATGTAAAATTTTTTGTGCGGTCTTTTGCGAGGCAAAGTGACCTCCGCAGGCTTCAAAGTGGCATGGGGCTAAAATTACAGTTATATCCTCATTAGGGACGCAACGCCTAATGACCTGATCAGCACAATACTTGAATAAGTAAGGGTCATCGAAATAGAAATGTTGTACGAACGGGAGGAACCGTTTCCTGTCCTAATTTGACCAATGACTCGGGGTTTCTCCCGTAACAAGGTAATTTATTATATCTGCATACCAAGGTAAACTGGAAACAGCTATCAGTTGCTCGTCTGGGAATTCATCTTTGATTGGTACGGGTTCAGTGTTGTCAGTAAATGTCAATCGAGATAAATGCTCAGCGACCACATTCTCTACTCCTTTTTTATCCTTGATTGTTATATCGAATTCTTGGAGTAGGAGTATCCAATGGATAAGCCTTTGCTTCACATCTTTCTTAGATAGCAGGTACTAGAGGGCCGAGTGGTTTGTAAAACAGAAGATTGGGGACCCTATCAGATATGACCTGAATTTGTCTAGAGCGAAAACTATTGCCAGTAGCTCTTTTTCGGTGGTCGTATAGTTCATTTGAGCTTCGTTGAGTGTTCGACTGGCATAGTATATTATATAGGGCTTATTATCCTTCCTCTGTCCTAGGACTGCACCAATGGCATAGTCACTAGCATCGCACATTAGTTCGAAAGGCAAACCCCAGTCAGGTGCCTGGATTATCGGTGCGGAGGTAAGGTGTTCCTTTAGTGCGTCAAAAGAAGTTTGATAATTTTTTGTCCACTCGAATGGTGCGTCTTTGACCAAGAGTTAACACAGTGGTCAGGAGATTGCACAAAAGTTTTGGATAAAGCGACGATAAAATCCTGCGTACCCCAGAAAGGATCGGATGTCTTTAACTGTACGAGGGACAGGTAGGTTTGAGATTATGTCAATTTTTGCTTGGTCAACTTGGATACCTTTATCAGAAATAATGTGGCCGAGGACAATTCTCTTAGTTACCATGAAGTGACATTTTTCCCAGTTTAGTACTAGATGTTTATCCTCGCATCTAGCTAACACTTTCTCAAGGTTTTCCAAGCAATTATTGAAACTATGGCCAAACACTGAAAAAACGTCCATGACAACCTCTAGTATCTGTTCGGCCATGTCACTGAATATGCTCAACATGTATCGCTGAAAGGTAGTAGGTGCGTTGCATAAGTCGAAGGGCATACGACGGTACCGAACAGACAAGTGAATGTCATTTTCTCCTGATCTTCAGGAGTAATTTTGATTTGGTTATAGCCACTATATCCATCCAAGAAGCAATAATATTTATGACCCGCCACTCTTTCTAACATTTGATCCATAAATGGTAATGGAAAGTGGTCTTTCTGAGTCACAATATTCAATTTTCAGTAATCAATACACATCCGCCATCCGGTGGGGACGCGTGCTGGTACTAACTCGCCATCTTTGTTTGGGATAACCGTTATTCCAGCCTTTTTGGGCACCACCTAGGTTGGACTAACCCAAGGGCTGTCAGAAATAGGATATATAATCCCAACGTCAAGAAGTTTTAGGACTTCCTTTTTGATGACTTCTTGCATATTAGGATTCAGACGCCTTTGCATTTGTCGCGAAGGTTTCGCATCTTCTTTCAGATATATCTTATGGGTGCAAACAGATGGGCTTATGCCTTTTAGGTCGGTAATAGTCCATCCCAATGCTCCCTTATGCTGTCTGAGCATTTGAATTAACTTATCCTCTTGTTCAGAATTCAACGTGGCTGAGATTATAACTGGATAAGTCTTTTCAGTCCCTAGAAAAGCGTATTTGAGCTCTTTTGGAATCTCCTTTAATTCTAAATCGAGAAACTGAAAGTTCGAAGGCATGGCTAACTTCGTTTTTGGAGGCAAGGGTTCATATGGTGTGAACCATATGTATTCAGCTCTATCTTTCTCTTTTGTTTCCATCATGAGACAGGCATGATTTAGGGCAGCGTCCAATGGAGTTGAATTGTTAGGTTTGTAAACTATGTCAAATTGTGACACTACTACTTCCAAAGGATCTTTATAGTCAACAAAATCGGCCTCATCTTCAATGACCGTCTCAATATAGTTGACTTCCTCTTCGTCTTCGTATTCGTCAGGTCGGGGATTTGAAAATATCTTGACATTTAAGGTCATTTTCCCGAATACGATGGTCATGATACCACTTCTTATTTTGATTATGGCATCTATGGTGTTGAGGAATGGACGTCCAAATATTATCGGGATTTGTGAGCATGGGTTAGACACCGGTTCAGTGTCCAAAATCACAAAATCAACCGGGAAGACAAATGTGTCTATTTGTACAAGGACATCTTCCAGTATTCCTCTAGGATATTTGACTGACCTATCTGCCAGTTGTAATGCAACTCAGTAGGTTTAAGTTCCCCCAACCCTAGTTGTTTATAAACTGAGTATGGCAGTAGGTTCATGCTTGCTCCTAGATCAAAGAGTGCGTTGTCTATCCTTTGATTTCCAATACGGCACGAGACAGTTGGAGTGCCGGGGTCTTTGAGCTTCAGAGGCAATTCATTTTGAATGATTGCACTTGCTTGGCAAGCGACGTAAGCGTGTTTTTTCACACTTTACCTCCTTTTGACCGTACATAAGTCTTTTAGGTATTTAGCATAGGTCGTCACTTGTTTGATTGCATCCAGGAGTGGAAGATTGATTTTGACTTGTTTAAACAACTCCAAAAACTCCTGATTCTTTGCCTCATTTTTGGGTTTCTTAAGCCTTTGAGGGTAAGGCATAGGGAAAGGGCATTTAGGTAATTCATCATTGATAGGTTCCTTTTCGGGCCTTCTCTCGACTTCTTCTATTTTTTTAGGAGTGTCATCATTTGATTCTAATGGTTTGTCATCAGTGTATGAATCCTCTTCTTGAGTGGATGGTTTTGTTTTATTTACCACTTCATCCTCCTCGTACTCTTCAGGGGTAGAGAGAGGTAAATTGCACCCTATAATTTTGCCGCTTCTCAGTGTAGTCACGACTTTTGCCTGTTCATGATTAGTGGGACCATTGTTGTATCCCTTAGGGTTTTGAAGTGGTTGAGTAGGAAACGTTCCACTCGACCCCTCTTGTTGTGTATCCATTCTCTCTAATGTTGCAGACATTTTACTCATCATTTGAATTAACTGTTGTGTTAATTTTGCATTAGAGATTGGATCTTCCTCTTGCACCTTTTGTGAGGTGGCACGTAAACATTTGCTTGCGGATTATTAAAAGGTTGAGCATGATTATAGTTATTTGATGTATTTTGATTGAATGGCTGGGAGTTCCTATTGTATTGCCCTTGATAGTGATTATTGTTATTGTACGGCTGTTGTTGTTGATATTGGTTTTGGGTCCCAGCATCATTTTTCCAATCAAACCTGGGGTGATTCCATCTATTGTTATTCTGAACGTTGTTATTATTGTAGGAATTCCCCGCCCCCCTATTCCCTTGCATGGCATTCATTTCCATGGGGGTTGTTCTTGAAAGTATGACACATTTGGATAGTATTGATTAGTATGTCCCAACATGTTGCATGTGCCGCATGGTTCTTCAGGTAAAACCTGCGTAGAACTCTCTCCTTTCATTGCCAACTCTTCTACCTTCTTAACTAGTTCTTCATATTTACTCATTAGATGATCCTCACTTTTTAATTGGTATAGACTCTTCTCCTCGACACAGGATATTTGTGAACGTGGGACATCTTTCGAATTAGACCATTCGTGGGCATGTTCAGCTAGCCACTCGAAGTGAGCTTCTGCTTCTTCCATATTTTTGCGAAGAAATGGCACTGAACTCATGGCTTCGACCAAGTTTTTAGTTTCACCATTTAACCCTTCGTAAAAGTAGCTTATAGTTCGCCATTTTTCATACCCATGATGTGTACATGATAGAAGCAAATCCTTGAAATGCTCCCAAGTTTGGGTGAAGGTTTCATTGATCCTTTGTTTGTAAGAGTTCGTTTAAGCTCAGTGGTCATGCGAGGTGGAAAGAATTTCTTGAAGAACGCAGTGTTCATCGCATGCCAAGTGTATATCGAATTCGGCTTCAAAGTGAGTAGCCACGCTTTTGCTTTATCCTTCAAAGTGAAGGAGAATGGCATTAGACGTGTCACATCTATAGGGCAATTTTCTGAAAATGCTTTACAAACATCCTCGAAGTCCTTGACGTGTAGATATGCCTTCTCGCTATCCATTCTATGGAATGTTGGAAGGAGTTGAATCATTCCATTGCGAAATTGAAATTCGCCAGCATGAGGTGGAATGAGAATACAAGAAGGTGTTGGAGCATGTTCAGGTGTCATGAGATCACACAACGGATGCAGCGAATCATCAATTGGAACGACCACATTTTCACCATTTTCATTTTGATTATCGGCCATTGAATCTGTTGGTGTTACTAAAGGATTAATAGAATCAGAGGAATTTGCTAAGTAGAGTGGATTTCCGTAAATTCCTTCGATGGAATTGTCGGACATAAAAGGAAAGGTCCTAAATGGTTTTAATCTAAAGAATAAAAGACAAAAGGAAAGCAGAAATAGACAAGAAAAGATTGAGGTAATCTAAGTATTAACTTGTCACCTGTCTCCGGCAACGGCGCCAAAAACTTGACACGAGAATTTTTCTGTGTGCGCTTGTGTGCTATACCCAAGTGTAGGTAATCGTGAAAGTAGTAATCTGGTTAAGACCAGGTCGATCCCATAGGAAAGGTGTTAAACTATATACCTAGATTAATCTCTAACAGGAGAACAAAAATCAATATTTAAAAGGGTGTAGAACACAAAGTTCCACAAAGTAACTACTAAAATTAAAGCAACTAAAATAATTTAAACTAATGATTAACTAACGAACTAAAGCGATGTTTTAAAACGTGTTTTTCTTAATAAAAGGGAATGTTGGGATTACACGAATCCACCGCGACCTAGCCATCTACCATGCAATTACATTGAAGCTCAATGGAGTACATCTTCTATAGTATTCCGTATTTCTCTTAGGATAAAGAATCCATAGCCCTTTCATGACCGGGACTATGTCATTACAATTAAGTTTGAAACATATAAAAGCAGTTTGGATCAATAGTTAAGACTCGCACCTAGAATGGTGTTAGCATTGAGGGTGTTTTGCAAAATGTATTGAAGAAAAATGCCTTAAGGCTTTAAGTTTAAAGACTGTTTTGAAAAACTGAGCGTTTGGGGACTGTTTGATAACAAATCTGTAAAGCAGAAAGTCTAGGGGTACTGCATAGAATGTTCTCAAGAATCAAAGAGTTCGATCGATCGACGCGCTTTCGATCGATCAAACATCTTCATCTCTCGATCGATCGAAATGTTTTCGATCGCTCGACAATGTCTCTGGTTCGATCGATCGAAATAACTTCGATCGATCGAACACTGAAATTATTCTGCTGCATGGCAGAGGCTTGAGATCACGGTTTCATCGTGATCTCCCAACCTGGGGACTACTCAGACATAGTCTGGAGTATCATAGAGTCATTTTTAATATAAAGATCCATTAAAGTCTTGTTCGGTTGTGTTTTAAACATGAAAACTATAAAAACTAATGGTGTAAACTTATCTAACATGCAAAACTACGAGCTTAGCAGATTAAACTATAGTAAACTATGAGCAGAATATAGGTAAAGCAATAAAAAGTAACCTGGAATGAATAACTATTATTAAACTTTAAAGAATCCAAGCCAATACGATGAGAAATCTTGATAATCCTACAAAAGCAAGAAGAAACTCTCTTCTCTCTATATAAAACTAATGAAGAGTAAAAGTGGGCGTCCCTTCGGACATATACAATACGACTATATATACAAAAAACCTAATGCTAGGGTTAAAATTTTGTTTCTGCTGCGTGCGCGTAAAATCTGATAAAAGCCATGTTCGATCGATCGAACATCTCTCGATCGATTGAACTTCTGGGATCTTCGAGCGCTTGAGCATAATTTGATCGATCGAAACGTCGATCGCTCGAGACCTATTCGATCGTTCGAAACCTCCTTTTGATGATTGAGTTGTCTTCATTAAAACTAAGCACTTCCTTTTATCATTCTCATCCAACTCTTCACACAACAATAGTAATCTGCACAAATAAGCACTAAAACAATACCACTTATCATAGTTTAATCGAATTGTGTATAAACTGGCATTGCAATTCAAATTGCAGATAAACAAAGGAATTGTAAACTAATTTAGTGTATTTTCTTCTTTTAACACGGCTGTATTTTACAAATACCCCCGTTTGTCAATTAGCATTATCAAATTTGAGAGTAATTATTATTGATATATATGCTTCTTTTGGTACAAAGTAATCATTTTTTTGTAGTGGTATATGTGTTAATGTAAATTTAACTTTGGTGTAAGGAGAGCGAAAAAAGCGGTAAAGAAAGAAATCGAAAAATGCTATGTTGATAGCTATTTGTTATACAAGTTTAATGGAGAGCACGTCAATCCATATATGCAAAACAATGTCTCCAGCCAAAATGCTACTAGTAAGACTTCTTTTGGTAACATAAAGATTGTAACATACTGCATTTTTTTTAATTATTTGAAAATGATGAGGATAATGTAAAATGAATCATTCCTAATTTCATTTTGAATGCATACAGAGGTATTATACCTTAGATTCAATTTTTGACGTCAGTTTATCATTAATTAGTATATGCTTTATTTTTAATATAGAAGGTTATGTTTTACAAATTAGCAAAGTAATGCGCTTGTTAACCAAAAAAATACTAAAAATAAGTAACTCTTGGAGTTGTTGTCACAACCCATCCCGCTACGGGCGGAAATAGGACACGTGGCACGCCACCGAGGCTCTTCCAATTCATTCAATAACTCTAGCGGCGGAAAAGAAACTTAAAGAAACTCTTTAAAACAAAGTTCATTTTGGAAGAAAAACATAACATTGAACTATGAGTCCGTAAAATCCGTATCAATTTGAAAAGTTAATAATATTCAAATTAACTATAAAAGTGTTATTAGGGACCCCAAATGTACCCTAAAAGCAAAATAGAACAGTTCAATATTTTTCAAAAAATGTACTTCCTTTGTAAAAACACTATTCACGGGCAGCCCACTTTTGCCTATTTTTACTTTTTTGAAAATGTAGCAATTACGACAAAACTCAACATCCAAATTCCCAATCGTTCTGAAACTTTACCAAAGGTATATAAACATATTAGATTGCATGTCTAAGCTTTCAAAACATTAACGGAACTCGTTTGGATCAAATCTCTTAAGTGCTACAACAAATTCATAAAAACATGAAATTCAACGTGTTCAACATCAAAACGCGAACTCAAGAGTTCCAAGTCACTTCCAGCCAACTTAAAAAGCGTTTTCAAAAGAATATTACATCAACTCAATAATAATCCAGAGCTTCTATGATTCGGTTACAAAAATCTATACCCCAATTCCTCCAAATGATCCCAACGGCCTTATCCCTCGCATCCCATCTTTCCTTTCTTTATACCTGCAATGGAGTAAATCTCCATTGCACAACTATATGCTGAGTGTACAATTCTACATGTATGGTTATATGACAATTCATGGTTTAAAACATCTAAAACACATAGAAATAGTCTCTAGGGTGAGTGGTACGCATTCATCCGGTAAATGTAACTGATGCCGTGGAAGGCACACCTCTCCCACGCATCACGTACACTGGTTGGGCCTTCCTCCATACCAGGTACTGTGTCTTGGTTGGGCCTTTCTCCATACCAGTCGCAACCACAATCAATATTACAATCCTCAAGGTTCGAGGAGCTTGCCCCCGGATGAAATTGCACCAAACTCCCCTTTGATCCAAGTAAACACATAACATGCTAACATAAACAGTTATACATGCTTTTATCGTAATTTCACATGCATAGTTAATGGGCCTAATTAATACATGAATTTCGCCCGGATCCAAAATATCAAAGTCGATATTCAAAACATGAAATTTTCATATATTTCATAGATCTAGAATTCATACCTCGTGCGATCTCTTCGAAACTTTGAAGGATCAACTAGAGGCCCAAATAATCGTCGGATCTTAGAATAGGAGTGATTCCTACAAGTATTTACATGTTTTTCCCAAATTTCCATAAATTTGATTTTTGGAAAAACTTAGCCAAACAAGACCTAAGTGGTATCAAAATGTAGCTCTTACCTCGAGGAGCTCGAATATGAAATTTGGTTTAAAGCTGACAGATGAACGGTCTCCGTTTGTCGTCGGGAAGATCGTAGGATCAAATCTCCTTTCTCTCTCCTCTCTCTAGATATTTTGTAAGTTTGGATGATAATGAAATTTCATCCACTACTATATATAGGCACGACTCTCGGGAATTACGTTTACCTCCCCACGAGTTCTCAAAACTTCTAATTAATTCCTGAAACGTCACACAAGTCCATTTTATGACTTCACGAGTTAAAACTAAAATTTATAAAAGTTTTCGATTAAATTCCGTTTAGGTCCAAAAATACGTTCTGAAACTAATTTTGTGGAATCTCTAGACCACCTACCTTTTATGCAACGTAACACTCACGTTCTCACCACAGTATTCTAAATGATATATAAAAATATTAAAACTACCAGAAATTATACTACACAGGTTTAATTACTATTCATGAAAATCAGGTAAAGTCAAATAACATTTAAGATCACATAAATGTCATTTACTCATGTCAATCCGTTATTGATTATCAAATCTCTGTGTCCTCGATTGACACTTACCGTTGACCCACATCAACCACATCCACAATTATTAATCAACATTAATAATTCACAATAAATCAATTTTGTATTTTAAAATAAATAGATTTCCCGGGACGGGTGTGACAACTCTCCCCTCCAAAAAGGAAGTTTGTCCCCAAACTTAAACCATCTTCTCAAGTCACCCAGACTTCACCCAAGTACTTCCAACATTTGCCTCATACACAACCTAATCACTTTACTGAGAAGTCACAGTCTCCCACGGAAAGTAAATCCTCAGGCTCTTAAGGAAAATAAATCTTCAGAGCCCTCGTCTCAATCTGATAGAAGATTCAACCGAATTCTAGCAATATCCCGAAGCATCCCGATAAATAAGAAAATCAATATCTAAGTTGAACTTACTCAATAGTCACATCTGACATTAAATCACATCACGATGTCACAATGTCTACTCACATATCCTTTCATCGTACTTATCACATATACTTTTCGAAACCCAAAGGTTATATCCCAATCACCAAAACGAAGGAAGTAACTCATCTCCCGTTCACCTATCTTTCTTTTCGACTAATAGTCGTTGACATTACGTCTCAACTGCTTAACATCTATACACGATTCTTCATCCCGAAGTGAACCATAAATGAGTACTATCACACATATATACCCCGTCGATAAGTCAATGCTTCAATCAATTGTTTCACATACTATAGATTCAATCTCTTACTCTGCTAATCACCAAACCACTTGTAGCACTATAACGCATTTCAAACGACTCCTAAGTTCTTATCAATTTCCAATCCTTCTTTCCTAATAAATCCATATCACGGTAACTTCAGTTGAAATGACTATCACATAGTTGGTAGTGCGTCACACTAGCATTCTCCCTCTATCTCTACTAATTCTTATCATTCCATTCAGGTTTTACCAACCTCGTACTATACTCCCATCATTCGTGCCTCGTAAGGTATCAATCAGATTTTCTATTGAAAATTTCACACCATTCTACTCGTTCGAGTCTACACATGTCCCAAATCACTTACAGTGAGGTCAAACACATTCGTCGTTCATCGCTCCCAAGTTTGTACTCGAACGACCGTCAATTAACATAGAAGGTTACCCTTAACATTTTCACTTTAAAATGCTTAACAAAGTCCAATACATTTCTCATTCAGGTTTTAAAACGACTATTTTGAAATCTCACATAATACCTCATCTCTGTCTCAACACCACCACCCCAATATCCATCTTAACGAATAACATTCTTAATCAAAATTTGACTTAGCCAATCTTGCATGTACCACAAAGTTTATCAAAACATATCCTCTTGTTCAGAACATACCCTGTTCCTATCCCAAACCGTTGATCATTCACAATCCATCATGTGCACCTAGCGTACTCACACTCTAAGCCAATCACTTTTCTTTCGAAGATCTCAACTGCAATGTAGTCCATTCTTATATCAGTCCAAGTAAATCCACTACCATTTATGTAGTTTACAACTCTATACATCTCTGGTGTTTCACTTTCACCTTTGCAGAAGTCCATATCGATCACACTTCTGTATCTCAACTCTCACCGAGTTCCTGACAACCGTTCACACTAATCGTATATTCTTTATATAACATCTCAATGCACCATACCTTATTTCGACACTCATTATTTCATAACCGTAGTCGAATCTGACTCAATTTCCAATTGAAACTCTCTAGTCCTTTATTTATGCTATCCGGGTCTCCAATCCATTATTTCTGAATAACCTATTGGTCACAACATTAACACAATCCCCACATACAATATGAGGATAAGCCGATAATTAAATCTTCCCACAAAGTACTATAGCCTCACTGTGTTTAATAAATTCCATATTAACTTCCGATTCACATACCTTTCACGACAATACCCCAAGGTAAATTCTCACTCCGGTCACTAATGCCAACCAATTCCTAATTGTCATCTTTCAAGTGCTTCACACTTTGTGGATCTTATCAAGTTCTTGATTGATCAAAGCCTCAAATCATTCATTACCTCAGGTTACTCCAATACTCAAATCAAAGTCGAGCTCCCTTTGGAACAATACTCACGACCACTCTTTTAAGGTCATAACTTCCAATTAGCCAAATTCAGGTACTCAACATTTCACCAACTCCTTTAGAATTCCTAAGTTCACAATCTGCCTAGATAAAACTCATTCGTTTGACAACCACTGCTATGTTCCAAGCACTAAGCATACCATATCCTTCCACGATACCCGTCTTCCAAGGTCTACTTGATACCAAATCGCAAGTATTTAAAATAAATTTTCTTACTCAACAAAAGTTTTATTTTAAAACATTTTAAAAACTTTAAAATTTTCTTCGGGTGAAATTTGACATTCTCAAAACTCTCCAGCCTTGTTGGAATCCAGGACACTGAGACCGTATTTCATTGCATCCACCATTGTCCTCCAACCATTTTACATTCTACTATCATATCCAATAATGTACTCAACGTACTACCATTTCTTCCTCCCATTCTTACCGTTTTTGTTCACTTACTCATTAAAGCTTCGTCTTTCCAATTTATATTTCCTCTTCTCAATCTATATTGACTTACCCAAAGTCTAGTATGCAAAGTCTATGCATGTCTTCTAATGTCTGAATCGTCCGTTCTGACTGTCCGTCGATCTGAGGATAAAATGTAGTACTGAAACTCAGTTTAGTACCCGTGGCTTCCTGTAGACTTCCCAAAACCTCGATGTAAACTGCTAACCCGATCCGATACAATCACTGTTGGAACCCTGTGTAGTCTTACAACCTCTTTCACATACAATTCCACCAACCTTGAAGGTTTAATCATATTGATCGGTAGATAATGCACTGATTTCGTCAATCTATCAACCATAACCCAAATCTTATCATTCTTATTGAACGATCATGGAAATCCCGAAACAAAATCCATCATGATCCCATTGCACTTCACTCTGACACTAGTATAGTTGTAATAGCCCCGCAGGTACTTGTCTCTCTGACTTGACTTGCTAACATGCTGAATACTCGGACACAAACTTGGCAACTTCTCGCTTCATACCTCTCCACCAAAAGTTTTCTTGCAAATTCTGGTATATCTTATCACTCCCTGGATGAATTGAATATTTAGTACTGTGAGCCTTTTCTAAAACTCGCTCCTAAATTAGCTTTACCTTCTCTGTAGTCAACTGTATCATCGTAGGTCTTAACAACTTTCTTTCCCTAGCCTCGATCCAATAAATCAGCGATCGACACTTAAGCCCATACAACACTTCATACGGCGCAATTTCCAATACTTGACTGAAACCCGTTACTTATACTAACTGTAGTTTCAAATCGTCAAAGCATACTCGATCATTCCCGTTCTTAATGCCTCATCCTAGGTTCATCCTTAAATACCGCTTCCCACTTATACAATCAATCTAGTAGGTTTCCTTACTAACCTTTAGACTACATCTGAATCCACCATGGTACCACGAACATTCAAAACCAGGTTCAGTTGAAAGATTCCTCAACAACCACAATACTCATAACTCATTGAGATATTTCTCAATTCCCAATACATACAACAAGATAGGTTGAGAGATTCTTTAACCGTCCAATACATACCGTAAGATAGGTTGAGAGATTCCTCAACCATCCAATCGTCTCAATACCGTACAATAAGTTGAAAGATTCTTCAACGACATGACATACACTGTACATACCATAAGGTACCATCATAAGGTAACCCCGTAGATCACACTATAGGCTAACACCATAAGGTGAGAGATTCCTCACCTATCCCATACACGAGCAATAGATGCTGTTGGACCATCTTTTTGTCATAAAACCCAACTGTTCATCACTATTCTCTCACGTCATAGCATCTAACCCATGTCTGAAGAACTTAACTACAACAATCACTTTTCATTCTCTATGTGAACTATTAGGAAATCTCTTCTAACGTTTACTACTCAAACTCCGTTCTTGGCAAGATCCCTCAAAGGACACTCGTCACTATTGTTGAAAACATCCACCAATTCAATAAAAAATCATTTAGTTTCGTTTAGAACCCAACTATTCATCACTACCAAGATATCATCTCTCCCTCGTGTCCCTTCACAAGGTCTATGATAACACACGATAAGCCTCATCTCATCACACAGCTCGCTGTCCGTATGATTCCACCGATTCACGAATGCATAAATACTATGCATGTATGACAATAACATAATCATGTATGTATAACAACATACTATATGCATCAAACATCTCTACAATATGTGGATGTATTCTAGAATGTGTGACAATTCACTCAACACTCCACTCAACATCGAACGTTCCCAAAGTTTTGTTACCTATTGCTCTGATACCAATAATTGTCACGACCCATCCCGCTACGGGCAAAAATAGGACATGTGGCACGCCACCGAGGCTCATCCAATTCATTCTATAACTCTAGCAGTGGAAAAGAAACTTAAAGAAACTCTTTAAAATAAAGTTCATTTTGGAAAAAAAACATAACATTGAACTATGAGTCCGTAAAATCCATATCAATTTGAAAAGTTAATAATATTTCAAATTAACTATAAAAGTGTTATTAGGGACCCCAAATGTACCCTAAAAGCAAAATAGAACAGTTCAATATTTTTCGAAAAAAGGTACTTCCTTTGTAAAAACACTATTCACGGGCAGCCCACTTTTGCCTATTTTTAATTTTTTTGAAAACGTAGCAATCACGACAAAACTCAACATACAAATTCCCAATCGTTCTGAAACTTTACCAAAGATATATGAACATATTAGACTGCATGTCTAAGCTATGAAAACATTAACGGAACTCGTTTGGATCAAGTCTCTTAAGAGCTACAACAAATTCAAAAAACATGAAATTCAACGTGTTAAACATCAAAACACGAACTCAAGAGTTCCAAGTCACTTCTAACCAACTTAAAAAAGGTTTTCAAAAGAGTATTATGTCAACTCAATAATAATCCAGAGCTTCTATGATTCGGTTACAAAACTCTATACCCCAATTCCTCCAAATGATCCCAACCGCCTCGTCCCTCGCATTCCATCTTTCATTTCTTCATACCTGTAATGGAGTAAATCTCCATTGCTCAGCTATATGTTGAGTGTACAATTCTACATGTATGGTTATATGACAATTCATGGTTTAAAACATCTAAAACACATAGAAATAGTCTCTAGGGTGAGTGGTACGCATTCATCCGATAAATGTAACTGATGTCGTGGAAGGCACACCTCTCCCACGCATCACGTACACTGGTTGGGCCTTCCTCCATACTAGGTACCGTGTCTTGGTTGGGCCTTTCTCCATACCAGTCGCAACCACAATCAATATTACAATCCTCAAGGTTCGAGGAGCTTGCCCCCGGATGAAATTGCACCAAACTCCCCTTTGACCCAAGTAAACACATAACATGCTAACATAAACAGTTATACATGCTTTTATCGTAATTTCACATGCATAGTTAACGGGCCTAATTAATACATGAATTTCGCCCGGATCCAAAATATCAAAGTCGATATTCAAAACATGAAATTTTCATATATTTCATAGATCTAGAATTCATACCTCGTGCGATCTCTTCGAAACTTTGAAGGATCAACTAGAGGCCCAAATAATCGTCGGATCTTAGATTAGGAGTGATTCCTACAAGTATTTACATGTTTTTCCCAAATTTCCATAAATTTGATTTTCGGAAAAACTTAGCCAAACAAGACCTAAGTGGTATCAAAATGTAGCTCTTACCTCGAGGAGCTCGAATATGAAATTTGGTTCAAAGCTGACAGATGAACGGTTGCCATTTGTCGTCGGGAAGATCGTAGGATCAAATCTCCTTTCTCTCTCCTCTCTCTAGATATTTTGTAAGTTTGGATGATAATGAAATTTCATCCACTACTATATATAGGCATGACTCTCGGGAATTACGTTTACCTCCCCACGAGTTCTCAAAACTTCTAATTAATTCCTGAAACGTCACACAAGTCCATTTTATGACTTCACGAGTTAAAACTAAAATTTATAAAAGTTTTCGACTACCTTTTATGGAATCTCTAGACCACCTACCTTTTATGCAACGTAACACTCACGTTCTCACCACAGTATTCTAAATGATATATAAAAATATTAAAACTACCAGAAATTATACTGCACAGGTTTAATTACTATTCATGAAAATCAGGTAAAGTCAAATAACATTTAAGATCACATAAATGTCATTTGCTCATGTCAATCCCTTATTGATTATCAAATCTCTGTGTCCTCGATTGACACTCACCGTTGACCCACATCAACCACATCCACAATTATTAATCAACATTAATAATTCACAATAAATCAATTTTGTATTTTAAAATAAATAGATTTCCCGGGACGGGTGTGACAGTTGTACTCAGATAAGTCAGAACCTTTTATTTAAATATTAGTAAATAAGTAAAAAGGGAATTAAGATTTCAAATGTGACTCATTGTAGTATTTTTTTTTTAATTTTTTTAAACTTTTTTAATATCCTGTTGGGGATTTGTTTTGAGCCTGCTATTGCTGTCGTTGCAAATCGGCCGAAAGTAGCGTATTTGAACTTGGAAGAGTTAGTTTCGTCCATTAGTGTGTGTGTGTGTGTGTGTATGTGTGCGTGTTGTGTTATTTTTCACCTCAAACCATTACCTGAAGACAAAATGGCTACATATTCAGTTTAGGATTGCAATATAAGGTATAAACATATTTCGTTGATGTGTGGATAACTTCCTTTTTTTGGCTAGGCATTTAGAGGAGATGACTTGTTTATATAAGAGGACAAATATTTGATTTGGACTAGAACTATGTTTTGTTTATTGCAGGAGCTAGGACTAATTAATCATTGCCTATATGTTTGAGTACTTTTGACCTTGTATGCTTTACTTTGTTCAAGCATACCCCTTTGTTATTTAGATTGATTTTTGTCCATTAATTCTACTATTCGAGTATATTTTTTTCGCTAGTATTTGGTTTGGCAAAGTAGAGAAAGAGCATTGATTGGATGAACTTTCAGCTTCTGATGAGAAAGTATGTTATATTTTGCTGGTTGCTCCTTTGGTTTGTGGTCGCCCCTTCTCTTGCTCTCTCTATCTAAAGTTATATGTTTTTGAAGATGGTACTTCTTTGCAAAGCAACAGACCGCAGCAACCTTTATCACAATCGTATTAAAAGCTTCGAGTACATAGAATGTATTGGAGGACAAGAAAGTCCAATACTTTGCTGCACTTTTTATCATTTTTTTTCTTTTCGATCGTATGTAGTAGGTGACCGCAGATCTAACACCTCTGGATGTTAAGCAAAGTAGCTGTCAAATTTTATTTTTCCAAGATTGGGGGTTTGGTTCAGTGCTGCACTTAAATACTGTTCCTAATCTAATTTGTCGTTGCTCAATTCCAATATACTTGCTGATTAAATTAAAGAAATAATAACCTAATGTTGGAGCATTTAATCCTCTAGTTATATCTGTATGATTTCATTATGTTAAAAACCTGGCAATTAACAAGGACTTCCCATGTGTGTGTGTGTGTGTGTGTGTGTGTGTGTGTGTGTGTGTGTGTGTAAACATGTCAAAATTACGCTTTTTTCCTAATTCATTTTCTTTGAACACCCTTAGCCATGGAGGGAGGTTGTGGAGGAAGCTCTGCCTTGAAGGAAATAAATGGTGTGATAAGAGATGATGAAAGCCTTGATCATCTTTTGAAGTCTCGTTTACAGGGAAAGAGCGATGGTAGCTGTGATAAGATAGAAGCCTTCCAGTCTACCAAGCCTGAAAAGTTCTGTATTTACAGGGTATCAGCCGCGCTTCAAGAGTTAAATGAGCAGGCCTACAGGCTCTGAGCTGTATCCATTGGTCCTTTTCATAAAGGAAAGGAGCATCTGCTTGCAATGTAGGAGCAAAAATTGTGCTACATGCATTATCTATTCAACCGAACTCAAAACACTAAAGAAACGATGGAAAGTTGTGCGTCGGTTATGTTGAAGGTGGAGTCAAATGCACATAATTGCTATGCAGAAGAGATCAAACTCAATAATGAAATTAACATCAAGTCTGTCATCGGGTTAGCGTTGGAACCTTCTTGTAATACCCTGTATTTTGATATATTAATAAGATCTGGTATTTCATTTCTATACTTGTATAACCTTAAACTTTCATTTGGTGTGATTTGGATACCAATCGATTGCCTTTAGTCCCAATCGATTGACACTTTTCAGATACCAATCGATTGACATGTTCCCAATCGATTGCCATCAGACCGACCTGAATTCATGACGTGGCAGTTTATCAATCGATTGGCATCTTCTTCAATCGATTGGCATTATTCCAATCGATTGACTACAAATATCTGTTTCCAATCGATTGACTGGTGTCCCAATCGATTGACATAAGCTGAGAAATATTTTCTTCTTTCCTTCAGCTTTAAACGTGTGGCACTCTTAACCCCTATATACACTCGTTCATTTGTGGCCTTAGGTCACTTTGGCAGCTTGAGAGAGAGAGGCACACCTCTTGTGAGATATATACATACATATATCTATCTATATATCTATATCTATACATATACACACACACTGCCTTGGCTGCTGGAAGAAGACGAAGGGAAGGACAAGAAAAAGAAAGGAAGAAGAAGGAGAGACAGAGAGAGAGCTGGGCAGAAAGAGAAGAGCAAGAAGGAGAGAAAGAAGCTTTTGGAAGTTTTAAAAGCCCACACCCATCCAAACGCACCCTAACTGAGTCCTAACTCACTTGGTCACTTTATTTGATGTATTTACAAGTTGTTATGACCTTTAGATGTGATAAAAATATGACTTCTACGTTTAAATATGCTATTTTTACAATCTGCTGGAGAAGACGTAGTATCAATCGATTGACATAATCTCAATCGATTGACATCAGTCGTTTCTCAATCGATTGGATGGGATTCCAATCGATTGACATCTCAATCGATTGCCATGTTTCTCAATCGATTGGTATAACTTTTTGTCCCTAATCGATTGAACCTCTGTTCCAATCGATTGGCATGATCAGAACATGGTTTCTTTTGCCTGTTTATTATATAAGAGGTTTAGTTATTCGATTTCTGATTCGGAATTCCATTATGCGACTATGGGTTAGACAGGAGTAATGTGACACCAAAGATTTATGGATAATGGATAAATAAAAAGGAATATAAAGACGTGGGTGACGTGTTGTTTCTGATATGAGTTTGGTATCCGTGTTCTTTTAATCCGAGTAGTCAGGCCACATAGGGAGTTGTCATGTGTTGATGTAGAATGGAACGTAAGTAGGTTTGGTAAGTTCTGGGAATGGTATGTGGATGGACGATTGGTCATGATATGCTCTTAAAAGCGGTGAACTGGATACATGGTTCTTAAAAGCAGTGAGCTGGACCAAATAGTCCTAAGATAGACTGGATGATCTATGAGATGCTCTTAAAAGTGGTGAACAAGACCATTGTTCTTAAAACCGGTGAGCTGGGATCACTAGTAGATGACGTTGAGTCATGGCAATAGATTGATATGCTTTGTTCGAAACGTTATATCCCTGAAATGCGGTGAACAGGATCATTGTTCTTAAAAGCTGGGGACAGACTGACGTGGAATCCATGACATGCGGTGAGCAGGATATATTGCTCTTAAAAGCGATGGACAAAATAAGGGTGTATCCCTAGAGTTAAACGATTGAGTCTGTTCATGACATCTGAGTATGTTGAGTTCGGTATTTGAGTAACAAGACGATAAGGGTCGGTTTACAAGAATGAATAAAGGAACAAGATATGGATATAATAAGATGTTAACTCGTGTTTTCATAAGCTTGTGTTTACTTCAAATAACTGGTACCCTGTTAGTTTATGCTCACTCAGCTCTCGGTAAGCTGACGGCCTTTTATTGCCTGGACCTTCCCCGTCCAGATTATCCTGCCTCTTATTCTACCGGTAAAAACCAGTACACTGATGACTATTATCCAGAGGAGGGCCCCACCAACGACGTTTACGCCAGGAAGGATTGCTACGCTGAGGACTATCCGTACGCTAGTTGAAGGCTGAAGGAGTTATAACTAGTTTTATATTTTTGTTCTGTTGAACCTGTTGTTAGCGGGTACTTAGGCATTTGTTGTCTTCAGACCTGTTGTGATCATGTGGACCATACTCTGATATTTTGTAATAGTTAGCACTGTGTGTTATTCTCAGTTGGTTACTGTTGCTTTTCTTTTGGACTAGTACTGCGTGGTGTGGATTATTAGTGACTTTCACCTGTCATTCCTTATGGACCCATAAAGGAAATTTATTTTTCTCTATTTATGCTGCTCCGGGGCGTGACAGGGTTTTTGGTATCAGAGCTTGAGTTTGGTACTCTAGGTTATGATACTGTCATTCACCGATCATTCCACACCATCTGGTCCTAGTGTATGATAGAATTTCTTTGAGATGAGATATGAGTATAAGATAAGTTCGTCTTCTTGACGATAGATAGCTTCCGTTGCAGGATAGCATGGATCCGGAGTTTCACCAGTTTGTGACTGATACTTATGGAGGACATATTATCCATGGAGATACCGTGGAGCCAGCTGACCCAGAGTTTTATTGTGAGCGTGTGTGCCAGATAGCTAGTCGACATTTAGAGGAAGACATGTGGAGAGCGCTTTATGTGGCCGGGAGTACTCACCCGACACAGATGCGCATGGATACTTACCATACTGCGAGGGTCGGTAGAGACATTTGCCAGGAAATGTTATGACTAGTTTTGAGTAAGCTAGAGATGGATGAGATTGAGTTGAGAGCCATTGTAGCCGGTCCACCAGAGCCCGTAGTTGCACCAGCAGCAGCAGCAGCAGCCCCACCATCACCAGTACCCGTCCCAGAGCCAGAGCCTGAGGATGAGCATCCCGATGAGGACATGGATGGAGATGGAGAGGAGGAGCCGATAGATGACGAGGACCCAGTAGAGGATGAGCATGCAGACAATGCAGATGATGAACCTGAGGATGACCCCGAGGAGCCAGAGTTTGAACCAGAAGATCCAGTACCAGACCCAGAGGACGAGGCTGTTGGAAAAACAGGTTTAAATGGAAAGTTTAAACGCGCAGCGGAAAAATCAAGTTATGAAACTTTATTGGCATGCCCGGATCTACTACTCGTCAATTCTACAGATGCGCACAAGAGGGGACACGAGTTATACCTTAGTGTCTTGAACCCAATTCTGATCTTCAACTTCCAGCAGCCTCCACTAGATGATCTTCACCCTTATGACTCCTGCGGATGCCTGCCAGAAAGACTAGGGTTGGTGGGAACCCTAATGGAGAGGATAGAGAAGGTTTTGGGACTCCAAAACAGTTTCTGCAGCTTCTGACGTTCAAAACGACGAACAACTTTTTCCAGAACGCAGCTGCCCTATTTATAGATTCCCAGAACCGACCTAGACTTCGAGCGATCGAAGTGCCTTCGATCGATCGAACATTCGATCGATCGAACCATCTTCGATCGATCGAACCTGCAGACTTCAATCGATCGAGACATCTTCGATCGATCGAACCTGTCTGGACATCATCCTCAAGCATCTTTCCAAGCATCCTGGCGGAGCTAAGAGTGGGACCTCCTAGGCTCTTTATTGTTGGCTCAGACCAGTTTGTTAATCACCATGACCAAACTCTTTGATCAGCAAACTAACTAACTGGTCAGTTAAAGTTTACTCCACTATAAAACGATAACTGAACTCCAACGCAAAAGAACATATCCGAAGCGATAACTAGACTTGTATGTTGTACTAATGTCCCTCTACCGTCAGCATTCGTAATCATATTCAGGTAATCGGATAACTGTTACTGTCAACCTGAATCATGATTACTTCTTGTATTCCTTGAGTCCCATTCACCTCTCATGATTACCAAACATGTTGATAACTCTTATCAACAAGACTGCAGTACTCAGTAATCGACATGGTGACATTCTCAAGGGAATGCTTACTCTGAAACAGAGGGTAGATTCTATCTTGACAATATATGTTCACAACCCTATGAATATGACATACCCAAGATACCCAGGTGTTGATCTTTTATAGACCTCACTGATTGGTAAGTCAAAGCAGCCATATCCACAGTCTGTGTTCATAAACGTCTCAAGATTAAGAACACGTACCTTATACAAGTTATGAGTTCCTATTGACTGTTTGACAGTCTTAAGCGTCAATAGGAAACTCAGGTCCGTCAATGCACTATAAGCACTAGCATATCAACTAAGAGCTACACTCTAGTGATTGAGATTAATCACTCCATCCAATGGTAGTTAATTATGCTACAGTGTAGACTTGATGAGGTATCCAGTCTCATCATCCACTGTGACACATTCTAAGTATTAAAGAATAGTAATTCGTATCTCACTTGTGTGTATCTCATACACACACGAATTGCTTACTATGATACTTAAGGATAAAACAATCATCTCATGAAAGAAACATACACAAAGAAATGTAAAGCTGATATCCATATATTATAATGCTAATGTCTCATACATAAAGTAATGGTTTGAGGGCACAAACCCAACAAACTCCCACTTGCACTCACAACCATTCAGAACTACATCTAAGACCTAGACTATCTAGATGACAATCAAAAACCTTCTGTGGTAAGGCCTTTGTAAACGGATCAGCAAGATTGTCAGCGGTGGCAATCTTGGTGACAGTCACATCTCCACGTTGAACTATATCTCGGATTAGGTGATATTTCCGCTCTACGTGCTTTCCCTTTCCGTGGTTCCGTGGCTCCTTGGACTGAGCCACTGCCCCACTATTATCACAATAAAGCGTAATAGGCGACAGCGACGCTGGTACCACCTCGAGTTCCATAAGGAACTTCTTGAGCCAAACAGCTTCCTTTGCGGCTTCACAAGCAGCCACATACTCAGCTTCTGTAGTTGAGTCTGCAATGCATTTCTGCTTAATGCTCCTCCAACTGACAGCACCACCTCCCAAGGTAAAGAGATGACCGGACGTCGACTTCCTCGAATCTTTATCTGACATAAAGTCCGAGTCAGTGTATCCCACTGGAATTAACTCACTACCACCGTACATAAGCATGTAATCTTTAGTTCTTCTCAAGTACTTAAGAATGTGCTTAACGGCTGTCCAGTGCTCTGGACCCGGATTCGACTGATATCTGCTAACCATGCCAACGGCAAAGCAGATATCTGGTCTAGTGCCTAACATCGCATACATGAGACTTCCCACTGCAGAAGCATAGGGAACTCCTGTCATGCGATTCCTCTCCTCCTGTGTCTTTGGACACTGGTCCTTGGAGAACGCTAAACCATGCCTGAAAGGTAACAAACCTTTCTTCGAATTATCCATTGAAAACCTAGTTAGCACCTTATCGATATAACCAGCTTGAGATAATCCCATTATCTTTCGCTTGCGATCCCGAAAGAGCTTTATCCCAAGAATATAGCTCGCCTCTCCTAGATCCTTCATATCGAAAGTACTAGCTAGCCAAACCTTGACCGTTGACAATGCCGCTACATCATTTCCAATGAGTAGAATGTCGTCAACGTAAAGCACAAGAAAAGCCACCACTTTTCCTTCACTCTTCTTGTATACACAAGGTTCATCCAGATTCTGTATGAAACCAAACGATTTGACCGCTTGGTCAAATCGTATGTTCCAACTTCTGGATGCCTGCTTAAGTCCATAAATGGACTTTTGCAACTTGCATACCAAGTTACCTTTCCGACCAGCTATGAACCCTTCTGGTTGTTGCATATAGATGTCCTCCTCAAGATTGCCATTCAAGAATGCAGTCTTGACGTCCATCTGCCAGATCTCAAAATCTAGGCATGCAGCAACGGATAAGAGTATTCTGATGGACTTGAGCATGGCCACCGGCGAGAAGGTTTCCTCATAGTCAATGCCCTCCCTCTGAGTATAACCTTTCGCAACAAGCCTTGCCTTAAAGGTCTCAACCTTTCCATCAGATCCTCTTTTCCTCTTGTAGACCCACTTACAGCCAATGGGTTTAATATTGGCTGGAAGTTCTACAAGATCCCAGACCTGATTAGAATCCATAGATTCCAATTCAGCCTTCATAGCTTTAACCCAATGAGCTGAATCAACATCAGCCATTGCCTCTTCGTATGTGGTAGGATCAGATTCAGATTCTATGGAGACAGCTTCAAAAACTTCTCCTAAGAACATGTATCTATCAGGCTGGCTGATAATCCTTCCACTACGACGAGGTACTGGTGCGGAAATAGGTGAAGAAGTGGTGTTTTCCTGATTTACATCGTTATTAACTACGGGTTGGACTGAGGGCTCTCCTTCTATCTCTCTAAGATCTATCCTTCCCTTAGGTTTATGGTTCATGATATAATCATCCTCCAAGAAAATAGCATTCGTGCTGACGAACACCTTCTGTTCTCTTGGATCATAAAAATACCATCCATAAGTACCCTTTGGATACCCCACGAAGTAACATACTTCCGATCTAGAATCCAACTTGCTCATCTTTCCTTTTAGCACATGTGCCGGACATCCCCATATCCGGAGATGTTGCAAAGAAGGCTTGCGCCCAATCCACATCTCTCGTGGTGTCCTGGGAACAGATTTGCTTGGTACTAGATTTAGTATGTAAGCAGCGGTTTCCAAAGCATAACCCCAAAGAAATAAAGGTAACTCAGAATAACTCATCATTGACCTAGTCATGTCTAAAAGAGTCCGATTCCTTCTCTTCGCTACACCGTTTTGCTGAGGCGTACCAGGTGCAGTCAACTGTGACAGAATCCCATTCTGTACGAGGTGATCAATAAATTCATTAGAGAGATACTCGCCACCTCGATCAGATCGAATGGCCTTGATATGTGTGCCCAATTGCTTCTCCACTTCAGCCCTAAACTCTTTGAACTTTTCAAAGGCTTCAGACTTGTGCTGCATTAGGTACACATATCCATACCTAGAGTGGTCATCAGTAAATGTTATGAAATACTCATAACCACCCCTTGCTCTAATATTTATTGGTCCACACACATCAGTATGAACTAATTCCAACAATGCATTGGTTCTATTGCCCTTTGCAGGAAAGGGCCTTTTGGTCATCTTACCCTCTAAACAAGACTCGCAGACTTCTATTGGTTCGAGAACCAAATCGCCTAAGACCCCTTCTTTGACTAGTCTGCCAATCCTATTTAGATTGATATGACCAAGCCTCATATGCCAAAGCCTTGTTGGATTAGTGGAAGATCTCTTTCTTTTAGATGGTACAGTTACCACTGAGTTATTAAGTTCCATACAAGAATCTTTAGAAATATTGGGAGTAATCACATACAAACCATTTGATTTAACACCAGAACATATAAAAGAACTATTTCTTTTAATCACAACTTCAGTTCCAAAATTAAAAGAATAACCATTATTCGATAAATTAGAAACTGAAATTAAATTACGTCTCATTGAAGGGACGTAAAGTACATCTGATAAAATCAAAACTTTATTGTCTAGAAATTCTAAAACTACGACTCCTATAGCAACCGCAGAAACGGTTGCGCTAGAACCTAGAGTAAGTACGATTTCCCCATCACTGCACTTCCTGGTTGATCTGAACCCCGGCAATGAATTACAGATATGGTTAGTCGCACCAGAATCAATGCACCAAGTGTTTGAAGTATCCGTTATAAAACTTACTTCAATCACATGTGATTCAATCATACCTTGAACTCTTGTAGCTAAGAATTCTGGACAGTTCCTCTTCCAGTGGCCCTTCTCACCGCATTGGAAACACTTTCCTTTGCCTTGGCCACCCACCTTCCCTTTGCCCTTACCTTTTCCCTTAGATTTTGTAATCTTAGGGACCGGTCCAACACTTGAACCTCCAGTGCTAGCCTTCTTCTTCCCTTTCTTTCCTTTCGGCACAGATCGGGAAGAGGAAGCGCTTTTCTCAACGTTTAAAACGCTGCCCCCAGGTTTGATCACCCCTTCCGCTGCCAATAAAGAGCTCATCAATTCGCTCATTGAAAAATCCATTTTATTCATATTATAATTCAGTTTAAATTGAGCGAATGATGGCGACAGCGTATTGAGGATCATATCAACTTGGGTCTGTGCATCGATGTTGGCACCTAGGGTCTCCAGCTCGTTTAAATAACCAATCATTTTCAAAACATGTTCTTTGACTGGAGTCCCTTCCGACATCTTAGCACTCATTATCTTCTGCATAGCTACCTGTCTGGCAGGCCTGCCATGCTCCCCAAACATCTTTTTCAGGGATTCGATAATGTCACTGGCGGAATTGTTCGACTGGTATTGGTGTTGTAACACATTAGCCATAGAAGCCAATATGTAACAACGAGCCATCCCATTCGACTTTTTCCATTTATCGAACTCGCGTCTAGCAGCAACCGAAGCATTTGCAGCGGGTTCTTCGGGGCATGGGGTGGTGAGGACATATATGTGATCCTCCGCAGTTAACACGATGTCAAGGTTACGTTTCCATTCAGTGTAGTTGTTTCCAGTTAACTTGTTTTGAGTAAGTATGGTGGCAAGTGGACTAAATGCAGATCCAGACATTATGATTTACTGAAAAATCAAAAAAAAAAAAAAATAAATATGGATATCAGAATTTGACAGTTTGAAATAAAAGAATCCTTTTAAAACTCTTATTTTAAAACAAAGTCGCCGGAATATCGAAACGAAAGAATAAAGCCTCCGTGTGGTGGTCAATGTTCGATCTTTCAATTTATCATAACTTATCCGCTATGCAACTCTTGCAAAACAAGTTATGACTTCCGAACCTATTTGATCTCTAAGTTTCTGAATAATGCCCCGTGTGGGATCCCTTATCCATAGCTTAGCTAGTGTGTACCATTAACTAGGATCCAATCACAACCGTCTCAAGTAGCGCCTCCGTATGGTGGTCACCCTCTAACACATCTGATTGATCCTTATCAAAAGAAGTTCACATCTAGTAACCAATGAGTAATGCATCCTCCGTATGGAATGATCACCCCTGGCGAGGTGACACAGAATGCATCACTCATCTTACAGTGAACCGTTAATGGAAGATCGTGGGTGTAATTAATAAGACCCTCTCCCACTAGATTTAGTAAAAAAGGATTTTGCCTTTTTTTGAGAAAATCTGTTTCTACACACTTCCCATAAACATCTAATGTTTACTAATGTGTTGAAAACGGTTTTTGAATTTTATTTTAGAAAACTTGTTTTGCGTGCATGCAACAATGTATTATACGCCAATCACAAACAAAGCACATAAAACAAAAAACTAAAATGAAATAAAAGACATCCAAACGATGCCTCTATCTCCCATGGCTCTATCTCCATAGAACCTGCTTTTGGTTTGATCGCCTCCAGCTCCATCTTCATGGACAACGGCTCCTTGCTCCATCTTCATGGATATTCTAATTCTATTACATTGAACCTATGCCTCTTTTGAAGCTTACAATTTATCTAGAAATAGAAATAGCAACAACAAAATAAAAGGCTAGGGAAACCGGTGCGACTTTCCTTTTCGTAGGATTGAAGTCGCAGCGCCCTTTACATATGCCTTAAAACCAAACCAAACTTAAAATAACACACCAATCTAAAACATTCAAACACAAAATTAAATGCTCTTGGCGCCATGGGAGATAGCGACTAACTTTTGCTGCAAAAGGTTAGTTGAACACACATCCACGCATATATATATAACAAAATATAACTATTGGAAACCTTAATTGATTCACACAGTATATAAACTCTTTACATACTGAATTAGAACTCAAAACAGCATCTAACTTCTCTGTCATAGTTTGATCGATCGAAGACCGTTCGATCGCTCGAACCTTCGATCGATTGAACACTGTTCAATCGCTTGAACATTCTATTTCACAGAATGATTAAAAATTTTGCAGAATACGTTAAAATTAAACTTTTAATTTCAAAATACTTTTAAAACTGTGAAACAAAGATCCTGACAAAGAGTCTGTCTCGATCGATCGAACTCTATTCGATCGCTCGAACAACAGAAGGTTTCGATCGATCGAAACCTGTTCGATCGCTCGAGTACAGAGTGTTCGATCGATCGAGACTACTTCGATCGATCGAACCCATCTTGCATCCAATGCAATCACAGATTTGTATACTGCTGCGATAACACTGCAGAAACAGATCTGTGATGATGCAGTTTTGAAAACAGTTCTAAAAACAACATGCAAATCAAAATAGTGTTCCAAAAAACGCATCTATAGATCCAAACGAGCGTGGCTCTGATACCAATTGTTGAAAAAACAGGTTTAAATGGAAAGTTTAAACGCGCAGCGGAAAAATCAAGTTATGAAACTTTATTGGCATGCCCGGATCTACTACTCGTCAATTCTACAGATGCGCACAAGAGGGGACACGAGTTATACCTTAGTGTCTTGAACCCAATTCTGATCTTCAACTTCCAGCAGCCTCCACTAGATGATCTTCACCCTTATGACTCCTGCGGATGCCTGCCAGAAAGACTAGGGTTGGTGGGAACCCTAATGGAGAGGATAGAGAAGGTTTTGGGACTCCAAAACAGTTTCTGCAGCTTCTGACGTTCAAAACGACGAACAACTTTTTCCAGAACGCAGCTGCCCTATTTATAGATTCCCAGAACCGACCTAGACTTCGAGCGATCGAAGTGCCTTCGATCGATCGAACATTCGATCGATCGAACCATCTTCGATCGATCGAACCTGCAGACTTCAATCGATCGAGACATCTTCGATCGATCGAACCTGTCTGGACATCATCCTCAAGCATCTTTCCAAGCATCCTGGCGGAGCTAAGAGTGGGACCTCCTAGGCTCTTTATTGTTGGCTCAGACCAGTTTGTTAATCACCATGACCAAACTCTTTGATCAGCAAACTAACTAACTGGTCAGTTAAAGTTTACTCCACTATAAAACGATAACTGAACTCCAACGCAAAAGAACATATCCGAAGCGATAACTAGACTTGTATGTTGTACTAATGTCCCTCTACCGTCAGCATTCGTAATCATATTCAGGTAATCGGATAACTGTTACTGTCAACCTGAATCATGATTATTTCTTGTATTCCTTGAGTCCCATTCACCTCTCATGATTACCAAACATGTTGATAACTCTTATCAACAAGACTGCAGTACTCAGTAATCGACATGGTGACATTCTCAAGGGAATGCTTACTCTGAAACAGAGGGTAGATTCTATCTTGACAATATATGTTCACAACCCTATGAATATGACATACCCAAGATACCCAGGTGTTGATCTTTTATAGACCTCACTGATTGGTAAGTCAAAGCAGCCATATCCACAGTCTGTGTTCATAATCGTCTCAAGATTAAGAACACGTACCTTATACAAGTTATGAGTTCCTATTGACTGTTTGACAGTCTTAAGCGTCAATAGGAAACTCAGGTCCGTCAATGCACTATAAGCACTAGCATATCAACTAAGAGCTACACTCTAGTGATTGAGATTAATCACTCCATCCAATGGTAGTTAATTATGCTACAGTGTAGACTTGATGAGGTATCCAGTCTCATCATCCACTGTGACACATTCTAAGTATTAAAGAATAGTAATTCGTATCTCACTTGTGTGTATCTCATACACACACGAATTGCTTACTATGATACTTAAGGATAAAACAATCATCTCATGAAAGAAACATACACAAAGAAATGTAAAGCTGATATCCATATATTATAATGCTAATGTCTCATACATAAAGTAATGGTTTGAGGGCACAAACCCAACAGAGGCACCACCAGCAGGATCAGATGCTGACGACTTTTGAGTCAGGATCTGCAGGGTTTAGATTTGGTTAGTTTATATTAGGACATGTTGTCCACCAGATTTTTGGGAGCTTGAGAGATAGCTATTGACCATAGCTTTGTATAGTATTAGCTGACTTTAGTTGTTGTAACTCTTGTCCCATATGGTACACAATTTGACTAGTGTGTACTATACGGTACATCTTTTGATATATATATATATATACGAGCAGTACTTTTGTTATTGTTTGGATGTTGCATTGTGCTGCGTTGTTTAGTAGAATGGTTAGTTTTGTTGTTTCTTGTTCTATCTTGAGTTCGTTTCTACGAGAAGACTTTCAGCTGATCAATATGTCTCTTGTAGGCGATACTCGTTATCATCATGGTAGGACCCTTGAGAAATCACCAAGCACGTAATGGAGCACCTATTCCAGAAGGGATGGATCCGACGGGAATTTTCGAAGCATTTATGCAGAGGATGGAGCATGTGGGGGATACATATAATCACTCCACCCACTAGAGACCTCTTGTACCCCCGCCACCAAGACAGACTGGAGATAAGTTGTTAGCAAATTTTCGTGGGTTACGTCCCGAAAAGTTCGATGGACTAACAGAACCATGGAAAGCAGAACAATGGGTCAGAGAGATGGAATTAATTTTTGAAGCATTAGAATGCAGCGAGCAGGAGAAGCGTCGCCTTGCTACGTTTTAGCTTACTTATGCCGCCGCAGATTGGTGGGAAGCTGAGCAAGCCACTATTGGGATCGATGCCGCTAGAGCTATGTCGTGGGAGACATTCAAAGGCAGATTTTTGGATAAGTATTTTCTAGAAGATGAGAGAGATCAACAGGAAAGGAACTTTCTCAATTTGATTCAAGAAGGATGGAATGTACGGGAATACACAACACAGTTCGAGCGTTTATCCAGATTTGCTCAGTATATGATAGATACGCCACAGAAGAAGATAAAGAGATTTCACCAAGGACTGAACCCCCACCTCAGACATATGATGGTTGGTCATCTGAACTAGTCGTATGAGGAAATTGTTAGATTTGCTACAGGATTAGAAAAGGATGCTAATCCAGTACAGTAACCACAGATAAATCGACCTTAGTCGTCACGAGGGTTTCAACAGAGGAATTTCCATAACCGACCACCGAGAAATACCCAAGGATAGAGACCTCAGGAAAACTTTCAAGGAAACAAGAGAATCTGGGAAGGAGCCAGGAAACCTCAGCAAGGTTATAATTGACCTCAACAATATCGCCAGCAGGGGTCACAACCACAGGCATTACTGACAGCCCCGCCAAGCAACACTGGAGGTTGTTTTAACTGTGGAAAACTCGGACATATTGCAAGGAACTGCACTGCCCATAGACCTAATCGCAGGCCGGATATTGTCTGCCGCAACTGCAATAAGCCAGGGCACGTGAGCAGGATTGTCGTGCACCACGAGGAGGACACTATGGAGTCCCAGTGCAAGGAATCCAAGGACCTCCTGATCAGACGAGAATGAATGCTATTATCCCAAAAGAAGCAGGCTTTAATGCTGATGAGCAGCAACATTTGGAAGGTACACTTGTACTCTTTCATAGTCCAGTTAAAGCTTTATTTGATACTGGAGCTGCACGTTCTTTTATTGCTGTTAAGATTGTGCGTCAATTGGGTTTAGAACCCCAAACACTTGAGTCAACACTGAATGTTGTGTCACCGTTGGGAGTGACAGTTAAGTTGAGTAAAGTGTGTAAAGATTGCCCATTGACTTTGGGAGATAGGAATCTTCCAGCAAACTTAGTCGTTATGTCAATGTCCGAGTTCGACATTATCCTAGGGATGGATTGGTTAACTAAGTACAATGCCAATCTGGATTGCCCTACTAGAACGATTGTATTTCCAATACAAGGAAAGTCGACGATCAGATTTCAGTGTCAACCAACAAGCGACATGTTCCTTACGAGTGGTTTAGCTACGATCATTAGTATAAGTACGGAGCTTAAGATGGATCAAATTCCTATTGTACGAGACTTTCAGGATGTATTTTAGGATATTAAAGGACTTCCACCGAAAAGAGAAATAGACTTCTGTGTGGAATTAGTACCTGGTACATTGCCTATTCTAAGACTCTATATAGGATGGCACCAACCGAGATGTTGGAACTGAAGAAGCAAGTTCAAGAGCTTGAAGATCTAGGATTTGTTCGCCCGAGTACGTCGCCTTGGGGAGCACCAGTTCTGTTTGTAAAGAAGAAGGACGGAACACTTCGACTCTGTATAGACTACAGGGAGTTGAACAAGGTAACGATCAAGAATAGATATCCATTACCTCGGATAGATGATCTATTCGACCAGTTACAAGGATCTAGGATCTTTTCCAAGATCGATTTACGTTCAGGATACCACCAGCTATTAGTTCGATCAGAGGATGTATCGAAGACTGCATTCAGGATAAGATATGGGCATTACGAGTTTCTAGTTATGCCTTTTGGATTGACGAATGCGCCAACAATATTTATGGACTTTATGAATAGAGTATTCAGACTATATCTGGATAAATTCATTACAGTGTTCATTGATGATATACTGATCTACTCAAAGACAGAAGAGGATCACAAGGAGCATTTACAGGTTGCCTTGTAGACACTTCGAGATAGCAAGTTGTATGCAAAGTCCAGCAAGTGTGAGTTTTGGCTACAGGAAGTCAAATTCTTAGGACACGTTATATCTCGAGATGGTATCTCTGTGGACTCATCTAAGATTGATGAAGTCTTAAGTTGGAACAGACCGACCAATGCGACAGAGGTTAGAAGTTTTCTGGGTTTAGCAGGATATTACCGAAGATTTGTCGAAGGATTTTCCAAGCTAGCAGGACCCTTGACAAACTTAACTAGGAAGGAGACAAAGTACGAATAGACAGACAAGCATGAGGGTGCATTTCAGGAGTTGAAAGAGAGATTGACTTCTGCACCGATACTTGCGATACCTAAGAGTGGAGAAAGATATGTAATCTACAGTGATGCATCGCACCAAGGACTTGGATGTGTACTTATGCAAGACGGGAAGGTTATCGCATATGGATCAAGACAATTGAAGGTACATGAGAAAAATTATCCTACGCATGATCTGGAATTAGCAACAATAGTGTTTTCATTGAAAATTTGGAGACACTATCTCTATGGAGAAAAGTTTGACTTATTTTCCGATCATAAGAGCTTGAAGTATTTGTTCTCTCAAAAGGAGTTGAACATGCGACAGCGGAGATGGATGGAGTTACTCAAAGACTATGACTTTTCCTTGCAATACCATCCAGGTAAAGCAAATGTCGTAGCCGATGCTTTGAGCCATAAACCTCGACTAGTGATCGCTGTATTACTAATTAGAGAATGGAGAGCATTAGAAGAAATTGCTGAATTTGATCTTCAGCCAGTGGAGCCAATGAAAGGACAACATTTTGGATGTCTTATGGTACAACCGACTTTGATCAGTCGTATCATAGAGGCTCAACAGACAGCAAAGGATTTGAATTTATGGTTCGCCAAGATGACAGCCAAAGAATCAGAAGTCTGGAGTATAAGTACAGATGGAGCCTTACGATGTAAGGGTAGACTCTGTGTACCTGACAAAGAAAATCTTCGGAAAGAAATATTGGATGAAGCACATAAGTCACGAATGACTATTCATCCCGGAAGTACGAAGATGTACAAGGATATGAAGAGAAATTTTTGGTGGGAAGGAATGAAGAGAGATGTGGCAGAGTATGTAGCTCAGTGTCTTACTTGTAAACAAGTGAAGGCAGAACATCAGAGACCACCTGGACTGCTACAGCCGTTACCTATTCCTCAATGGAAATGGGAACATATAACCATGGATTTCGTGGTAAGATTGCCGAAGTCACAGCAGAATCACGATGCTATATGGGTAATCGTGGATCGACTTACTAAAACGGCACATTTTATCGCCTATAGCATGACGTATTCAGTAGAACGTTTGAGCCAAATGTATATACAACACGTGGTACGGTTACACGGAATACCTATTTTTATCGTGTCAGATCGAGATTCGCGCTTTACAGCAGAATTCTGGAAGAGTCTCCAGACAGCGATGGGAACGACATTGAACTTGAGTTCAGCTTTTCATCTGCAGACCGATGGACAGACTGAAAGAGTTAATCAAGTGATGGAAGATATGTTACGTGCTTGTGTCATTGATTTCGAGAATTCTTGGGAGGTACACTTACCGTTGATAGAATTTGCCTATAACAATAGTTATCATTCGAGTATCGGGATGGCGCCGTTTGAAGCTTTGTACGGAAGACCTTGCCGATCGCCGCTGTGTTGGACTGAAGTCGGAGATACCCAACTTCTTGGGCCAGAGATGGTACGCGAGACAAGCGAGAAGATTCAAGTTGTACGTGAGAAGATGAAGACAGCTCAGACCCGACACAAGAGTTATGCTGACAAGCGACGCAAAGACTTAGAATTTGCAGTTGGAGACCACGTGCTACTCAAGGTTTCACCTGTTCGAGGCATCGTCAGATTTGGTCAGAAGAAAGGCAAGTTATCACCAAGATTCATTGGACCATTCGAGATTTTGGAGCGTGTTGGGAAAGTTGCTTATCGCCTTGCGTTGCCACCAAAGATGTCAGGAGTGCACAACGTTTTTCACATCAGTATGCTGAGGAAGTGTGTTCACAACCCAGCGCACGAGATCAACTTTAAGGATATCGAAGTCAACAGCGACGTTACGTTCAACAAAGGACCTGTTCGCATTCTAGATCGAGGAATCAAGAAGCTCAGGAACAAAGAGATTCCGTTAGTAAAGATTCAGTGGAAGCATCATGATGAAAGAGAAGCTTCGTGGGAGCTAGAGTCAGAGATGCGTGAGAAGTTTCCGTTTTTGTTTTAGACCTTGTTGCTTTTGATTTCGAGGACGAAATCTTTTGTTGAGTGGTGGATGATGTAATACCCTGTATTTTGATATATTAATAAGATCTGGTATTTCATTTCTATACTTGTATAACCTTAAACTTTCATTTGGTGTGATTTGGATACCAATCGATTGCCTTTAGTCCCAATCGATTGACACTTTTCAGATACCAATCGATTGACATGTTCCCAATCGACTGCCATCAGACCGACCTGAATTCATGATGTGGCAGTTTATCAATCGATTGCCATCTTCTTCAATCGATTGGCATTATTCCAATCGATTGACTACAAATATCTGTTTCCAATCGATTGACTGGTGTCCCAATCGATTGACATAAGCTGAGAAATATTTTCTTCTTTCCTTCAGCTTTAAATGTGTGGCACTCTTAACCCCTATATATACTCGTTCATTTGTGGCCTTAGGTCACTTTGGCAGCTTGAGAGAGAGAGGCACACCTCTTGTGAGATATATACATACATATATCTATCTATATATCTATATCTATACATATACACACACACACTGCCTTGGCAGCTGGAAGAAGACGAAGGGAAGGACAAGAAGAAGAAAGGAAGAAGAAGGAGAGACAGAGAGAGAGCTGGGCAGAAAGAGAAGAGCAAGAAGGAGAAAAAGAAGCTTTTGGAAGTTTTAAAAGCCCACACCCATCCAAACGCATCCTAAGTGAGTCCTAACTCACTTGGTCACTTTATTTGATGTATTTACAAGTTGTTATGACCTTTAGATGTGATAAAAATATGACTTCTACGTTTAAATATGTTGTTTTTACAATCTGCTGGAGAAGACGTAGTATCAATCGATTGACATAATCTCAATCGATTGACATCAGTCGTTTCTCAATCGATTGGATAGGATTCCAATCGATTGACATCTCAATCGATTGCCATGTTTCTCAATCGATTGGTATAACTTTTTGTCCCAATCGATTGAACCTCTGTTCCAATCGATTGGCATGATCAGAACATGGTTTCCTTTGCCTGTTTATTATATAAGAGGTTTAGTTGTTCGATTTCTGATTCAGAATTCCATTATGCGACTATGGGTTAGACAGGAGTAATGTGACACCAAAGGTTTATGGATAATGGATAAATAAAAAGGAATATAAAGACGTGGGTGACGTATTGTTTCTGATATGAGTTCGGTATCCGTGTTCTTTTAATCCGAGTAGTCAGGCCATATAGGGAGTTGTCATGTGTCGATGTAGAATGGAACGTAAGTAGGTTTGGTAAGTTCTGGGAATGGTACGTGGATGGACGATTGGTCATAATATGCTCTTAAAAGCGGTGAACTGGATACATGGTTCTTAAAAGCAGTGAGCTGGACCAAATAGTCCTAAGATAGACTGGATGATCTATGAGATGCTCTTAAAAGCGGTGAACAGGACCATTATTCTTAAAAGCGGTGAACTGGGATCACTAGTAGATGACGTTGAGTCGTGGCAATAGATTGATATACTTTGTTCGAAACGTTATATCCCTGAAATGCGGTGAACAGGATCATTGTTCTTAAAAGCTAGGGACAGACTGACGTGGAGTCCATGACATGCGGTGAGCAGGATATATTGCTCTTAAAAGCGATGGACAGAATGAGGGTGTATCCCTAGAGTTAAACGATTGAGTCTGTTCATGTCATCTGAGTATGTTGAGTTCGGTATTTGAGTAACAAGACGATAAGGGTCAGTTTACAAGAATGAATAAAGGAGCAAGATATGGATATAATAAGATGTTAACTCGTGTTTTCATAAGCTTGTGTTTACTTCAAATAACTGGTACCCTGTTAGTTTATGCTCACTCAGCTCTCAGTAAGCTGACGGCCTTTTATTGCCTGGACTTTCCCCGTCCAGATTATCCTGCCTCTTATTCTACAGGTAAAAACCAGTACACTGATGACTATTATCCAGAGGAGGGCCCCACCAATGACGTTTACGCCAGGAAGGATTGCTACGCTGAGGACTATCCGTACGCTAGTTGAAGGCTGAAGGAGTTATAACTAGTTTTATATTTTTGCTCTGTCGAACCTGTTGTTAGCGGGTACTTGGGCATTTGTTGTCTTCAGACCTGTTGTGATCCTGTGGACCATACTCTGATATTTTGTAATAGTTAGCACTGTGTGTTATTCTCAGTTGGTTACTGTTGCTTTTCTTTTGGACTAGTACTGCGTGGTGTGGATTATTAGTGACTTTCACCTGTCATTCCTTATGGACCCATAAAGGAAATTTATTTTTCTCTATTTATGCTGCTCCGGGGCGTGACACTGCTCCCCATGGTGCTGATTATTATTGCTATACAGAAAAGGTAAAGTTTACAGAAATGATGCTAATTGATGGTTGCTTCATAATTGAACTTTGGTATAGGAATCAAATAAAAGAAGATCGGAATGACCCTATTTTAAGAAACACTTTACTGAAAAATACTATCAAGGATGACTTGCTATTACTTGAGAACCAGATTCCCTTGTCTGTTCTTCAAACATTATATGACCTGACAATGAAATGTATCCCAGTAGATGGCAACCCCCTGACACTAAATGTTTTCACTCCTTCGCAGAATGTGTCCTTTTGTTCTTTGATAGTAGGATAAGCATAACAAATTCGATTCCAAATTTAGATGATGTAACCGATGATTCGCTAGCTGCTTATGATAGTATGTTATCGGAAGCTTCTCATCTGCTTGATTTCTCGCATAAAATGAATGGGGGGTGGGGGGCGCGGGGGCTAATTTCAGCACGGGGACTACGAATAACTTTAAACTTTCTGCAATAGAGATTCAGCTAGCAGGAGTGGAGTTCAAGGCAGTCATTGGAGAAGACCTATTCGGTGTGCAGTTTGATGTAACCAGTGGTTCGTGTGGAAGATTGTATCGAAGATTGTTTGAATAATGTTGCGAAAAATGTGGACTATGTTTTTCAATTCCATTCAGTTGTGCAATATGTGTCTGTGTTTTATGTCTGTGTTATCTTCCGTTTACAGCATTGCTTGTAGGTGTGTGCGCACAAGCTTAATTTCGTATCACCCCATCTACAATTACACCGAGCTGCTATTGAGAAACCTCATTACTTATGAGCAATGCTGCTCAAATATTTACTCTAAATTCACATCACATGCTATTCATAGATACACTTATAAACTCTGCAAAAGATTTTGAATTGCTTGAAAAGGCGGGAGTGATACAGAACCATTTGGGCTGCAGTGACGAGGCTGCAAAACTCTTCAATAATCTTTGCAAGCATATTGTTGTGGATAACAATAAGTTTTACATCCTTTGATGCTCGGAGGTAGAAGACTACTGCAAAAATTGATGGCCAAGAAATCTAACAAAACTTAGTCATGATTATTTCGGTATTCCATTGGTCTGGCATCGCAGTCATTGTTGCCTTTATCATTTTTGCCCTTACGTTAGCGCAGACCATCTTCGCCATCCTCTCTTATAAATAGTATATTTGAGGTACGCGGTCAGGTATATGTGACATGATGTGAATGGTATACCGATCATATCTTCTTCCTTCCATTGTTTATACTGTCTCATCGATCTAGATAAGAGTAAGTAATTTGGAATGTCTCCAATTATGTAGAATTGAGTTAGAACTAGTACCAACTAACATGTGATATCAAAAATGATAGGGATACACACCGAATAACACACTAAACGACACACCAGCTTTAAATGCATGTACCCCGTGCTGTGTAAGTGATGCACAGAAAAATGTGAAAAATTCAAACAGCATAGGGTACATCCATTTAAAGCACAGTATGTCATTTGGTGTGTCGTTTGGTATGTATCCCTATCATTGTTGATGTGATATATAGCTTTATGATGTTAATTAAGAGCCTCTATATTGATCAAAGTGCATGAATTGTTTTAGAATGTTGGATTGAATCAAATGTGTAACAATCATATATGTGGAGTATATGTATCAATCTCTTTATGACGCCCTAGTGTTTATTTCCTCAATCCATCTATATACTATGAAGCCAATTTAATTGAAAGTTGCCTTGTTTGATTGTCCTATAACTTTATTGCCAAAACTTTTTATATATATATATGTATACATATATCTATACTATAATCAAATCAAAATTGCTCCTGAAGATCATGAGAAAACGACCTTCACTTGTCTGTTCGGTACATTCGCCTATCGTCGTATGCCCTTCGGCTTATGCAACGCTCTGGCTACCTTTCAGCAATGCATGTTGAGTATATTCAGTGACATGGTCGAACAAATACTCGAGGTGTTCATGGACGACTTTTCAGTGTTTGGCCATAGTTTTGATAACTGCCTGGAAAACCTTGAAAAAGTGTTAGCAAGATGCGAGGACAAACACCTAGTATTAAACTGGGAAATGAGTCACTTCATGGTGACTAAGGGAATTGTCCTCGGCCACATTATTTCTGATAAGGGTATCCAAGTTGATAAAGCAAAAATCGATATTATCTCAAACCTACCTGTCCCCCATACAGTTAAAGACATCCGTTCTTTTATGGGACACGCGGGATTTTATCGTCGCTTTAACCAAAATTTTAGTGCAATTTTCCGACCACTTTGTCAACTCTTAGTCAAAGACACACCTTTCGAATGGTCGGATAACTGTCAAACATCTTTTGACGCACTAAAAGAACACCTTACCTTCGCACCGATAATATAGGCACCCGACTGGAGTTTGCTTTTCGAACTAATGTGCGATGCTAGTGACTACACCATTGGTGCAGTCCTAGGACAAAGGAAGGATAATAAGTCCTATGTAATCTACTATGCTAGTCGAACACTCAACGAAGCTTAAATGAATTATATGACCACTGAAAAAGATTTACTAGCCCAATTCAGGTCATATCTGATAGGGTCCCCAATCGTCTAGTTTACAGACCACTCAGCCCTCAAGTACCTGCTATCTAAAAAGGATGCAAAACAAAGGCTTATCCGTTGGATACTCCTACTCCAAGAATTTGATATCACAATCAAGGATAAAAAAGGATTAGAGAATGTGGTCACTGACCATTTGCCTCGGTTAACATTTACTGACAACACTGAACCCGTACCAATTAAGGATGAATTCCCAGACGAGCAACTGATGGCTGTTTCCAGGTTGCCTTGGTATGCGGATATAATAAATTACCTTGTTACGGGAGCAACCCCGAGTCACTGGTCAAATCAAGATAAGAAACGGTTCCTTTCGTTCGCACGTCATTTCTTTTTTGATGATCCTTACTTATTCAAGTATTGTGCTGATCAGGTCATCAGACGTTGCATCCCGAACGAGGACATAACTGTAATTTTAGCCTCTTATCATTCTGAAGCCTGCGGAGGCCATTTCGCTTCGCAAAAGACCGCACAAAAAGTATTACACAGGGGATTTTATTGGCCTACTATGTTTAAGGATGCCTATTCTTTTTGCAAATCGTGCCAACGCTGTCAAAAGCTAGGTACAATTTCAAAAAGGAACTCTATGCCCTTAACTCCCATCATCACCATTAAAATATTCAATTGTTGGGGCATAGACTTCATGGGTCCCTTTCCGAAATCAAACAACTGTGAATACATACTCCTAGCCGTGGAGTATGTATCAAAATGGGTAGAAGCGATATCGACAGGATGCAATGACCACAAAATGGTTATGTCCTTTCTTAAGGAACACATTATATCATGTTTTGGAACCCCGAGGGTACTAATAAGTGACCAAGGCAAGCATTTCTGCAATAGGCCTTTAGAGTCACTCCTCAAGAAATATGGGGTCAATCATAAGATAGCTCTCGCATACCACCCACAGACTAACGGGCAGGTAGAATTGGCTAACTGTGAAATCAAGCATATACTCGAAAAGACGGTTAGTTTCAATTGAAAAGACTGGGCATATAAACTGATTGATGCTCTATGGGCGTACCGCACTACTTATAAGACAAATCTGGGGATGTCTCTATACAGGTTAGTGTATGGCAAGGCATGTCACCTTCCTGTCAAAATTGAGCACAAAGCATATTGGACGACACGCTCATTGAACTTTGACATTAAAGAAGGAGGTCATCTCCGGAAACTCCAGTTAGCTGAACTAGAAGAAATACGTCAAGATGCATATGACAATGCTAAACTGTACAAGGAAAGGTTGAAGGCTTGTCACGATAGAACAATTTTTCATAAATCATTCGAGCTAGGGCAGAAAGTCTTGCTATACGACTCTCGCCTCCACCTTTTTCCAGGTAAGCTCCGATCCCGGTGGACAGGTCCATTCCTTGTCAAATTCGTTTTTCCACATGGGGCCATCGAACTCATAAATCCTAAGAACGACGAGTTTTTCAAGGTTAACGGCCAAAGGTTAAAACTGTTCTTGGAAAACTTCCTACCAGAAGCTGAGCACATCGAGCTAGATGAGCCCAACTATCCTTCCACCTAAAACACTAAGGCACATCCATTTATTGTTGTTGTATTTCTTTCCTTAACTGCACTTTGTTTTTATTTCATTTGTTTGTCTTTTTTTTAGTGTGACCTCGATGCTCATCTGCTATTCCATTGTATTTCACACCTGCAGGCTATTAAAAATATGAGGAATGACGACGTCCATTCAATCAGGTCATGGGCTGATTTAGAATATCCTAATCATCCATGTTCGATAGAGGAGATTGCCTTCTGCCTCTCTCCTTATCAAGGACCCGGAGCGGACGATGTCATTGACTTAACCCAAGGGTACATTTCTTACGATCCTGCACTCCTCCAAATTAATCTATTCACGCATATGGACTTCCCTGTAGAGGAAGGCGAACCAGAGGGGTATTTTGTTGGGAAAGTCGATGATGCCCTCTTGGAACAATGGGAGAATGATTCGATGTGGGAACCATGGGAGGAAGAAGATTTACAGGATGTGGTGCCTGAACGCCATAATGCTATTTTCACTTATGTTGATAACTTCTGTGTCATTGACTTGGTTCCATACATTTATGTGTACCCTGAGCTATTTGTTATTCCGGCTTCAATGCCCCCTACCTGCTAGTGCACATGGTTATATCATGACTATAGTGAGGTTAACTCTTCATCACATTTTAATTTCTCTTCATCTTTCTGCATTTACCCCTTTCTTTTGGTTCTTTCTTTTGGGTTACTTAATTTCTTCCTTTATGGTTGTCTTTTGTTTTTCATTTGTCAGGATTTTCACTATGAATCAATTGTTACCATCATTGTTCCTTCTATATCAGCTATTCCATGGATTTGGACTGTACATAAGGTCCCCGGGTAACCCACTGCAAGAGGAAAGTCCGTTGAGAAATCACACTCCGTTATCTTTATCTCCATCCGGATCACCTCTTACTAGTGCAATCAATCCCTCAGAGATTTCAGACTCATTCGATGATATCCTTGCTGCTTTTTGACTGTTTTGGAAAAGGGAATCATCATGTTTAGAATCTACACTCGAAGATGTGGCGGAGGAAGAAGCAATTACGGAAGAAGGAACATTCATGCTTGACGAGTAGTGCTCTACTTCAATTGTGCTTTGTCTTTTGATCATTCTTTTATCAATTGAAGTGTAATCCTAGACCAAAGTTTTATTAATTTCAGTTTATTTTTAGTTTTTCTTTATTTAAAAGGTCTTAAGTACCATGATTGGGGGGAAATAATTTTTCAATATGGATGCTATTATAAAGTTTTATCTATAAAATTGCAATTTTCTACTATGAGGATGATTTTTTTTGGCTTACATGTCCTGTCAATGAACTGTTTTTCTCATTTTCCTGTATGTCCATAATACTTTTGGTTAGTTGGGGGTGCATAGTTTTCAATTCAGAAGTATTTTAGAATTTCCAGGTTCCATCAATCGATCGAAGGCGTCACATCCTCAAGCGCTTTATCAGTCTCAATCGATCAAACGTTCGATCAATCTAACTTTCTTGATCGATCGAGACCTATATTTAAACGAGATGTCATTTACACACTTCCTCAGTTTCTCTCTACCTCTCCCTCACTCTCGAACGCCTGGAGACAGAGAGAGACTCGAGCAATTTTTTTCCTCCCCTCATCAATTACGTCATTCGAGGAGCCCTTGGTCCCTCTGATCATCATCATTATCACTCTCATCCTCCCTCTGCATGTATATCGATGAGGGCTCAAGCGATCGAAGCTAACCCCTGTTCAATCGATCGAAACAAGTTCGATCGATCGAACTATAGCAATGGCAGTTTCTTTTATTTTCTTCCCTTTTGTGATCTACTTCTTGTTTTTCTTCCATTTTAGGTCTTTTGCAATGGACCTTATCACAGGGTATCACAAGGCTAAGCCTCTAGATCTCACTATTCCAGATCCGATACCCGATCACGGGTTTCAAAATGCCGAAAACATGTATGGTTCAACCGCTACTTTGACACGTGTAAGGTTATGTTGGAGCGACCACTAGAGTCCGTGTGGCTGTCAGCTCCATGGTTCCTGGCACAGCTCAGAGACATGCCTCTCTGGTATGACATGTTGATCCAAACCAAAAAGATCAACATCAACTGGGTTTGTGAAGCCTGCTCTTCGATGATCAAGGATCCCGCAGCCCCGTTCACATATCGATCCTTCTTTCGCGGGCACGAGATCATTTTCAGCCCTGCCATAGTATCTGCTGCTCTGGGGGTATCCGAGGTGCCAGATTGTTTTTATCCACAATTACCAGGGGCCCCAGAGATCCCTCCAGGCACGATTATCCTTGTGCTCACATATCGATCCCTCAAGGATAGATTTCTTACTGAGGACTATCATCTCCTCCATCTAGCGCTGGTCAACTGCATATTGATGACTTCTTACCACGAGAAGTTGGCAGCATGGTATGCTCGGGCTTTATATTCTATTAGGACATGATAGCGGGTCTGCCTGTCTCGCCTCTATATCGACTTCTTCATATAGCCTACGCGGTACATTGCCACCAAGCGCCATCTGAAGGGCGCTTGGCCTATTCATTGGGTAATTGAGAAGACTGGGCTACTTCCGTTGGCACAGACACAATTACTCAGGCTTCTAGTTGATTTGGCAAGACAGCAGCTCGCCATTCTAATGCACAGAAGAAGCGTAAGCTGAAGGGAAAAGCTAAGGTCAGGGCGAAGATGAGGAGAGGAGGAGGCACCGATACTGAGGGTGCGGCTTCTGGGACACCCACAGAGGTTGAGGAGCTAGATTCTGATGATGAGGTTAATCCTCGTATTGAGGTTGCACAGTTCGAGCTAAGACAGCGGTCTCAGGCTCTCGCCCAGGGAGAGTCTTCTTCTTTTTTGCCTCTCCCGACTGTTCACGAGTTACTTATAGAGGAGAGAGAGGCCCGGATCAGACTCAAAGGCAAGATGGACTGCATGACGACTCTACTTGAGGCTATATTGATCAGATAGGGGTTGACAAGTCTCTACATACACCTCTACCACCCACTACCGGTCCTTTATCCTCAACCCCACCTCCACAGGTTGATCTTTCTGCTCCATCTACATCAGCGGCACCACCTTCTACTGAGACACCACTTCCACCACTTCCAGTCGTGGCTGACCCATTACTATCTATACCAGCTGCCCCGATTGTGAGTGACCCGGCGACGGTTCCTATTGTTGCTGAGAGTGGAGGTGAGGATGATCCTGCCACACCGATTGTGATCCTATCTGATATTGGGGATGAGTAGGTTATATCTTTTGAGTGGGAGAGTTCTGTTGTATTTTCGTTTATTATTATTTCTCTCTCTACATTTTGTATGGATATTTTGGGACTGTTTAGATGGTTTGGATTGTAAGGACTTTACTATCACTGCTTTGTTGTTTTCATTATTTTATCGTTCCAGTGATTAGTTCTGTTATTATATATGGATCTCATGCTTTATCTTTTCATATTTTATTTTGTTTGATCTTGGCTGCTTAGAGTTTGTATGTCTTTACAGATTGCTATGCTTGTGGTGTTTGTTTGGCATTATCAGGTTATATCTCTCTCATTATTTTGAAAATCAACTTCTGAGGACATTGCAATTTTCAGTTGGGGGTGGGGTATAGATAGATAATCACCTGCACATAATCACCTGCCCATATCTATACATAACAATCTGGATTACTTTATTGCACATTTCGTACAATCTCGAGTAGAATTGGATTACATTTACAGTATGAAGACAAATAAATTGAAGAAATTGAAGAAATTAAAGAAAATTTAAAATTTAAAATTTTAAACTATTAAGGAATTTTTGAACTGAATTGGTAGAACAACTTTGAATATTCACTCCTATTCAGCTGCTATCAAGCAATGATACATGTATATTATTCTCATCTTTTTATGAATTAAGTTCACGCATTTTTCTAGTTTCACTAGGATAAATGCATATGTTGATCATTCATGTATCCAAAACCCTTTTGCACATGTTAATAGGTATGTAGAAAACCTAAAATAAGGGTTAATACGACTTTTGTGCTTTAAAGAATAAGTAGTGGAAACTAGTCACCCTTAGTGAGCTTTTGAATCCAATCTTCAATTATGAGGGAATTATCACATTATTCGAATTGTTTACGTATTAAAATTCATTGAATAGCCTCTAATTCTTCACTTTGGCTGCTTATTAGAGGATAACATTCAGGATTTACCAATTAAACTCAATGAACACTGAAGCGTTAAGAACTAAGAAGTTGAGAAAATGATTTAAGCCATCGTTATTCACTCCTTATCTTTCCATATATCGGTATCAACATTCCAGAATATGCGTTGTTCTCAATCCCACACCTAGTAAATACTGCCAAGTCTATTATAAAAGTCTAAATCCCTAATCTTACGCTTTGACTTCAATGAACCCTATTGCACATCTAATGTGATTAAATTGTTGAAGTGTGGGACGAGGAGGGAGTGAATGTGGGAGGGACTGCATAAAAGAGAAAAGGAAAGAAGGAGTCCAGGTTCTGTAAAAAAAAAAAAAAACATATATGAGAATAGAGGATGGTTGGAGTAGAGTGAAATAAAATTACTAAACTCAATCACATGTTGAAGATGTGCAATTTCTTACCCCTCTCATTTCTGCCCTACTATATAAAAATCAAAAAGTCAAAGCCTTGATGATTTTTAACAACTTAGTTTGAATATGAACGTGTAATTTGACTTATCCACGGTATTTCGCTCCTCTAGTAAGTAGTATTCCTTTCTTGATACTATGTACCCTAAATGTTCATCCTTTATTGAGTCAGGTGTGAAAGCATTAGTAACCAAACTTTCATTTTTTATCAAAGTTTTCACACCATGTGCGATCATTATTAAACCAGTTTCTGTGAGATGTTCATTCCTGAGTGTAAACCCATGTGAGAATTGAGTTGAAACTACAAGTTCTGAGAGTATGATAGTCTAGACAACTCTAAATAAGGTTCTATGCATAGCTATTAACTTCACACACACACAGATACATGGATGTGATGCATATGTTATTTTTATCTTGGTGACGTGAGGAGCATGTGTATTTCTTTCATGGCTTGAATGAGGATGATATGTTTTGTAGAGCTAAGTTTATAGTTGTATGGGAGGGAGTGTTTACAAGTTATTCTATATATTTTTGAGCTAAAAATTGGAGCATTTTGTGGGTACATTCACTACAAACCCTCACAAGACAACACTCGTCCGCTAGGGGGACCTAGGGGTTTAACGGCTTGTTGCATTTGCTGATTCCTACGAAAGTGAGTTAGGTAGTTTTTTTTAGCTTAGTTTGCCTTAGTTTAATTTAATTTATTTTATGATTAGTCATTGTAGTAGTAGTTAGTTTGTTTTTATTTTTGCTCTATTGCTAGGGACTACCAATTCGCTAGTTGGGAGTTGAGACAAGCGGGGGTATTTGTAAAATACAACCATGCTAAAAGAAGAAAATATGTTGATTTAGTATATAATTCCCTTGTATATCTACAATTTGAATTACAATGCCAGTTTTTACACAATATGATTAATCTATGATAAGTTGTATTGTTTTAGTAGTTATTTGTGCAGATTACTATTGCTGAGTGAAGAATTGAATAAGCATGATAAAAGGAAGTGTTTGGTTTTAATGAAGACAATTCAAACATGAAAAGGAAGTCTCTAGCGATCGAAGAGGTTTCAAGCGATCAATGTTTCGATCGATCGAGATAAGCTCAAGCGCTCGAAGATTCCAGAAGTTCAAGCGATCGAGAGATGTTCGATCGATCGAACATGGCGTTTATCATAATTTATGCGCACGCAGCAGAAATGGAATTTTTAACCCTAGCCTTAAGTGTAGTATATATATCCATTTCGTATACGTTCAGAAGGACGCCCACTTTAGTTTTCATTAGTTTCATACAGAGAGATAGTGAGTTTACAGTGTTTCTTTTATAGGTTTTAAAGGTTAAGATCGAATGTTCTTGGACTTTCTGCTAGTGTGATCTTAATACAAGTTGCAGGTTCTGTTATTTTGGTTTATTTACAATCTGTTTATAGTTTTCTGCAGCATTAGTAGTAGTAATCATAGTATTGCATGTTAGATTATTGTTAATCCATAGTTTTTCATAGCTTTTATGTTTAAATCGCAAACAAACAAGACTTTAATGAACATTTACATTAAAAATTATTTTGTGACTCTCCAGACAATGTCTGAGTAGTCCCCAGGTTGGGAGATCGCAATGGAATAGTGATCTCCAGCCTTTACCATGCAGCAGTATAAAACCTGCATTCGATCGATTGAAGTAGTTCGATCGATCGTAGCAGACACATAGTCAAGCGATCGAAGACAGTTCGATCGCTCGACAAATGATGATTTTTGATCGATCGATCGATCGAACTCTCTGATTCTTGATTAGTCTTTATATAGTATTCCAAGACTTTCTGCTTTTGAGATTTGTTATCAAACTGTCCCCAAATGCTCAGTTTGTCAAAATAGTTTCATTACTTTAAGCCTTAAGGCCTTTTTCTTCAATAACTTTTGCAAACCATTTTGAATGCTAACACCATTCAGAATGCAAGACTTAACTATTATTTTAAACCACTTTCATGTGTTTTGGGAATAAATGTGATGAAGTAGTCTTGGCTATGAACGGACTATTGATTCTCGATCTTTAAAAAATACGGAATACTGTAGATAGATACACTCCTTAGAGCTTAAATGTAACTGCATGATAGATGGCGTGATCGTTGCGGATTCGTGTGATCCCAACATCTTCTTTTATTAAGAAAAACACGTTTTAAAATCTAGCTTGAGTTGCTTAGTTAATTAGTAGTTTAGTTTAATTTAGTTGCTTTAGTTTTAGTAGTTACTTTGTGGAACTTTGTGTTCTACAACCTTTCAAATATTGATTTTTATTTTTCCTTTTAGAGATTAATCTAGGTATTTAGTTTAACACCTTCCCTGTGGGATCGACCTGGTCTTAACCAGATTACTACTTGCATGATTACCTATACTTGGGTATAGCACATAAGCGCACACACATTATTAGCCATGTCACTGAAGGCCCCTGCCAGATGCTTGAGGTGGTCTGTCTCGTCTCGACTTTTTACCAAGAGGTTGTCTACGTATACCTCCATCGACTTCCTGATCAAGTCCCTGAACATGTAATTGAACAAGCGTTGGTATGTTGCCTCGACATTTTTGAGGCCGAAAGGCATCACCTTGTAGCAATACTTTGTCCTGGTCGGTGATGAAGGAAGTCTTCTCCTCGTCCCTGGGGTACCTGCTAATCTGGTTGTACCCCGAGTAGGCGTCCATGAACGAAAGAAGTGAATGATTGGCCGTGGCGTCCATAAGGATGTCTATCCTAGGTAGCAGATAGCAATCCTTGGGACAGGCTTTGTTTAAGTCGGTAAAATCCACACATAATTTCCACTTCCCATCGCTCTTCTTCACTAGAACCACATTGGCCAACCAGTTGGGATAATCAACTTCTCGAATGGATTTCGCTTTCAGGAGCTTTTCCACTTCTTCATGCACCGCCACTTGACGCTCAGAGGCCATGCCCCTCCTCTTCTGTTTCACCGATCGGGAATCAGGGTTAATGTTGAGATGATAAGACATGAGGCAGAGGTCAATCCCCGGCATATCTTCATGGCACTAGGCGAAGATATCCTAGTTCTTTCTCAGGAACTCGACCAACTTTTCACTCAGACTCGGGTCTAGGAGAGGGCCAATACTCACGAACTGGCCGGGGAACGCAGGGTCGAGCATCACCTATTTTGATTCCTCTATCGGGCCTACTCCATCCTTTAGGTCCCTCGGGTCCATCTCCTGTACATTTAATGTTTCTGTTACTGCCTCACGACATAGGGAACTGACATAGCAACTCTGTGCAGTTGGCTGATCTCCACGTAAACTTCCCGGGTCTTGGGGGGTTAGGAATGTAGACACCCCATTTTGTCGGCTATCGGATTTAGGAGACCCATAGCTTGGTGGTTCACAATGATCGTAAAAAAAGGACTCCTGGAAGTCAGCTCTATCTCTCAGAATGATCAGATTGACCAAAATGCCCCTGAAAGCCCGAAGACTCCCAGATTTGGTCCCAAAGTTCTGAAAACATGCTATGTCATAAGAAAAATGATAAAAATGAGTTTTTAAGTAAAATCGGAAGAAATCGTCAGCTCCCAGAGACCCCCGGAAGTCCCGGAAGTTCCCCGAAAGTCCCCGTTGACCGGTTTGACCAAAGTTTGACCAAGTTTGACCAAAATTGTCCGAATTCACCAGAATCATTAGAAAAGTATTAAAATGAGTTTTAAACGAGAATCGAGCGAAAACGTCGGCTCCTGGGAGCTCCCGGAGGTTCCCAGAACTTCCCGGGAATCCCGGGTTTGACCAGTTTGACCAAGATTTGACTTTGGAATCGGGGCACCGAAATAATTTTCAAATATTTTTCATGGATACTAGAGGTCAATATCTTTCCAACGGTATATCGTACATAATTCCTGGATTTAAAACGAATTTATTTCGAATTTCTAAAGGCGAAAAAGGCGACCTAATCGGCTTTTATCGCGAATACTGATCGGGAGAGAACTAATCCTAAATATACGCCTTAACGAGCATTTGTTAGTACCTTTTTATCCTGTTTTTGTATATTTTTACTTCGTTTTCTAGTTTCTGACAGGTTTTGGAAGAAATCAACTAAACCAGGCTAAACAGGGTGAAAAAGCATAGTTGAAGAAGCTGAAAAAGCCAAGTCGCGCGCGCGACCCACGCCCGCGAAATCCGAGAATCGCTCGCACGATCCGCTCGCGCGAGAATCCCAAAATCGCTCGCGCGATCAGCGCGCGCGAAGGTTCAAAAGTCGCGCTCGCGCGATATGTGTAAAAACCAAAGTTGCGTATTTCAGTGTACTGAAGACTCCTGTGCAAACGAAACTGCAGAATGACGTCCAGATTGTAAATTACATCAGTTTCAGTCCGTTTCGGGTTGTAAAGGCTTCCAAAACTTGTTGTAAATCTATTTATACCTTATTTTACTTCAATTAGAGGGTTGGCAATTATTATACACACATTCTACAACCATACTTCCAGCCATTGAAGGGAGGGAAGCAAGGAGAAGAAGAAGAAGACCAAGGGTTTCCATGGCCTCCTCCATCAACTACTTGCCATCTATCACTTCCATGGACGGCTAGATCATAGATCTAGGGTTTCAATGAAGCCCTAGATGAGTAATAGGGTTTTATTTATGTTTTTATTTTAGATTTATTATGTATGGATGACAGTCACATGTTTAGAGGATTTTTATAAATAAATCGTACTTCTATTGATTAAATCATTGCTTTCAGAATTTATTCTTGTCTTAGATCTATTTTGACTGTGATGTGCTCAACGATCTATTCTTGCTGTGCTTGTTTAGATTGTTTACATGTGATGGTGCTTTATTGATTTGTGCTATCAAGTATCCGAATAGTCCATGCCTAGGTTAGACGGATTAGATCACAACCCTAGTTTAGTGTGAGATAATTCGTGCTACCCGAAGATGGATTATGTTGGTGCTTGAACCATGATTATCTTCTTGTCGGAGGAATTGGGCTTGTAGCTACAATTCCCCATATTCATCCAACGTAATAAGCTAAAGTAATTCATAAATATTCCTATTATGAAGCTAGTGGTGGATTTGCAATCCTAGGTTCCCTTAAACATTATTTAAAACAACTTTAATTGCTTTCCTAGTTTAGATTTACTTTTATTGTTATTAGTTTAATTAAATTCAAATTCAAATCCGTTTTTCCTAATTAATTAGACTTAGGTTTTAAAATTAAGAGCTGTAGTAATCAATCTCTGTGGGTTCGACCTTTACTTCCACACTACAAATCTTTAGAAAAGTAAAGAATACTTTTTACAAATTGATATTGACAACATCAATTTTTGGCGCCGTTGCCGGGGATTGCATTACTACCTTTAATTTTATAATCGTAGTTTAGTTAATTCGTAAATATTAGATTAGTTTTTATTTTTCTTATTTTCTGTTTTTGTTTTTAGTTACTAACTTGTTTTTTTTATTTTGTAGTCAACGTTTCCGAGTGGAGCAGCTAATTACATCAAAGGAGCTTACGCAAATAAAAATATAAATAAAATTAAATAAATTGCTTCCTTTGGAATTCGCTTTAAACCGCTGTAAGTCAGGGCGCTGAGACGCAATTACTTGCATTAGTTTAGGGTGAATTGCACTGCATTAGCTAAGAAACCCGGGGCGCTGGGCTTGACGCGGTCATTGCATTACAGGATAATATTCATGCATCACAGTAGTTGAGTGCTTGTTATCTTAGTTGCGTGATTGCTATTTATTTTGTTTAGTTAGTCTTTGTTTTTAGTTTCTTTTCTTTTGTTTTAGTTTATGTTGGGTACACGTTCAAATAAACCAGATTTAAAATCTTTCGATCTTGAACTTGAACGTACCTTAAGAACTAGTAAGTCCACAACCCAAGCTTCTAGAGCTAGGTTGCAAGACAACGAATCAACTCCGATTCCATCGTCGTTGTTTGAGGCCGAAATTCAGAGTACCCGTGAACGGATAAGGAAAACTCGAACTTTTCAAATTGAACCGATTAAAATGGCTGACGGTGGAAATAACAATAACAATCAAAATGATGGTGCGAATATGAACAATCTTAATATACCGCCACCACCTCCACTTATAAATTATTTTATTCCTACTACTTACACGCCAAAAGCCGGTATCGAATTACCGGAGGCGACGGCATCTCACTTTGAGATTAAGTCGTCTACGATCTCGCTACTACCTTCCTTCCATGGCCGTCTAAATGAAGACCCTTACCAACACTTAGGAGATTTTCAAGGTATATGCTCTACTTTGAAAATACAAAACCTAAATAATGATGAATTAAAATTGCAGCTCTTCCCATTCTCTTTAAGAGATAAAGCTAAATATTGGTTTCAATCATTGGAGCCAAACACAATAAAAACATGGGAAGCCTTACACACCGCCTTTTTACAAAAGTTTTTCCCTATTATGCGTACAAATAAGATAAGAAAAGATATAACTAATTTTGTGATGCAAGATGGGGAGACTCTTTATGACACGTGGGAAAAATTTAAAGAATTATTACGTTCGTGTCCACATCATCAGGTTCCCAAGTGGCAATTGGTTCAAGTCTTCTACGAGGGGCTTATTCCCTCTGTTAGGAATACCGTCGATGCCGTTTGTGCGGGAACTTTCCTACACAAAAGTGCCGACGAGGCCTGGAAAATATTTGAAACGTTAAGCGAGAATTCGATGCATCAGGCTGTGTCGGTACGTTTAGAGGGATATCATCTTCAACCTAAGCGAGAGGTGACAGTTGAGTCAAGTCAATCAATTCAAATACAAGAATTAAATAGAAAACTTGACCGACTTATGCAAATGAACAAAACGTCCAATCCACCCTCTTTAGAAGTATGTGCATTATGTTCTGAACCGTCCCATAATATCTTTGCATGTCCTTCTGCATCTCAATATCCGGAATTTGTTGAACAACACGTTAATTCTATGCAACAATTCCCACAAAATAATTATAATCCTAGGTCGACTAATTTTCCAAATACGTACCGACCCCAATACCAACAAGGTCAATACCAACCACCTCCTCCACCTCCACGCAATAATGCATTTGAGGAGAAGGTGTTGGCCTTACTTGAAAACTTTGGTTCGATGGTTCAGTTTGTACACTCTCACACACAATCCATCGCAAAACTGGAGTCCCAAGTAGGGCAAATTGTTAATACATTAAACCGTTTAACTGAGAGTAAGTTACCGAGTCAACCTACTCAGCAACCTAAGGGGCACTACGCAGTGGGTAGTACGAGTGAGAGCGCGAACGCTGTTTCGACTAGGACGACTACTCGAGATGAGGAAGTTGTTGTAATTCCGGATGGGGGTGAGAAAGATAAAAATTTAAATTTGAATAAAGAAAAAGGTGAGGATGTGAATCAAAGTAGAAAAGAAAATGAACCGGTCTCAACAAATTATATTCCGAGAATGCCATATCCACCAAACGTTGAGGGACCGTCACATTTGCCTAAGAAAGGGTCTAAGGTGGAAGATATACTCGAGGTGTTCAAACAAGTTAAAATTAATATTCCTTTCCTCGACGCTATTAAACAAATTCCCGCTTATGCTAAATGTTTAAAAGACCTTTGTACTCAAAAGCGCAAAATATGGAGTCATACTCCTAAAAAGGTCTTTCTCACAGAAAAAGTAAGCTCTATATTCCAACACGCTCCTCCAAAATATAAAGATCCAGGTACGCCTACGATTTCATGTGTCATAGGTGACACTATCATTCATCGGGCTCTCCTTGACTTAGGAGCGAGTGTTAACCTTTTACCCTATCATGTCTATAAACAATTAGGTCTAGGTGAACTTAAACCTACGGCCGCTACAATACAATTAGCGGATCGTTCTGTCAAAATACCTAGAGGAATCGTCGAAGACGTGCTAGTAAAAGTTGATCAATGTTTCTATCCTGTAGATTTTATGGTCCTTGACACCGAACCGGTGCTAGATGCGAGGAAACATACTCCTGTCATCTTAGGCCGTCCATTCTTAGCCACGGCCAACGCACGTGTCAATTGTAGAACAGGGGTAATGAAAGTGTCGTTCGGAAATATAAAATTAAAATTAAATGTTTTTAATGCGGTTGATCAACCTCTTAAAGATGACGATTACCTATGTGTGGAGGGTAGTGAGGTTAAACGGAATATTGAGCCTAAGAACGTAATAAATATAAGTGCGGGGAATAATATAGAGGATGATGAGTGGATGAATCCTAATACTTCGGACCCTAATGCTGAATCTACTCGAAAGGTAAGAAATCGATTTGAACATACTGACAAACCGTCGATTGAATTAATTCGAAGCGACGTAATTTCTGCTTACCATCGAGCTCTACCTGACATCCTTAGGGGTACACAGTCTGATTTACGGCCTCCATAAAATCTTGAGCTAGAACGGTCTAGCTGAAGACGTAAAAGTTAGCGCTTCTTGGGAGGCAACCCAAGCTTTATTTCATTCGTTTTTCTTATTTTTGGATGTTTTTGAGTCATTTTGAGTCTGTTTTGGATATTCTGGACAGGTTTGGGGGTTAGAATTAATTTATTTTAATAATGTATACATAATTTTAGTTAAAAAATGGAGAAAACCAAACTCGCGCGAGACGTCGCTCGCGCGGCCCGCTGGCGCGAGTTTGCCCCTTAGTGTTTTTCCTTTCGTTATCTTTTTATGATGCCTCAGGTTCTTCTCGCGCCTGATCTCGCGGGCGCGAGGTAGCTCGTGGGCGCGAGGGGTCCCGCTGGCGCGGTCTATTGTTTAAAAAAAAAAAAAAAAGATGGATTTGCACGCGCGACGGCCGCTCGCGCGATTTCCCAAATTCCTGAATTTTTCTTTTGTTTCCTATATCTTTCCCCCTAACTATTTTATTTGTGTTTCTTTTCTGTTTGTGTTTATTTGGTTTCGTTTATTTCATGTTCGTTGTTTTCCTTATTATTACATGTATTCTTTTTCATTTTATTTCTTTTCCATTTGATAGTTCAGTTTAGTTTACATTAGTTTTTAAATTTCTATTTTATATTTCTGTTTCATTTACTTTTAATATTCTTTTGTTAGTTCTTTTCGTTTATCTAGTAGTCACAGGTAACATTGAAATTTTTTGACATATTCCATTGTGTTCACCTGTTTTTCATTGCCTAGATCGAGGTATTATCGTTCCTTTCTTACGTACTCTCATTTCTTTTATTTTATTGTTTCATTGGGGACAATGAAAGGTTTAGGTTTGGGGGTATGCAATCACACATGCACATTAGTTTATGCAAAATTTTAAAATTTTTCAAAAAGTGTGTTTAAATAAACGATAGTACTAATGTTTTTGCAATATCAATTTGATACTTCTTAGTATAGAACTTTGAATTGTTATAGAATGGTAAACAAGGGAAGATGTGATGAAACATTTGCTGAAGTTATGATGTAACGTTTTAAGTTATGTATTGTTTGAATCGTAGTTTTATATCATAGATTTGCACAACAACTTATGCACTGCACGTAGTCGCTTGAATACATGTTTGATGTGAACTATAATATGATTCAGATTTCTAGATAACACATGGTGGAGACTAAGCCCAGTGAGCTTTTGAGCCTATCTTTTCATTTTAGAGGGTTATAAGTACATTGTGTTTGTCGAATTTCATTGAAATAGCGCATCTACTTGTTGATGAGTCTCATTATTCTTGTTTTGGTTAATAGTCAAGTTAAAATATTTATTACCATGCTAAATAATCTTCCGTCGTAAAAATTGAAGAACCATACGACTTTAGGACATGATTTTAGGCCCTCTTTGTTTATGACCGATAAATGAAAAATTTCCTTAGTTCGCCCTTTGAGCCGTTAAAATGCCATTTCTTTCTGTAATTACCATTATTCTTGTTGTTGCTCCAATTTGGCCAACTTGGAGTTCACCCCTGAAAGATTGATCAACTTTTAGTGGTGTTAAGGCAATGTGTGATTGAGAAGAAGAAGTAAATAAGATGATGTTTGGGGTGGTTGTCTTGTTATTTATTGAATATTCATCAAAAGAAACAAGGAGGAAAAGAATAAAGAAAAGAAAAAATAAAGAAGAGGAAGGTTGAAAAAAAAATGAAAGAAAAGAAGAAAAATGAATGAAAAGGAATGAAGAGAAAGAAAAGATGAAAAGTTTATAGAAGAAGAATGAAAGAGATCGAACATGCCTTACAATGCCATTCTAAATCTACCCAATATATCCATTTTATCCTTTTTCCATTACCTGAGCCACAATACAACCTTTGAAAAGTCCTATTTGATCTTAGGGAACATGGGTCGGATATGAAAACGATGGGAGGGGGATTAAAACATGGTAATGATTATTTTTTCTTAATTGTTGGCATCTTATCCATGAGATTATTGTTCTTTCGTGTCATGCGTCTTTTCCATGTCATATGTGAGCATTTATCGTTTTGAAAATATATTTCCTTTGCTCCCATATATTAGAAAAATTACACCTGTTTCTGAGTGTTTTATTTTAGAGTGTAATTCATTGTGAGATTCGTAGTCGAGACATAGTTAGACGGTTATCCGGGTTATATTCCAAGTTCATGACAAGCGCGTGTTCACTTGACTACCTTATCACACACGTGCAATTTTATGAGAAACTCTATTGATTTATACGATGCATGTGCTTGAGATTGTTCTTCATGATGTATGTAGATGTTTGATTCTATTTCTTTATGTTCATTATTCTATTTCAAATCATTGTGTTATATGATAAGGAGTATTGATTGTTTTATTTTTCGTTTTTAATAAAACTTTTTAAATTTATAAGTTAATAAAGATGGTTGTGGGTAACTTGTTGACGAGAACCCTCACGAGACTTCACTCGTCCGACTAGGGACACCTAGGGGTTTAAAAGGCTTGTTGCATATGCTAAATGCAATCGTGATCCATACGAAAATGGAATAGATTTTTATTAGTAGTTTTTATTTTAGTTTTTCTCGAGGACTAGCAAAATGTAGGTTTGGGGGTGTGATCGGGAGAGAACTAATCCTAAATATACGCCTTAACGAGCATTTGTTAGTACCTTTTTATCCTGTTTTTGTATATTTTTACTTCGTTTTCTAGTTTCTGACAGGTTTTGGAAGAAATCAACTAAACCAGGCTAAACAGGGTGAAAAAGCATAGTTGAAGAAGCTGAAAAAGCCAAGTGCGCCCGTGAAATCCGAGAATCGCTCGCGCGATCCGCTCGCGCGAGAATCCCAAAATCGCTCGCGCGATCCGCGCGCGCGAAGGTTCAAAAGTCGCGCTCGCGCAACCCGCTCGCGCGATATGTGTAAAAACCAAAGTTGCGTATTTCAGTGTACTGAAGACTCCTGTGCAAACGAAACTGCAGAATGACGTCCAGATTGTAAATTACATCAGTTTCAGTCCGTTTCGGGTTGTAAAGGCTTCCAAAACTTGTTGTAAATCTATTTATACCTTATTTTACTTCAATTAGAGGGTTGGCAATTATTATACACACATTCTACAACCATACTTCCAGCCATTGAAGGGAGGGAAGCAAGGAGAAGAAGAAGAAGACCAAGGGTTTCCATGGCCTCCTCCATCAACTACTTGCCATCTATCACTTCCATGGACGGCTAGATCATAGATCTAGGGTTTCAATGAAGCCCTAGATGAGTAATAGGGTTTTATTTATGTTTTTATTTTAGATTTATTATGTATGGATGACAGTCACATGTTTAGAGGATTTTTATAAATAAATCGTACTTCTATTGATTAAATCATTGCTTTCAGAATTTATTCTTGTCTTAGATCTATTTTGACTGTGATGTGCTCAACGATCTATTCTTGCTGTGCTTGTTTAGATTGTTTACATGTGATGGTGCTTTATTGATTTGTGCTATCAAGTATCCGAATAGTCCATGCCTAGGTTAGACGGATTAGATCACAACCCTAGTTTAGTGTGAGATAATTCGTGCTACCCGAAGATGGATTATGTTGGTGCTTGAACCATGATTATCTTCTTGTCGGAGGAATTGGGCTTGTAGCTACAATTCCCCATATTCATCCAACGTAATAAGCTAAAGTAATTCATAAATATTCCTATTATGAAGCTAGTGGTGGATTTGCAATCCTAGGTTCCCTTAAACATTATTTCAAACAACTTTAATTGCTTTCCTAGTTTAGATTTACTTTTATTGTTATTAGTTTAATTAAATTCAAATTCAAATCCGTTTTTCCTAATTAATTAGACTTAGGTTTTAAAATTAAGAGCTGTAGTAATCAATCTCTGTGGGTTCGACCTTTACTTCCACACTTCAAATCTTTAGAAAAGTAAAGAATACTTTTTACATCTTGATTCTGACAACATCAAATACCGTAAAACTTTTCCAAGTGACCTATCCCCGAACGATTTTTTTTATGTAAAGTAGACTCCATTACCTTTCCAACGGTATATCACAACCTCAGTTTGGAGTTCGTGCACATTTTCTGTGAATTTCGGACGAAATAGGGCCTTTTCGCGAATACCGGAACCTCAGGGGGCCTAAACAGCATTATCTGGACGGGGGAGGAGCAGTGCCGCCGCGGCACTGGCCCACTGCCCCCGCGGCACTCCCCCCCAGAACAGTGTATTTTTGTAATTTGTTTTGTGGTCCCATTTTGATTAATTAAAAACCAAAACGACATAATTTTATGATTTCAGATGTTTGAAGCCAATGGGAATACTTTCTAAATCCCAAAACCACCCCAAGTTGGCCTATTTAAACCCCCCATTGCTCTTCATTTTGGGGGAGTAAAATGCAAGTTTAGAGAAATTTTGGGAGAGAAAGTTGTAGAGATAAGGTTAGAGTAGAGAGAAAAGAAGCTTTCTTCTTTGATTTTCAAAACAAAAGTGAGTTCTAAACTTTGTTTTTACTACATTACTTCCATTTATTTCAACATTCAATACACCCAACCACCATTTTAGTGAGCATTTGAGAGAGTGGAAGCTTCTTCCATGTCCAATGTCATTACATATGAGTGAAACACCATGCTACAAGTTCAACACTTCATGAATATCATCTCTTGATCATTATCTACTTGCTTGCTTATTCATTGTTTATCTCTTCTCACCTCATTTCTCTTTGATTTTCTTTATTTACTTACTAGTTCATCATCATCTAAATGATGACATGAAGTTTGGGGTGAGTGAATCCTTATGGATAGTAGCTCTTGACCTCAAAAACATGTTTGATAGATGATAATCATAACTTCAATACCTCCAAGGTATCCTTGAAGTGTATTGAAGTTATGCTCAAATAAAAATGAGTCTCTCCAACAATCTTGGAGGTTCTTGATGATGAGTTGAATGTTGGCATTTTGAGTGGTCATAATCTTTATTGAGTATTGAAAATACACTTTCAAAACCTCTACTTCAAAACCCCCCTCAATCCTTCTCATTTTGATTTCAAGAAAGAAAACCGTATTTTCCCCAAAATCTTCAAAATAGTGAGTCAAAACAGTGAGTGAGCTGAGTTCAAAGATTTCTCTAGAACTCAATACTCAACATATAGATGCAAGTCAACTTGGAAAGTCTTCCTAACTCATTGGAGAACACCCATGATTTTTGGTTTGACTTGGAAGTACTTGAAAATGGTCCATTTGGACCCAAACATTCCTTCCAAACATTCTGCCTCTGCTGTCACAGCAGCTTAACTAACTTCCAACTTCTTTTTCAGAAATATTTTCCAAAAGGGGTGGTCCCAACTTATTTTTCCCTTAAACTTCAATGTCGTAGGGAACTTTTTGTATAAAATGGGCTGCTAGATCATTCGTTTTCATTTTCTAAGATTTTTCAACTTTTCAGTCGACAGTACGGACTCTGTTTCTGAGTGACCTCTGTTGTTCATATGATTTCTCTCATTCTGTGATAGTTATTAAAGATTGGATTTTTGGGTTGTATTCTAGACACAATAAGGAACATCTCTATAAAAAATAATGCATTGAAAGCATTCCTAACCCCTCTTTTCCATTTTTACAAGATCATGTTACTGTTTTGTCCACTAATCACAGCAAGCACATTTTAACTTTCATTCTTTGATTTGATACTTATATGCCTTCCAAATTAGTTCATATCTTAGGAAGTGGTTCATACTATATTTGTATATATCCCATGATGATTTCATTCATTCATTCATCCACATTCTAGACTTCTAAGTCATTCTAGGAATCTATGAACACAAAACACACTACAACCTTGGCACATTCTAGATACATACATTGCATTCATGCAAGATTTGGGGTTTTTGTAACTCCTAATCTAAGAAGATTATAAGGAATGAATTTGATCACACGTTCATGCTTTCCCCTTCATCTAATCTTCCTTTCTCATCCGTCCCGGGGATTGAGAGGTCTTCTTTTCTCAAAGATTAACATGCATCATACTAGCTTGCTAAGCATATTTTATTTTCTTTGATTTATTTGTTTCAAGAACAATTCATGCCCCCTTTAGATTAGGAAACTTGATTAATTGATATATGATTAGACGATTTTCCCTAGGTTTGTTTGTGTGATTTTCACTTTACATTGTATGATATTTGACTTAGATTTTATGAATGATATCTTATCTTTTGATTTTCAATTTCAAGATTCTTATGTGATGTAATATACTATCATAGTATTATTTGTCAAACCAAACATAGTATAAGATGATTATTTGGATGCTAATTGAGGCCCGTCGAGAGACGGAGCGAGTTGAGGGCATTTTAGTCGTGACAAAGGCTGCTTCCTCTCTCGTACCAAAACCCCGAGCCAAGTTCTTTGGTTATGAATGACCGGTGCCCTTTATCCATTTGGGTGAGTCAAAATTAGGTTTCTTGGTTCCTTAAAAACCAAGTGGCAACTCTGTATCTGTTTTCAACAGACCATTTTCTTTCTTTGATCCAAATCAAATTTCAAACAAGTTTCGAAAGCAAACGAAGCGGTGGAAGCCCGGTATCCACAATCTGGCGACTCTGCTGGGGACTTTTATTTTAAAATAAAATAATACAGAGGTTTGACTCATAAGAAGCATCCTTAAAATCATCTTTTTACTATGTTTGGTTCACCGCATTGCACTCTTGCATTTCCCCCCTCCGACTGTGTCTGAAATGCGGCGCTGACATTGTTCAGGTCTTGCTGTGCCAGGACACAAGTCACCGTTGATATTGTACCTTCCAAGGTATATCAAAAAGAGTAAAAACCTCCGTACTGTTTCCCTGACAGTATATTGGAACTCTCGTCAACGGACCCTCTTTGACTAAACCCAGCCTTTGCATATAGATTCCTGTAGAACCTTTCATTGGACTGTTCATTTATCTTTTCAGATAGGACAGTGTGAAATAACTACTGTATGCCCTTATGGGAATACCTGAGCGGTGTAGACGCTTATGTGGCATAGAACAAAATCTCTTTCTTATGATTCCAAAGGCAATCACTCACATGTGATTACATTGAGTTGACATGCCTAGGCACCATGACAAGGATGTCTGCTCCATGCTCACAAAGATATACACCGCAAACCTTGTTTATCGGTCCTAAGACATAGGAGTATGAAAACCTGCTAGACAGTATGATCACTATCACCACATATTAACCAGTTTATCCCAGAAACTCTGTCTAGATACCCCAGATATAACCATATTGACCAGTTTCTCCCAGAAACTCTGTCCAGATACCCCAGATATAACCATATTGACCAGTTTCTCCCAGAAACTCTGTCCAGATACCCCAGATATAACCATATTGACCAGTTTCTCCCAGAAACTCTGTCCAGATATCCCAGATATAACCATATTGATCAGTTTCTCCCAGAAACTCTGTCCAGATACCCCAGATATAACCATATTGACCAGTTTCTCCCAGAAACTTTGTCCAAAATTCCCGAAGTATCCCGGAAATCCCTGTTATCCCTTGGTGATCATACTGGAAAGTAAGGTTAGCACACTCTGTATGGCTAGGACCTTATTTGTTTAACTGCTATCTGTTAAAAATAGAAGCATCATATAGATTAGGGCTTACATCCGCATGCTTGTCCCATTTACATGCACCATTCCCCATCAATCTGCACGCACTGTTTTGAGTCGGTCCACATCACTATCTTTGTCTGCCTAAAGTCACCACTGTCAAAGATCTAATCTAGTCCTCTCAAAATCTGTCAGGTCAGTATAGATTCCCAAGGTCAGCAGTCAGGTCCTCTTCGTGGGTCAGGAGTTCGGATAATCGATTGATCAGAATCAGTCCGACAGCTTACTTCAGCATGAATAGGGAAGAGTTGGAAAACAAGGTTACTGAACTGGGAGCGACCATAAGCCAGCAGTCCGACAACCTAGCCCAAGTTCTGAAGTTCATGGAAGAACTGATGCAGCAACAGCCGCAACCTCCACCCGAGTTTCCACCACCGGGATTTGAACCTCCCCTGCATGAGAATAATAGGGAGGAAGACTGGTTTCAAGGGGTCCCACTGTTTGCGTACGAGAAAAAGCTCCAAGAGAAAATGGACAAGGTCGACAAGCTAGAAAGCGTGCTGAGAAAAAGCAAAGGGGTCGATGATTACATGCTAGACCTGGAAGGCCTCTTCGAGCCTGTCAAGCTGAAACTGCCAGAGAATTTCAAGATGCCCGCCATCGACCGTTTTGAAGGAACTGGGAATCCGAAAAGTCATGTGAAGCTATGTATGAGTATCTTCCAGTCCATGGGTTGTACCCACGAACACATCGCGATGTTGTTCCCGCAAACTCTTGCAAAGTCTGCACTATCGTGGTTCCTAACCTTGGAAGCCTCCAAAACCCGGGCCTGGGAAGACATCGTTCGAGTCTTCGTCGATCATTACTCCTACAATCAAGATCTAGATGTCACCATCAGGGATTTGGAAACAACCCGGCAAAACAACAATGAATCCTTCGCTGCATTTCTGAGCAGATGGAGGAACAAGGTAGCTCAAATGACCCACCGGCCGGTTGAAAAAGAACAGGTAAGGATGCTCATCCGGAATCTGCAGCCCCTCTACCATGAGAAATTATTCTACCAGTCCATCTCCACCTTTGAGGAGTTGTTTGAAGTCGGAACCCGGATTGAAGACGCTATCAGAGAAGGAAAGATAAAAAAGGAAGAGCCCCCGAGTCAGTCCAGAAGGCCTAACTACTTCTGAAATCCCCCGGATGTCAATGCCCTTAGCAGCCAACCCATGGCGTACCCTCTTAGGCCGTACCAACCCTCCAGCCAGGCAAACCCCTCCAATCGCCCCTTCCAGAAAAAGCCCCCTCGCAACTTCGCCAAGTTAGAAATCTCTCTCTCCTCAGCTTTAGACCGCCTCCTCAAAAAAGACCATCTCCAACTACTCCAACCCCGAAACACCCCCCTCCCGCCAAACTGCGATATGTCCAAGCGGTGTACCTACCACCAAGCCCCGGGCCACAACACTGATGATTGCATGCGCCTTCGCCATGACATTCAAGACCTTATTGATCGGAACATCATCGAGCTGCCACCAAAGCAGCCCCATATCACCCAAAATCCTCTACCAAACCACCAAAATATCAACCTCATTGAGTTCAGCCCCGTACCCTTCAACCCTGCCACTTATATCACCCCCCTAGGACAACCCTTTTCTTTCATTGACATCCCGGATTCTATAGGAATTTATCTGATTGAAGGGGAGAACGACGAGTGGCAGCAACAGCTAGACGATGAGCAAGGCTTGTTCTTTCTGGAAGAGCATGATCTGGGGATGGTAGACCTCAAATGGTATGATCCCAATGATGAAAGTGATGCTTCTATCTGGGACGAGCCGGAGAAACCATATGTGGGAACGGATTGTGATTGGTTCAAAAAGGATGAGACTGTAGAAGGGCCTACTCCTGTTGAAATTGATCACCTGACCAGGTCAGGCCGTCACTACCAGCCTCTGCAGCCTACTACTGAAACTGTCGAGAAAGGCCCGAGAAAAGACAAGGGGAAGGGTAAGATGGATGAGGTCATCGAAGAAGATAATGAGCTGATCAAGCAGCTAAAGAAAACCCAAGCACATCTCTCGATGTGGGACATCATGGTAACATCCTCTAAGCATAGGCAAGCCGTGTTGAATGCCTTGGCTAGAATTGAAGTCCCCATCGACGCCGCGCCAGAGGACATGGTAGTTTCTTGGGTGCGCTTACCTCCGACCCAATCATTACATTTTCTGATGAGGACCTGCCACCAGAGGGATCCGCACATAATAAGGCATTGTATATCACCATGGGATGTAAGGGACAACAGGTACCGTTTTGTCTAGTCGATACGGGCTCGGCCTTAAATGTCTGTGCCCTAAGGACTGCCACCGCCTTGGGGGTCAATGTCCTTGACATCACACCATCTGTGCAATCTGTGAGGGCCTATGACAACACCAGGAGAAATGTGATGGGAACCGTTTCTCTCCAAATCCGGGTAGGATCTTTGGTGAGCACCGAAGTCTTTCAGGTCATGGACATACCTGCCTCTTTCAACTTGCTGATTGGAAGGCCCTGGTTGCATGTCAACAAAGCCGTATCGTCCACTGTGCATCAAATGATCAAGTACATCTATGAGAAGGAAGTGAAAATCATCCTCGGTAATAGTTGGGGTAATGAAGCTTTTCCGAACTACGCTCCCGTCTTTGAAATCCAAATACCTGAATTAGAAGAAGGAGAAATTGGGGGATTCTTCATGGAAGAAGTCCACATGATCAATGATGAAGATAGGTTCCCCGAGATCCACTCTGCGATTGTCAACATCGTCCGCAAAATGAACTACTTCCCTGGAATGGGATTGGGCCGACGCCAGCAAGGGATTCGAGAGTTCCCTCAGATCAAAGGACAGCAAGGTACTTTCGGGCTAGGATACAAGCCCACTGAAAAAGACATCGAGCTACAAAGGCCATGGAAGAAAAGGGTAAGGGGTCTCCCACCATACCGCAAGACCTTGAATGGATAATTCATCAAAGAGGGGGATGACTTCCCTTACTTCGGGTTCCCCGAACCCTGGATCCATCAAACCACTGGGAAAAGGCACCCCGGACTTGAAATCTTTGCTGACTGCGAGAGGCCTCCATATCAAGATCCGTTCTATCCCGAATAAATTGAGAAAACCCCGGAGGAAGACTGGTTGAAATACCTGGACACTGAAGGCATCGAGAAAATGTGGGAGGAATCCGTTAAGAAGAAGGAAGAAAAGAGGGCCAAGAGCCAAGATGATCAGATCAAGCCAACTGAGGAGGGTCTGAGCAACCAGGCTGTAGAGTCATCTGTCTGTGTCTCCCTATCCCCTGTTCCCCCAGAGTCTGTACTGCCGATTATCGAGTCTGTACCAGAGTCGGCTGCTGTAAGCCCACCACTGTCCAATGTAGTCACTTCACCTATCATGAATGAAATGAAAGACGATTCTGCTTACTCCTCTGTGTCTAATACTTGTGAATGCACAGATCCCTCCGAGGATCTCCCAATTGAACTTAAGCAACTAATTGAAAAACCACATGTTTATGAAAAAATTGAAGATACTTTATCAGTTAACCTAGGTGAAACAGATAATCCCCAAATTGTGCAAATTGGCTCAACTCTTAATACAGAAGAAAAAGAAAAATTAACCCTCTTGCTAAAAGAATTCAAAGATGTTTTCGCTTGGTCTTACGAAGACATGCCTGGGGTCGACCCCGACATTGTCCAACATCATATTCCCCTCCTCCCTAATTCAAAACCTGTCAAGCAGAAACTGAGGCGCATGAGGCCGGAGTGGGCACTCAAGGTCAAGGAAGAAGTGGAGAAGCAATTCAAGGCGGGATTCATCATTGTCACCGAATATCCGGAATGGGTTGCCAATATCGTGCCAGTCCCGAAGAAGGATGGAAAAGTTCGTGTGTGCGTCGACTTCCGTGATCTAAACAAGGCCAGTCCCAAGGATGACTTCCCGCTTCCCCACATTGATGTTTTGGTAGATAACACCGCAGGACATGAGCTACTATCATTCATGGATGGTTTCTCAGGATATAATCAGATTCTTATGGCGCCAGAAGATCGGGAAAAGACAACATTCACCACCCCCTGGGGGACCTACTGTTATAGAGTAATGCCTTTCGGACTCAAGAATGCTGGGGCAACCTACCAAAGAGCTGCCACCACTCTGTTGCATGACATGATTCACAAGGAAGTAGAAGTATACGTAGACGACATGATCGTGAAGTCCAAGGATAGAGAAGGACACCTAGTGGCACTGGAAAAGTTTTTTGAAAGGTTGCGTAAGTACAAGATGAGGTTGAATCCAAAGAAATGCACTTTCGGTGTGACCTCCAGTAAACTCCTGGGTTTCCTCATCACACAAAGGGGGATAGAGGTGGATCCCTCCAAGATCAAGGCAATCCTAGAAATGACACCACCACGGAATGAAAAAGAGGTAAGAGGGTTCCTCGGAAGAATCCAATTCATCAGCCGCTTCATTTCCAAGCTCACAACTACGTGCGATCCTCTGTTCCGATTGTTGAGAAAAGGGGAGAAGTTCCAATGGGATGACCAATGCCAAGCCGCTTTCGACAAAATAAAAGCTTACCTTCAAAATCCGCCTGTCCTTTCACCACCAACGCCTCATAAGCCCTTATTCCTTTACCTATCCGTCTCTGAAAATGCCATGGGTTGCATGCTGGCCCAAGAAGGAGAAGAAAGCCACTCCGAAAAAGCCATATACTACCTCAGCAAGAGGATGACTGGGTATGAGCTCAACTACTCTGCCCTCGAAAAAGCGTGTTGGGCCTTGGTTTGGTGCACCCGCCGACTGAGGCACTACATGCTAGCCTTCCCGGTTGTGCTCATATCCCGCATGGATCCTCTAAAATACCTCCTCGAAAAACCCGCCCTGACCGGTCGTATATCCCGTTGGTTACTTCTACTATCCGAATTCGATATCAAGTATGTTACAAGCAAATCGGTAAAAGGGAGAACCGTGGCTAAGCAACTTGCGGAACACGCCATTGACTCCAAAGAAATTGGAGACTTCCCATTCCCGGACGAAAATATTATGGAAATCAAGGAAGAACAATGGAAGTTGTACTTTGATGGAGCAGCCAACATGAAAGGCTACGGAGTAGGAATAATCCTAGTATCACCAAACGGGGACCACACCCCACTGGCAGTCAAGCTTAATTATAACTCCACCAACAACACTGCTGAATATGAAGCATGCATTCTAGGGATGGAAGCGACCATAGAATTGAGAATTCAAAAGCTAGATGTCTTCGGAGATTCGAATCTCATCGTGTCACAAGCCAGAGGGGAATGGAAGGTGAATGAAGAGAGGTTGAAGCCCTACCATGACCATCTCAATGGACTCAAGAAGTACTTTAAGAGCATAACGTTCTTCTACTTGCCTAGGGAAGAGAACCAGCTAGCTGATTCGTTGGCTACCTTAGCCTCCATGATCAAAATTCCTGTGGGAGTCAGGATGATGCCTTTGGTAATTGAGCAAAGGTACGAGCCTTCGTTCAACATGATCACCGCAATCGAAGCAGAAGAGAATGAAACGCCGTGGTATCAGGATGTCTGGAACTTCATAGAAAAGGGGACATACCCCCAAGAATCTACCAAAAAAGATAAAAGGGCCATTCAAAGATTCGCAGCGCAATTCATCATTTGCGGTGGGAAACTGCTGAAGAAAGGATACAACGGTCACAACCTGACTTGGTTGTTTGGGATAAGCTCCAGAAGAATGATGGAAGAAATACACGAGGGGGTATGCGGCCCGCATATGAACGGTCACATGCTGGCCAAGAAAATCGTAAGACAAGGGTACTATTGGACAACATTAGAGAAAGATTGTTGCGAATACGTGAGATTGTGTCACAAGTGCCAGATCCATGCAAACATGATGCATGTACCACCATCCCTTCTATACAGCATGACCTCACCTTGGCCATTCTCCACCTGGGGAATCGATATTATTGGTAAAATCATTCCGAAAGCTTCAAATGGAAATCGGTGCATTCTGGTGGCCATAGACTACTTCATAAAATGGGTAGAAGCTGCGTCCTACACCAAGTTAGGGGCCAAGGAAGTGGCCAAATTCATCAAGAGAAATCTCATCTACCGTTATGGAGTTCCCCATGAGATTATTTCGGATAACGGAAGTCATTTCAAAGCGGAAGTTAGGGATCTGTTCGAGGAATACAAAATCACTTATCACAAGTCATCACCATACAGACCGCAAACTAATGGGGCGGTCGAGGCTGCAAACAAGAATGTTAAGGCCATACTGCAGAAATCAGCCGATACTTACAAAGACTGGCATGAAAAGCTACCGTTCACACTTTGGGGATACAGAACCTCGATAAGGACGTCCACAGGAGCGACTCCTTACTCACTAGTGTATGGGATGGAAGCGGTACTTCCGGTCGAGATAGAATTACCGTCCCTACGCGTGATGGTAGAGTGTGAAATTTTGGAATCAGATTGGTTGAGGGAAAGGTATGAAGAATTGGCCCTCATGGATGAAAAGCGCCTAGCGGTAGTCGACCATGTTCAAATCTATCAAAAGAGGATAGCCCGTGCTTTCAACAAAAAGGTTCGTCCGAGGAAGATTGTCAAGGGTGACCTTGTCCTTAAGGAGTTGCGAGCTCCGATCTTTGATCCCCGTGGGAAGTTTAAACCTAAATGGGTCGGCCCTTACATCGTCAAGACTGTTCTTTCCGGAGGAGCAACTTATCTCATGGACCTCGATGGTGTCGAATTCAAAGAACCAATCAACATGGATCATCTCAAAAAGTACTATGTTTGACTATTCAATAACCTTTTCTTTTAAGCCTTGCCCTGAACTACGCTCGACCTGATTCCCACTCGGGATACGTAGGCAACCACATCGGTTCGGTCATTCCACAAAATAGCCCAATTTCTTTCAAGCTTTGGCCCGAACTACGTTGGACCTGATCCCCACTTGGGGGGTACGTAAGCAGACTTTTAAAAAAAGAAAAAGAAGGATGGCTCGCTAGGTCGAAAATCCGAAAAGACGCCTAGGCAAAAGTTAGAGTTAAATCCAAAGTGAGCAATAACAAAAGAGAGAAAAGAGCTCGCTAGGTCACCTCACTGGTGCTTAGGCAAAAATTATGAGGATCTCTGAGAGAATAAAGTCGCGCTCCTTACCATAACCCAGAAATAACCTTCCACACTAGGGGCAAACTTCGGCCACTCGCCTCGTTTGCCTGAACCTCTCCTAAACTAGGGGCAAACGTCGGTCATCTACCTCGTTTGCCTTACAACCATACATATCCCAAACTAGGGGCAAACTTCGGCCACCCGCCTCGTTTGCCTCTAACCGTCCTAGCATGTCCAAACAAGTACCAAAAGCAACATCTAGTTAAAATCTCGGTTACAAAATAATTTTAGAAAGTTAAAATGCATAGAATGAGACTCCCAAAGTAACCAAGGTTCACCGATAAACAAACTCTGAATATTACATTAGCAGGAAAGATCAAAAAATAAAAGTCTTTCGAAAAGCAATCACATGTGCAAAGACACTGAGAGGAATGAGCAGAATCAGTCAGGTCTAGTTTTATCTTTGTGTCTTTTACTTCTTCAAAGGTCTTTAGAAATAGGCCTTTGCTCGGCTGGTCCAGCCCCTGATGAAAGCAACAATGGTAGTGGCTCTGACTCTGGAAGCAAAGACCCTCTCAGTAAACCCCCGGGGGACCTCTTGAACTTGCCCATATTGTCTGGCTAATCGACGAGGATGATAGAAGGAGGTATCTCTCAGTCCCATCAGCCACACCCTCTGAAAATCCCCAAGACTAGTGGTCACAGCATAAAGGCCCCAACGCCTCACGATCCAGCAAATGTCAGCCTCAGATAAGGCACCCATCATACCCACCCAATCAGCAGAAGTAAAATAAGTATAGAGCACAGCTCTGCGAAAATAAACTGGCGGCGCATTACCTGTCCATAACTGAAGACGCTCATAGAGCCAAGCCTGTAACACCAAAGGCGCCCCAGAAAGTAGAAGCATTCCTTGACTTGAAGCGCGATCCAAACCATTCAGGGTCTCGGCCAGAACCATGGCCATGGGGTTCTTACCTGCCTTCAGCCCGAGACATACATGCACTAAGTTGCTAGAAGCGCTCGAGAACAAGAAGTGTGAAGTCATACACAAAATCAGAGCAGCCCCACGAGTAGCATCATACACGCTGGGATTCCCAGGACTGGCATATCGAGCAATTATGGAAGCAATGTCAAGGACCTCACCTTGAATCAGCCGGCGAGAAATAGTGATGGAACAATTCAGATATTCAGCCAAGCCTCGCGTAGGACTGAGGGTATCAGCAGAAGGGAGAATCAGGTCCGAATCAGAATCATAGCCAAGGATAGCACAGAACTCCTCAAACAAGGGGCATATCTCCAAGCCATTGAAGTTGAAGACATGGTTCACCGGGTCCCAGTGAGCAATGGCAGCGCGCAAAAACTCAGTGTTCAGGGTCATTTGGCAAAGAGAGAATAGCTCGGTCAGGCCGTAGCTAAAGAGGTTGATCCGTTCCACACCATCCGTGATGTTTAGCCAAGCTGTGAGCTGAGCGGGGTCATACAAAGCCATGTTTTCGGTCGCGGCTCTAGGAAAATTCAAAATTTCGGCAGCACCTCCCCGTTTCACGGACTATCCCACCTGCAAGGCAAAAACACTCACTATTACAAAACTGCCCATCGCAGTAACACCCAACAATCACAGTGCGCATGTATCATCATCAACTAAAACAAGCACACAGCCGCGCCTCCAAACCGGAAGCTATCCGGCCTAAAAGGCAAAACATCATAATAATTTGTCAAAGGTCACAAAATGTTCCACACATCATCAGTACAACCCGATCGAAAACATAAAAAGAAAATAGAATAAAATTCCCGCTTGGGGGGGGGGGCTCAGTCCTCCTCCTCTTCGTCCTCTGTCGGACCACCCGGAGTGTATATCGGCGACGGTCTCCTCCTACCACCTCTGCACCTTGGACCAGTTCTCGATGAGCCAGCACCACCTCCACGGTACTGCACACACAAATAAAATGAAGGCAATCAGTAAGGGAACAACAAAAAGTACAAAAACAGAGTCAAGTCAGAGACTTACCAAAGACGCCATCTGATTGGCGGCAAATTGCCGCATGCCATCCATCTGTCAAAGGGTAAAATCCAGGATTAGGACCTCATAACCTTAAGGAGTGCAAAAATAAAAGACATACCCAGTGGTCTCGTGTGAGGACCAAGGACCGTAGGCTAGCCGCCAAGGCGTGACCCTCCTCAGCGTAACTCCAAGGAACATTGAGGACGCCCGCTGGCTGAGTAGGGTACCCACATGTGACCCGCGGCACATCCATCACTTGGGGACTGCCATCAGCACCTAGGACGTTGACGGTCCAATCCCAGGGAGGGATAGGATCAGAAGTCAGAGGAGCCTGTCTCATATACATCTCGCGAAGCTGTAGGTGCAAAGCGGGGGTATTTGTAAAATACAACCGCGCTAAAGGAAAGAATTGTATTAAATTTTATCACAATTTTCCGTGTTATCCACAATTTGCATTACAAGGCTAATTTTTATACAATATGATTAATCTATGATAAGTTGTATTGTTTTAGCTGTTGGTTGTGCAGATTACTGCTGTGTGAACTAAACAGATGAACATCAGAATAAATGGAATGCTGGAATGCAAACAAAAGAAGTCAAAGCTAAAATGTGAAGTTCGATCGCTCTAAGAAGGTTCGATCGATCGAGAGTTCGATCGCTTGAAGAGTGTTGAAGCGCTTGAAGATCAAGGGTTCGATCGATCGAAAGCAGTTCGATCGATCGAACGGGGTATTTCCAGTAACATTTGCGTGCGCAGCAGAATGCGGGTTTTAACCCTAGTGTCTTAGGTTTTCTTATTTATAGGAGTATTATGCACGTCCATAAGGACGCCCACTTTTTGTTTTAACAGTTTTAGAGAGAGAGATAGAGAGTTGTGTTTGTTTTTGTAGGTTTTCCTTGAATCTATACATTGTGGACTGGATTTTCTTGAGTTTAATACAAGTATCATTCACTTCAGGTTATTTATATATTGTCATTTACATTCTGCAATTCATAGGCATAGTTTAATCGCTCAGTTTATAGTGTTGCATGCTAAATATTGATAACATCATAGTTTTTTAGATTTCTTATGAATAACTCGCAACCAAACAGGGTATTAATGTTTTCTTACGTTAAAAATAATTCTGTAACACTCCAGACGATGTCTGAGTAGTCCCAGGTTGGGAGATCACGATGAAACAGTGATCTCCAGCCTCTGCCATGCAGCAGGATAATCGCTGTGTTCGATCGATCGAAGTTAGTTCGATCGATCGAACCAGAGACAGTCAATCGATCGAAGTCAGTTCGATCGATTGAGGGATGAAGGTCTTCGATCGATCGAAAGCGCGTCGATCGATCGAACTCTCGGATTCTTGAGGATGTTCCCTGCAGTATTCCAGGACTTTTTGTTTTAGGACTTGTTATCATTCTGTCCCAAATAAATGCTCAGTTTGTCAAAACAGTTTTAAAACTAAGGCCCTAAGGCATTTTCTTTCAATATTTTGCAAACCATCTTCAATGCTAACACCATTGAGGATGCGAGTCTTAACTATTGAATTAAACCGCTTTTGTGTATTTCAATTTAACTGTGATGATATGGTCCCGGTCATGAAAGGGCCATGGATTCTTTATTTTTAGAGGAATACGGAAAACTGTAGGTAATATGCTCCATTGTGCTTCAAGGTAAATGCATGGTAGATGGCTAGGTTACTGCGGATTCGTGTAATCCCAACACTTTCTTTCTAAAGTTAAACACCCTAATTTTAAGTACTGTTTTAATTAGCTAGTTAGATTGTTTAGTTAATTTTAATTATTTTCATTAGTAATCCTAGTTTGTGGAACTTTGTGTTCCGCACCATCATTCAATCTTAGTTATTTTATTTTGTTTTCTTTAGAGGTTAGTCTAATTCGATAGGTCAACACCTTCCCTGTGGGATCGACCTGGTCTTACCAGATATTACTTGCACGTCTACCTACACTTGGGTATTGCACAAGAGCGCACAAGAAAATTCTCGTGTCAAGTTTTTGGCGCCGTTGCCGGGGAAGGCGACGATCAATTCCTTAGATTACCTCAGTCTCTCTTCATCTCTTTCTATTTTTATTTTCTCTTCTTTTCAGTTCTTTTGGGTAAGTTCTCACCCTAGGGACCCTCTCAGTTCATGTCCGAGAATTCCATTGAAGGAATTTTTGGGAATCCTTTCTATCTGTCTGACTCTGAAAGCTCCATCAACCCCATAGCCACTCCAACTGCATCAATGGATGATCATCAGAGTGAAAATGGTGACAATGTTGTGGTACCAATCGATGAGGCACTCCGTCCTCTTTGCGATCTCATGCAACCAGAACATGCACCTACGCCCTCTTGCATTCAAATCCCACCGCACAATGGCGAATTCCAGTTTCGCAATGGGATGATTCAACTGCTTCCCACTTTTCATGGGATGGAAAGCGAGAAGGCGTATTTACATGTCACCGATTTCGAGGATGTTTGCAAAACATTCTCGCAAACTTGTCCTAGGGAGGTGACGCATTTAATGCTATTCCCCTTCACTTTGAAAGATAAAGCGAAGGCGTGGCTCCACTCCCTAAAACCTAATTCAATTTTCACCTGGCATGCGATGCGCACCGCATTTTTGAAGAAATTCTATCCTACTCGCATGACCACAGACCTTCAGCGTCAAATCAATTCCTATAAACAAAAGAGCAATGAAACCTTCACACAAGCGTGGGAGCGTTTCAAAGATTTGCTTCTCTCGTGCCCACACCATGGGTTTGAGAAATGGCGAACGATCAGCTTCTTTTATCAGGGATTGAATGGTGAAATAAAGAAGTTGGTGGAAACGATGAGCTCGGGACCATTTCTGCGTAAAAACACTGAAGAGGCCGAAGCCCATTTCGAATGGTTAGCTGAATACGCTCATGAATGGTCAAATTCTGACAATATCTCACGCTCACAGATATCCTGTGTAGAAGAGAAAAGCCTATACCAGCTAACCAATGAAGATCACCTCATGACTAAGTATGCAGAGCTGGAAAAGAAGGTAGAGGAGTTAAGTATGAAAGGAGAGAGCTCTAGGCAAGTCTTGCCTGAAGAACCATGTGGCACATGCAACATGTTGGGACATACAACTCAATATTGTCCTAATGTGCCACATTTTCAAGAGCAAGCCCCTATAGAGATGAATGCCATGCAAGGTTTTCGAGGGGCGGGGAATTCCAACAATAATTTTCAAAATAACAATAGATGGAATCACCCCGGTTTTGATTGGAGAAATAATGCTGGGGCCCAAAATCAATATCAACAGCAGCCCTACAACAATAATCAATATCAAGGGTAAAACAATAGGCCAGCCCAGCAGTACAATCAAAACAGAACTAATAATTACAATCAAGCTCAACCCTCCAATGCACCACAAACCAATGCCTATGTGCCCCCGCACAAGAAGGTACAAGAGGAGGAGCCACTTGCTAATGCCAATCTAACGCAGCAACTCATCCAAATGATGAGTAGAATGTCTGCTACACTAGAGAGGATAGATGCACGGCAAGAGAGCTCAGGAGGAACATTCCCTGCTCAACCACTTCAGAACCCCAAGGGACATAACAATGGTCCTAACAATCAAGAACATGCTAAAGCTGTGACTACACTGAGAAGTGGAAAAATCATAGAGAAAGGCATGCCTCTGTCCATTCCCGAAGTGTACGATGAGGAGGAAGTGGTGGATAAGGATGTTGAGCTACCATCTACTCAAGAGGAGGAGCAGTCTACCAATGACGATCCTATCAAGGCAAACATTGCAGCTCCTGGAGTAGAGGAAGAAGTTGAGCGAAGGCCTGGGAAGGAGTCTGTTAAGGAGGAACCACCAAAATGCCCCTTCCCTGCACCTTATCCTCAACGGTTGAAGAAACCCAAGAATGAGACGAAGAATCAGGAGTTTCTGGAACTGTTTAAGCAAGTTAAGATTAACCTTCCACTCCTAGATGCTATCAAGCAAGTGCCGGCCTATGCTAAGTATCTCAAAGATCTATACACGGTCAAGAGGAGGCAAAGCGTGAAGAAACATGCTTATGTCGCATGTCAAGCTAGTGCGATCATTCAAAATGAGTTGCCCCCAAAACTCAAAGATCCCGGCACACCGACGGTCTCATGTAGAATTGGGAATCAAAAGATAGACAACGCACTCCTCGATTTAGGAGCAAGCGTGAACCTGCTGCCATACTCAGTCTATAAACAGCTAGGGTTGGGTGAACTCAAACCCACCCGAGTTGCGTTGCAATTGGCAGACAGATCTGTAAAGTACCCTAGAGGGGTATTGGAGGACGTCCTTGTCCAAATAGACACTTTTGTATTTCCAGTTGATTTCGTGATATTGGACACAGAACCTGTGTCTAATCCTGGTGCACATATCCCGGTTATTTTTGGACGTCCATTCCTCAACACCGTTGATGTCACAATCAAGATTAGAACTGGTATCATGACTATCGTATTCGGGAACATGACGTTGAATATCAAGATCTTCTCTAATCCCCGACCTGAAGAATACGATGATGAGGAAGAAATCCATTATATAGACACGGTCATTGAAGATGAAGTTGACTTGGTCGACTATAAAGATCCTTTGGAAGTTGTGATGACTCAATTTGGCGATATTTATCAGCCTGCAGAGTCCACCCCATTGGATGCTGACTTGAACCAGACGTGTCTTATGATGGATACGAAAGAGGAGGATAGAGCTGATTGCATGTGGATACAGCCATATGAACAACTGCCTCCTAGAACCAAGTTGGTAATGCCCTCTAGTTTCCAGTTTCCGGAGTTAGAATTGAAGGAGCTCCCCAAAGAGCTAAAATACGCATTCCTAGGGACTGGAAAAACTTATCCTGTGATCATTTCATCTGTTTTAACTCAAGAACAGGAAAGTAAGCTAGTGGAAATGCTTACCAAGCATAAGGATGCTATGGGATGGACAATTGCTGACCTTAAAGGCATAAGCCCATCCATATGCACGCATAAGATATATCTGGAGGAAGACGCTAAACCCTCAAGGCAAATGCAAAGGCGTCTGAACCCCAACATGCAAGAAGTAGTTAAAAAGGAAGTGCTTAAACTACTTGATGTTGGGATGATATATCCTATATCTGATAGTCCTTGGGTTAGTCCTACCCAAGTAGTTCCAAAGAAAGCAGGCATAACGGTCATCCCGAACAAAGATGGTGAATTGGTACCAACACGTGTTCCCACTGGATGGAGGATGTGTATTGATTACAGGAAGTTAAATACTGTGACCCGAAAGGACCATTTTCCTTTGCCATTTATGGATCAAATGCTAGAACGCGTGGCGGGTCACAAGTATTACTGCTTCTTGGATGGATACAGTGGATATAATCAAATTGAGATTGCTCCTGAAGATCAGGAGAAAACCACATTCACGTGTCCATTCGGTACTTTTGCCTACCGACGAATGCCGTTTGGCCTATGCAATGCACCGGCTACCTTTCAGCGGTGCATGCTGAGTATATTCAGTGACATGGTCGAAAACATCCTTGAAGTTTTCATGGATGATTTTTCAGTATTCGGCCATAGCTTCGAAGATTGCCTTAGCAATCTCGAGCAGGTTTTAATGAGGTGTGAAGACAAACACCTAGTCTTGAATGGGGAGAAGTGTCACTTTATGGTGACCAAGGGTATAGTTCTAGGCCACATAATATCCGATGAAGGAATCCAAGTGGATAAGGCTAAGATCGACATAATCTCAAATCTACCTGTCCCCCGTACAGTGCGAGACATTCGTTCATTCTTGGGGCACGCAGGTTTTTATCGTCGATTTATCCAGAATTTCAGTGCAATCTCTCGACCCCTTTGTCAACTTCTTGTCAAAGATGCACCTTTCGAGTGGTCAGAGAGTTGCCAAAAGTCCTTTGAGGATCTAAAAGATCTCCTCACCTCCGCACCTATAATACAGGCACCCGACTGGAGTTTGCCTTTTGAATTAATGTGCGATGCTAGTGATTACGCCATTGGCGCAGTCCTAGGCTAGAGAAAGGACAATAGCCACATGTGATATACTACGCCAGCCGAACCTTGAATGACGCTCAAATGAATTACACTACCACCGAGAAGGAGCTGCTGGCTGTAGTATTCGCTCTGGACAAGTTTAGGTCTTACCTGATAGGGTCGCCAATCGTCTGTTTTACAGATCATTCGGCCCTCAAGTATCTTTTGTCAAAGAAAGACGCTAAACAACGGCTTATTCGCTGGATACTCTTACTCCAAGAGTTTGATTTAACAATCAAGGACAAGAAAGGAGTAGAGAATGTGGTTGCGGATCATTTATCCCGGTTGACTTTTACCGATAACACTGAATCCCAATCCATTAAAGATGAGTTCCCAGATGAACAGCTACTGGCAGTAAGTAGTCTGCCTTGGTATGCTGATGTTGTAAACTACCTCGTCACGGGTGAAACACCAACTCAGTGGTTGAACCAGGATAGGAAACGGTTCCTCTCGTTCGCGCGTCACTTCTTCTTTGATGACCCATACCTTTTCAAGTACTGTGCTGATCAGGTCATCAGGCGCTGCGTCCCCAATGAGGATATAACCGTCATATTAGCGTCATGCCATTCTGAGGCATGCGGTGGCCACTTCGCGTCACAAAAGACCGCACAAAAAGTCTTACAGAGCGGTTTTTACTGGCCTACAGTCTTCAAAGATGCTTATTCCTTTTGCAAGACATGCCAACGCTGTCAAAAGCTTGGAACCATTTCTAAAAGGAATTCTATGCCTTTAACCCCTATCATCACAATTGAGATATTTGATTGTTGGGGCATAGATTTTATGGGCCCATTTCCCAAGTCTAACAACTGTGAATACATACTCCTTGCTGTCGAGTATGTATCCAAATGGGTAGAAGCGATACCAACGAGACGAAATGACCACAGAACGGTTATGTCATTTCTAAGAGAGCATATTTTGTCTCGTTTTGGTACTCCGAAAGCTTTACTAAGTGACCAAGGCAAGCATTTCTGTAATAGGCCTTTGGAGTCACTTCTCAAGAAATACGGAGTTCATCATAAAATCGCTCTTGCCTATCATCCACAGTCTAATGGGCAAGCAGAATTGGCTAACCGAGAAATCAAGCATATTCTCGAGAAGACGGTTAGTTCCAATCGAAAAGACTGGGCATACAAATTAACTGACGCGTTATGGGCATACCGTACTGCCTATAAGACGAATCTTGGTATGTCCCCGTACAGATTGGTTTACGGGAAAGCTTGCCATCTTCCTGTTGAAATTGAACATAAAGCTTACTGGGCAACGCGCTCATTGAACTTTGATATTCAAGAAGGAGGTCAGCTACGCAAGCTCCAACTTGCAGAGCTAGAGGAAATACGACGAGATGCGTATGACTCTGCAAAGTTACATAAGGAAAAGTTGAAGGCTCGACACGATCGTACGATTTTTCGTAAATCATTTGAGCCAGGGCAGAAAGTATTATTGTATGACTCTCGCCTCCACCTTTTCCCAGGAAAACTCCGTTCCCGTTGGACAGGCCCGTTCATCGTAAAAACTGTTTTTCCACATGGGGCGGTCGAGATTGTTAATCCCAAGAACGATGATTGTTTCAAGGTCAATGGCCAAAGATTGAAGCCGTTCTTGGAGAATTTCCACTCTGAAGTTGAGCACATCCGGCTGGATGAGCCCAGCTATTCTCACGCTTAAAAATCTGAAGTGGAATTCCAAATTGTTGTTGTATTTCTTTTCTTTTCTTGCATTGTAGTTTCTCTCTCTTTTGCTTCTTTTTGGCTTTCGTTCTTTATTTCGTGTTTGTGATCTAGTTCTAATCCATTATACCTTAAACCACTCTGTTGCAGGTGCATAGATGCGAGGTGATGATGTTCACTCTGTCGGTTCTTGGGCTGATTCAGAATGTCGCTGTGGCACCTGGATTGAGGGTGAACTCATACCCTGCCCCTTGCTTCATCAGGACCCTGAAGCTCATTCTCTTATTGATGCTGCTCAAGGGTACATTCCATATCCACCAGCCCTCCTGGATATCAATCCATACGAAAATATGGGATTTCAGGATGATGATGATGTGGAGGAGGATGATGACCTGTACATGGGACGCATGGTGGATGACGCACTCATGGCGCAGTGGGAAAACGATGACATGTGGGAGCCATGGGAGGATCATGTCCTTCAGGATGTCGTCCCAGAACGCCACAATGCCGTCTTTATTTTCGTGGACGATTTCCTCGTGCTTGAGTTGGTCCCATACCGCTACGTGCACTTGAGCTACTTGCTATTCAGGCTCCAATGCCCCTTACCAGCCAGTGCATTTTGGGAACCAATGCCAATAGTGAGGTTGGAACTTGTCACATTTCTTTGTATTATTGTTTCTATTCTTTGTTTTTCTTTTTGTGTTAACTTGTGTTTCTTGTGTTCTGTTGTTTTAATTTCAGTTTGTTGTCTTTTGTCCAGGATTGTCACTATGTTCCTAAATGGCATCCCGGTATTCCTTCCACATCAACTGATTCATGGTCTTGGGCCCTACATAAGGCCCCCACACACTCCGCCGCGAGAGGACAGTCCGTTGCGAAATCACACTCCTTTATCCTTGTCTCCGTCCAGGATCACCTCTTGCATGGGCTTTTAATTCTGTGGAGACGCCAGACTTGTTTGATGATGTCCTTGCTGCTTTTCGATTGTTCTGGGAAAGGGAATCATCGAGTTTGGACTTCGCGTCTGAAGATTCGGCGGATTATGAAGAGATCGTGGAAGAGGAAATCTTTATACTCGAAGACTAGTGCTACATTTCAGTTGTTTCTGTTCAATTTCAATTCTTGTTTAGCAACTGGAGTGTAATCCTTGACAAAATGTTTTTGGTTTTAGTTTTAGTTTTATTTTTGGTTTTCTTTAGTTAAATAAGGTTTTAACCACAGTTGGGGATGATAATGTTGCAATTTGGATGCTATTATAAAGTTTTATTTTTATATAAATTGCGATTTTCTATTCTGGGGATGAATTTCTGTCCTACATGCTTGTTCTTCAACTGTTCTTTCAGTCTCTCTGCATGTCCAGATTTGTTTTTGATAGTTGGGAGTGATGTGGTTCATATCCCAATGAATTCTGGAATTTTTGTGTTCGATCGATCGAACCAAGTTCGATCGATCGAAACCTGAATGTTCAAGCGCTTGTAGTTTACGTTCAATCGATTGAGGGATTTGTGTTCGATCGATCGAACATAGTTTGATCGATCGAACGAGGCATTTAAACGAGGCGTCTTCAGGACACTTCTTCATTTCCCTCACTCTCACTCTCAATCGCTCGAAGACAGAGGGGGGGCGACTCGGCAATTTCCGATCCCTTGCATTCCATAAGACACCCTGATCAACCCTCCGGTCATTCTCATAGTCACATCATCGTCCTCTCCATCTCCACTGCGAGTTCTACACCGAGGTAGGCCCCACTCATTTGTTTTTTTTTTCTTTTCCTCTATGTTCGTGATAGAAAATCCCAAGGGGGTATCCCCTTGGTCTTAGGATCATATTTTGTTAGTATAACTCTGGTTTTCTTTTCGTTTCTGCGATTGCTGAACACCGTTGTGTTCGATCGCTCGAACTGGTTTCGAGCGATCGAAGGGAAGGTGTTCGATCGATCGAACGAAGTTCAAGCGATCGAAGTCTACTCCAGTTCGATCGATCGAACCCAGTTCAATCGATCGAACTCCAGCAGTGTTTGTTTTGTTTCTTTTTTCTTCCTATTCTTATCTGTATCTTGTGTGGTCTTATTTTCAGGACTGCCAGATGAATCCAGTGACGGGCTATCATAAGTCCAAGCCCCTCGACCGTACTATACCAGATCCGGTACCCGTTCACGGGTTCCGGAATAACGAGGATAGGGTTTGGTTCGAGCGGTATTTTCAGACACGGATGGTTATGATTGAGCGCCCTATTGAGCACATCTGGACTGAGAGCCCATGGTTCCTCACACGGATCCGCGCTATGCCTCACTGGTTCGATCTCCTGTCGTTGGCCAAGAGGGTCAACCTATCCTGGATTAGAGGTGTGTGTGAGACTATGATCAGCGACCCGTATACACCATTCACCTACCATGCCTTCTTTCGGAGCCGGTCGTTCATCATCAGTCCCGCCACCGTTTCAGCCGCATTGGGGGTACCAGAGGTACCAGATTATGTTTGCCCCCACCGGCCTGATGCACCAGTGACCCCACCATCCGCTATTATCAGGGAGCTCACTGGAGGCGCCGTTCCGTCTTGGGATGGCGATGCTTTGATCGAGGACCACTTTCTCACCGATGACTACCACATGCTTCATTTGGTCCTCAGCAATTGCCTCCTAGTGACGTCCTATAGAGAGAAGATCGTGGCTTGGTATGCGCGAGTCTTATATGCTGTGGGGACGGGACAGCCTGTTTGTATACCACGCCTATATATTGATTTTATGGTCCACCCCACCCGTTATATCTCGTCCAGGAAGCACCTGAAGGGTGCTTGGGCTATTCAGAGGGTCATGGCCGATGCCGGATTCCTCGAGTTCGCTGGAGATGATATCCGCCCTTCTCCCCGCCGATTTAGCGAGGCGGCTGCTCGCCGCTCCGACGCCCAGAAGAGGAAGCGCAAGGGGAAAGGGACAGCGAGGGTGAGGGGGAGGAAGAAGAGGCGTGGCGGTACAGACACGGAGGCCGGAGCTTCAGGGACACCCACCGAGGTGGAGGAGCTTGATTCGGATGATGAGGATGATCCAGTTGCTGTGGTTCAGCAGTTTGAGCTGCGACAGCGGTCGCAGTCTCGTGCCCAGGGAGAGTCTTCTTCTTCTGTGCCTCTCCCGACAGTTCGCGAGCTATTATTGGAGGAGAGAGAGGCCAGGATTAGACTCGAGGGCCGGATGGATCAGATCCAGACCTTGCTGGAGTCCATATTGATTCAGATAGGGGTTGATCAGGCTGTTCACTCTGCTCACCATCCCACAGCCACCCCTCCTGCCCCGCCTGCTGCTGATCCATCGCATGTTTCTACTCCTACAGATCCACCACTTACTGATCCATCATTTGCTGCCCCAGCTTCTGAGGCTACTGCTCCTGTTTCCACTCCTGCTTCCGAGCCATCTACTACTGCTCCTACTACTACTGTATTGCCGCCTACTCCCATCGACATCCCTTCTGATATAGCCGAGGATACGCCGTCTGGGGTCGATTAGTTTTCGTCGGGGAGGTGGTATTTATGTTTTTTGTTTGTGGTTGGTTGGATATATGTTGGTGGTTTTTGGTTGTATTATTTGGTTGGATGGTTTTGTATGGACATTATGTATCTCGGTTTGTATTTTATTATGTTCATATTACAGTGGTTTGGTTTGTTGGATCATGGTTTTATCGTGTTATTCTTATTTATTGATCCTGTTTGTTTTGGAGATTGTGTTCTACTTTTCTATGCTAGGTTGCTTTGCTTGCGATCATCATTTGCTCTATACAGGTGATACCCATCTCTTTTATTTATTGAAAATCAACTTCTGGGGACTTTGTTGTTTTCAGTTGGGGGTAGGAGACAATAGATAGGTATACACCCGTAATAATCCAGTTTTGCACTTAGTTATGTTGTAAATTTAATGAGAACACAGTCTGTTAAATTTTGAAAATTTTTGAAGTATATTGATAGAATAACTTTGAATAACCTGTCCTGCTTCTTAATTAGACAATGATACATCTGTAGTATTCTTATCTTTTTATGGATTAAATCCACGCGTTTTTTTTTTCTGTATCACTGAAATAAATTGCATTTGTAAAGCTATTATGTACCCAACACTTTTGTGCACTAATTGGCAGCCATGTAGAAAACCTGAAAGTTGAGTTAATATGAATATTGTGCGAAAAGAACAAGTAGTGGAAGCTAATAACCCTTTGTGAGCTATTGAGCCAATCGTCATTTCTGAGGGGATTCTCATACATTGTCGAATGGTCGTTTCTTGCATATACTTCGCAAATTCGTTGTTAAGTCTCAGTTTTCTTTAAAATTTTGACTGCTTGTTAGAGGAGAACGTTCAGGATTTACCAATTAAACTCGATGAACACTTAAGTGCTAAAAATTGAAAGTTGAGAAAATGATTCAAGCCATCGTTTACCCATTCCTTTACCTAATATAGCTCACCCTCATTCATTGAATCGTTTCACCCCTGATCCCACCTCAATTAAATATTTCCAATAAAATCACAAGAATCCAAATCTTTGATCTATACCTTGACCTCATGGAACCGTTTGATAAATTTATTGAGAATGAGTCATCAAAGTATGTGAAATGGAAGGAAGTTGTTGTGGGGATGTTCCAGGTTAAAAAAAAAAAAAAAAAAAATGATGATGAATGAAGAGGTTTTAAAAAAAAAAAAAAAAAAAAAAAAAAAAAAAAAAGTAAGTATATGAAATGAATGGGAGATTGGGTGGAGAAAAGAATAAATAATAAAAAGAGAAGAAATTCCATCACATACTAAAAAGCACACTCTTCTCTACAACACCCCCACCTACTAAATAAAAGCCATAATTCAAAGTCTTGAAGATTCTCAACAATTGGTTTGAACATGAAAGTGTGAGTTGAGTTGTCCACGGTATTTCGCTCCTCTAGTAAGTAGTATTCCATTCATGAGACTATACACTCTTAAATGTTCGTTTTTCATAGAGTCCAGTATAAAAGCATTAGCACTTAGAATATCATTCTTATCAAAGCTTTCATACGATGTGCGATCATTGTAAAGCAAGTTTCTGAGAGACGTTCTTTTTTAGTGTGACCAATGTGAGAATTGAGCTAAAACTGCAAGTTTCCAAAGTACAATGGTCTAGATAACTCTTAATAAGGGTTGGACGCATGGTTGTTAATTTCACACACACACGGGTGCATGATGGTAATACATTTGTATATTTTACTTGGTGATATGGGGGAGCATGTGGATCTCTTTCATGGGTTGATAGAGGATATTTTATTATTGTAGAGTTGAATTAACAGCTTAATGGAAGGGGAAATCCTACAAGTTGTTCTAAATCTTTTTGAGCTTAAAATTGGAATTTTGTGGGTATATTCACTGCAAACCCTCACGAGACAACACTCGTCCACTAGGGGGAACCTAGGGGTTTAACGGCTTGTTGCATTCGCTAAATGCAACCGCGATTCCTGCGAAAGTGAGTTAGGATTTTTTTTAGTTGAGGTTGTTTTTTAGTTTTTCTTTGTTTCTTAGTCATGGTAGTATTAGTTTAGGAGTTTTTAGTTTATTTTATTTTCGCTTTATCGCTAGGGACTAGCAATAAGCTAGTTGGGGGTTGTGCAAAGCGGGGGTATTTGTAAAATACAACCGCGCTAAAGGAAAGAATTGTATTAAATTTTATCACAATTTTCCGTGTTATCCGCAATTTGCATTACAAGGCTAATTTTTATACAATATGATTAATCTATGATAAGTTGTATTGTTTTAGCTGTTGGTTGTGCAGATTACTGCTGTGTGAACTAAACAGATGAACATCAGAATAAATGGAATGCTGGAATGCAAACAAAAGAAGTCAAAGCTAAAATGTGAAGTTCGATCGCTCTAAGAAGGTTCGATCGATCGAGAGTTCGATCGCTTGAAGAGTGTTGAAGCGCTTGAAGATCAAGGGTTCGATCGATCGAAAGCAGTTCGATCGATCGAACGGGGTATTTCCAGTAACATTTGCGTGCGCAGCAGAATGCGGGTTTTAACCCTAGTGTCTTAGGTTTTCTTATTTATAGGAGTATTATGCACGTCCATAAGGACGCCCACTTTTTGTTTTAACAGTTTTAGAGAGAGAGATAGAGAGTTGTGTTTGTTTTTGTAGGTTTTCCTTGAATCTATACATTGTGGACTGGATTTTCTTGAGTTTAATACAAGTATCATTCACTTCAGGTTATTTATATATTGTCATTTACATTCTGCAATTCATAGGCATAGTTTAATCGCTCAGTTTATAGTGTTGCATGCTAAATATTGATAACATCATAGTTTTTTAGATTTCTTATGAATAACTCGCAACCAAACAGGGTATTAATGTTTTCTTACGTTAAAAATAATTCTGTGACACTCCAGACGATGTCTGAGTAGTCCCAGGTTGGGAGATCACGATGAAACAGTGATCTCCAGCCTCTGCCATGCAGCAGGATAATCGCTGTGTTCGATCGATCGAAGTTAGTTCGATCGATCGAACCAGAGACAGTCAATCGATCGAAGTCAGTTCGATCGATTGAGGGATGAAGGTCTTCGATCGATCGAAAGCGCGTCGATCGATCGAACTCTCGGATTCTTGAGGATGTTCCCTGCAGTATTCCAGGACTTTTTGTTTTAGGACTTGTTATCATTCTGTCCCAAATAAATGCTCAGTTTGTCAAAACAGTTTTAAAACTAAGGCCCTAAGGCATTTTCTTTCAATATTTTGCAAACCATCTTCAATGCTAACACCATTGAGGATGCGAGTCTTAACTATTGAATTAAACCGCTTTTGTGTATTTCAATTTAACTGTGATGATATGGTCCCGGTCATGAAAGGGCCATGGATTCTTTATTTTTAGAGGAATACGGAAAACTGTAGGTAATATGCTCCATTGTGCTTCAAGGTAAATGCATGGTAGATGGCTAGGTTACTGCGGATTCGTGTAATCCCAACACTTTCTTTCTAAAGTTAAACACCCTAATTTTAAGTACTGTTTTAATTAGCTAGTTAGATTGTTTAGTTAATTTTAATTATTTTCATTAGTAATCCTAGTTTGTGGAACTTTGTGTTCCGCACCATCATTCAATCTTTAGTTATTTTATTTTGTTTTCTTTAGAGGTTAGTCTAATTCGATAGGTCAACACCTTCCCTGTGGGATCGACCTGGTCTTACCAGATATTACTTGCACGTCTACCTACACTTGGGTATTGCACAAGAGCGCACAAGAAAATTCTCGTGTCAGTAGGCACAAAATAAGTTAAGAAAAGAAAAATAATAAAAAAAACATAGGCAATGGATAAAAAAACAAAAACATAAAACTCACCTCCAGGAGTGGGAAGTTGGGCATCAGGAAACGATCACGGTAAGCCTCGTAACCGGTCTCAGAGAGGAAATGGTCCCAAACATCAGTGCCAGCAGGGCATAACCAGAAAGGTCACTAGCATCCATCGTAGGGGGATTATGAGGGACCCAATACCTGGAACCACCAACCACCTGCCGAGACACTCGCTCACCAAGGAACCACTGCCTGCACTCGGTACTCTCCGTCAAAAGTCGGCAAGATGAAAGAGGCTTGACCGCTTGAATCTCCTCCAGGGCAGCATAGGCGACACGCTCCCAAGGCGTCCAATCGACGCTAGCAGCCATCAGCTTGGTTAGGAAGTTTCTGAGCAAAACAATCCGGTAGGCCCCGCTCTTCACCCCAACAACATCCCTCCTCCATCTCAAGCCTCGTGGGAACAGAGGCACAGGAGCCATGCCATCCTCGTCTTCGCCTGATTCATCTGCAGGGGATGGAGCTAACATCTTCAGGTACTCGAAGCTCCAAAGCTGCGCAGACAAGGAGGAAAGTCAGAAAGAGTACAGAAATCAAAAGCCAAGTCAAGGAATATAAAGCAAAATGCAGCACATACCTCCCAAGCTCGCCAAAATCCCCCCGTCGATTTAACATCACCTCAGGAAACCTCACCCATGTGCTTGTAAAGATGGGCCAAGGCAGCACCGCCCCAGTCATGAGAAGGGATCTCGTCGATGGTCGCCAGGCAAGAGAGAAGTCTCAAGTTCACCAGGTCATTTCGAGTCGCAAAGATCGAGCAGCCGAGGACATACAGAAGATACACCCTCAAAAGCTGGGAATTGTTCAGGTTATGATTCCCTCTGCCATAAGCCCGGTAAAGCCAGCCACAAGGAAACCAGCGTCTCTCCAAATTGGGGGGAACAGCCCCAATCAACATCTCTATAGCCTCAGGGTCGATCTCATAGAAATAATCCAGAATCAGGCATTTTCTGCCTACCCTCAAACCGGTAATCATAGAGAAGTTGAAGGGCGTCATGGTCATCTTGCCAAACGGCAGGTGGAAAGTATTGGTGGTGTCCCACCACCTCTCAGCCAAAGCATAAAAGTGTGCCAAATCATTGCTGCTCTTCGAAACCAGACGGACAAAGCCTCCAAACCCGGCGTCATCGACCATCCTCTTAACGGTGGGCTAGAGTTGAGTATACCACAGGAAAGCATGAGCGAGGCTACCGTGGCCCTTCAGTGCTACTTCCGGCACCTACACATACCAGAGACGACAAAAGCAATGCACAAAATCACTATTCACGACCCGAGGTCCAAAATTGCAAAACCAATATTTGAGCACAAATCGAACGTCTAACGATCTCTAGGTGCACACTACGGCTCACAAGACTAGCACAATACATGGAAATAGTCCTAAAATGTCGAAGGTGTCACATACCAAGCTCGCTAGAGCCGCGGCCGAAAGATGTTGTTGGGGATCCCGTAAAATCAAGTCCGGGGTTTGCATCTCGGCTTTCATCCGTTCCTTGGCCTTCTTAGACGGTCTCCTCGAGCTCGAAGCCATGGATCTACAAAGAAAATGGAAGTCAAAGTTAAACTTTCTTCTTGCAAAATTGAGCAAACCAAAACACCAATTAAAATTCCAACTACGGGGTAGGATTACTCACCTGAGCGCGCACAAGCTGCGTTTTGGCAATTTTTGGCTCCAAAAACACCCCAAAATGGCCAAGAATGAGCTTCAAAAGCTCAAAAACCTGAGAAATACAAAGATGGAGTCTGGCCACCCAGTGCCGCCGCGGCACTGGCCAACTACCGCCGCGGCAGTGGCATAGTGCCGCTGCGGCACTGCTCCCCGCGGGCCCCGCTTCGCTTCGTTTCGCTCTGTTTTGCTCCGTTTTGACCTGTTTTGGCCTTTTTCAGCCTATTTTTGGCCCCAATCAGCCCTGGTGGCCCATTCCCGTCAAGATTTGTAAGGTTTTACCCCAAGCAGGCTAAAAGTTGTCAGAACTACCTCCAGCAGGCAGAAACTGGGAAAAATTGACTCCCGAGGACCCAAATCGGCTATTTCAGAACAACCGTCATAAATTTTGATCAAACACGAGAGTTCCGAGAACGATTCCCGGATTTTGGCCAAGGCACCAAAAAATGGAAAAAGAGATTCCCCGAGAACCCTGCATCATCCCCCGAGGATAGAAGCAGAAAGACACCAGCTCTCGGAGGCCCCGACCGGCCCTCTTGGGTTGAGTACCGCAAGATTTGATCAACCGTGAGAGATTCAGAGATGGGTCCTGGTTCCCGATCAAGAAAAGAGATTCTACGAGAACCCTGCATCACCCCGAGGACAGAAGCAGAAAGATACCAACTCCCGGAGGCCCCGACCGGCCCTCTTGGATTGAGCACCGCAAGATTTGATCAACCGTGAGAGATTCAGAGTTGGGTCCTGGTTTCCGATCAAGAAAAGAGATTCCCCGAGAACCCCGCATCATCCCCAGAGGACAGAAGCAAAAAGATACCAGCTCCCGGAGGCCCCGACAGGCCCTCTTGGATTGAGCACCGCAAGATTTGATCAACCGTGAGAGATTCAGAGTTGGGTCCTGGTTTTCAATCAAGAAAAGAGATTCCCCGAGAACCCTGCATCATCCCCCGAGGACAGAAGTAGAAAGATACCGGCACCCGGAGGCCCCGACAGGCCCTCTTGGATTGAGCTCCGCAAGATTTGATCAACCGTGAGAGATTCAGAGATGAGTCCTGGTTCCCGATCAAGGAAAAGAGATTCCCCGAGAACCCTGCATTATCCCCCGAGGACAGAAGCAGAAAGATACCGGCTCCCGGAGGCCCCGACCGGCCCGTAAGATTTGATCAAAGGAAGCAGTTGAAGAGAGATCCCAGAAAAAGTCGCTTCATCCCTAGCAGATTCAGATTAATGCTCAGCGGATTCGTACACCGTCAGTTCAATCACAGTAGTCCATTGTCGACTCATCATCTCGATTCAAACATCGTCAGTTCATTGATCATCATCGCTCTCATTCAAAATATGCCATGGGGCTTCCATGTTCATCGTGTGACATCTCAGGATTTTACGATCATCCCTTGACTTCTGTGTCCGTCTCTTAATTTCCAGGGCCCCCGTGTCTGTTGGTTATTTTCCAAAAGGCGTCTTCGATTATAGTCCTCTGAGACCCCACACCCAATTACGTTCTCTTACAAAGCACACTTCCCAAAATTCAGAAGTTTGCCCCTAGACTCAGAGCCTTCTAAAATCTTGGTATCCCTATTCGGGTCAATACTGCATCATAGTCAGAAGCACCAGCACGACACCAGCCCACTTAGTGTGGCACACCCTACAGCATACTAAGATCATACAACAGGCATAATAGGATTCATAACACAACTCGTATCACATCCACGCATTGCATACCATCCTCATAGCATAGCATCCGTTTGGTTGTTGCGTGTGTACATGTGTGATTCATTCCTTTGCGCCCCGAACTACGTCCTGGTCTGATTCCCCTTAGGATACGTAGGCAGCTCACGCAGAGCGCGACCGGCACTAGCCTCAGCATCATCGCATCTTTTGCAACGCTTTTTATCCTAAATCTGTAGCCTCCAAAAAGTCCTGTCTCTTCAAAACTTTGGCACTCGCTTGCGACATGCGTTGCCTCGCAAGTTCCTGCCAAAGAGGGGCAAACTGTAGACACCCCATTTTGTCGGCTATCGGATTTAGGAGACCCATAGCTTGGTGGTTCACAATGATCGTAAAAAAAGGACTCCTGGAAGTCAGCTCTATCTCTCAGAATGATCAGATTGACCAAAATGCCCCTGAAAGCCCGAAGACTCCCAGATTTGGTCCCAAAGTTCTGAAAACATGCTATTTCGTAAGAAAAATGATAAAATGAGTTTTTAAGAAAAACCGGAAGAAATCGTCAGCTCCCAGAGACCCCCGGAAGTCCCGGAAGTTCCCCGAAAGTCCCCGTTGACCGGTTTGACCAAAGTTTGACCAAGTTTGACCAAAATTGTCCGAATTCACTGGTATCATCAGAAAAGTATTAAAATGAGTTTTAAAAGAGAATCGAGCGAAAACGTCGGCTCCTGGGAGCTCTCGGAGGTTCCCATAACTTCCCGGGAATCCCGGGTTTGACCAGTTTGACCAAAATTTGACTTTGGAATCGGGGCACCCAAACAATTTGCAAATATTTTTCATGGATACTAGAGGTCAATCGCTTTCCAATGGTATATCGCACATAATTCCTAGATTTAAAACGAATTTATTTTGAATTTCCGAAGGCGAAAAAGGCGACCAAATCGGCTTTTATCGCGAATACCGTAAAACTTTTCAAAGTGACCTATCCCCAAACTATTTTTTATGTAAAGTAGACTCCATTACCTTTCCAACGGTATATCACAATCTCAGTTTGGAGTTCGTGCGCATTTTCTGTGAATTTCGGACGAAATAGGGCCTTTTCGCGAATATCGGAACCTCAGGGGGCCTAAACAGCATTATCTGGACGGGGGAGGAGCAGTGCCGCCGCGGCACTAGCCCACTGCAGCCACGGCACTCCCTCCCAGAATAGTGTATTTTTGTAATTTGTTTTGTGGTCCCATTTTGATTAATTAAAAACCAAAACGACATAGTTTTATGATTTCAGATGTTTGGAGCCAATGGGAATACTTTCTAAATCCCAAAATCACCCCAAGTTGGCCTATTTAAACCCCCCATTGCTCTTCATTTTGGGGGAGTAAAATGCAAGTTTAGAGAAAGTTTGGGAGAGAAATTTGTAGAGATAAGGTTAGAGTAGAGAGAAAAGAAGCTTTCTTCTTTGATTTTCAAAACAAAAGTGAGTTCTAAACTTTGTTTTTACTACATTACTCCCATTTATTCAACATTCAATACACCCAACCACCATTTTAGTGAGCATTTGAGAGAGTGGAAGCTTCTTCCATGTCCAATGTCATTACATATGAGTGAAACACCATGCTACAAGTTCAACACTTCATGAATATCATCTATTGATCATTATCTACTTACTTGCTTATTCATTGTTTATCTCTTCTCACCTCATTTCTCTTTGATTTTCTTTATTTACTTACTAGTTCATCATCATCTAAATGATGACATGAAGTTTGGGGTGAGTGAATCCTTATGGATAGTAGCTCTTGACCTCAAAAACATGTTTGATAGATGATGATCATAACTTCAATACCTCCAAGGTATCCTTGAAGTGTATTGAAGTTATGCTCAAATAAAAATGAGTCTCTCCAACAATCTTGGAGGTTCTTGATGATGAGTTGAATGTTGGCATTTTGAGTGGTCATAATCTTTATTGAGTATTGAAAATACACTTTCAAAACCTCTACTTCAAAACCCCCCTCAATCCTTCTCATTTTGATTTCAAGAAAGAAAACCGTATTTTCCCCAAAATCTTCAAAATAGTGAGTCAAAACAGTGAGTGAGCTGAGTTCAAAGATTTCTCTAGAACTCAATACTCAACATATAGATGCAAGTCCACTTGGAAAGTCTTCCTAACTCATTGGAGAACACCCATGATTTTTGGTTTGACTTGGAAGTACTTGAAAATGGTCCATTTGGACCCAAACATTCCTTCCAAACATTCTGCCTCTGCTGTCACAGCAGCTTGACTAACTTCCAACTTCTTTTTCAGAAATATTTTCCAAAAGGGGTGGTCCCAACTTATTTTTCCCTTAAACTTCAATGTCGTAGGGAACTTTCTGTATAAAATGGGCTTCTAGATCATTCGTTTTCATTTTCTAATATTTTTCAACTTTTCAGTCGACAGTACGGACTCTGTTTCTGAGTGACCTCTGTTGTTCATATGATTTCTCTCATTCTGTGATAGTTATTAAAGATTGGATTTTTGGGTTGTATTCTAGACACAATAAGGAACATCTCCATAAAAAATCATGCATTGAAAGCATTCCTAACCCCTCGTTTCCATTTTTACAAGATCATGTTACTGTTTTGTCCACTATTCACAGCAAGCACATTTTAACTTTCATTCTTTGATTTGATACTTATATGCCTTCCAAATTAGTTCATATCTTAGGAAGTGGTTCATACTATATTTGTATATATCCCATGATGATTTCATTCATTCATTCATCCACATTCTAGACTTCTAAGTCATTCTAGGAATCTATGAACACAAAACACACTACAACCTTGGCACATTCTAGATACATACATTGCATTCATGCAAGATTTGGGGTTTTTGTAACTCCTAATCTAAGAAGATTATAAGGAATTAATTTGATCACACGTTCATGCTTTCCCCTTCATCTAATCTTCCTTTCTCATCCGTCCCGGGGATTAAGAGGTCTTCTTTTCTCAAAGATTAACATGCATCATACTAGCTTGCTAAGCATATTTTATTTTCTTTGATTTATTTGTTTCAAGAACAATTCATGCCCCCTTTAGATTAGGAAACTTGATTAATTGATATATGATTAGACGATTTTCCCTAGGTTTGTTTGTGTGATTTTCACTTTACATTGTATGATATGTGACTTAGATTTTATGAATGATATCTTATCTTTTGATTTTCAATTTCAAGATTCTTATGTGATGTAATATACTATCATAGTATTATTTGTCGAACCAAACATAGTATAAGATGATTATTTGGATGCTAATTAAGGCCCGTCGAGAGACGGGGCGAGTTGAGGGCGTTTTAGTCGTGACAAAGGCTCCTTCCTCTCTCGTACCAAAACCCCGAGCCAAGTTCTTTGGTTATGAAGGGCCGGTGCCCTTTATCCATTTGGGTGAGTCAAAATTAGGTTTCTTGGTTCCTTAAAAACCAAGTGGCGACTCTGTATCTGTTTTCAACAGACCATTTTCTTTCTTTGATCCAAATCAAATTTCAAACAAGTTTCGAAAGCAAACGAAGCGGTGGAAGCCTGGTATCCACAGGGAACTTGACCACTAGAGCATAGGTAAACATGACCGCTTTGGCTTTATTGAGCGTTGGCCTCCCGAGGATAATGTTGTATGTAGATGGAGCCTCCATAACCACAAAGTTTGTGAGCACAGAGACCTACTGGGTATGGGTACCTATAAGTATCGGGAGCTCAATCATACCGAACGGTTGCGTGCTTGAGCCATTGAATTCGACCAAAGGTGTGGCTATCGGCCGGATTCTGTCCCTTGAAATCCCCAACTGGTCGAACGCTGAGGTGAAGAGAATGTCAGAGGAGCTGTCGGTGTCCACCAATATTCTCTTCACCGTGTAGTTGGCTATGGAGATCGTTACTACTAGCGGGTCATCGTGGGGGCAGTGCAAGCCCTTCACATCGTCGAATGAGAATGTTAACACATTGGTTGGTCGGGAGTCAATGGATTAGACATGCCAAACATCCACTCGGGATGCCCGAGCATGCCTCTTCCTAGCCGACTGTGAGTCCCCTCTGCCCGAGGTTCATCTGGAGATCACATTGATTTGCCTGAGTGATTGAGACTACTCGGGGGTTTGGGTGTCCGGCCTAGGTCGTCTGTCTGCTACGACAAACTCGGCCAGATGGCCCTATTCTATCAGTCTTACGATGGCCATTTTGAGCTTAAAGCAGTCTTTTGTGTTGTGACCATGGTCCTTGTGATACCGGCAATATTTATCCTAGTTTCTCTTCCCGAAAGGGATCTTCAGCTTTGTCGGTTGTTGGAGGAGCCTCTGGGTTTCAGCAGCGGCCATGATTTCATGCATAGGCTGGGAAAGAGGTGTAAAAGCAATTAGAGCCTGCTCCCAGCAACCTTTTTGCTGATTCAGCTTTGGCTTCTTCCCCGAGCCCTTCTTAGAACTATCACGCTTCTGTTTGGCCCTCGGGAGCTCATCTCTTGTAAGGCTAGCACGCTTGGCTTTCAGGAATTCCTTTGTGTCAATATACTTTTCTACCCTTTTTGAGAGCTCAACCAAAGTGGCCGGTCGGTTGTTATGAAATGACATTGCGACTTTGGTGTGCTGTACTCCTGAGTAGAAGGCCATAATTGCGATCATTTTGTTTTGGTTACGAATTTACAGCCTTTGTTGATTGAAACGGTCAACGTAATCTTTTATGGACTCCCCCTTACATTTCTTGACGGTCAGCAATTGAGTGTCCGGCTATGACCGGTCGAGCATTCCCATGAACTGTCCGATGAAGAGCTTACTGAGTGATTTGAAGTCACTGATCATTCGGGGTTTGAGGGGGTAGAACCACTGTGCTTCCTCCCCCTTGAGGGTACCGAGAAAGGCAAGGCACAGTAGTTCGTCAGCGGTGGTAACCAGCTCCATTTGGGCCTTATAAGTCTGGACATGATCCACCGGGCTTCCCAAATCGTCATAAGAACTGAGGTACGGTGACTTAAACATCCGCGGGATTGGGAATCCCGTGACCCGGATGGTGAAAGGCAATTCCATTTATGTATTGGTGTGATCATGGCGTGTTTTACCGCTCAGTTTCTCAATCTACTTCTGCAGGTCCTTGATCTGGGCCTTGACGTTCGTCTGACCAGTCTTACGTTCCGTGTCCTAATAGTACGTTGGGTCGGACGATGAGGCCTCTTCCACGAAGTGTTTTATCCTCGGGGACAGGGCCCAGCTTTGGCTCTGGGTAATCGTGTGCCTAAGATCCTCACGGCTCTTAGTCGGGGGGTCCTTGGCCGAATCCCGAGCAATCTGGTATTGCCCCTCCCCTCTGGCAGCATGCCTATTGTTGATGATTTCTCTGGCGTCCCCCACGTGGCGTGGGTTGGCCCGGAGGCGTCGCTAGGTCCACTCGAGAGCCTGGCTACGCTCATCGTTCCTGAATCGACCCAGATTTGACAGAGATACAGGTTCAGTATAGACGCGCCTTCGGACCCGTACAAGCTCCCAGTCGTGTACGCCCTTGCAAAGCGGGGGTATTTGTAAAATACAACCTCGCTAAAAGGAAGAATTGCATTGGTTTTAATCACAACTTCCCGTTTTATCTGCAATTTGCATTACAAGGCTAGTTTTCATATAATGTGATTAATCTATGATAAGTTGTATTGTTTTAGCTATTGTTTGTGCAGATCTCTGCTGTGTGGACTAGAGAGATGAACGTCAGGACAACTGGAATGCTGTAGTGCAGACAAAAGAATTCAAAGCTAAAGTTTGAAGTTCGAGCGATCGACGATAGTTCGATCGATCGAAGGTTCGATCGCTTAAAGAAGGTTGAAGCGCTTGAGTTCCAAATGTTCAATCGATCGAGAAATGGTCGATCGATCGAACATGGTATTTTCAGAAACTTTCGCGTACGCAGCAGTTGCGGAATTATAACCCTAGCCTTTAGGTTTTCTATATATATGAGCATTGTATACGTCCCACAGGACGCCCAACTTTACTTTTAATCAGTTTTCATATAGAGAGAGAGAGTTTTTGCTTGTTTTGTAGGTTTAACATTGGATTATGCTTAAGTTTTGAAGGATTCTACATTCAATACGAGTTTGTTAACATTCCAGGTTTTACATTATTGTTTATTTACATTCTGCTTACTTAATCTCATAGTTTAGTCTGTTACAATCATCAGTTTTCATAGGAGAAATAGGTATTCAATAGTTTTTCTATAATTTTCATGATTAAACTCGAGCCAAACGGTACTTTAATGAATCATTACGTTAAACACCAACCTGTGACACTCCAGACGATGTCTGAGTAGTCCTAGGGTTGGGAGAACACAATGAAACAGTGATCTCCAGCCTCTGCCATGCAGCAGGATAAATCCTGTATTCGATCGATCGGAGGTAGTTCGATCGATCGAACCAGAGATAGTCAAGCGATCGAAGGACATTTCGATCGATTGAGGGATGAAGGCTTTCGATCGATCGAACGATCGTCGATCAATCGAACTCTCTGATTCTTGAGGATGTTCCCTGCAGTATTTCAGGACCTTTTGTTTTTGAGATTTGTTATCATACTGTCCCTAAATGCTCAGTTTGTCAAAACAGTTTCTAAAATCAAGGCCCTAAGGCAATTTCTTTCAATATATTTTGCAAACCACCTTCAATGCTAACACCATTGTAGGTGCGAGTCTTAACTATTGAATTAAACCGCTTTCACGTGTTTTAAGTTAACTGTGATGATATAGTCCCGGAGATGAAAGGGCTATGGATTCTTTATTTTAAGAGAAATACGACATACTGTAGGTAATGTACTCCTTAGTGCTTCAATGTAACTGCATGGTAGATGGCTGGGTCACAGTGGATTTGTGTGATCCCGACACTTCCTTTTATTAAGAAAAATCTGTTTTGAAATATTGCTTTAGTTAGCTATTTAGTTCTTTAGTTTAATTCAAATTGCTTTAGTTAGTAGTTTTAGTTTGTGGAACTTTGTGTTCTGCACCATTATTAAATCTTATTGAATTTTTTTCCTTTCTTTTAAGTTTAGTCTAAGTTAATAGGTCAACACCTTCCCTGTGGGATCGACCTGGTCTTACCAGTTACTACTTGCACGTCTACCTACACTTGGGTATTGCACAAGAGCACACAAGAATATTCGCGTGTCAAGTTTTTGGCGCCGTTGCCGGGGAAGGCTACGATCAATTCCTTAGATTACCTCAATCTTTCCTGATCTATTTCTGTTTTCCTTTTTCTTTGAGTTCTCTAGGTTTTCAATCTTCTTAGGTTCTCTCATTTATGTCCGATAGTTCCGTCCACCGAATTTTCAGAAATCCTCTATATTCATCTAATTCTTCCAGTTCTAGTAACCCTATCACCACTCCAACTGAATCAATGGATGATAATCAGAGTGAACATGGTGACAATGTTGTGGTACCAGTTGATGATTCACTACGTCCGTTGTGCGATCTCATGCAACCAGAACACGCACCTACTCCTTCTTGCATTCTCATTCCCCCACATGCTGGCGAATTTCAATTTCGCAATGGGATGATTCAACTCCTCCCAACATTTCATGGGATGGAAAGCGAGAAAGCATATCTAAACGTTAAGGATTTCGAGGATGTTTGTAAAACATTCTCCCAAACTTGTCCTGGAGATGTGACACGCTTAATGTTATTTCCCTTCACCTTGAAGGATAAAGCGAAGGCGTGGTTACTCACCCTTAAACCGAATTCAATCTTCACATGGCATGCGATGAACACTGCGTTTTTGAAGAAATTCTTTCCACCTCGCATGACCACAGAGCTAAAACGCCAAATAAGTTCGTACAAGCAGAGGAGCAATGAAACCTTCACCCAAACTTGGGAGCGTTTCAAAGATTTGCTTCTCTCATGTCCCACCACGGATATGAGAAATGGCGTACCATCAGTCACTTCTATGAAGGACTAAATGGTGAAACGAAAAAGTTGGTCGAAACTATGAGCTCTGGACCATTCCTTCGAAAGAAAACCGAAGAGGCTGAAGCTCATTTTGAGTGGTTAGCTGAACATGCTCATGAATGGTCTAACTCTGAAGATATACCTCGAACTCAAATATCGAGTGTGGAAGATAAGAGTTTGTACCAATTGAAAAGTGAAGATCATCTGATGAACAAATACGAAGAACTGACAAAGAAGGTAGAAGAACTAGGGATGCGAGGAGAGAGCTCTAGGCAGGTTATGCCTGAGGAACCATGCGGCACATGCAACATGTTGGGACATACAACTCAATACTGTCCCAATGTGCCGTATTTTGAAGAGCAGGCCCCTATGGAGATGAATGCCATACACGGTTTCCGAGGGGCGGGGAATTCCAACAATAACTTTCAAAGTAACAATAGATGGAATCACCCCGGTTTTGATTGGAGAAATAATGCTGGGACCCAAAATCAATATCAACAGCAGCCCTACAACAACAATCAATATCAAGGGCAAAACAATAGGCCGTCCCATCAATACAATCAAAACAGAACCAATAACTACAACCAAGCTCAACCCTCCAATGCACCACAGACCAATACCTATGTGCCACCACACAAGAAGGTACAAGAAGAAGAGCCACTTGCTAATGCCAATCTAACGCAGCAACTCATACAGATGATGAGTAGAATGTCTGCCACGTTAGAAAGGATAGATGCATGGCAAGAGGGTTCAGGAGGAACATTCCCTGCCCAACCACTTCCGAACCCCAAGGGACATAACAATGGTCCTAACAATCAAGAACAAGCTAAAGCCGTGACTACGCTGAGAAGCGGAAAAATCATAGAGAAAAGCATGCCTCTGTCTACACCCGAAGTGTACAAAGAGGAGGAAGTGGTGGATAATGAGCTTGAGCAACCATCTACTCAAGAGGAGGAGCCGTCTACTAATGACGAGGCAATAAAGGCAAACATTGAAGCTCTTAGAGTAGAGGAAGAAGTTGAGCAAAGGCGTGGAAAGGAGTCTGTTGAGGATGAACCACCAAAATGCCCTTTTCCTGCACCTTATCCTCAACGGTTGAAGAAACCCAAGAATGAGACGAAGAATCAGGAGTTTCTGGAATTGTTTAAACAAATCAAAATTAACCTTCCACTCCTAGATGCTATCAAGCAAGTGCCGGCCTATGCTAAGTATCTCAAAGATCTATGCACGGTAAAGAAGAGGCAAAGTGTGAAGAAACATGCTTATGTCGCGTGCTACGCAAGTGCGATCATTCAAAATGAGTTGCCTCGGAAACTCAAAGACCCCGGTACACCTACGGTCTCATGTAGAATTGGGAATCAAAGGATAGAAAACACACTCCTCGATCTAGGAGCAAGCGTGAACTTGCTGCCAGATTCAGTCTATAAACAGCTAGGGTTGGGTGAACTCAAACCCACCCGAGTCGCTTTGTAATTGGCAGACAGATCTGTGAAGTACCCTAGAGGGGTGTTAAAGGACGTCCTTGTCCAAATAGACTCTTTTGTCTTTCCGGTTGATTTCGTGATATTGGACACAGAACCTGTGTCTAATCCTGGTGCACACATCCCGGTTATCTTTGGACGTCCATTCCTCAACACTATTGATGCCACGATCAAGATTAGAAGTGGTATCATGACTATCGTATTCGGGAACATGACATTGAATGTCAAAAATTTTTCTAATCCCCGACCTGAAGAATACGATGATGAGGAAGAAATTCATTACATTGACACAGTCATTGAAGATGAAGTTGACTTGGTCGACTACAAAGATCCTTTGGAAGTTGTGATGACTCAATTTGGCGATATCTATCAGCCTGCCGAGTCAACTCCATTGGATGCTGACCTGAACCAGATGTATCTTATGATGGATACGATAGAGGAGGATAGAGCAGAATGCATGTGGGTAATGCCATATGAACAATTGCCTCCTAGAACTAAGTTGGCAATGCCTTCTAGTTTTCAGTTTCCGGAGTTAGAGTTAAAGGAGCTACCCAAAGAGCTAAAATATGCATTCCTAGGGACTGGAAAAACGTATCCTGTGATCATTTCATCTGCTTTAACTCATGAACAGGAAGGTAAGCTAGTGCAAATGCTGACCAAGCATAAGGATGCTATGGGATGGACGATTGCTGACCTCAAAGGCATCAGCCCATCCATATGCACTCATAAGATATATCTGGAGGAAGATGCTAGACCTTCAAGACAAATGCAAAGGCGTCTGAATCCCAACATGCAAGAAGTAGTTAAAAAGAAAGTGCTCAAACTACTTGATTTTGGGATGATTTATCCGATATCTGATAGTCCTTGGGTCAGTCCAACCCAAGTGGTTCCAAAGAAAGCAGGCATAACGGTCATCCCAAACAAAGATGGTGAATTGGTACCAACACGTGTCCCCACTGGATGGAGGATGTGTATTGACTACAGAAAGTTAAATACTGTGACCCGAAAAGACCATTTTCCTTTGCCACTCATGGATCAAATGCTAGAACGTGTGGCAGGTCACAAGTATTACTGCTTTTTGGATGGATATAGTGGATATAACCAAATTGAAATTGCTCCTGAAGATCAGGAGAAAACCACATTCACTTGTCCATTTGGTACATTTGCCTACCGTCGAATGCCATTTGGCTTATGTAATGCACCGGCTACCTTTCAGCGGTGCATGCTAAGCATATTCAGTGACATGGTCGAACACATCCTTGAAGTCTTCATGGATGATTTTTCAGTGTTTGGCCATAGCTTTGAAGATTGCCTCAGCAATCTCGAGCATGTATTAATGCGATGTGAGGATAAACACCTAGTTTTGAATTGGGAAAAGTGTCACTTTATGGTGACCAAGGGAATAGTCCTCGGCCACATAATCTCCGATGAAGGAATCCAAGTGGATAAGGCCAAAATCGACATAATCTCAAATCTACCTGTCCCCCGTATAGTGAGAGACATCCGTTCGTTCTTGGGGCATGCGGGATTTTATCGTCGGTTTATCCAGAACTTCAGTGCAATCTCTCGACCTCTTTGTCAACTTCTTGTCAAAGATACACCATTCGAGTGGTCCGAAAGTTGCCAAAAGTCCTTCGAGGATCTAAAAGAGCTCCTCACCACCGCACCTATAATACAGGCACCCGACTGGAGTTTGCCTTTCAAATTAATGTGCGATGCTAGTGATTACGCCATTGGCGCGGTCCTAGGCCAGAGAAAGGACAGTAAGCCATATGTGATATACTATGCCAGCCGAACTTTGAATGAAGCTCAAATGAATTATACAACTACTGAAAAGGAGCTGCTGGCTGTAGTATTCGCCTTGGATAAGTTTAGGTCTTATCTGATAGGGTCACCAATTGTCTGTTTTACAGATCACTCGGCCCTCAAGTATCTGCTGTCTAAGAAAGATGCTAAACAATGGCTCATTCGCTGGATACTCTTACTCCAAGAGTTTGATCTAACAATCAAAGATAACAAAGGAGTAGAGAATGTGGTTGCGGACCATTTGTCACGATTGACTTTTGTCGACAATGCTGAATTCCAATCCATTAAGGATGAGTTCCCGGACAAACAGCTACTGGCAGTAAGTGGTCTGCCTTGGTATGCTGATATCGTGAACTACCTTATCACGGGAGAAACCCCGAATCATTGGTCAAACCAAGACAGAAAACGGTTCCTCTCGTTCGCGCGTCATTTCTTTTTTGATGACCCATATCTTTTCAAGTACTGTGCTGATCAGGTTATCAGGCACTGCGTCCCCAATGAGGATATAACCGTAATTTTAGCATCATGCCATTCTGAGGCATGCAGTGGCCACTTCGCTTCACAGAAGACCGCACAAAAAGTTCTACAAAGCAGTTTTTACTGGCCCATAATTTTTAAAGATGCGTATTCCTTTTGCAAGATATGCCAACGCTGTCAAAAGCTTGGAACTATTTCTAAAAGGAATTCTATGCCTTTAACCCCTATGATCACAATTGAGATATTCGATTGTTGGGGCATAGATTTTATGGGCCCATTTCCCAAGTCTAATAACTGTGAATACATACTCCTTGCTGTAGAGTATGTGTCAAAATGGGTTGAAGCAATACCAACGAGACGCAATGACCACAGAACGGTCATGTCCTTTCTAAGAGAGCATATCTTGTCTCGTTTTGGAACTCCGAAAGCTTTACTAAGTGACCAAGGCAAGCATTTCTGCAATAGGCCTTTGGAGTCACTTCTCAAGAAATACGGAGTCCACCATAAAATCGCTCTTGCCTATCATCCACAGTCGAATGGGCAAGCGGAATTGGCTAATCGAGAAATCAAGCATATTCTCGAAAAGATGGTTAGCTCCAACCGAAAGGACTGGGCATATAAGCTGACCGACGCTTTATGGGCATACCGTACTGCCTACAAGACGAATCTAGGTATGACCCCGTATAGATTGGTTTACGGGAAAGCTTGCCACCTCCCTGTTGAAATTGAGCATAAAGCTTACTGGGCGACACGCTCATTGAACTTTGATATCCAAGAGGGAGGTCAGTAATGCAAGCTCCAACTTGCAGAGCTAGAGGAAATACGACGAGATGCGTATGACTCTGCAAGGTTGCATAAGGAAAGGTTGAAGGTTCGCCACGATCGTACGATCTTTCATAAATCATTTGAGCCGGGGCAGAAAGTTTTGTTGTATGACTCTCGCCTCCACCTTTTCCCAGGAAAGCTCTGTTCCCGTTGGACAGGCCCATTCATTGTAAAAATTGTCTTTCCACACGGGGAGGTTGAGCTCGTCAATCCAAAGAATGATGATAGTTTCAAGGTCAATGGCCAGAGGTTGAAACAGTTCTTGGAGAACTTCCAAACTGAAGTTGAGCACATCCAGTTGGATGAGCCCAACTATTCTCCCACTTAAAATCCAAAGTGGAGTTCCATATTGTTGTTGTATTCCTTATCTTTCCCTGCATTTTAGTTTTTCTCTGTTGTTTTAGTTCCATATTGTTGTTGTTTTTGTTTTTAATTCGTTGTTTGTTCTTTTAGTGTTTGTGATCTTGTTCTAATCCGCTATACCTTAAACCACTCAATTGTAGGTGCATAAATGAGAGGTGACGATGTTCATTCTATCGGTTCATGGGCTGATTCAGAATGTCGTTGTGGCACCTGGACTGAGGGTGAACTCACACCCTGCCCCTTGCTTCATCAAGACCCTGAAGCTCACACTCTTATTGATGTTGCCCAAGGGTACCTTCCATACCCACCGGCCCTCCTTGACATCAATCCATATGAAAATATGGAATTTCATGATGACGATGATGTGGATGAGGAAGAAGACCTGTACATGGGGAGAATGGTGGATGAAGCACTCATGGCACAATGGGAAAATGATGATATGTGGGAGCCATGGGAAGATCATAACCTCCAGGATGTCATCCCGGAACGTCACAATGCAGTTTTTGTTTTTGTTGACGACTTCCTTGTTCCCGAGTTGGTCCCATACCGCTATGTGTACCTGAGCTTTCTGCTATTCAGGCTCCAATGCCCCTTACCAGCTAGTGCATTTTGGGAATCTATGCCAATAGTGAGGTTGGAACTTAGTCACATTTCTTTTTATTTTGTTCCTATTCCTTGTTTTTCTTTTCGTGTTTAATCCTTGTTTCTTGTGTTTCGTTATCTTAATCTCGGTTTGTTTGTCTTTTGTCGTTTCCTTGTCCAGGATTGTCACTATGTTTCTCAATGGTATTTCGGTGTTCCTTCCACATCTGCTGTTCCATGGGGCTCGCACGCAGTCTCCTGACACCCCACCGCAAGAGGAAGAACAACTGCGGATTTTCACACCATTATCTATGTCTCTACCGCAGTCTCCTCTCATGTGCACACCTCATTCCCTAGCGACTCCAGACATGCTGAATGACACTCTTACCGCTTTCAGATTATTTTGGGAACGGGAATTGTCAAGTTTGGCGTCCAATCTCGAAGATCTGGTGGTGTTCGAAGCAATGAAAGAAGAAGAAGTTTTCATGTTGGAAGTTTAGTGTTTCACTTCAGTTTTGTTTTGTTATTTTTATTTTTCTCAATTGAAGTGTAATTCTGGGCAAATGATTTTTTAGTTTGGTTTTTATTTTAGTTTTTCTATGTAATAAGGTCTATGGATCACGTGGGGAGTTATAATTTTGCAAATTGACTGCATTTTGAATCTTTTATTACTAAATCTTTGCAATTTTATCTTTTGGTGATGTCCATTCTGGCCTACATGTCTGTGGTTGAACTGCTTTTAAGTATCTCTGCATGTCCAGATCTGTGTCTGATAGTTGGGGGTGTTTTGGTTAAATTCTCCAATAAGTTCTATAAGTTTTTTAGTTCGATCGATCTAACCTCTTTTGATCGATCAAAACCCCTGCAATCTCGAGCGCTTGAACTCGTTCTTAAATCAATTGAGAGTTTTGCTGTCGATCGATCGAACTGAGTTAGATCGATCGAGCACTGTTTTAAACGAGGCGTCTGCAGAACACCTCTTCATTTCCCTCACTCTCACACACTCAATTGCTCAAGCACAGAGGAGGGGGCGACTCGGCGATTTCGTGACATTAGACATCAATTGGCGGCCAAGTTCACCCCCACAATCATCCTCTACGTCCTCTCACCCCGCGGGTCTCCTTTTACACCGAGGTAGGCTCCACGAGCCCTTTGTCTTTCTTTTTGTTAGAAAAATCCCAAGGGGGTGTCCCCTTGGTCTTAGGATTTCCCTTTTGTAGTTCTTTTTTTCTTTCGCTTTTCGTTTTCCCATTCATTTTTGCGATCGCAGCACATCGTTGTGTTCGATCAATCAAACTGTTTTCGATCGATCGAAGCGGAAATGTTCGATCGATCGAACCATGCTCAAGCGATCGAATCCTACTCCAGTTCAATCGATCGAACTAAGTTAGATCGATCGAACTAGAGCAGTAGCAGTTTCTTTCTTTTTTCTTCCCTGTTCTAATCTGTGTCATGTTGCGTTCTATTTTCAGGGCTGCCACGATGAATCCAGTAACTGGCTACCACAAGTCCAAGCCCCTCAGCCTCACTATACCTGATCCGGTACCCGCACATGGGTTCCGGAATGCTGAGGATCAGGTATGGTATGAGCGTTATTTCCAGACGCGGAAGGTGATGATTGAGCGTCCTATCGAGTATGCTTGGTCGGAGCACCCGTGGTTCCTGACACGGATTCGCTCCATGCCCCACTGGTTCCATATACTCTCGCTTGCCAAGAGAGTAAATCTGTCATGGATACGAGGTGCATGTGCGACGATGATACGCGACCTGCACGCACCATTCACACATCATGCTTTCTTCCGGGGTCGGGCGTTCGTCATTAGTCCCGCTACAGTTTCGGCCGCCTTGGGGGTACCAGATTATATTTGCCCCCATCGGCCTGACGCACCTGAGACCCCACCATCTTCCATTATCCGCAAGCTCACCGGAGGTGCCGTTCCTTCTTGGAATGGCGAGGCTTTGATTGAGGACCACTTCCTTACCGACAACTACCACATGCTTCACCTGGTCCTCAGCAATTGCCTCTTGGTGACCTCTTATCGAGAGAAGATTGCGGCTTGGTATGCGCGAGTATTATTTGCAGTGGGGACAGGATAGCCGGTCTGCTTACCATGGCTTTATATCGACTTCATGGTCCATCCCACCCGCTTCATCGCCTCCAAGAAGCACCTGAAAGGTGCTTGGGCGATTCACAAAGTTATGGCTCAGGCCGGCTTTCCTGAGCTTGCTGGAGACGACCTTCGTGCTTCCCCCAGCCGATTTGGCGAGGCAGCGGCTCGCCGCTCAGACGCCCAGAAGAGGAAACGAAAAGGAAAAGGGAAAGAGAAGGTGGGGGCGAAGAAGAAGAGGCGTGGTAGGACAGACACAGAGGCTGGAGCTTCAGGGACGCCCACAGAGGCTGAGGAGCTTGATACAGATGATGAGGAGGAGGATCCGTTTACTGCTGCTCAGCAGTTCAAGTTGCGACAGCGGTCGCAGACTCAGGCCCAGGGAGAGTCTTCTTCCTCTGTGCCTCTCCCGACAGTTTATGAGCTGCTATTGGAGGAGAGAGAGGCCAGGATTAGACTTGAGGGCCGGATGGATCAGCTGCAGACCTTACTTGAGTCTATATTGATTCAGATTGGGGTCGATCAGGCTGTTCACTCTGCTCACCATCCTACGCCTACCCCGTCTTCACCGCCTGCTGCCGATCCATCATTTTCTGCTGCTCCTACTCCTACAGGTCTATCCACTTCTTCTGCTGCCGCCGATCCATCACTTTCTGCTCCACTTACTGCTGATCTTCCATCCACTTTTGCTACTGTTGCACCTGCTACTGCACCACGACCACCTGCATCCATTGACATTCCTTCTAACGTGGCTGATGATGATCCGTCGGGAGTCGCGTAGCATTTTCTGGGAAGGGGGTGGTGTTATTGTACTTTTGATTATCTGTTTATTTTTGTTGTACTATTTTTGGTGGGTGTGTTATGGTTGGACATGTGGGACAGTTCTTTATTTTGGTTAGTTTGGTTATGTATGAACATTATTTATCACTGCTTTTATTTTATTCCTTTACCATTCCAGTGGTTTGTATTGTTTGGATCATGGTTTTATTGCTTTATCTTTATCTATTGATCCTTGTTGTTTTGGAGATTGTGTTCTATATTTCTATGCCAGGTTGCTATGCTTGTTATCATCGCGTTGCTCTATACAGGTGATACCCATCTATTTTAATTATTGAAAATCAACTTCTGGGGACTTTGTTGTTTTCAGTTGGGGGTAGGGGATACTAATAGATAGGTATACACCCGTAATGATCATATTTTGCACTTAGATATGTCTTAAATTTAATTAGAATGCGGTCTGGTAAAATTTTGAAAATTTTTAATATTGAATCTTATTGATAGAATAACTCTGAATAATCTCTCCTGCTTGTTAATTAGGCGATGACAAATTTGTAGTATTCTCATTTTTTTTATGGATTAAGTTCACGCGTTTTCTGTTATCACTGAGATGGATTGCATGTGTGAAGCTATTATGTACCCAATACTTTTATGCACTAATTAGCAGCTATGTAGAAAACCTGAAAACTGAGTTAATATGACTATTGTGCCAAAAGAACAAGTAGTGGAAGCTAATAACCCTTAGTGAGCTATTGAGCCAATCGTCATTTCTGAGGGAATTCTCATACAATTTCGAATGGTCTTTCTTGTTTATACTTAGTAAATTCGTTGTAAATGTCTCAGTTTTTCTTTAAAAGTTTTGACTGCTTGTTAGAGGAGAACGTTCAGGATTTACCAATTACACTCAATGAACACTTAAGTGCTAAAAATTGAAAGTTGAGAAAATAATTTAAGCCATCGTTTACCCATTCTTTAACCTGATATAGCTTTCACCTACATTCATTGAAATGTTTCATCCCTGATCCCACACCAACTAAATATTTCAAATATGATTACAAAGAATCCAAGTCCTTGATCTATACTTTGACCTCAATGAGCCGTATTATACATTTATTAAGAATGAAGTCATCAAAGTAGGTGAAGTGGAAGGAAGTAGTTGTGGGTCAGTTCATTCAAAAAAAAAAAAGATGAATGATGAATGAAGGGAAAGAAAAAGAGCATATGAAATGAATGGGAGATTGGGTTGAGAGATGAAAAGAATAAAAAGAGAAGTTGAAATTCCATCACATATTGAAGGGCACATTCTTCTCTACAACACCCTCACCTACTAACTAAAAGCCGAAATTCAAAGTCTTAAAGATTCTCAACAATTAATTTGAACATGGAAGTGTGAATTGAGTTATCCACGGTATTTCGCTCCTCCAGTAAGTAGTGTTCTATTCATGAGACTATATACTCTTAAATGTCCGTTTTTCATAGAGTCAAGTATGGAAGCATTAGCACCCAGAATATCAGCCTTATCAAAGCTTTCATACGGTGTGCGGTCATTGTAAAGCAAGTTTCTGAGAGACGTTCTTTTTGAGTGTGACCAATGTGAGAGTTGAGCTGAAACTACGAGTTTTTCAAGGCGCAATAGTCTAAATAACTCTTAATAGGGTTGGACGTATGGTTGTTAAACTCACACACACACCGGTGCATGATGGTGATACATATGTTATATTTTACTTGGTGATATAAGGGAGCATGTGGATTTCTTTCATGGGTTGATTGAGGATAGTATATCTTTGTAGAGTCAAAGTAACAGTTTAATGGAGGGGGAATTCTACAAGTTATTCTAAATCTTTTTGAGCTTAAAATTGGAGAATTTTGTGGGTATATTCACTACAAACCCTCACGAGACAACACTCGTCCACTAGGGGGAACCTAGGGGTTTAACGGCCTGTTGCATTCGCTAAATGCAACCGCGATTCCTGCGAAAGTGAGTTAGGAATTTTCTCTCTCTTAGTTTGGGTTGTTTTTAGTTTTCTTTTGTTTTTCTTAGTCGTGGTAGTATGAGTTTAGTAGTTTTTATTTTCGCTTTATCGCTAGGGACTAGCAATAAGCTAGTTGGGGGTTGTGCAAAGCAGGGGTATTTGTAAAATACAACCGCGCTAAAAGGAAGAATTGCATTGGTTTTAATCACAACTTCCCGTTTTATCTGCAATTTGCATTACAAGGCTAGTTTTCATACAATGTGATTAATCTATGATAAGTTGTATTATTTTAGCTATTGTTTGTGCAGATCTCTGCTGTGTGGACTAGAGAGATGAACGTCAGGACAACTAGAATGTTGTAGTATAGACAAAAGAATTCAAAGCTAAAGTTTGAAGTTTGAGCGATCGACGATAGTTCGATCGATCGAAGGTTCGATCGCTTAAAGAAGGTTGAAGCGCTTGAGTTCCAAATGTTCAATCGATCGAGAAATGGTCGATCGATCGAACATGGTATTTTCAGAAACTTTCGCGTACGCAGCAATTGCGGAATTGTAACCCTAGCCTTTAGGTTTTCTATATATATGAGCATTGTATACGTCCCAAAGGACGCCCAACTTTACTTTTAATCAGTTTTCATATAGAGAGAGAGAGAGTTTTTGCTTGTTTTGTAGGTTTAACATTGGATTATGCTTAAGTTTTAAAGGATTCTACATTCAATACGAGTTTGTTAACATTCCAGGTTTCATATTATTGTTTATTTACATTCTGCTTACTTAATCTCATAGTTTAGTCTGTTACAATCATCAGTTTTCATAGGAGAAATAGGTATTAAATAGTTTTTCTATAATTTTCATGATTTAACTCGAGCCAAACGGTACTTTAATGAATCGTTACGTTAAACACCAACCTGTGACACTCCAGACGATGTCTGAGTAGTCCTAGGGTTGGGAGAACACAATGAAACAGTGATCTCCAGCCTCTGCCATGCAGCAGGATAAATCCTGTATTCGATCGATCGGAGGTAGTTCGATCGATCGAACCAGAGATAGTCAAGCGATCGAAGGACATTTCGATCGATTGAGGGATGAAGGCTTTCGATCGATCGAACGATCATCGATCGATCGAACTCTCTGATTCTTGAGGATGTTCCCTGCAGTATTTCAGGACCTTTTGTTTTTGAGATTTGTTATCATACTGTCCCTAAATGCTCAGTTTGTCAAAATAGTTTCTAAAATCAAGGCCCTAAGGCAATTTCTTTCAATATGTTTTGCAAACCACCTTCAATGCTAACACCATTGTAGGTGCGAGTCTTAACTATTGAATTAAACCGCTTTCACGTGTTTTAAGTTAATTGTGATGATATAGTCCCGGACATGAAAGGGCTATGGATTCTTTATTTTAAGAGAAATACGGCATACTGTAGGTAATGTACTCCTTAGTGCTTCAATGTAACTGCATGGTAGATGGCTGGGTCACAGTGGATTTGTGTGATCCCGACACTTCCTTTTATTAAGAAAAATCTGTTTTGAAATATTGCTTTAGTTAGCTATTTAGTTCTTTAGTTTAATTCAAATTGCTTTCGTTAGTAGTTTTAGTTTGTGGAACTTTGTGTTCTGCACCATTATTAAATCTTATTGAATTTTTTTCCTTTCTTTTGAGTTTAGTCTAAGTTAATAGGTCAACACCTTCCCTGTGGGATCGACCTGGTCTTACCAGTTACTACTTGCACGTCTACCTATACTTGGGTATTGCACAAGAGCACACAAGAATATTCGCATGTCAGCCCTTCCCGGACTATTCCTCTATTTGAGGGCGCTTTTCTTGGCGGGCCAGCAATGCTTCGATCTGCTACTAAGTTTTTTGCTGGCCCTCCAGGAGCTGAGCAAGGGCCGCGGTAACCTGCTCGGAGGTCATGGAAGCAGCCGGTTGCCCCGCTTGTGAATCTGTCTGACCTTCTAGAGTAGCAGTTTTCTTACCCTTCTTCGACAACATGTTTGTCAGTCAAGAATCTACTTTTGGGAAAAGTCATTGTCGATTCCCACAGACGGCGCCAAACTGATGATGCCAAAAACTGGTAGAAGAATGATAAGAGAAGGACAATAGAAGTTTGTATATGGTTTGACCCCTTTAATGAGGTGACCTACGTCCACGTGTGCGTCGGTGCGCTTTTAGTGACAAATCACCAGTGGACTCTGGTGAACCCACAGGGATGGCGGTACTACCAAAAACTGATCGGGTATATGCGTAATAATATTGTGTTCTGCTCTTTTGTAAGTCATGAATGCGATCCCCTCTTACGGGGGTGGGTGGCCTATTTTATAGATGCAAGAGACCACCCGTACAAGGTATCTTCCAGATTAGGAAGCCTAATCTAATTACAATTTCGATGAGCATAAATCATGGGAAGTTTCCTAAGCAATTTAGGAAACATCCTCTACTTTCCATTAGTCTTTTGATTGAGTTAGGAAACTGCTGGCACCATTCAGTGCGAGTCACGGGGTCAGGCCCAGGCTGCGCCCATCTTGGGATGTTAGCGTTACGAACCCCTGAGCGGTATTAACAAACTGGGTGGTTTCGGGCTGGACAGCCCGGTATGTTTGAGTAACATGTCCCCGTTCCGGGTAACTTGGCATTCTACTACTGTGGCAATTTGACTAGATATTTTTGGACCTATCAAATTTGTTCGTTTTTTGTTACATATTTATGGATAGATAGATACACATTATTTTACACAGATTTATTTAATAGTAGTATTCTAATATACCACCATTAAATTATGCTATTTATTATATCTTCCTAGCTCACGAGTGCCCTCAAAAATTTATACACATTATTTATACACGTTTACACATCGAGTATGAATATGTATATGCTACTTCTATTGGCAAACTAAGCATTTACAAGCTACCACATCACCATCCTCCCCTTTACAAAAAATTCTACACGGTATGACCCTTTTTGCTCATTTTTTCCTTCTTTTTTAATTTTATAAATAAATTTGTTCTTTTTTCTTCTTATTTTTGGTTACATATGTATAGATAGATAGATGCACATTGTTATACGTGCAGATTTATTTAATAGTAATATCCTAATAGACCACCATTAAATTATGCTATTTAGTAGCTTAAGGCAATCAATTGGTATAGTAGTCCAACTGATTGGAACACAAAATTTAGCAAAGGTAAAGTAAAGATCATACATACATTAAAGCAATAATACCAAGTCTCATTTATCATTATACATTCAAAGATATAGGTTATTACATCATCTACCACTTATCAAGAGATTTCATTCTAGAAATCTGAAGTAAGTGTTAGGAAACTGTGTTCCTAGAATCCGTTGAAAGCGCGTATAAGTTGGTACTGCAAAAAATTACGTGAAAGCTACAATAACCCTACAAGGGCGAAACTAGGGTTACCTTGAACTGCAAAAACAGATTGCTGTAGTAGACTAATTGAGAACAAGGGCTCGATAATAGCTCATAATCTTCTACCGTATTCCTCCGCTGCCAGAATAACGACCCGAGTGTGGGCACTATCGAAATCTTTTTTGTTTTTTGCTCTCTCTTTCTATGCTCTCTTTTCTATTCCAAGTTATAATACTCTTTATGGAAAAAAACAAACTGAGAGGAGAGCCCAAACAGCATATATATAACCTACGATAGGGACCATAAGAAGTAAATAAGGAACATGCTTCCTTATGGATATCCATGTTATTAAATGCTTATTATCTCCCCCACGTTAAGATTATAGATATCCATTAATCAAATATAATTACTGACAATCATATTTAATTAATCTCTTAAAATTCCTTGAGATCCTCTGCTTAACTTATCTGATATGTCGGATACAAAATCCACCTGCAGGGTTTGACATAATCAAAACTTATAACCTTTCTCAAGGGGATATCATCAATCCCAAAATTAAGACATGGATTCCATCATTAATTTATATCCACAACACAATTAATATTGTCACCCAATCCAATGAGATATTGACCCATTTAAGGATCTCACCCTTCTTAGGGATTAAAGTGTAAATATCAAATGTACGTGTCTATAAATCAACTTAGGATTTGGAGCATAAGCACTCATAATAGCCATGAGGTATTAATTATCTTATAAGTCAGTATAAAGATAATTACCCCCAAGTCGGTCCCGTTTAATACACAAAGTGTACCAGCATAGTGAGTTGAAACTGTACCATTTCCCTCAGTCAAGACAAACCTACTACAACATCATGCTGCAGTCCTACCGATGGTTTACCCAATTCCATCTAAAACTGTAAACCAAAATCTTACATTCTACAAGATCCGATGGCCTGATCTTCCGTGTGTAAGCCGAACTCTACACACCAAACCACCTACTATGTAGAATGAGAGACACACATGCATAATATTAAATAAATAATACAATACAAACATTGCCCACATAGATTCCCATAAAAATGGAATAATTGAATTTATTAAATGAATAATAAATTAACTACATAAATCATGGATTTTAGTATATATCCCTAATAATCTCCCACTTAGACTCAAGGCCATGATGCGACACACCTCACTCCTATCCCTTCTACGTGACTATCAAAAGTCTTGGCTGGTAAGCTCTTGGTGAAAGGATATGCCAAGTTATTTGCTGATGCTATCTTGGTTACTTCAACATCACCTCTTTGCACGATCTCTCGTATCAGGTGATACTTGTACTCAATGTGTTTTCCCTTCTTATGGGCCCTAGGTTCCTTTGAGTTAGCAACCGCACCGCTATTATCATAATCAAGGGTAATAGTCGATTGTACCGCAAGTATTACTTTTAGATCCATAAGGAAGTTTCTAAGCCAAACGGCCTCCTTAGCGGCTTCCGAAGCAACCACATACTCGACTTCCATGGTGGAATCAGCAATGCATGACTGCTTGATACTCCTCTAACTAATGTCTCCACCTCCTAGGGTAAACACATATCCTGAGGTAGACTTTCTGGAATCCCTACCTGACATGAAATCAGAATCTGTGTACCTAATGGGTACAAGACTGTCTGCTTGGTAAACTAACATATAGTCTCGAGTCCTTTTCAGGTACTTGAGAATATTCTTCACCGCAGTCCAATGTTCTTGTCTTGGATTAGACTGATATCTATTAACCATGCCTACATCAAAGTAGATGTCAGGTCTAGTACATAGTATATCATACATTAGGCTTCCTGCTGCCGAGGCATAAGGAACTACCTTCATCTTCTCTATCTCATCAGGTGTCTTAGGACACTGATCCTTAGATAGAATAATTCCATGTTTGAAGGGAAGGAATCCCTTCTTGGAATCTTGCATGCTAAACCTTGCAAGAATATTGTCGAAATATGCCTTGTGACAAACTCAGCATCTTATTCTTGCAATCTTGCATAAGCTTGATCCCTAGGATGTAACCGACTTCTCCCAAGTCCTTCATATTGAATTGACTAGACAACTATACCTTTACAGAAGATAATACTCCCACATCATTTTCGATTAGCAAGATATCATCGACATATAGTACTAAGAACACCACCGCGCTTCCATCATGTTTCTTGTACACACAAGATTCATCCGCACATTGATCAAAACCAAACAACTTGATTGCTTGGTCAAAGTGGATATTCCAAGACCTAGATGCCTGCTTAAGTCCATAAATTAACTTCTTAAGCTTGCACAATATGTGTTCTTGGCCCTTCGCGATGAACCCGTTTGGTTGCACCATATAGATCCACTCGTCAAGATTCCCATTAAGAAATGCTATCTTGACATCTATTTGCCAAATTTCATAATCTAAATGTGCATCAATGGATAAGAAAATCCGGATAGACTTTAGCATAGCCACTGGTGAAAAAGTTTCCTCATAATCAATTCCCTCTTTTTGAGTGAACCCTTTTACAACAAGCCTTGCTTTAAAGGTTTCCACCTTACCGTCTGCTCCTCTCTTCTTCTTATAGATCCACTTGCATCCAATGAGATTTATTTCATTAGGTGATTCTACAAGATCCCAGACTTGATTGGAGTACATAGACTCCATTTCAGACTTCATAGCCTTTTGCCAAAGATCTGTATCTTTATCTTGGAGTGCTTCATTGTTGTTACAGGGATCAGTACATTATTCATCACGGGCCCGGTCATAAGATTCTCCCAAGAACATATACTGGTCAGGTTGAATAATAACCCTCCTACTACGACGAGGCACAACCCATGTTTGTGTATCACTAATATTTTGTTGTGAAGATTCTGAACCTAATACACCATTACCTGCATGCTTTATTGGTTTAGGAACCTGCGTGTTAATGGTTGGTTCAGGATCTACACGAGTTTCGATAATCCTCCCAATATGACGTGGTAATGGAATATCGATAACTCTTTCTTGTGGTGTTTCTTCTTGTACCATTGGTATCGAAGAAGTATGTGTCGGTGTCTCTCCTCTCATTTCCTCTAGAACAATACGGCTTCTGGGCTTGTGGTCCATGACATAGTCCTCTTCTAAGAATGTGGCATTGGTGCTAACAATAACCTTATGATCCTTAGGACTATAAAATAGACCACCTTTAGTTCCTCTTGGATACCTAACAAAGAGACATACTTCTGTTCTCGATTCTAACTTTTCTGCATTCCCTTTCAGCACATGTGCTGGACTACCCCAGATCCGAACATGCCGCAGACTAGGCTATCTCCTAGTCCATAATTTTATGGGAGTAGTAGGTACTGACTTAGATGGTACCAAGTTTATAATGTATGAAACTATCTCTAATTTGTGTCCTCAAAAGGAAATTGGTAAATCTGAATAAATCATCATAGATCTTACCATGTCCATGAGAGTCTTGTTCCTTCTTTCTGCTACACCATTCTATTGAGGCATACGAGGTGCAGATAACTGGGATGTAATCCCTTGCTCTAATAAGTATTCCCTATACTCTCCCAAGAGGTACTCTCCACCACGATCAGATCGTAGTGTCTTGATACATTTACCTAGATGCTTCTCTATTTCAGTCTTGAAGTCTTTTAATTTCTTAAAGCATTCAGACTTACGCCGCATCAAATAAATGTACCCATACCTTGAGTAATCATCGATGAAAGTGACAAAGTACTCAAATCTCCTCTTGCTTGGATAGTCATAGGACCACACAAATTAAAGTGAACCAGTTCCAATGGCTCTTTTGCACTATAGCCCTTGGCCGAGAACGGCCTCTTGGTCATTTTACCTTCTAAGCAGGATTCACAAACTGGAAGTGCCTCCATTTTGAATGAGCCTAATGGCCCATTTTGAACCAGTCTTTGAATCCTTTTCAAATTAATATGACCAAGGCGTAAGTGCCAAAGATGCGCTTGGTTCATCCTCGAAGGTTCTTTTCTCTTAAATGGCAAACTATTTGTGTTATTTAATTCATTAAGTTGCAGTATAGGAGAGACATGATTTATAATATAAAGATCATCCACCAATTGACCAGAACAAATAAAACGTTTATTTTCTTTAATAAATACTATTTTATTAAAATGAACTGAATATCCATTCTTTACTAAACTAGAAACTGAAACTAAATTTCTTCTGATAGAAGGTACAAAAAAGGAAATTTCTTAATATTAAAATCCTATCTCTACCAAAACTAAGATGTAGATCTCCTACTGCAACTGCTGCTACTCTCGTAGCATTTCTCATATATAGATAAATCTCTCCATCATTGGGTTGCCTGGTTCTCTAGAACCCCTGCAAAGAATTGCATACATGATCAGTGGCTCCCGTATCTACACACCAGGTACCGGTAGATCGGACCGTTAAACACGATTCAACAACTAGTAATGAGATTTTACCTTGATTGTTCTGTCTGGCGAAATAAACCGAACATTGCTTCTTCCATTGTCCTGGCTGCTTGCAAACAAAACATTTACCGTTTCACTTTCTCGGTTGTCCTCTTGGCCTTTAGATTGACAGAGGACCCGTGACCTTCTTTTGAGCCTTTTTCTTTTTCTTCTTACCTTTCGGCTTTGAAGCAGAACTTTTCTCAAACACAAGAGCACTCCCTGACTTTCTATTGAGACCCTCAGCTGCTTGGAGTTCTTTAAGAAGCTCCGCCAAATTATATTTAAATTTATTCATGTTGTAATTGAGGTGAAATTTTTTAAAAGACTCTAGAAGTGACTGGAGTATGATATCGACCTGGGTTTCCCCGTCAATTTCAGCTCCAAGGATCTATAGTTCATTAAGAAGAGATACCATCTTAAGAACATGATCCCTTACAGGCGTCCCCTCAGCCCTCAGCCATGGTTGTGTTCATCAAGTCTTTCATGGCAACCTGCCTAGCAACACGACTTTGATCCCCGAACATCTCTCGGAGGCTCTCCATCGTGTCATAGGCACTGGCCATTGACTGATGCTGACGTTGTAGACATGGATGCCAAAATGTAACACCGCGCCATCTCATCAGCCTTGACCCATTTCTTGTGAGCCTGGGTTTCATCAGCAGTTACTCCCTTACCAGGTTGTTCAGGACATTCTTGAGTAAGCACAAACTGAAGGAAAAATTGGTCTAAGTTAAAAGTTTGAAACGCGCAGCGAAAAAGTCAAGTTATAAAAACTTATTTGGTAGCCCAGGATCTACTACTCGTCAATTCCATAGATGCGCACAAGAGGGGGCAAGATTATACCTTTGTGTCTTGAACCCAATTCTGATATCTTCAACCTTGGTGATGCAGCAGCCTCCACTAGGTTGTCTTCACCGTTATGTCTCCTGCGGATGCCTGTCGGAAAGACTAGAGATGGTGGGATCTCTAATATAGAGGATAGGAAGGTTTAGGAAGACTAAAATAGTTTCTGCAGTGTCTGGTTAATAAAAACGATGAACTTCTTTTCCAGAATGCAGCTGCCCTATTTATAGATTTCCAGAACCGACCTAGACTTCGAGCGATCGAAGATCTTCGATCGATCGAACGTTCGATCGATCGAACCATTCTCGATCAATCGAGACTGCCAAAACTTCAATCGATCGAACATACTTCAATCGATCGAACCTGTCTTGACAACTTCCTCATGTGTCTTTCCAAGTATCCTGGCGGAGCTAAGAGTGGGACCTCCTAGGCTCTTTATTGTTGGCTCAAACCAGTTTGTTAATTACCGTGACCAAACTCTTTGATCAGCAAACTAACTAACTGGTCAGTTAACGTTTACTCCACTATAAAACGATAACTGAACTCCAAAGCAAAAGAACATATCCGAAGCGATAACTAGACTTGTATGTTGTACAAATGTCCCTCTACCTTCAGCATTCGTAATCATATTCAGGTAGTCAGATAACTGTTACTGTCAACCTGAATATCGATTACTTCTTGTATTCCTTGAGTCCCATTCACCTCTCATGATTACCAAACATGTTGATAACTCTTATCAACAAGATTGCAGTACTCAGTAATCGACTTGGTGACATTCTCAAGGGAATGCTTACTCTGAAACAGAGGGTAGATTCTGTCTTGATAATATATGTTCACAACCCTATGAATATGACATACCCAAGATACCCAGGTGTTAATCTTCTATAGACCTCACTGATTGGTAAGTCAAAGCAGTTATATCCATAGTCTGTGTTCATAATCGTCTCAAGATTAAGAACACGTACCTTACACAAGTTATGAGTTCCTATCGACTGATTGACAGCCTTGAGTGTCAATAGGAAAGCTCAGGTCCGTCAATGCACTATAAGCACTAGCATATTAACTAAGAGTTACACTCTAGTGATTGAGATTAATCACTCCATCCAATGGTAGTTAATTATGCTACAATATAAACCTGATGAGGTATCCAGTCTCATCATCCACTGTGACATATTCTAACTATCAAAGAATAGTAATTCGTATCTCACTTGTGTGTATCTCATACACACACGAATTACTTACAATGATACTTAAGGATTATCAATCATCTCATGAAAGAAACATACATAATGAAATGTAAAGCTGATATCCATATATTAAAATGTCAATGTCTCATACATAAAGTAATGGTTTGAGGGCACAAACCCAACACAAACTTGTACTCTTCAGCAGTTAACACAATATCCAAATTCCTTTTCCAGTTTATATAATTTGGTCCAGTAAGTTTGTTTTCTTTAAGTATAACAACGAGTGGATTAAAAGAACCCATTTAAAAGCCTGAGAATCACATAACATAAATAATTATGTTTGGCCCAAAAATTACTATGGATTCGAGTTGAAAATATTGGTTCCCTCTACAATATTTGAAAAGGATCCGCCAGCAACCTGATACACCGCGAATAGTATGACTCGATGGGAAGCCATATACTATCCTTCATTAGTTCAGATAGGTGATTGCCTTTTAATTTTACTATTCAGGTGATGTACATTGCCAAGTAAAATTAAACTGCTGACTTACTTTGGTCCTATAAATAACAACAGTGGCTCTGATAGAGAGGATATTATTATTTATAGCTAAGTGTATACCATCATTTAATTCTAAGTCAAGAATTCCATGAGGAACACCTCTGATGGAGAGGTGACCCATACTAACAATCACTCAAAACATTCTTTTAAAGAAGTTTGTACCGATAATTCCATGATCAACTGCATCCGATGGGGAGGGTGGCACTAGAGCCATCAGACAAAATTAATCATATCATCTACAAACCAGTGATGGAGACCATGGGATGTTTACTTGATAAATTCCCTCTCCCACTTAGAATTTTGAAAAATTTTGAGGGTTATAATCTTTAGGAAAAACTTTTAATTTAATTAATAAAAAATAATAGAATACTTGACAAGGATCAGTTCATCCTTTACCTGTCAAACCCACTGTGGACACGCGAAATTCCACTTCTCGTTTGTTTGAAATTGTTTTGAAAAGGAAAAGAAAAGGTCTGTTGAAAACAGATACAGAGTCGCCACTTGGTCTTTAAGGAACCAAGAAACCTAATTTGGACTCACCCAAATGGATAAAGGGCACCGACCCTTCATAACCAAAGAACTTGGCCTGGGATTTTGGTACGAGAGAGGAAGGAGCCTTTGTCGCGACTAAAACACCCTCAACTCGCCTCGTCTTTCGACGGGCCTCAATTAGCATCCAAATAATCATCTTATACTATGTATGGTTAGAAAATTAATACTATGATTGTAAAGTACATCACACAAGAATTTTGGAATGGAAGATCAAAAAATAAGATATCGTTCATAAGATCTTAGCCAAATATCATGCAATGCAAAAGTGAAAGGTCACACGAATAAACCTAGGAAAATTATCTAATCATATATCAAGTAATCAAGTTTTTCTAATCTAAGGGGACATGGATTGTTCTTGAAACAAATAAATCAAAGAAAACAAGGATGCTTAGCAAGCTAGAATGATGCATGTTAATCTTTGAGAAAAGAAGATCTCTCAATCCCCGGAATGGATGAGAAAGGAGGATTAGATCGAGGGGAAGCATGAACGTGTGATCATGATCATTCCTTATAATCTTCGTAGATAAGGAGTCACAAAAGTCCCAAATCTTTGCATGGATGCAATGTATGTATCTAGAATGTGCCAAGGTTGTAGTGTGTTTTGTGTTCATGGATTCCTAGAATGACTTAGAAGTCTAGAATGTGCATTAATGCATGAAGAAAAATCATCATAGAATATCTACAAATATGGTATGGACCACTTCCTAAGACATGAACAAATTTGGAGTACATGTTAGCACCAAATCAAAGGATGGAAGTAAAAGTGTGTTTGCTGTGAATAGTAGACAGAACAATAACCTGATCTTTTGGAAATTGAAAAGACGGGTTAGGTATGTTTTCAACGCATAATTTTGTATGGAGATCTTCCTCATCGTGTCTAGAACACAACCCAAAAAGCCAATATTGAATAAATATCACAGATTGAGAGAAATTATATAAACAATAGAGGTTATTTAGAAACAGAGTCCGTACTGTCGACTGAAATTATAGAAAATCTTAGAAAATGAAACAAAAAGATCTAGATGCCCATATTATTCATAAAGTTCCCTAAGACATTGAAGTTAAAGGTAAAAATAAGTTGGGACCACTCGTTTTGGAAATGTTTTCTGTAAAATAAGTTGAAAGTCAACCAAGCTGCTGTGACAGCAGAGGCAGAATGTTTGGAAGGAATGTTTGGACAAAAATGGACCCCTTTCAAGTATTTCAAAGTCAAACCAAAAATCATGGGTGTTCTATAATGAGTTAGGAAGACTTTCCAAGTGGTCTTGCATCCAAACAATGAGTATTGAGTTCTAGAGAAATCTTTGAGCTCAAATCATTCACTGTTTTGACTCACTATTTTAAAACTTTTGGGAAAAACATGAGTTTTCTTTCTTGAGAGCAAAATGAGAGGACTTGAGGGGGGTTTTGAAATAGAGGTTTTGAAAGTATATTTTCAACATCAAATAGAGATTATGACCTCTTGGAATATCAACAACAAACTCATCATCAATAACCCCCAATATTATTGGAGTGATTCATTTTTATTTTGAACATAACTTCAAGGATACCTTGGAGGTATTGAAGTTATAATCATCATCTATTAAACATGTTTTTGAGGTCAAGAGCTACTACCCATAAGGATTCACTCACCTCAAACTTTATGTCATCATTTAGATGATGAAGAGCAAGTAAGTAAATAAAGAAAAAAAAAAAAAAAAGAAATGAGATTAAGAAGAGATGAACATAATATGAACAAGCAAGTAAATAACAATCAATAGATGATAATCAATGTGATTTTGGACTTGTAGCTTGGTGTTTCACTCATAGATATTGACATTTGGACATGGAAGTAGCTCTCTAACTCATGAATGCTTAGAAAAATGGTGGTTGGGTGTATTGATGATGAAGTATATAAAAGGATGATGGAAGAACTTGAGTTTAGAACTCACTTTCTATAGAAAATTAGTGGGAGAAGCTCCCTTTCTCTCTTCTAAACCTATCTCTATCTCTACAACTTTCTAAAACTTTCTCAAGTTTTGCACTTGCCCTCCCCCCCAAAAAAAATGAAGAGCAATGGGGGGTTTATATAGGATAATTTGGGGTGGTTTTGGGATTTAGAAAGTACTCCCATTGGTCCTAAACATCTGTGAACATAGAACTACGTCGTTTTGGTTTCTAATTAATCAATTTGGACCCCTAATAAAAATTACAAAAATGGAATGTTCTGGGGGAGAGTGCCGCGGCGGTACTGCTCCTCATTCGTCCAGATAATCCTTCTTAGGCCCCCAGAGGTTCCGGTATTCGCAAAAAGGACCTAAGTCGTCCAAAATTCACAGAAATGGATACGAATTCCAAATTGAGGTTGTGATATACCATTGGAAAGGTAATAGAGTCTACTTTATATTAAAAATAGTTTGGAGATAGGTCACTTTGAAAAGTTTTGCGGTATTCGCGATAAAAGCCTATTTGATCGCCTTTTTCGCCTTCAAAAATTCATAATAAATTCGTTTAAAATTCAAAAATTATGTGCGATATACCGTCGGAAAGCTATTGACCTTTAGTATCCATTAAAAATGTTTGAAAAATGATCTGGTGCTCTGGTTTCAAAGTCAACTTTTGGTCAAACTGGTCAAACTTGGGATTCCCGGGAAGTACTAGAAACCTCTGGGAGCTCCTAGGAGCTGACGTTTTCGTTTGGTTTTCTTTTAAAACTCATTTTAATACTTTTCCCATGATATAAAATGATTTCAAAACTTTTCGACGAATTTGGATGATTTCGGTCAAACCTTGGTCAAACTTGGTCAAACCGGTCAACGAGGACTTTTCGGGAACTTCCGGGACTTCTGGGGGGTCTCTGGGAGCTGACGATTTCACTTTTTGGGAACTTCCGGAACTTAAAAACTCATTTTCTTACTTTTCTTATGACATAGCATGTTTCCAGAACTTTTAGTCCAAATCTGGGAGTTTTTGGGCTTTCCGGGGCATTTTGGTCATTCTGAGCATGTTGAGAAATATAACTAACTTCCAGGAGTCCTTTTGAGTCTTTTCTGATCATTGTGAACCACCAAGCTATGGGTCTCCTAAATCTGATAGCCGAAAAAATGGGGTGTCTACAGTTTGCCCCTCTTTGGCATGAACTTGCGAGGCAACGCATGTCGCAAGCGAGTGCCAAAGCTTTGAAGAGACAGGTCTTTTGGAGGCTATAGATTTAGGATCAAAAGTGTTGCAAAAGATGCAATGATGGTGAGACTAATGCTGGTCGTGCTCTGTGTGAGCTGCCTACGTATCCTAAGGGGAATCAGACCAAGACGTAGTTCAGGGCACAAAGGAACAAATCACACATGCACATATACAACAATCAGGCGGATGTTATGCTATAAGAGTGATATGCAATGGATGAATGTGATATGAATTGTGTCCTAAGTCCTATCATGTTTAGTGTTCTGATCCTAGCATGAGCTGGTGCTATGGCGTGTGTGCCACCCTGAGTGGACTTATATTATGCTAGTGTTGAATCTAATGCAGTGGTTGATCCTGATAAGGATACCAATGTGTTGAAGACTCTGGGTCTCGGGCAAACTTCTTAAATTACTAGAAGTGTGCTTCGCAAAAAAAATGTAATCAAAAGTGGGGTCCCAGAGGAAGACAATTAAAGATAATCGACGGACACAGAAATCCTGGATACCAAATGATGAATGAGGAAGTTCAAGATAGCCAATCGGAGAAGGGTTTTCTGATAACCGACAAGCAAGAAAGCTCACAATAGCTGATGGGTAGGTGAGGGGGCTCATAATTTTTGACAAGGGATTAAGGAAGCTCACGATAAGGGAGAAGCTCACGATTTTTGTTTGCTGAGGAAGCTCATGATCTTTATTGGAGGAAGCTTATGATAACCGATGGGTAGGTGAGAAGGCTCACAATTTTGGACAGAGGAGGGAGGAAGCTCACGATAAGTGAAAAAGCTCATGATAAGTGAGAAAGCTCAAGATTAGTGAAAAAGCTCACGAGTTTGGACAAAGGAGTGAGGAAGCTCACGATAAGTGAGAAAGCTCACGATTTTGGATGAAGGAGTGAGGAAGCTCACGATAAGTGAGAAAGCTCACGATTTTGGATGAAGGAATGATGAAGCTCATGATAAGTGAAGAAGCTCACGATAAGTGAGAAAGCTCACGAGCTTGGACAAAGGAGTGAGGAAGCTCACGATTTTGGATGAAGGAGTGAGGAAGCTCACGATAAGTGAAGAAGCTCACGATAAGTGAGAAAGCTCACGATTTTGGACAAAGGGGTGAGAAAGCTCACCATAAGTGAGAAAGCTCACAATTTCGGACAAAGGAGTAAGAAAGCTCACGATAAGTGAGAAAGCTCACGATTTTGGAAGAAGGAGTGAGAAATCTCATGATAAGTAAGAAAGCTCACGATTTTGGACGAAGGGGTGAGAAAGCTCACGATAAGTAAGAAAGCTCACGATTTCGGACAAAGGAGTGATGAAGCTCACGATAAGTGAGAAAGCTCACGATTTTGGATGAAGGAGTGAGAAAGCTCATGATAAGTGAAGAAGCTCACGATAACTAATAGACACAGAGCCTTGGATTGTGAATAGACAAAGCTTGCCCTAGGAGTCAGCGTCTTTTTACTGCGAGCGGTGTTTTTCAATCGTTGGCCAATTTTTATGATGACCAATCCAGAAATTTGGTTCAGGTTCTGTTGGGGATGGTATGGGATTCTCTGAGAATCTCTCTTAACTATTTTAATTCTTGACTGAGAACCAGGATTCAACTCTGATCTCTCACGGTTGATAAAATCTTGCAATGATCAGTCCGAAAAGCCTATTCAGGCCTCCAAGATGATTGACGGATGTGGAAGCACTAATGATGGACATGGAATCCCTAAGATGATTGATGGACTTGGCAGTCCCAGATATTAAAGAGTAAACAGGGTAGTCCGAGATAACTGGTGGACGCGAAAGTCCTACCTTAATCCAAAGGGTCTACAATAAAAGATTTGCCTCAATTTAGAGGGTTGACAACGAAGGATTTCCCTCAATCTAGAGGGCTGATGACAATAGATTTGCCTCAATCTAGAGGGCTGACAACGAAGGATTTGCCTCAAATTAAAGAGCTGCCACTAAAGCATTTGCCTCAATCTAGAAGGCTGATGACAACAGATTTGCCTCAATCTAGAGGGGACGATGAACACGACATATTTTGAATAAGAGTTATGGTGAACTGACGATGCACGAATCGAGATGATGAATAGACAGTGAACTACTATGAGTTTCATTGATTGGACTAACGATGTACGAATCAAGATGACGAGTCAACAGTGAACTACTGTGACTGTCATGGATTGGATAAATGGTTGGACTAACCATGATTAGAAGGACTGACGATGTACGAATCAAGATGATGAGTCAACAGTGAACTACTATGACTTTCAGGGATTAAACTGATGATGTACGAATCGAGATGACGAGTCGATAGTGAACTACTGTGACTATCATGGATTGGATCAACGGTTGGACTAACCGTGATCAGAAGGACTGACGATGTACTAATTGGGATGACAAGTCGACAGTCAACTACTGTGACTATCATGGATTGAACTGATGATGTACGAATCGAGATGACGAGTTGACGGTGAACTACTGTGACTGTCATGGATGAACTAATGATGTACGAATCGAGATGATGAGTCGACATTGAACTATTGTGACTATCAGGGATTGAATGGATGATGTACGAATCGAGATGACGTGTCGATAGTGAACTATTGTGACTGTCATGGATTGAACTAATGATGTACGAATCAAGATGACGAGACGACATTGAACTACTGTGACTGTCAGGGATTGAACTGATGATGTACGAATCGAGATGACGAGTCGACAGTGAACTACTGTGACTGTCATGGATTGAACTAATGATGTACGAATCGAGATGACAAGTCGACAGTGAACTACTATGACTATCATGGATTGAACTAATGATGTACGAATCGAGATGACGAGTCGACAATGAACTACTGTGATTGTCATGGCTTGGATCAACAGTTGGACTAACTATGATCAAAAGAATAAAAGAATTGATAGGCCTTCTAGGGATTAAATAGAATCTGCTGGAGATGAATAACTCTTTCTTCTGAGGAAAGGATGTAGTCTTGACTGAGATACACCATATTTGTTCGGGACACTCTTCTAGAGATGAACTAGCTCTGTTGGGAATGAGAAGATTCGACTGGGGAAGGAATGGTTGCATTGTGAATAGAGTAATTCAGCTGGGGATGAAGAACATTTATGACACAATTTTGGCTTGGTTGCTGAGTTGCTGGTAGAAGATAGCCAGTGTATCTTATGAACTGATTTATGAAGATAAGTGACTGTGATTGGGGGTCAATGCTTGAGGGTTTTGGGACTCATATCATGTTGTAGACTTGACAAGTGCAGTAATGGTGTTTGGAATTTCTGCTTGTATCCACAGGTTTTATAATTGGTAATCACTTTAAACCCACACATTTGAGACCATTAAGATAAATGGACTTCACAGGAAACAATGTTGACGAGGAAAGTTGTATTAGGTTGTATGAACATTGAACTCTGATACAGTTTCGATCAAATTATTACTAACTCAACCAAACAAGGATTGACTTGACAAAAGTAACGACACGAAGTGGCCAAATTAGCATAATTCAATGTGTCTTTGTCATAAGCGATGTACCACTCATCTTTTATGTTCACTCCTCATCTTAATATGATAGCACTTTGCTGATAAATCTGGTTTTGGAAAATCTTCCCTATTGATCTAATCAATTCTCTACTTCTCCCAAGAAGTGCTTGGAATTAGTGCCTTAGCTTTTAGAATAAAAGATACTCTATTTCAAAAATTTTCAAAACAAGTTGGTGACTTGAAAACTTGCCCTTGGTATGAAGGGATCGTGTTAGGCAAATGGAGTTTTCCCCTAGTTTGAGGTATAGGAAGTGGAATTCATAAGCACACCAGGTGGGTGACCAAAGTTTGCCCCTAGTTTGGACAATGGTTTATTGGAGGCTTTGGGCAAACGAGGTAGGTGACCGAAGTTTGCCCCTTGTATGAAGGGTTGATAGTAAAATTTAGGCAAACGAGGCGGGTAGCCGAAGTTTGCCCCTAGTGTAGAAGGTGATTTTTGGCTTGAGGCAAGGACCGCAACTTTAATCTCGCAGATGCTCATAACTTTTGCCTAGGCACCAGTGAGGTGACCTAGCGAGCTCTTTTCTCTCTTTTCTTATTGCTCACTTTGGATTTAGCTCTAACTTTTGCCTAGGCGTCCTTTCGGATTTTTGACCTAGCGAGCCATCCTTCTTTTCTTTTTAAAAGTCTGCCTACGTACCCCCGAGCGGGGATCAGGTCCAACATGGTTCGGGCCAGGACCTTGAAAGAAGGAGGGGTGATTTTTAGGTAGGTGGGATGACCGAACCGATGCGGTTGCCTATGTATCCCCGAGCGGGAATCAGGTCGAGCGTAGTTTAAGACAAGGCTTGAAGAAAGTTGGGTTATTTTTAGGTAGGTGGGATGACCGAGCTGATGCGCTTGCCTACATATCCTCGAGCGGGAATCAGGTCGAGCGTAGTTCAAGGCAAGGTCTTGAAAGAAATTGGTTTGATTATGATGATGTCGACCGAACCGATGCGGTTGCCTACGTATCCCTTAAGCGGGAATCAGGTCGAGAGTAGTTCAGGGCAAAGTCTTGAAAGAAATTGGTTGAGGGTTTTTCAAACCAATCATCAAAGAAGTTTGAACTTAGCTCACTTGTGGTAGCCTTGAATAAAAGGATTCAGTTTCGATTTCCCTTTCTTTTCTTTTCTTTCTGAGGATTGATCCTTTTCACTTTCGCCTAGCCAGTCAATTTTACTTTTCATGTAGTTGATTCTTGTGAGATCTTTTGATCACAATTTCAGAATTCCATAATGTGCATATCGGTTCTCGAAATTTATTTGTGGTTATTCCGAGCCTTTTGAAATGTGATCTAGGCATGTTCTCATGATGTACCTCGAAGTGTACAATTCTCTGTATCACCAAAATTTTCTTCCTTTCATTTTCTCCATCATTTTGACTGGCTAAGGTCAGATCTTGAAAATCAACACCTTTTTCAGCTCTAACTTTTTCCTAGGTGCCCTTTCGGGTTTTCAACCTAGCGAGTTTTTCTTTTCTTTCTTTTTCTCTTTTCATTGTTTTGTTATTTTTGTTTTGAAATGGGAGAAGAAACTCATTGAAAGTGTTTGGCTACCATCAAGGACTAAGTCTGCACTGCTTTCAATAGACAGGTTGTATGGCTCCCCATTGGATTGGGCTCAAGGCTTTGAAATGGTGGAAAAAGGGTATTGGGCAAGCCCCAAGTCAGTTTCAAACACGTCTTTTTAAGATTGAGGCAAGAACATCTTTAAATTCTTAAAGTAAGACTATTCAATTCTCAGGTCTTCATCGGTGTCAGTGTGAAATTGACTTTGACCTTTTAGGATTCTTTTTTGTTTTGTTGCAGAAATAATATTAGCAGAGCAATATCTATGGTAATTTGAAAAGTGACATTCCAGTTTGATGATTCGTGCATTGATGACTAGACACATCAAATTAGACAAAAATGAGATTTCATTCCATCAAAAGAAGAAGGATTACATTACTTGACACAGACTCATAAGAACTTGAAGACTGACAGACTCGACAACAAGACTAAACTTGAAATAGTTTCAAAACATAGGACAGACTCGACTAGACTCAGCTTGGTCTCAAATGGAGTGTCACAGTGACTCGCTTATTCTTTTTTTTTTTAAAAGAGCATTCTCATTTGTTTTGCTAGCAAAAGTCCCAAACACCATCGCTTCATCGGCACAGGTTTAACATTCATGGGTATCAGCAAAAGGGATCATTTGAACAGATGAGCCAGGGGCTTTAAGTTCGATGAAGCTGACATTTTGGTTGACATAGGGTTGGATGGGTGAAGGCTCGATGATTTTCTGATCGATGAGGTCTTGGATATCATGGCGAAGGCGCATGCAGCTTTCAGTGTCGTGACCTGGGCCTTGGTGGTAGGCACAACATTTGGACAGGTTACAGTTAGGCAAAGGGATACCAGCACGAGGCTGATGAAGTTGGAGGTGTCCCTTTGTGATGAGGTTATCAAGGATAACGGACAACGGCATACCCAGGTTGGCAACGGCATACCCAGGCTGATGAAGTTGGAGGTGTCCCTAGGCTCTTTATTGTTGGCTCAGACCAATTTGTTAATTACCGTGACCAAACTCTTTGATAAGCAAACTAACTAACTGGTCAATTAACGTTTACACCACTATGAAACGATAACTGAACTCCAACGCAAAAGAACATATCCGAAGCGATAACTAGACTTGTATGTTGTACTAATGTCCCTCTACCTTTAGCATTCGTAATCATATTCAGGTAGTCGGATAACTATTACTGTCAACCTGAATCATGATTACTTCTTGTATTCCTTGAGTCCCATTCACCTATCATGATTACCAAATATGTTGATAACTCTTATCAACAAGACTGCAGTACTCAGTAATCGACTTGGTGACATTCTCAAGGAAATGCTTACTCTGAAACAGAAGGTAGATTCTGTCTTGACAACATATGTTCACAACCTTATGAACATGACATACCCAAGATACCCAGGTGTTGATCTTCTATAGACCTCACTGATTGGTAAGTCAAAACAGCCATAGCCACAGTCTGTGTTCATAATCGTTGCAAGATTGAGAACATGTACCATATACAAGTTATGAGTTCCTATTGACTATTTGATAGCATTAAGTGTCAATAGGAAAGCTCAGGTCCGTCAATGCACTATAAGCACTAGCATATTAACTAAGAGTGACACTCTAATGATTAAGATTAATGACTCCATCCAATGGTAGTTAATTATGCTACAGTGTATACCTGATGAGATATCCAGTCTCATCATCCACTGTGACAAGCTTTAAGTATCAAAGGTTGGTAATTCATATCTCACTTATATGTATCTCATACACACATGAATTACCTACTATAATACTTAAGGATTGAAAATCATCTCATGAAAGAAACATACATAATGAAATGTAAAACTGATATCTATATATTAAAATACTAATGTCATACAAAAAGTAATGGTTTGAGGGCATAAACCCAACAAACTCCCACTTACACTCACAACCATACAGGACTACATCTAAGACCTAGACTCTTTAGATGACGATTAAAGACCTTCTGTGGCAAGGCCTTTGTAAATGGATCAGCAAGATTGTCGATGGTGGCAATCTTGGTGATAGTCACATCTCCACGTTGAACAATATCTCGGATAAGATGATATTTCCACTCTACGTGCTTTCTCTTTTTGTGGTTCCTTGGCTCCTTGGACTGAGCCACTGCCCCACTATTATCACAATAAAGCGTAATAAGTGACAGCGACGCTGGTACCACCTCGAGCTCCATAAGGAACTTCTTGAGCCAAACATCTTCCTTTGCGGCTTCACAAGAAGCCACATACTTGTGGACACGCGGGATTCCACTATCCACTTGCTTGTTTTTGAAATCGTTTTGAAAAGAGAGAGAAAAGGTCTGTTGAAAACAGATACAGAGTCGCCACTTGGTCTTTAAGGAACCAAGAAACCTAATTTTGAATCACCCAAATGGATAAAGGGCACCGGCCCTTCATAACCAAAGAACTTGGTTCGGGGTTTTGGTACGAGAGAGGAAGGAGCCTTTGTCGTGACTAAAACACCCTCAACTCGCCCCGTCTTTCGACGGGCCTCAATTAGCATCCAAATAATCATCCAAATAAACCTAGGAAAAATCGTCTAATCATGTATCAAGTAATTAAGTTTCCCTAATCTAAAGGGGACATGAATTGTTCTTGAAACAAAATAATCAAAGAAATCAAAATATGCTTAGCAAGCTAGTATGATGCATGTTAATCTTTGAGAAAAGAAGACCTCTCAATCCCCGGGATGGATGAGAAAGGATGATTAGATCGAGGGAAAGCACGGACGTGTGATCATGTTGATTCCTTATAATCTTCTTAGATTAGGAGTCACCAAAGCCCCAAATCTTTGCATGGATACAATGTATGTATCTAGAATGTGCCAAGGTTGTAGTGTGCTTTGTGTTCATGGATTCCTAAAATGACTTAGAAGTCTATAATGTGTATGAATGAATGAATGAAATCATTATGAGATATGTACGAATGTAGTATGAACTACTTCCTAAAACATGAGCTAATTTGGAATGCATGTAAGCATCAAATCAAAGAATGAAACTTAAAATGTGCTTGCTGTGAATAGTAGATAGAACAGTAACATGAACTACTTCCTAAAACATGAGCTAATTTGGAATGCATGAATTTTTATGGAGATCTTCCTTATTGTGTCTAGAACACAACCCAAAAAGCCAATCTTTAATAACTATCACAGATTGAGAGAAATCATATAAACAATAGAGGTCACTCAGAAACAGAGTCCGTATTGTCGACTAAAATGTTGAAAAATCTTAGAAAATGGAAACAAATGATCTAGAGGCCCATTTTATACAAAGAGTTCCCTAAGACATTGAAGTTTAAGGGAAAAATAAGTTAGGACCACCCCTTTTGGAAAGGGTTTCTAAAAAAGAAGTTGGAAGTCAACCAAGCTGCTGTGACAGCAGAGGCAGAATGTCTGGAAGGAATGTTTGGGTCCAAATGGACCATTTTCAAGTATTTCCAAATCAAGCCAAAAATCATGGGTGTTTTCTAATGAGTTAGGAAGACTTTCCAAGTGTCCTTGCATCCATACATTGAGTATTGAGTTCTAGAGAAATCTTTGAACTCAGATCACTCACTATTTTGACTCATTGTTTTGAAGATTTTGGGAAAAACTAGAGTTTTCTTTCTTGAGATCAAAATGAGGGGTTTTAAGAGGGGTTTTGAAATAGAGGTTTTGAAAGCATATTTTCAATACTCAATAAAGATTATAGCCACTTAAAATGTCAACATCAAACTCATCATCAAGAACCTCCAAGATTGTTGGAGAGATTTATTTTCATTTGAACATAACTTCAAGGATACCTTGGAGGTATTGAAGTTATAATCATCATCTATCAAACATGTTTTTGAGGTCAAGAGCTACTATCCATAAGGATTCACTCACCTCAAACTTCATGTCATCATTTAGATGATGATGAACTAGTAAGTAAATAAAGAAAATAAAAAAGAAATGAGGTGAGAAGAGATGGACATCATATAAACAAGCAAGCAAATAGATATCAATCAATAGATGATATTCATGATGTATTGAACTTGTAGTTTGGTGTTTCACTCATATGTGATGACATTGGACATGGAAGAAGCTTCCACTCTCTTAAATGCTCACTAAAATGGTGGTTGGTGTATTGAATGTTGAAGTAAATAGGAGTAATGAAGTAAAAACAAAGTTTAGAACTCACTTTTGTTTTGAAAATCAAAGAAGAAAGCTTCTTTTCTCTCTATTCTAACCTTATCTCTACAACTTTCTCTCCCAAACTTTTCAAAGCTTCTATTTGACACCCCCCTAAAATGAAGAGCAATGGGGGATTTATATAGGCCAATTTGGGGTGGTTTTGGGGTTTTAGAAGTGTTCCCATTGGCTCCAAACATCTGTGAACATAGAACTACGTCGTTTTGGTTTTCAATTAATCAAAATGAACCCCCAAGAAAAATTACAAAAATACACTGTTCTGGAGAAGAGTGCCACGGCAGCACTGGGCCTGTGCCACGGCGGCACTACTCCTCAATCGTCTGGATAATCCTGTTTAGGCCCCCAGAGGTTTCGGTATTCGCGAAAAGGCCCTATTTTGTCCGAAATTCACAGAAAATGCATACAAACTCCAAATTGAGGTTGTGATATACCGTTGGAAAGGTAATGGAGTCTATTATACATAAAAAATAAACCGGGGATAGGTCACTTCGAAAAGTTTTGCGGTATTTGCGATAAAATCCGATTTGATCGCCTTTTCCGACTTCAAAAATTCATAATAAACTCGTTTTACATCCAAAAATTGTGCGATATACCGTTGGAAAGCTATTGACCTCTAGTATCCATGAAAAATATTTGAAAATTGTTATGGTGCTCCGGTTCTAAAGTCAAATTCTGGTCAAACCTGGGATTCCAGGAAAGTTCTGGAAACCTCCGGGAGTTCCTAGGAGCTGACGTTTTCGCTCGATTTTCTTTTAATACTCATTTTAATACTTTTCACATGATCTAGAATGATTCTGAAAAATTCGGATGATTTTGGTCAAACTTGGTCAAACTTGGTCAAGCCTTGGTCAAATTAGTCAACGGGGACTTTCTGAGAACTTCCGGGACTTTCGGGCGTCTCTGGGAGCTGACGATTTCATCCGACTTTACTTAAAAACTCATTTTATCACTTTTCTTATGACGTAGCATGTTTCCAGAACTTTTGGTCCAAATCTGGGAGCTTTTGGGCCTTCAGGGGCATTTTGGTCATTCTGAGCATTGTGGGAGATAAAACTGGCTTCCAGGAGTCCTTTTGAGTCTTTTACGATCATTGTGAACCACCAAGCTAAGGGTCTCCTAAATCTGACAGCCGACAAAAATGGGGTGTCTACAGTTTGCCCTTCTTTGGCATGAACTTACGAGGCAACGCATGTCGCAAGCGAGTGCCAAAGCTTCTGAAGAGACAGGACTTTTTGGAGGCTATAGATTTAGGATAGAAAAGCATTGCAGAAGATGCCATGATGCCAGGGCCTAGTGCTGGTCGTCCTCTGCGTGAGCTGCCTACGTATCCCAAGGGGAATCAGACCAAGACGTAGGTCAGGGAACAAAGGAATAAATCACACATGAATGTACACAACAATCAGGCGGATGCTATGCTATATGAGTGCTATGCCATACATGGACGTGACATGAATTGTGTCCTGAGTCCTATCGTGTCTAGTACTATGACCCTAGTATGAGCAGGTGCTGTGGGGTGTGCCACTCTGAGTGGGCTGGTGTTGCGCTAGTGTTTGCGACTGTGATGTGGTGGATGACTCGGATGGGGACATCAATGTTTAGAAGACTCTGGGTCTAGGTGCAAACTTCTGGAATTAACCGAGTGAGATAGATTAGATGCGCCTTGTCTAGTAGACGACAGCCAAAGGTGACCGAGGGATTCGTGGTGAATGATCGGTAAGGAAGCTACGAAAATGGACAGATGAGAAAGTTCATGATAATCGGGAGACACAGAGCCGTAGAAGGACGGTGTTTCTGGATGTGGGCGATGTTCTGATTGTTCCTGATGGACGATTTTCGGGAGTCGGTTCCTCTTCTACTACTTTCTGCTGGGGGTAGTGGGAACTGGTATCTGTCCGTATCTGTCCTCAGGGGATGATGTAGGGTTCTCGGGGAATCTCTTTTCTTGATCGGGAACCAGGACCCATCTCTGAATCTCTCACGGTTGATCAAATCTCTCGGTGCTCAATCCAAGAGGGCCGGTCGGGGCCTCCGAGAGCTGGTATCTGTCCGTATCTGTCCTAGGGGGATGATGTAGGGTTCTCGGGGAATCTCTTTTCTTGATTGGGAACTAGGACCCATCTCTGAATCTCTCACGGTTGATCAAATCTTTCGGTGCTCAATCCAAGAGGGCCGGTCGGGGCCTCCGGGAGCTGGTATTTGTCCGTATCTGTCCTCGGGGGATGATGTAGGGTTCTCGGAGAATCTCTTTTCTTGATCGCGAACTAGGACCCATCTCTGAATCTCTCACGGTTGATCAAATCTTTCGGTGCTCAATCCAAGAGGGCCGGTCGGGGCCTCCAGGAGCTGGCATCTGTCCATATCTATCCTCGGGGGATAATGTAGGGTTCTCGGGAATCTCTTTTCTCTCTTTTTTGTAAACCAGTCAAACTTTAGGATTCTTTATCAAAACTCTCGTGCTTGATCAAAATTTGTGACGGTCGTCCCGAAGCAGTCAATTCGGATCTTTGGGAGTCGATTTTTCCCAGTTTCTGCCTAATGGTGGTAGCCCTGACAACTTTTGGACTCTTTGGGGTAAAACCCCATAAATCTTGATCGAAATGGGCCACCGGGGCTGATCGAGGCAAAAAATGGGCTGTAAAAGGCCAAAACGGGTCAAAACAGAGCAAAACGGAGCAAATCGGGGCCCGCGGGGAGTAGTGTCGCGGCGGCACTGGGCCACTGTCGCGGCGGCAGTTGGCCAGTACCACGACGGCACTGGGTGGCTCGACTCCATTTTTGTATATCTCAGGTTTTTGAGCTTTTCAAGATCATTCTTGGCCATTTTGGGGTGTTTTTGGAGCCAAAATTTATCAAAACGCAGCTTATGCGCGCTCAGGTGAGTAATCTTTCCTCGTAGTTGGAATTTTGATTGGTGTTTTGGTTTGCTCAATTTTGCAAGAAGAAAGTTTAACTTTGACTTCCATTTTCTTTGTAGATCCATGGCTTCGAGCTCGAGGAGACCGTCTAAGAAGGCCAAGGAACGAATGAAAGCCGAGATGCAAACCCCGGACTTGATTCTTCGGGACCCCCAAAGTCATCTTTCGGCCGCGGCTCTAGCGAGCTTGGTATGTGAAAATTTTGACATTTTAGGACTATTTTCATGCATTGTGCTAGTTTTGTGAGCCGTAGTGTGCACCTAGAGATCGTTAGAAGTCCGATTTGTGCTCAAATGTTGATTTTGTGAATTTGGACCTCGGGTTGTGAATAGTGATTTTGTGCATCTTCTTTGTTATCTTTGGTATGTGCAGGTGCCAGAAGTGACATTAAAGGGCTACGGTAGCCTCGCTCATACTTTTCTATGGTACACTCAACTCTCGCCTACCGTCAAGAGAATGGTAGACGACGCTGGGTTTAGCGTCTTCGTTCGCCTGGTTTCAAAAAGCAGCAACGATTTGGCACATTTTTATGCTCTGGCTGAGAGATGGTGGGACACCACCAATACTTTCCACCTGCCGTTTGGTGACATGACCATGACGCCCTTTGACTTCTCTATGATTACCGGCTTGAGGGTTGGCGGGAAACGCCTGATTCTGGACTAGTTATATGAGATCGACCCGGAAGCTGTAGAGATGTTGATTGGGGCTATTCCCCCCAATCTGGAGAGGCACTGGTTTCCTTGTGGCTGGCTTTACCGGGCCTATGGCAGAGGGAATCACAACCTGAACAATTCCCAGCTTTTGAGGGTGTATCTTCTGTATGTCCTTGGTTGCTCGATCTTTGCAACACGGAATGACCAATTGAGCCTGAGACTCCTTTCTTGTCTGGCGACCATTGATGAGATCCCCTCCTACGACTGGGGCGGTGCTGCCTTGGCCCATCTTTACAAGCACATGAGTGAGGTTTCACAGGGCGATGTTAAATCGACAGGGGGATTTTGGCGAGCTTGGGAGGTATGTACCGTATCTTCTTTTATCTTCTGGCTTTTTGATTTCTGTACCCTTTCTGATTTTCTCCTTTGTCTGTGCAGCTTTGGAGCTTCGAGTATCTGAAGATGTTAGCTTCCTCCCCTGTGGATGAATCAGGTGAAGACGAGGATGGCATGGCTCCTGTGCCTCTGTTTCCACGAGGCTTGAGATGGCGGAGGGATGTTGTTGGGGTAAAGAGCGGGGCCCACTGGATTATTTTGCTCAGGAACTTCTTAATCGAGCTGAAGGCTGCTAGTGTTGATTGGACGCCTTGGGAGCGTGTCACCTATGCTGCCCCAGAGGAGATACAAGCGGTCAAACCTCTTTCCTTTTTCCGACTTCTGATGGAGAGTACCAAGTGCAGGCAATGGTTCCTTGGCAAGCGAGTGTCTCGGCAGGTGGTATCGCGTCCCTCATAATCCCCCTACGATGGATGCTAGTGACCTTTCTGGTGATGCTTTGCTGGCGGCCTTAGCTGGCACCGACGTTTGGGATCATTTTCTCTCTGAGATCAGCTATGAGGCTTACCGTGGCCGCTTTCTGATGCCCAACTTCCCACTCCTGGAGGTGAGTTTCCTTTACATTTTTGTCTCTATCTGTTGCCTATGTTTTTGACTCATCTTTTTCCTAACTTGTTTTGTGCCTACAGCTTCGCGAGATGTACAGGAGACAGGCTCCTCCGGCTTTCGATCCTATCCCTCCTTGGGATTGGACCGTCAATGTTCTAGGCGCTGATGGCACTCCCCAAGTGATGGAGGTGCCACGAGTCACATGCGGGTACCCTACTCAGCCAGCAGGTGTCCTCAACGTTCCTTGGAGTTACGCTGAGGAGGGTCACGCCTTGACGGCTAGCTTACGGTCCTTGGTCCTCACACGAGACCATCGGGTATGTTTCTAATTTTGTGCTCCTTAAGGTTATGATGTTCTAATCCTGATTTTCCCTTGATAGATGGATGGTATACAAAAATTTGCTGCCAATCAGATGGCGTCCTTGGTAGGTTTCTGACTCGACTTTGTTTTTGTACTTTTTGTTGTTTCCCTACTGATTGCCTTCATTTTATTTATGTGTGTAGTACCGTGAGGGCAGGGCTGGCTCATCGAGGACTGGACCGCGGTGCAGAGGTGGTAGGAGGAGGCCGTTGCCGACATACACTTCGGGAGGTCCGACAGAGGATGAAGAAGAGGGGGACTGAGGCTTCCTGAACGGGAATTTTGTTTTATCTTTTTTTTATTATGATTTCGATTGGGTTGTACTGGTGATGTGACTATTTGGACAGTGTAGGATGATGTGTGGAACGGTTTGTGACTTTTTGACAGAGTATTATGATGTTTTGCCTTTTGGGCCGGATAGCTTCCAATTTGAAGGCGCAGTTACGTGCTTGTTTTAGTTAATGACGATATGCATATCTGTGCACTTATGATTCTATGATTGTTGATGTTACTGCGATGAGCAGTTTTGTGATAGTGAGTGTGTTTGCCTTGCAGGTGGGATAGTCCGTGAAACGGGGAGGTGCTGTCGAAATTTTGAATTTTTCTAGAGTCGCGACCGAAAATATGGCTTTGTTCATTCCTGCTCAACTCACATCTTGGCTGAACATCAAGGATGGTGTGGAACGGATCAACCTCTTTAGCTACAGGTTGACCGAGCTATTCTCTCTTCACCAGATGACCCTGAACACTGAGTTTTTGCGTGCTGCTATTGCCCACTGTGACCCGGTGAACCATGTCTTCAATTTCAACGGCCTGGAGATATGCCCCCTGTTCGAGGAGTTCTGTGCTATCCTTGGCTACGATCCTGATTCTGACCTGATTCTCCCTTCTGCTGATACCCACAGTCCTACGCGAGTCTTGGCTAAAAATCTAGATTGTTCCACTACTATTTCCCACCGGTTGATTCAAGGTGAGGTTCTTGACATTGCTTCCATCATTGCCCGGTATGCCAGTCCCGGGAATCCCAGCGTGTATGATGCTACTCGTGGGGCTGCTCTGATTCTGTGCATGACTTCGCACTTCTTGTTCTCGAGTACTTCTAGCGGCTTAGTGCATGTATGTCTCGGACTGAGGGTAGGTAAGAACCCCATGGCTATGGTTCTAGCTGAAACCTTGAATGGCTTGGATAATGCCTTCAACCAAGGGACTCCTCTTCTTTCTGGGGCACCTTTGGTGTTACAGGCCTGGTTATACGAGCGCCTCTAACTGTGGACGGGCCGCATACCACCGGTTTACTTTCGTCGAGCCGTACTTTACCCTTACTACACTTTTGCTGATTGGGTTAACATAATGGGTGCTTTATCTGAAGTAGACAGTTGCTGGATTGTGGGGCATTGGGACGTTCATGCTGTTACCACGAGCCTCAGGGGTCACCAGAGAGTGTGGTTGATGGGTCTGAGAGAGACTTCTTTCTATCATCCTCGTCGTTTGGCCAGACAGTATGGGCAGGTTCAGGAGGTTCCCCGGGGGTTTACTGAGAGGGTCTTTGCTTCCAGGATCAGGACTGCCACTATTGCCACTTTCATTGATGGTTGGACTGACCGAGTAAAGGCCTACTTCTAAAGACCTTTGAAGAAATAAAAGACGCAAAGATAAAACTGGACTTGACTGATTCTGCTCATTCCTCCAAGTGTCTTTGAACATGTGTGATTGCTTTTTGAAAGACTTTTATTTCTTTGATCATTCCCGCTTATGTAATATTCAAAGTTTGTTTATCGGTGAACCTTGGTTACTTTAGGAATCTCATTTTATGCATTTTAGCTTTCTGAAAATATTTTGTAACCGAGATTTCAATTAGATGTTGTTTTTGGTACTTGCTTGGGCATGCTAGGACGATTAGAGGCAAATGAGGCGTGTGGCCGAAGTTTGCCCCTAGTTTGGGATATGTATGGTTGTGAGGCAAACGAGGTAGATGACCGACGTTTGCCCTAGTTTAGAAGAGGTTTAGGCAAACGAGGCGAGTGGCTGAAGTTTGCCCCTAGTGTGGAGGGTGATTTCTGGTTATGGTAAGGACCGCGACTTTATTCTCTCAAATGCTCGTAACTTTTGCCTAGGCACCAGTGAGGTGACCTAGCGAGCTCTTTTCTCTCTTTTGTTATTGCTCACTTTGGATTTAACTCTAACTTTTGCCTAGGCGTCCTTTCGGATTGTCAACCTAGCGAGCCATCTTTTTTTTTTTTTTTTTTGAAAGTCTGCCTACGTACCCCCAAACGAGGATCAGGTCCAACATAGTTCGGGCCAAAGCTTGAAAGAAATCGGGCCATTTTTGTGGGTGGAGCGACCGAACCGATGTGGTTGCCTACGTATCCCCGAGTGGGAATCAGGTCGAGCGTAGTTCAGGCCAAAGCTTGAAAGAAAAGGGCTTTGGGAAATCGTCAAGCATAATACTTTTTGAGGCGATCCATGTTGATTGGTTCTTTGAATTCAACGCCATCAAGGTCCATGAGGTAGGTTGCTCCCCCGGAAAGGATAGTTTTGACGATATAAGGACCGACCCATTTGGGTTTGAATTTTCTGCGTGGATCAAAGATTGGGGCTCGCAATTCCTAAGGACAAGGTCACCCTTGACAATTTTCCTTGGACGAACCCTTTTGTTGAAAGCGCGGGTTAACCTCTTTTGATAGATTCAGACATGGTCGACTGCTGCTAGGCGCTTTTCATCTATCAGAGCCAATTCCTCATACCTTTCCCTCAACCAATCTGATTCTGAAATCTCACATTCTGCCATTACACGTAGGGATGGTAGTTCTATCTCGACTAGAAGTACTGCTTCCATCCCATACACTAGTGAATAAGGAGTTGCTCCCGTGGACGTCCTTATCGATGTTCTGTATCCCCAAAGTGCGAATGGTAGCTTTTCATGCCAGTCTTTGTAGGTATCGACTGATTTTTGCAGTATGGCCTTGACATTCTTATTTGCAGCTTCGACTGCCCCATTAGTTTGTGGTCTGTACGGTGATGACTTGTGATAAGTGATTTTGTATTCCTCGAACAGTTCCCTGACTTCCGCTTTGAAATGACTTCCGTTGTCCGAAATAATCTCATGGGGGACTCCATAACGGCAGATGAGATTTCTCTTGATGAATTTGGCCACTTCCTTGGCCCCCAACTTGGTGTAGGATGTGGCTTCTACACATTTTGTGAAGTAGTCGATGGCCACCAAAATGTATCGATTTCCATTCAAGGCTTTCGGAGTGATTTCACCGATGATATCGATTCCCCAAGTTGAGAACGGCGAAGGTGAGGTCATGATTTATAGAAGGGATGGTGGTACATGCATCATGTTTGCATGGATCTGGCACTTGTGACACCTTCTTACGTATTCGCAACAATCTTTCTCCAATGTTGTCCAGTAGTACCCTTGTCTTATAATTTTCTTGGCCAACATGTGACCGTTCATGTGCGGACCGCATACCCCCTCGTGCATTTCCTCCATCATTCTTCTGGAGCTTTTTCCAAACAAGCAAGTCAGATTGTGACCGTTATACCCTTTCTTCAACAATTTCCCACCGCAAACGATGAATTGCGCTGCGAATCTCCGAATTGCCCTTTTGTCTTTCTCAGTAGATTTTTGGGGGTACGTCCCCTTTTCTATGAAATCCCAGACATCCTGATACTACGGTGTTTCATTCTCTTCTTCTTCGATTGCGGCGACTATGTTGATCGAGGGCTCGTACCTTTTTTCGATTACCAAAGGCATAATCCTGACTCCCACAGGAATTTTGATCATGGAGGCTAAGGTAGCCAAGTAGAAGAATGTGATGTTCTTGAACTGCCTTTTGAGTTGATCGAGATGATCATGATAGGGCTTCAACCTTTCTTCTTTTACTTTCCATTCTCCTCTAGCCTGTGATATAATGAGGTTTGAATCCCCGAAGACATCCAACTTTTGAACTTTCAGCTCTATGGCTGCTTCCATCCCTAGAATGCATGCTTCATATTCAGCAGTGTTGTTGGTGGAGTTATAATTGAGTTTGACTGCCAGCGGAGTGTGATCCCCACTAGGTGATACTAGAATCATTCCCACCCCGTAGCCTTTCATGTTGGCTGCTCCATCAAAGTACAACTTCCACTGCTCTTCCTTGATTTCTATGATATTCTCATCCGGGAATGGAAAGTCCCCACTTTCTTCGGAGTCAACGGCGTGCTCCGCGAGTTGCTCAGCTACGGTTCTCCCTTTTACCGATTTGCTTATAACATACTTGATATCGAATTCGGATAGTAGAAGTAACCAACGGGATATACGACCGGTCAGGGCAGGTTTTTCGAGGAGGTATTTTAGAGGATCCATGCGGGATATGAGCACAACTGGAAAGGCCAGCATGTAGTGCCTCAGTCGGCGAGTGCACCAGACCAAGGCCCAACATGTTTTTTCGAGGGTAGAGTAGTTGAGCTCATACCCAGTCATCCTCTTGCTGAGGTAGTATATGGCTTTTTCGGAGTGGCTTTCTTCTCCTTCTTGGGCTAGCATGCAACCCATGGCATTTTTGGAGACAGATAGATAAAGGAATAATGGCTTATGAGGAGTGGGTGGTGAGAGGACAGGCGGGTTTTGAAGGTAGGCTTTTATTTTGTCGAAAGCGGCTTGGCATTGGTCATCCCATTGGAACTTTTCTCCTTTTCTCAGCAATTGGAACAAAGGATCGCATGTAGTTGTGAGCTTGGAAATGAAGCGGCTGATAAACTGAACTCTTCCAAGAAACCCTCTCACTTCCTTTTCACTCCGCGGTGGGGCCATTTCTAGGATTGCCTTGATCTTAGAAGGATCCACCTCTATCCCCCTTTGTGTGATGAGAAAACCCAGGAGTTTACCGGAGGTCACACTGAAAGTGAATTTCTTTGGATTCAACCACATCTATTATTTGCGCAGCCTTTCGAAAAACTTTTCCAGCGCTACCAGGTGTCCTTCTCTGTCCCTGGACTTCACGATCATGTCATCTACGTACACTTCTACTTCCTTGTGAATCATGTCATGCAGCAGAATGGTGGCAGCTCTTTGGTAGGTTGCCCCAGCATTCTTGAGTCCGAAAGGCATTACTCTATAATAGTAGGTTCGCCAAGGTGTAGTGAATGTCGTCTTTTCTCAATCTTCTGGTGCCATTAGAATTTGATTGTACCCCGAAAAGCCATCCATGAATGACAGTAACTCACGTCCAGCGGTGTTATCTACCAAGACATCAATGTGGGGAAGCAGGAAATCATCCTTGGGACTGGCTTTGTTTAGTTCACGGAAGTTGACGCACACACGAACTTTTCTGTCTTTCTTGGGGACTGGTACGATATTATCAACCCATTCTGGATACTCGGTGACAATGATGAACCTTGCCTTGAATTGCTTCTCCACTTCTTCTTTAACCTTGAGTGCCCATTCTGGCCTCATGCACCTCAGTTTCTGCTTGACAGGTTTAGAATTGGGGAGGAGAGGAATATGATGTTGGACAATGTCGGGATTGACCCCCGGCATGTTCTCGTAAGACCAAGCAAAAACATCTTTGAATTCTTTTAGCAAGAGAGTCAATTTTCTTTTTCTTTTTTATTAAGGGTTGAGCGAATTTGCACAATTTGCGGATTATCCGTTTCACCTAGGTTAACCGATAAAGTATCTTCGATTATTTCGTAAGCAGATGGTTTTTTAATTAGTTGCTTAAGTTCGATTGGGAGATCCTCGAAGGGATCTGTGCATTCACAAGTATTAGACACGGAGGAGTAAGCAGAATCGTCTTTCATTTCATTTATGATAGGTGAAGTGATTACATTGGACAGTGGTGGGCTTACAGCAGCCGACTCTGGTACATACTCGATAATTGGCAGTACAGACTCTGGGGCAACAGGGGATAGGGAGACTTAGATAGATGACTCTACAGCCTGGTTGCTCAGACCCTCCTCAGTTGGCTTGATCTGATCATCTTGGCTCTTGGCCCTCTTTTCTTCCTTCTTCTCAGCGAATTCCTCCCACATTTTCTCGATGGCTTCAGTGTCCAGGTATTTCAACCAGTCTTCCTCCGGGGTTTTCATAACTTCTTCAGGATAGAGTGGATCTTGATGGGGGGGGGGCCTTTCACAGTTAGCGAAGATTTCCAACCCAGGGTGCCTTTTTCCAGTAACCTGATGGACCCAGGGTTCCGGGAACCCAAAGTAAGGGAAATCATCCCCTTCCTTGATGAATTGTCCATTCAAGGTTTTGCGGTACGGCGGGAGACTCCTCACTCTTTTCTTCCATGGCCTCTGTATCTCGAGGTCCTTCAGTGGGCTTGTACCCTAACCCAAAACTGCCTTGTTGCCCTGTGATCTGAGGGAACTCACGAATCTCTTGCTGGCGTCGGCCCAATCCCATTCCGGGGAAGTAGTTCATTTTGCGGACAATGTTGACAACTGCAGAGTGGATCTCGGGGAACCTGTCTTCATCATTGATCATGTGGACTTCTTCCATGAAGAATCCCCCGATTTCTCCTTCTTCCAGCTCAGGTATTTGGACTTCGAAGATGGGAGCGTAGTTCGGGAAAGCTTCATTACCCCAACTGTCACCGAGGATGATTTTTACCTCCTTCTCATGAATGTACTTGATCATTTGATGCACAGTGGATGATACTGCTTTGTTGACATGCAGCCAAGGCCTTCCGATCAACAAGTTTAACGAGGTAGGTATGTCCATGACTTAAAAGACTTCAGTGCTCACCAAAGATTCTACCTGGATTCGGAGAGAAACAATTCCCATCACATTCCTCTTGGTGTTATTGTAGGCCCTCACGGATTGCACAGATGGTGTGATGTCAAGGACATTGACCCCCAAGGCGGTGGCAGTCCTTAGGGCACAGACATTTAAGGCAGAGCCTGTATCGACCAGACAAAATGGCACCTGCTGTCCCTTGCATCCAACAGTGATGTACAATGCTTTGTTATGTGCAGATCTTTCTGGTGGCAGGTCTTCATCACAAAATGTAATGATCGGGTTAGGGGCAAGTGCGCCCAAGAAAGCCACCATGTCCTCCGGCGCGGCGTCGATGAAGACCTCTATTCCAGCCAAGGCATTCAACACAGCTTGCCTATGCTTGTAGGATGTTACCATGATGTCCCACATCGAGAGGTGTGCTTAGGTTTTCTTCAACTGCTTTATCAACTCGTTGTCTTCCTCGATGACCTTGTCCATTTTTCCCTTTTCCCTTGTCTTTGACCGGACTTTTTTCGATAACCTCGGTGGTAGGCTGCAGAGGCTGATAATAACGGGCGGACCTAGTCAGATGATCAATTTAGGCAGGGGTAGGCCCTTCTACAGTCCCATCTTCTTTGAACCAGTCGCAGTCTGTCCCTACAAATGGTTTTTCTGGCTCATCCCAGATAGAAGCATCACTTTCTTTATTGGGATCATACCATTTGAGGTCCACCACCCCTAGATCATGCTCTTCTAGAAAGAACAAGTCTTGCTCATCGTCTAGCTGTTGCTGCCACTCGTCATTCTCCCTTTCAATCAGATGAATTCCCACAGAGTCCGGGATGTTAATGAGGGGTAAGGGTTATCCTAGGGGGGTGATATAGGTAGCAGGGTTGAAGGATACAGGGTTGGACTCGATGAGGCTGACATTTTGGTGGTTTGGTAGAAGATTTTGGGTGATATGGGGTTGCTTCGGAGGCGGCTCAATGATATTCTGGTCAATGAGATCTTGGATATCATGGCGGAGGCGCATGCAATCATCGGTGTTGTGGCCAGGGGCTTGGTGGTAGGTACATCGTTTGGATATATCGCAGTTAGGCGGGGGCGGGGTATTTCGAGGCTGGAGTAGTTGGAGATGGCCCTATTTGAAGAGGCGGTCTAAAGCTGAGGATAAAGAGATTTCTAACTTGGCGAAGTTGCGAGGAGGCTTTTTCTGGAAAGGGCGATTGGAGGAATTTGCCTGGTTGGAGGGTTGGTATGGCCACTTAAAATGTCAACATCAAACTCATCATCAAGAACCTCCAAGATTGTTGGAGAGATTTATTTTCATTTGAACATAACTTCAAGGATACCTTGGAAGTATTGAAGTTATAATCATCATCTATCAAACATGTTTTTGAGGTCAAGAGCTACTATCCATAAGGATTCACTCACCTCAAACTTCATTTCATCATTTAGATGATGATGAACTAGTAAGTAAATAAAGAAATGAGGTGAGAAGAGATGGACATCATATAAACAAGCAAGAAAATATATAGCAATCAATAGATGATATTCATGATGTATTGAACTTGTAGTTTGGTGTTTCACTCATATGTGATGACATTGGACATGGAAGAAGCTTCCACTCTCTTAAATGCTCACTAAAATGGTGGTTGGGTGTATTGAATGTTGAAGTAAATAGGAGTAATGAAGTAAAAACAAAGTTTAAAACTCACTTTTGTTTTGAAAATCAAATAAAAAAGCTTTTTTTCTCTCTATTCTAACCTTATATCTACAACTTTCTCTCCCAAACTTTTCAAAGCTTCTATTTGACACCCCCCAAAATGAAGAGCAATGGGGGGTTTATATAGGCCAATTTTGGGTGGTTTTGGGGTTTTAGAAGTGTTCCCATTGGCTCCAAACATCTGTGAACATAGAACTACGTCGTTTTAGTTTTCAATTAATCAAAATGAACCCCCAAGAAAAATTACAAAAATACACTGTTCTGGAGGAGAGTGTCGCGGCGGCACTGGGCCTGTGCTGCAGCGGCACTGCTCCTCAATTGTCTGGATAATCCTGTTTAGGCCCCCAGAGGTTCCGGTATTCGCGAAAAGGCCCTATTTCGTCCGAAATTCACAAAAAATGCATACGAACTCCAAATTGAGGTTGTGATATACCGTTGGAAAGGTAATGGAGTCTATTTTACATAAACAATTAACCGAGGATAGGTCACTTTGAAAAGTTTTGTGGTATTTGCGATAAAAGCCGATTTGATCACCGTTTCCGCCTTCAGAAATTCATAATAAACTCGTTTTAAATCCAAAAATTATGTGCGATATACCATTGGAAAGCTATTGACCTCTAGTATCCATGAAAAATATTTGAAAATTGTTGTTGTGCTCCGGTTCTAAAGTCAAATTCTGGTCAAACTGGTTAAACCTGGGATTCCCGGGAAGTTCTGGAAACCTCCGGGAGTTCCCAGGAGCTGACGTTTTTGCTCGATTTTCTTTTAAAACTCATTTTAATACTTTTCACATGATTTAGAATGATTCCAGTGAATTCGAACAATTTTGGTCAAACTTGGTCAAACCTTGGTCAAACCGGTCAACGGGGACTTTCCCGGAACTTCTGGGACTTCCGAGGGTCTCTGGGAGCTGACGATTTCATCCAACTTTACTTAAAAACTCATTTTATCACTTTTCTTACGACGTAGCATGTTTCCAGAACTTTTGGTCCAAATCTGGGAGCTTTTTGGGCCTTCAGGGGCATTTTGGTCATTCTGAGCATTGTGAGAGATAAAACTGGCTTCCAGGAGTCCTTTTGAGTCTTTTACGATCATTGTGAACCACCAAGCTATGGGTCTCCTAAATCTGACAGCCGAAAAAAATGGGGTGTCTACAATACTCAGCTTCTGTAGTTGAGTCTGCAATGCATTTCTGCTTAATACTCCTCCAACTAATAGCACCACCTCCCATGGTAAAGAGATGACCGGACGTCGACTTCCTCGAATCTTTATCTGACATAAAGTCCGAGTCAGTGTATCCTACTAGAATTAACTCACTACCACCATACATAAGCATATAATCTTTAGTCCTTCTCAAGCACTTAAGAATGTGCTTAACGGTTGTCCAGTGCTCTGGACCTGGATTCGACTGATACCTGCTAACCATGCCAACGACAAAACAGATATCTGGCCTAGTGCATAACATCGCATACATGAGACTTCCCACCGCCGAGGCGTAGGGAATTCCTGACATGCGATTCCTCTCCTCTTGTGTCTTAGGACACTGTTCCTTAGAGAACACTAAACCATGCCTGAAAGGTAACAAACCTTTCTTCAAATTATCCATTGAAAACCTAGTCAGCACAGCTTGAGATAATCCCATTATCTTTTGCTTGCGATCCCAAAAGAGCTTTATCCCAAGAATATAGCGTGCCTCTCCTAGATCCTTTATATTGAATGTACTAGCTAGCCAAACCTTGACCGTTGGCAATGCCGCTACATCATTCCCAATGAGTAGAATGTCATCAACATAAAGCACAAGAAAAACCACCACTTTCCCTTCATACTTCTTGTATACACAAGGTTCATCCAGATTTTGTATGAAACCAAACGACTTGACGGCTCGGTCAAATCGGATGTTCCAACTCCTGGATGCCTGCTTAAGCCCATAAATGGACTTTTACAACTTGCATACCAAGTTACATTTCCGACCAGCTATGAACCTCCTGGTTGCTGCATATAGATGTCCTCCTCAAGATTGCCATTCAAGAATGCAGTCTTGACGTCCATCTGCCAGATCTCATAATCTAGGCATGTAGCAATGGATAAGAGTATTCTGATGGACTAGAGCACGGCTACCGGTGAGAAGGTTTCCTCATAGTCAATGCCCTCCCTCTGAGTATAACCTTTCGCTACAAGCCTAGTCTTAAAGGTCTCAACCTTTCCATCAGATCCTCTTTTCCTCTTATACACCCACTTGAAACCAATGGGTTTAATATTGGCTAGAAGTTCTACAAGATCCCAGACCTGATTAGAATCCATAGATTCCAATTCAGCCTTCATAGCTTTAACCCAATGAACTGAATCAACATCAGTCATTGCCTCTTCGTATGTGGCAGGATCAGATTCAGATTCTATGGAGACAGCTTCAAAAACTTGTCCTAAGAACATGTATCTATCAGGCTGACTGATAATCCTCCCACTACGATGAGGTACTGGTGCGAAAATGGGTGAAGAAGTGGTGTTTTCTTGATTTACATCATTATTAACTACGGATTTATGGTTTATGGTTTATGATATAATCTTCCAAGAAAATAGCATTTGTACTAACAAATACTTTCTGTTCTCTTGGATCATAAAAATACCATACATAAGTACCCTTTGGATACCCTACGAAGTAAAATACTTTTGATCTAGAATCCAACTTGCTCATCTTTCCTTTCAGCATATGTGCCGGACAGCCCTATATCCGGAGATGTTGCAAAGAAGGCTTGCGCCCAATCCACATCTCTTGTGGTGTCCTGAGAACATATTTGCTTGGTACTAGATTTAGTATATATGCAGCGATTTCCAAAGCATAACCCTAAAGGAATAATGGCAACTCAGAATAACTCATTATCGACCTAGTAATGTCTAAAAGAGTCCGATTCCTTCTCTCTGCTATACCGTTCTGCTAAGGCATACCAGGTGCAGTCAATTGTGACAGAATCCCATTTTGTACGAGGTGATCAATAAACTCATTAGAGAGGTACTCACCACCTCGATCAGATCAAATGGCCTTGATATGTGTGCCCAATTGCTTGTCCACTTCAGCCCTAAACTCTTTGAACTTTTCAAAGGCTTCAGACTTATGCTGCATTAGGTACACATATCCATACCTAGAGTGATCATTACTAAATGTTATGACATACTCATAATCACCCCTTGCTCTAATATTTATTAGTCCACACACATCAGTATGAACTAATTCTAACAATGCATTGGTTCTATTGGCCTTTGCAAGAAAGGGCCTTTTGGTCACCTTACCCTCTAAATGAGACTCACAGACTTCCATTGGTTCGAGAACCAAATCGCCTAAGACCCCTTCTTTGACTAGTCTGCCAATCCTATTTAGATTGATATGGCTAAGCCTCATATGCCAAAGCCTTGTTGGATTAGTGGAAGATCCCTTTCTTATAGATGGTACAGTTACCATTGAGTTATAAAGTTCCATGCAAGAGTCTTTAGAAATATTGGGAGCAATCACATACAAACCATTTGATTTAACACCAGAACATATAATAGAACTATTTCTTTTAATCATAACATCAGTTCCAAAATGAAAGGAATAACCATTATTCGATAAATTAAAAATTAAAATTAAATTATGTCTTATTGAAGGGACGTAAAGTACATCTGATAAAATCAAAACTTTATTATCTAGAAATTCTAAAGCTACGACTACTGTAGCAATCGTAGAAACGGTTGCACTAGAACCTAGAGTAAGTACGATTTCCCCATCACTGCACCTCCTGGTTGATCTGAACCCCTGTAATGAATTACAGATATGGTTAGTCACACCAGAATCAATGCACCAAGTGTTTGAAGTATCCGTTATAAAACTTAGTTCAATCACATGTGATTCAATCATACCTTGAACTCTTGTAGCTAAGAATTCTGGACAGTTCCTCTTCCAGTGGCCCTTGTCGCCGCATTGGAAACACTTTCCTTTGCCTTGGCCACCCACCTTCCCTTTGCCCTTACCTTTTCCCTTAGATTTTGCAATCTTAGGGACCGGTCCAACACTTGAACCACTAGTGCTAGCCTTCTTCTTCCCTTTCTTTCCTTTCGGTGTAGATCGGGAAAAAGAAGTGCTTTTCTCAACGTTCATAACGTTGACCCCAGGCTTGATCACCCCTTCCGCTGCGAGTAAAAAACTCATTAATTCGCTCATTGAGAAAATCATTTGATTCATATTATAATTATGTTTGAATTGAGCAAATGAAGGTGATATCGAATTGAGGATCATATCAACTTGGGTTTGCACATCGATGTTGGCACCTAGGGTCTCCAGCTCGTTTAAATAACCAATTATTTTTAAAACATGTTCCTTGACTGGAGTCCCTTTCGACATCTTTGCACTCATTATCTTCTGCATGGCTACCTATCTGGCATGCTTGCCATGCTCCCTAAACATCTTTGTTAGGGATGTGATAATGTCACTGGCAGAATCGTTTGATTGGAATTGGTGTTGCAACACGCTAGCCATTGAGGCCAGAATGTAGCAACGAACCATTCCATAAGACTTCTTCCATTTATCGAACTCGAGTCTGGCAGCTATCAAAGCATTTGCCGCAGGTTCTTCAGGGCTTGGGCTGGTGAGGACATATATGTGATCCTCCGTAGTTAACACGATGTCAAGGTTACGTTTCCATTCAGTGTAGTTGTTTCCAGTTAATTTGTTTTGAGTGAGTATGGTGGCAAGTGGACTAAATGCAGATCCAGATATTATGATTACTGAAAATCAAACAAACAAAATAATATAGATATCAGAATTTGACAGTTTGAAATAAAAGAATCCTTAAAAAATTCGTATTTTAAAACAAAGTCGCCGGAATATCGAAACAAAAGAATAAAGCATCCGTGTGGTGGTCAATGTTCGATCTTTCGATTAATCATGACTTGTTCGCTATGCAACTCTTGCAAAACAAGTTATGACTCCCGAACCTTTTTGATCTCTAAGTTTTTGAATAATGCCCCGTGTGGGATCCCTTATCCATAGTTTAGCTAGTGTGTACCATTAACTAAGATCCAATCACAACCGTCTCAAGTAGCTCCTCCGTGTGGTGGCCACCCTCTAACACGTCTGATTGATCCTATCAAAGGAAGTTTACATCTAGTAACCGACGAGTAATGTACCCTCCGTATGGAATGATCACCCCTGGCGAGGTGACACAGAATGCACCAATCATCTTACAGTGAACCGTTAATGGAAGATCATGGGTGTTATTAATAAGACCCTCTCCCACTAGATTTAGTAAATAAGGATTTTGCTTTTTGAAAAAAATGTTTCCACACATTACCCATAAACATCCAATGTTTACTAATGCGTTGAAATGGTTTTTGAGTTTTATTTTAGAAAACTTGTTTTACGTGCATCCAAGTAGTAACAATGTAAAACGCCAATCACAAATCAAGCACATAAAACAAAAAACTAAAATAAAACAAAGGCATTCATATGCCTCTATCTCCCATGGCTCTATCTCCATAGAACCTCCTTCTTGGTTTGGTCGCCTCCAGCTCCATCTTCATGGACAACGACTTACTCCATCTCCATGGAATTTCTAATTCTAATACATTGGTCCTATGCTTCTTTCAAAGCTTACAATTTATCTAGAAACAGAAAAATAACTATAATATAAAAGGCTAGGGAAACCGGTGCGACTTTCCTTTTCGTAGGATTGAAGTCGCCGCGTCCTTTACATATGCCTTAAACCAAACCAATAATAAAACATAATATACACCAATCTCAAACAATTAAATACAAAATTTAAAAGTCTTGGTGCTATGGGAGATAGCGACTAAGCTTGCTGCAAAAGGGTTAGTTGTACACAAATCCACGCATATAACAATTGGAACCGCTAATTGATTCACACCATACATAAACTCTTTATATACTGAATTAAAACTTAAAATAACATCTAACTTCACTGTCACAGTTCGATCGATCGAAGACCGTTCGATCACTCGAACCTTCGATCGATTGAACATTGTTCAATCGTTTGAACTTTCTATTTCACAGAATGATTTGAAAAAAATTACAGAATAATTTAAAATTAAAGAATATAATTTTTAAAACATTTAAAACTATGAAAAGAACAACCTGACAGAGAATTTATCTCGATCGATCGATCGAACATATCCAATGTTCGATCGATTGAAACCTGTTCGATCGCTTGAGCGTAGAGCATCTTCGATCGATCGAACCAACTTTGATCGATCGAATCCAACATGCATCCAATGCAATCACAGATTTGTATTCTACTGCGATAACGCTGCAGAAATAGATCTGTGATGATGCAGTTTTGAAAACAGTCCTAAAATCTACATACAAATCAAAACTAGTGCTCCAAAACGCATCTATAGATCTAAACGAGCGTGGCTCTGATACCAATTGATGGAAAAACCGCTTTAAATAAAAAGTTTAAACGTGCAGCCGAAAAGTCAAGTTATGAAAACTTATTGGTAGCCCTGGATCTACTACCCGTCAATTCGATAGATGCGTACTAACAAGAGGGAGAGGAAATATACCTCATGTCTTGAACCCAATTCTGAAAACTTCTTTCTCCTTGATGGTACAACAACTTCCACTAGGCTGTCTTCACTCTTATGACTCCTCCAGATGCCTGCCAAAAGGAATAGGGTTGGTGGAAGCCCTAATAGGGAGGATAGGGAAGGTTTAGGGAAACCTAAATAGTTTCTGCAGCTTATACGTATGAAAACGATGATTAAAAATATTTAGTACGCAACTGCCCTATTTATAGATTCCCAGAACCGACCTAACCTTCGAGCGATCGAAGTGTATTCGATCGATCGAACCTTCGATCGATCGAACAACCCTCGAGTGATCGAACCTGCCTAGACTTCAATCGATCGAGACTCCTTCGATCGATTGAACCTGCCTTGACATGATCCTCATGTGCCCTTCTAAGCTTCCTATCGGAGCTAAGAGTGGGACCTCCTAGGCTCTTTCTTGTTGGCTCAGACCAGTTTGTTAATTACCGTGACCAAACTCTTTGATTAGCAAACTAACTAACTGGTCAGTTAACGTTTACTCCACTATAAAATGATAACTGAACTCCAATGCAAAAGAACATATCCGAAGCGATAACTAGACTTATATGTTGTACTAATGTCCCTCTACCTTTAGCATTCGTAATCATATCCAGGTAGTCGGATTACTGTTACTGTCAACCTGAATCATGATTACTTCTTGTATTTCTTGAGTCCCATTCACCTCTCATGATTACCAAATATATTGATAACATTTATCAACAAGACTGCAGTACTCAGTAATCAACTTGGTGACATTCTCAAGGGAATGCTTACTCTGAAATAGAGGGTAGATTCTGTCTTGACAATATATGTTCACAACCCATGAACATGACATACCCAAGATACCCAGGTGTTGATCTTCTATAGACCTCACTGATTGGTAAGTCAAAGCAGCCATATCCACATTCTGTGTTCATAATCGTCACAAGATTGAGAACACATACCTTATATAAGTTATGAGTTCCTATTGACTGTTTGACAGCATTAAGTGTCAATAGGAAAGCTCAGGTCTGTCAATGCACTATAAGCACTAGCATATTAACTAAGAGTGACACTCTAGTGATTAAGATTAATCACTCCATCCAATGGTAGTAATTATGCTACAGTGTATACCTGATGAGATATCCAGTCTCATCATCCACTGTGATAAGCTTTAAGTATCAAAGGACGGTAATTCATATCTCACTTGTATGTATCTCATACACACACGAATTATCTACTATGATACTTAAGGATTGAAAATCATCTCATGAAAGAAACATACATAATGAAATGTAAAGCTAATATCCATATATTGAAATGCTAATGTCATACATAAAGTATTGGTTTGAGGGCAAAACCCAACAAAGATTAGGAGGGGGGTGTTGGTATTGACTTTGTTGAAATTGAGGTCGATAAGTATTAGGAAAATTAGTTGTCATAGGATTATAATTATTTCGTGGGAATTGTTGAATAGAGTGTATATGTCGCTCCACGAATTCTGGAAATTGAGATGCGGTTGGGCATGCAAGTGTAGAATGCGAAGACTCGGAACATATTTGACAAATTTCATAAGAGGGTGAACCCGATATTTGGCTCATTGTCTAAATCCGTCAAGTTTTTTAGATAGTTCTTGTATTTTAATTCAATGACTTGACTTGAAACACTCCTCTCGCTTGGGTCTAGGTAGAAGACACCCCTCAGGACATACTGACACGGGGTGCATCGAATTCTCCCTTAATGTTTCAAAAATTTTCCATGCCTCATCGGCGCTTTTAAGTAGGAAGGTACCTGCACAAACTACATCAACGGTATTACAAAGTGAGGGAACAAGTCCCTCGTAGAAGACCGGCACCAATTGCCACTTGGGAATTTGATGATGTGGGCATCAGTGCAATAATTCTTTAAATTGCTCCCAAGTGTCATAGATTGTTTTTCCATCTTGCATCACAAAATTCGTTATAGATTTTCTTATCTGATTAGTTCTTGTAATAGGGAAAAACTTTTTAAAAATGCGGTATGTGATGCTTACCATGTTTTAATAGTGTTTGGCTCAAGAGATTGGAGCCAATACTTAGCTTTATCCTTTAAGGAGAATGGAAAGAGCCGCAATTTTAATTCATCATCTCTTAGATTATGGATTTTTAATGTAGAGCATATGGCTTGGAAGTCTCCTAAGTGCTAATAGGGATCTTCTTTAATACGGCCGTGGAATGAAGGGAGTAGCACAATGGTAGATGACTTTATCTCAAAGTGAGATGCCGTCACCTCCGGTAATTCGATACCTGCTTGTGGTGTATAAGCCGTAAGAATGAAAGAATCTTTAAGTAGAGGAGGCGGAGGTATATTAGGGTTATTTCCATTGTTTCCGTTGTTCCCAATGTTTCCAATGTCAGGCATTTGAATAGGTTGGATGTTAATAGTTTGAGTTTTTCTTAAACGTTTAAGTGTGCTTTGAATTTTGGCTTGAAATTACGAAGACGGTTTCGGAGTTGATTCGTCGTCTAACAACAACCGAGCTCTAAAAGCTTGGGTTGCGGACCTACCAACTCTTAGGGCATGTTCAAGCTCAGGATTGAAAGAATGTAGTTCGGGTTTACTTGAAAGCGTACCAAACATAAACTAAAGGAAAAGAAACTAAAACAACGACTGACTCAATGATTACGAAAAACAACCACGCAAATAAGACAATAAGCACATAACTACTATGATGCATGAAAGTTATCCTGTAATGCAGTGATTCGCGTCAAAGCCCAGCGCCCCGGATTTCCTAGGTAATGCACATACAAAATCACCCCTAAACTAAAGCAAATAGTGCGTCTCAGCGCCCTGACTTACAGTGGTTTGAAGCGAATTTAAAGGAAGCGATTTACTTTATTTTATTTTTCAAATTTTTTTTTCGCATAAGCTCCTTTGACGTGTTAAGCTCTTCCAATCTGAAATAGTAGAATTTGATTACTTGAGAAACTACAAAACAAAAAGAAAAGTTAGTGATTCAAATCAAAAACGGAAAATAAGAAAATTAATACCTAATCTAATATTTACAAATTAACTAAATTAAGATTATAAAGTTAAAAGTAGTAATTTGCAATCCTCGACAACGGTGCCAAAAATTGATCTTGTCAAAATCAAGATAAAAAGTATACTCTACTTTAAAAGATTTGTAGTGTGGAAGTAGAGATCGAACCCACAGAGATTGAAATACTAAAACACTATAATTTTAAAACCTAAACCTAGTTAATTAAGAAAAGTAGAATTTTGATTTTGATTTTAATTAAACTAAAAACAATAAATCTAAACTATGAAAGCAATTTATAAGTTGTTGTAAACGATATTTAAAGTGAACCTAGGATTGTAAATCCACAACTAGCTTCGTAATAAGGGTATCTATGCATTCACTTAGCTTATTACATTGGATGATAATGGGGAATTGTAGCTACAAGCCCAATTCCTCCTTCAAGAAGATAATTACGATTCAAGCATCAACATAATTCATCTTCGGTTAGTACAGATTGTCTCACACTAAACTAGGATTATGGCACACTCCGTCTTCCCTAGGTATGAACTATTCGACTACTTGATATCACAATTCAATTAAGCACCATTACATGTAAATAATCCATACAAGCACAGCAAATATAGATCATTGAGCACATCACATTCAAAATAGATCTAAGACAAGAATAAACTTTGAAAACAATGATTTAATCAATAGAAGTACGATTTTTTTACAAAAAATCCTCTAAACATGTTATCATCATCCATACATAATAAAACTAAAAGAAAAACATAAATAACACCCTATTACTTGGCTAGGGTTTCATTGAAACCCTAGATATCGGTCTAAGCGGCTATAGAATTGATGAATGACAAGAGGTTGATGGAGGAGGCCATGGGAATCCTTGGTCTTCTTCTTCTTCTCCTTTCTTTCCTCTCTTCAATGGCTGAAGTTTTTATTGTATAAGGATGTGTATATTGTTGTGTAATGATGTGTAACCCTAAATTTGATTTAGAATAGGTTATATATAGATTTGGAGCAAGTTTGGAAGCTTTCCTAAACCTAATTGCAGTAAAACTGCTTTATTTACGTTTTTGGACATAATTAGGCAATTCCGTTCACATAGGGCTCTTCAGGACATCGAAATACGCATTTTGACTTTTTTGTACGGGTTTCTCGCGCGGGCCGCTCGCGCGCGATCCCCAAAATTGCGCGAGCGGGCGCTCCAGCGAGATGCCCTTTTCACAGCTTTTCTCAGATTTTCTCAACTTCGTGCACCGATCGTAGAATTGCGATAAGTTTTGACTTGGACCTTGTATCAACTCACCGTTTATGGGCGCGCGTCCATAACTCGAAGATATACATTTTATATCTCTAGAGAAATTTCTCAAATCCAAAGCCTTCATGGTAAAAAATGCAATTTTTCAAGGCTTCTACTGCATTCGGCTTTCACCGGACTCAACTTCTGAGAATGACTTCCAAAGCCACTAATCATTGGATTTTTGTGCATTATCAAGTTAAAGCTCCAAAACCTACAAAATATTGAATACTTATTAAAAAACAACTAATAACTAAATGAAATAGGCTAACAAAGCTTAACTTTAGGACTATAAATGGCAACTATTCGTCGCCGATCAATTACCACGTTAAGATTACATATATCCATTAATTAAATATAATTACTGACACTCATATTTAATTAATATCTTAAAATTTCCTAAGATCCTCTACTTAACTTATCTAATATGTCGGATACAAAATCCACCGGCAGAGTTTGACATAATCAAAACTTATAAGCTTTCTCAAGGGGATATCATCAATCCCATAATTGAGACATGGATTCCATCATCAATTTATATCCACAACACAATTAATATTGTCACCCAATCCAATGAGATATTGACCCATTTAAGGATATCACCCTTTTAGGGAACAAAGTGTAAATATCAAATGTACGTGTCTATAAATTAACTTAGGATTTAGAGCATAAGCACTCATAATAGCCATGAGGTATTAATATCTTATAAGTTAGTATAAAGATAATTACCCCAAGTCGGTCCCGTTTAATACACAAAGTGTACCAGCATAGTGAGTTGAAACTGTACCGTTTTCTGAAGTCAAGACAAACCTACTACAACACAATGCTGTAGTCCTACCGATGGTGTGTCCAATTTCATCTAAGACTGTAAACCAAAATTTTACATTCTACAAGATCCGACGGCCTGATCTTCCGTGTGTAAGCCAAACTCTACACACCAAACCACCTACTATGTAGAATGAGAGACACACATGCATAATATTAAATAAACAATACAATACAAACATTACCCACGCAAATTCTCATAAAAATGGAATAACTGAATTTATTAAATGAATAATAAATTAACTACATAAACATGGCTCTTAGTATATATCCCTAACAATAAGCAAGGTTCAAAACAAAATGGAAACTTCTCTCACATCTCCAACTCTAGTTTCCATGAAGCTTTTCCTTCGTCATGGTGCTTCCATTGGGCCTTCACTAGCGGGATCTCCTTGTTTTTGAGCTTTTTTACGCCTCAGTCTAGGACTCGTACTAGCCCTACATTGAATGTCACGTTGTTGTTTCTTTAATATCAGCAAAATTGATCTCGTGCATTGGGTTGTGGGCACATTTTCTCAACATATTGATATGGAATACGTTGTGCACTCCTGACATCTTTGGCGGCAATGCAAGCTCGTAGGCTACTTTCCCAACATGTTGCATGATTTCAAACGGTTTGATGAATCGTAGAGATAACTTGCCTTTCTTCTGACTAAATCTAATGATGCCTCGAACTGGAGAAACTTTGAATAGTACATGATCTCCAATTGAGAACTCTAGGTCCTTGCGGCGTTTCTCACCATAGCTCTTGTGTTTGGACTGAGCGACCTTCATCTTTTCTCTTATAACTTGGATCTTCTCCCCGATTTCTCAAATCATCTCTGGTCCAAGGAATTGAGTATCTTTGACTTCAGCCCAACATAACGGTAATCAACAAGGTCTTCTGTAAAAGGCTTCAAATGGTGTTATCCCTATACTTGTGTGGTAGTTGTTGTTGTAAGCGAAGTCGATCAATGGCAGGTGCGTCTCCCATAAACTTTTAAAGTCAATGACACAAGCTCGTAGCATGTCTTCCGTCACTTGATTGACTTGTTCTGTCTGATCGTCGATTTGTGGATAAAATGCTGAACTCAAGTTCAGTGAAGTTTCCATTACTGTTTGAAGACTTTTCCAGAATTCTACTACTAAGCATGAATCTTGATCTAACATAATTGAAACTGGTACACCATACAGTCACAACACGTGTTGTAGATGCATCCAACTTACTCGTTCTATAGGATACGTCATGTTCTAGGCGCTGAAATGCACTATTTTGGTGAGTCAATCCACTAATACCCAAATAGCATCGTGGTTTTGCTGAGACCTTGGCAAAACTACGACGAAATATATGGTGATGTGTTCCCATTTCCATTGGGGAATCGATAGTGGTTGTAGAAGTGTACATAGTTTCTAATATTCTGCTTTCACTTGCTTATAAACAAGACACTTGGATACGTACTCCACTACTTCTCATTCATTCCTTCTCACCAAAAGTTCCTTTTTAAATCCTTGTACATCTTGTTACCTTTGGGGTGAATGGTCATCATTGACTTGTGTGCTTCATCCAATATATCCTTCTAGAGATTTTTCTTGTTAGGCATTCAGAGCCTACCCTCACATCTTAATGCTCCGTCTGAATTGATACTCCATACTTCTGGTTCCTTTGTTGACATCTTGGTGAACCAGCTCTTCAAATCTTCGTCTAATTATTGAGCTTCTAGAATATGGATGATGAGGGTCGATTATATGGTGAGACATCTAAGGTGTCGTCCTTCTCTTGATTATACTAGTTGAAGATAAAATTCGAATAATGTTTCCAAGGCTTTCCATTCTCAAATCATTATGGAAGCAATCAAAATACGATGCCTTCGACTCAAAGCGTCAACTACAATGTTTACTTTACCCGAGTAGTATTGCAAAGAGAAATCGTAGTCCTTCAGTAACTCTATCCATCTCAGTTGTCGTATATTCAACTCCTTCTAAAAGAACATGTACCTTAAACTCTTGTGATCTGAGAATAAGTCGAACTTCTTTCCATACAAGTAGTGCCTCCAGATCTTCAAAGCAAATACGATCGCAATAAACTCCAATTCATGCGTTGGATAATTCTTTTTGTGTGGCTTCAACTGTCTTGATCCATACGTAATAACATTCCCTTCTTGCATAAGCACACAACCAAGTCCTTGGTGTGAAGCATCATTGTAGATGATAAATCTTTCTCCACTTCTGGGTATCACAAGTACTGGTGTTGAGGTCAATCTTTCCTTTAATTCCTGAAATGCGCCCTCATGCTTATCCATCCATTCATTCTTTGTTTCTTTACTTGTTAGGTTCATCAACAGTCCTGCGATCTTGGAAAATCCTTCCACGAATCTCCGATAATATCCAGCCAATCCAAGAAAATTTCTAACTTTGGTGCATACAAGGAGGCTAGGGTTTGTGTGGGCAATCCTAATGCGATAAGATGACTATAGAGATTAGAGAGAGAGAGAGAAAGAGAGAGAGAGAGAGAGATAGAGAGATTCGGCTAGGGCTCCTATGACCATCATGTAGCCAGCCCCCCTCTATACCTTCATATATATAGAGTTTGCTACAACTCCAAACACCTATTAAGCTAGAGATAGGACTTCTATGGTCTAATAACCCGGCTAAATTAAAGCTGATTTCCATCTAACTTAACTCTTAAGCTATGGAAATAATTTTAATTAATTATTATCAATACCACAATATGATAATAATTGAACTCCAGATATAACAGACATAATTACCCGAAGATAAAACCTAGACTTGTATAATAAAATACAGTGATGTTCCTTTACCAATGTATTCATATTATCTCCGGGATTAGTGTATCAACTATACTGTCAACCTGAAATTAATTACTTCCTATTATCCTTGAGCCTCAGTCATTTCTCATAAATTACTGAACATGTCAAGACTTGCTGATAAGACTGCAGTTCTCAGTAATTAACCCAGTGACATTCTCAAGGGAATACTTACTCTTTAAAGAGGGTAGATTCCATCTTGACCACTAGTGTTCATAATATTGTTCACTTAATTACCCAAGATATCCAGGTGTTGATATGTAAAGACCTCACTGATTGAGAAGTCAAAGTAATCAAGTCAACAGCTTGTGATCATAGTCGTCTCAGGATTGAGAACATATGTCATATACAAGTTTGAGTACTTATTAACCTATGACAGTTAATCGTTAATAAGTTTAACTTAATGTTTGTCAATGCATTTAATGCACTAACACATTAACTAAGAGTCATTACTCTAATGAATGAGATTCATCACTCTATCATATAGAAGTTAATGTGCTACAGTCTAAACTTGATAAGCTACCCATACTTTATCATTAACTGTGACAATTTGAAACAACTGTCAAAGATGATTCATATCTCCCTTGTATTAATCTCATTAACACAAATGAATCTAACAATGTTGTTTATGGATAAACATGCCAAACCATTCAACTCATGAATAACACATATTTGAATATCTAAAGATGCTCATAATTATACAAATCAAAGATGTCTTATTACAATTATTAACTGGTTTGAGGGCTGAACCCCAACACTTTTTCTTCACAAATAGCAGTGGTGCTCCCCAAAGTGACGTACTTGGGCGAACGAAACCTAAGTCTTCGAGCTCATGAACTTGCTTCTTCAATTCCAGTATCTCTATTGGCGCCATCCGATACGGGGTCCTGGAAATTGGTGATGTCCCAGGTACTAACTCTATGCAGAAGCCTATCTCTCTCTTTGGCAGGAGTCCTGAGATATACTAAAATTAATCTTCAAAGTCTTGAATGATAGGGATCTGGTTGATAGTATGCTCTGTGCTCGAACTCCCGATCATGGATAGACCACTTGTAAGAAGCATGTTGCTCGACGGCTGACACTGAAATCTGATAGATGGACAACCAGGGTTCAAAAAGATAATTATTCTACTGACACAATCCAAGTTGGCACCATACTTAAGTAAGCCAATCTATTCCTAGGATAACGTTGACCTCAGACATTGACAAAACTATCAAGTCTGCCAGGAGATTTCTATCCTCTAGGGTCAAGGGACAATCCTTGCACATGTTACCCAACTTAACAATTACTCCCAAAGGTGAAATGACACTGTCACGCCTCAGAACAGCAAAAATAGAGAAAAATAAATTTTCTTTTTAGGTCCATAGGGAATGACTAGTGAATGTCACTCAATTGTCCACACCACACAATACTAGTTAGCTAGTAAGCAAAAACAAAAATATAACTAATGTGAATATATTACACATGTCCTAGCTATTACAATATCTGAGTTGATTATGTGCATTGGACAAACTTATTAAAACTACATCTTTTTTCACCTTTGCATTAAACTTTGAATAAATGTTGTTTTCAAATAAATGAATATTCGATACGTCTTAATTTCATTATTAAGCAACATGTAGCATCGAAAGTTAATTAAATTCCATTATTGGAAAACAATAACGAGAAATTGGTGAAAAGGTCATTAAGATGAGCTTTATTGGGATTAAGGACAACTTAAAGTAGACATTAGGGATAAGTCCTCCCAATGTCAATATACCAAAATACTCTCATCTTCATCCTCTAACCCTAGCTAAACCCTAACCACCATTACCACCACCCACGCCACCTCCGACCACCATTGGCCACTACCTTTGGCGACCTTCGGCGACCTTCGGCGACCAACCCAGCCACCTCTGATGACCTCCCTCTCACGTTACCTGAGCTCTGGTGCCTTGCCTCCACTACCATAACCCCCGCCCTTTTTCTCATCTATCAGCTTCATTTTATCACTCCAACTTGTGGGACTAGGATATATCTGTATATATCGATTAGTTATACAGAGAGAGAAAGAAAATTACAATGGCTGATTCATCAATCATGAATCTACAAAAAAAAAAAAAAACTACTCTCTCATAGCTTAAGTTTCAGAAACATCACTTAGGATATGAAATCTTAAGAGAAATTTCATTTAGGATATGATTTCTTAACATAAATTTTACTTGGATATGATATCTTAAGTTTGAAGTGCGAGTTTCATTATAAGAATGGATATTTCTTTGAACAACTCTAAAAAAACTCAGCCTCCCATATCTGTTCATTATTCTCAATCCATATTTTATTTGAATAACTAAGTGAAGTCAGGCGAATAACTAAGTTTGAAGCCCTAGTCTCATATCTATTCATCATTCTCAATCTATATATTGTAATACCCTATAATTTTGAATGTGTATTAATAAGTAAGACTTTAAACTAATTCCTAAATACTTGTATAACCCTTATCGTTCATTTGGTAAATTTGTGTTACCAATCGATTGCCACTTTCTGCATACCAATCGATTGCCATCTTTTACAATTAATTGCCATCCTGCCAATTTGAATTCATTATGTGGCATATACTAATCGATTGCCCTTGACTCACAATCAATTACCATAAATATCTATAACCAATCAATTACTTCTGCTTCCAATCAATTGGTGCCTACAAAGATATGTTTTCAACTTTGATTCATGGTTTGACACATGGCACCCTTAATTTCTGAACATACTAGTTCAGTTTGTGCCTTGGGTCTATTTGGTTCACATATTTCTTGAGAGAGAGAGAGATTATATATTATGTATACACATAAACATTCATATATACATATATATATATACACAACCATACACACACACTCTCTGGAATGAGAGAAAGAAGAAGAAGACCGAAGGAAGAAGAAAGAAGGGGAGATAGTGAGAGAGAGAGAAAGAGAGCTGACACAGAGAAGAGAGAAAGAGAAGGAGGATAGAGAAACCTTGAAGAGTTTGCAAGCCAAACACACCCCACACATCCTAGGTGAGTCTTTAATCACTTTGTCTCTTTATATACTATTTTTACAAGTTTTGGTGGTGTTTAGATGTATTAAATACATCCTTAAGATGCTTATATATATATTATGTTTTACAAATCTGCTAGGAAAGATGAAGTACCAATCGATTGCCATCAGTTACGTACCAATCGATTTGATATATTTCCAATCGATTACCATTAATTGTAACCCAATCGATTGCCAAAGTTAGAAATTGATTATCTTAGTTTTGGATCCAATCAATTGTCATTTTTATAAATCGATTGTTATTGTTTTTATCCCAATCGATTGGACCCTTTGACAAGCAGGGGTATTTGTAAAATACAACCGCATTAAAATGAAGAAATACACTGATTTAGTCTACAACTCCCTTGCAAAACTACAATTTGGATTACAAGGCTAGCTTTTACATAATATGATTAATCTATGATAAGTTGTATTGTTTTAGCTATAATTTGTGCAGATCACTTCTTGCTAAGTGAAGAAATGAATAAGCAAGATAAAAAGGGATGCTTGATTTTAAGGAAGACAATTCAAACATGAAAAGCAAGTATCGAGCAATCGAAGATCAATCAAGCGATCGAGGTTACGATCGATCGAAGAAGGTTCAAGCGCTCGAAGGTTGCAGAAGTTCAATCGATCAAGTGATGTTCAATCGATCAAACATGCCTTTTATCAGAACTTACGTGCACGCAATAGAGACAGAGTTTTTAACGCTAGCCTTAGGTTTATGTATATATACTCATTTTGTTCATGTCCAAAAGGACGCCCACTTTGTTTATGAACAGTTTATAGAGAGTAGAAAGCTTTATTCTTAATCTTTTTTGTACGTTTTTCAAGGATTATCATTATTTTGGTTTGGATTCTCTTAAGTTTAATTAAAGTTCTACAGTCCAGGTTACGTCTTATTGTTCTAGTTACTTTCTTCTTGCAGTTTGTCGTAGTTTAATCTGTTAGATTATAGCTTTGCATGATAATTAGTGTTAAATCATTAGTCTTCATTATTTTTTTTATGTTCAAACCACAACCAAATTGGACTTTAATGAATATTAACGTTGAAATTGAATCTATGACACTCCAGATCATGTCTGAGTAGTCCCTAGGTTGGGAGATCACGATGAAACAGTGATCTCCATCATCTGCCATGTAGCACTATAAAACCTACACTCGATCGATCGAAGTAGTTCGATCAATCGAAGCAGACACATAGTCAAGCGATCGAAGCCATTTCGATCGCTCGAGAGATGATGATATTTGATCGATCGAAAGCGCGTCAATCGATCGAACCTTCAGATTCTTGAGAAGTCTTTTTGCAGTATTCCAAGACTTTCTGCTTTTGAAATTTGTTATCAAATTGTCCCCAAATGCTCAGTTTGTCAAAATAGTTTCATTACTTTAAGCCTTAAGGCATTTTTCTTCAATAACTTTTGTAGACCATTTTGAATGCTAACACCATTCAGAATGCGAGACTTAACTATTGTTTTAAACCACCTTCATGTGTTTTGGAAATAAATGTGATGATGTAGTCCTGGCTATGAACGGACTATTGATTCTCTATATTTAGAAAATACAAAATGCTGTAGATAGACACACTCCTTAGAGCTTAAATGTACCTGTATGGTAGATGGCACGATCGCTGCAGATTCGTGTGATCCCAACATTTCCTTTATATAAAGAAAATCGCTTTTAAAATATTGCTTTAGTTAATTAGTTAATCATTAGTTTACTTTAATTAATCTAGTAGTTATAGTCTATAGAACTTCGTGCTCTACACCTTGTTTTAAATCTTGATTTTTTATTTTCCTCTTAGAGATTAATCTAGGTTTTAGTTATTAACCTTTCCTGTGGGATCGACCTAGTCTTAACCAGATTACTACTTGCACGATTACTTACACTTGGGTATAGCACACAAGTGCACACAACTTTTTATTCGTGCCAAGTTTTTGGCGCCGTTGTCGGAGAAGGCGACGAGTTAATGCTTAGATTACCTCAATCTACCTTTATCTGTTTCTGTTTTCTTTTTTTTTTTAGGTTCTCTAGATTAAAACTTCCTTAAGAATCTTTCCCTTTCATGTCTGATAATTCCATTATAGGAATTTTTGGAAATCCATTCTACTTCGCTGATTCCTCTGATTCTATAAATCCCGTAGCCACACCTACTGATTCAATGGCCGATAATCAAAGTGAAAATGGTGAGAATGTGGTTGTACCAATTGATGATTTGCTTCGTCCTTTGTGCGACCTCATGACACCCGAACATGCAACTACACCTTCTTGTATTCTCATTCCACCCCATGCAGGCGAATTTCAATTTCGTAATGGAATGATTCAACTCCTTCTAACCTTCCATGGAATGGAGAGCGAGAAGGCATATCTACACGTTAAAGACTTTGAGGATGTTTGTAAAATATTCTCACAAAATTATCCTGTAGATGTGACACGCCTAATGCTATTTCCCTTCACCTTGAAGGATAAAGCAAAAGCGTGGCTACTCACCTTAAAGCCGAATTCAATCTACACCTGGCATACGATGAATACTGCGTTCTTAAAGAAATTCTTTCCACCTCGCATGACCACCGAGCTTAAACGACAAATAAACTCTTATAAACAAAAGAGCAATGAAACCTTCACTCAAACTTGGGAGCGTTTCAAGGATTTGCTTCTCTTATGCCCACATCACGGGTACGAGAAATGGCAAACCATAAGCTACTTTTACGAAGGGTTAAATGGTGAAACTAAAAAGTTGGTCGAAACCATGAGTTTAGGTCCGTTTCTTTGCAAAAACACTGAAGAGGCTGAAGCTCACTTCGAGTGGCTAGCTGAACATGCTCATGAATGGGGTCAAATACTGACGATGTCTCATGGTCACAGATATCTTGTGTAGAGGAGAAAAGTATGTACTAATTAAAAAGTGAGGATCATCTGATGAATAAATATGAAGAACTAGTTAAGAAAGTAGAGAAGTTAGGGATAACAAAAGGAGAAAGTTCAAGGTAGGTTTTACCTGAAGAGCCGTGCGGCACATGCAACATGTTGGGACATACCACTCAATACTATCCCAATGTGCCGTACTTTCAAGAACAACCCCCCATGGAAATGAATGCCATGCAAGGGTATAGGGGGTGGGGAATTCCTAAAACAATCATAATTCGCAAAACAATAACAGCCAATGGAATCACCCCGATTTTGATTGGAAAAATGATGGTGGGAGCCAAAATCAATACCATCAACAACAGCCCTATAATAACAATCACCAATATCAAGGGCAATACAACAGGCAGTCCCAATAATTCAATCAAAATAGATCAAATAACTACAACCAAGCTCAGCCCTCTAACAACCAGCAATCAAATGTATACGTGCCACCTCACAAAAAGGTGCATGAGGAAGATCCACTCTCTAATGCAAATTTAACACAACAGTTAATTTAGATGATGAGTAAAATGTCCACAACATTAGAAAGAATGGATGCACAACAAGAGGGATCGAGTGGAACGTTTCCTGCCCAACCACTTCAAAACCCTAAGGGATTCAACAATGGTCCCAATAACCAAGAGCATGCCAAAATCGTGACTACTCTGAGAAGCGGCAAGGTTATAGGGAAAAACATGCCTCGTTCTACTCCCGAGGAGTATGAAGAGGATGAAGTGGTAACTAAAAACAAACCATCCACTCAAGAAGAGGAGTCGTCTACTGGTAACAATCCATTAGAATCATTAGATGAAGCCCCTAAAGAAGTAGCAGAAGTTGAGAGAAGGCCCAAAAAGGAACCAGTTAAAGATGAATTACCTAAATGCCCTTTCCTCGTGCCTTATCATCAAAGGCTTAAGAAACCCAAAAATGAGGCAAAGAATCAGGAGTTCTTGGAATTGTTTAAACAAGTCAAAATAAATCTTCCACTCCTCGATGCAATCAAATAAGTGCCAGCCTACGCTAAGTACCTTAAAGACTTATGCACGGTCAAAAGGAGGCAAAGTGTGAAAAAAACACGCATATGTCGCTTGCCAAGCAAGCGCAATCATCCAAAACGAATTGCCTCCAAAACTCAAAGTCCCCGGTACTCCAACCATCTCATGCCAGACTGAAAATCAAAGGATAGACAACACACTTCTTGATCTAGGAGCAAGCGTAAACCTACTACTATGCTCAGTTTATAAACAACTAGGGTTGGGTGAACTCAAACCTACCCGAGTTTCACTACAAATGGCATATAGGTCAGTCAAATACCCTAGAGGAATACTGGAGGACGTTCTTGTACAAATAGACTCCTTTGTCTTCCCGATCGATTTTGTAATTTTTGACACTGAACCTGTGTCTAGTCCATGTTCACAAATCCCGGTGATTTTTGGATGCCCATTCCTCAACACCATAGATGCCACGATCAAAATAAGAAGTTGTATAATGACCATCGTATTCGGGAACATGACTTTAAATGTCAAGATTTTTTCAAATCCCCGCCCTGGAGAATATGAGGATGAGGAAGAAATCAACTACATCGAAACGATCATTGAAGATGAGGCTGATTTTGTAGATTACAAAGGTCCTTTGGAAGTAGTTGTGTCACAATTCGACACTATCTATCAACCTAATGATTCTACTCCATTGGATGCTTCTTTAAATCACACTTACCTCATTATGGAAACGAAAGAGGAGGATAGAGTTGAATGTATGTGGGTAACACCATATGAACCACTACCTCCAAAAACAAAATTAGTTATGCCCTCCAATTTTCAGTTTCCTAATTTGGAGTTAAAGGAGCTTCCAATAGAGCTCAAATACGCCTTCCTAGGGACTGAAAAGACTTATCCCGTCATAATTTCATCTACATTAAATCCTGAACAAGAGGGTAAGTTAATCCAACTGTTAAAACAACATAAGGGAGCATTAGGATGGACTATTGCCGACCTCAAAGGCATAAGCCCGTCTGTATGCACTCATAAAATATACTTGGAGGAAGACGCTAACCTTCGCGACAAATGCAAAGGCGTCTGAATCCCAATATGCAAGAAGTCATCAAAAAGGATGTTTTAAAACTGCTTGATGTTGGGATCATATATCCTATATCTGATAGCCCTTGGGTTAGTCCAACCTAAGTAGTGCCAAAGAAGGCAGGCATAACTGTCATTCCTAATAAAGATGGCAAATTAGTATCGAAACACATCCCCACCAGATGGCGGATGTGTATTGATTACCAAAAATTGAATACTGTGACCCAGAAAGACCACTTTCCATTACCATTCATGGATCAAATGCAAGAACGAGTGGCGGGTCATAAATATTATTGCTTTTTGGATGGATATAGTGGCTATAACCAAATCAAAATTGCTCCTAAAGATCAGGAAAAAATGACTTTCACGTGTCCATTTGGTACATTCGCTTACCGTCGTATGCCCTTCGGCTTATGCAACGCACCTGCCACCTTTTAGCGGTGCATGTTGAGCATATTCAGTGATATGGCCGAACAAATACTCGAGGTGTTCATGGACGACTTCTCAGTGTTTGGCCATAGTTTTGACAATTGTTTGGAAAACCTTAAAAAAAGTGTTTGCAAGATGCGAGGACAAACACCTAGTACTAAACTAGGAAAAGTGTCACTTCATGGTGACCAAGGGAATTATCCTCGGTCATATTATTTCTGATAAAGGTATCCAAGTTGATAATGCGAAAATTGATATAATCTCGAACCTACCTATTCCCCGTATAGTCAAAGACATCCGTACTTTTCTGGGACACGTGGGATTTTATCTTCGCTTTATCCAAAATTTTCGTGCAATTTCTCGACCACTGTGTCAACTCTTAGTCAAAGATGCACCTTTCGAGTGGTCAAAAAACTGTCAAACATCTTTTGACGCAACACCTTACCTCTGCACTGATAATACAGGCACCTGACTGGAGTTTACCATTTAAACTAATATGTGACGCTAGTGACTACACCATTGGTGCAGTCCTAGGACAGAGGAAGGATAACAAGCCTTATGTAATCTACTATGCTAGTCGAACACTTAACGAAGCTCAAATGAACTATACGACTATCAAAAAAGAGCTACTGGCAATAGTTTTTGCTCTAGATTAATTTAGGTCATATCTGATAGGGTCCCCAATCGTCTGTTTCACAGACCACTCAGCCCTCAAGTACCTGCTATCTAAGAAGGATGCGAAGCAAAAGCCTATCCATTGGATACTCCAACTCCAAGAATTCGATATCACAATCAAGGATAAAAAGGGAGTAGAGAATGTAGTCGCTGACTATTTATCTCGGTTAACGTTCACTGACAACACTGAACCTGTACCATTTAAAGATAAATTCCTAGATGAGCAACTGATGACTGTTTCCAATTTACCTTGGTATGCGGATATAGTAAATTATCTTGTTACGGGAGAGACCCCGAGTCATTGGTCAAATCAGGACAAGAAACGGTTCCTTTCGTTCGTACGTCACTTCTTTTTCAATGATCTGTACTTATTCAAGTATTGTGCTGATCAGGTCATCAGACGTTGCGTCCTGAACGAGGACATAACTGTAATTTTAGCCTCTTGTCATTCTGAAGCTTGCGGAGGTCATTTCGCTTCACAAAAGACTGCACAAAAGTCCTACATAGCGGTTTTTACTGGCCCACCGTGTTTAAGGATGCCTATTCTTTTTGTAAATCGTGCCAACACTGTCAAAAGCTTGTTACCATTTCAAAAAGGAATTCTATGCCCTTAACTCCCATTATCACAATTAAAATATTCGATTGTTGGGGCATAGACTTCATGGGCCCATTTTTGAAATCAAACAACTATGAATACATATTCCTAGCTATGGAGTATGTATCAAAATGGGTAAAGCAATACCGACAAGATGCAATGACCACAAAACGGTTATGTCCTTTCTTAAGGAACACATCCTGTCGTATTTCGAAACCCCGAGGGCACTAATAAGTGACCAAGGCAAGCATTTTTGCAACAGACCTTTGGAGTCACTTGTCAAGAAATATAGGGTCAACCATAAGATCGCTCTAGCCTACCACCCATAAACTAATGGGCAGGTAGAGTTGGCTAACTGAGAAATCAAGCATATACTAGAAAAGACGGTTAGTTACAATAGTAAAGACTAGGCATATAAACTGACCGATGCTCTATGGGCGTACCGCACTACTTATAAGACAAACTTGGGGATGTCTCCGTACAGGCTAGTATACGGCAAGGCACGACACCTTCCTGTCAAAATTGAGCCTAAGGCGTATTGGGCAACAAACTTATTGAACTTCGACATTAAAGAGGGAGGTCATCTTCGGAAACTCCAGTTAGCTGAACTGGAAGAAATACGTCGAGATACATAAGATAATGCTAAATTACACAAGGAAAGGTTGAAGGCTCACCACAATAGAACAATCTTTCGAAAATCATTCGAGCCAGGGCAGAACAGTCTTGTTGTACGACACTCGGCTCTACCTTTTTTCCAGGTAAGCTCTGTTCCTGGTGGACAGGTCCATTCATTGTTAAATCTGTCTTTGAACATGGGGCCGTTGAGATTATAAATCCCAAGAACGATGATTGTTTCAAGGTTAACGACCAAAGGTTAAAACCATTCTTAGAGAACTTCCTACCAGAAGCTGAGCACATCTAGCTGGATGAGCCTAGCTATTTCTCCACCTAAAACACTAAAGAGTGTTCATACTTTGTTGTTGTATTATTTCTTTTACTGCACTTTATTTTTTTTCATTTATTTCTGTCTTGTTTTGAGTATGACTTCAATTCTAATATGCTATTCCATGTTAGCTCTCCCCACTGGTCATTAAAAATATGAGGGATGATGACGTCCATTCAATCAGGTCATGGGATGATTCAGAATATCCAAAACCTCCATGGACTACCAAGGAGATTGCATTCTTCCTCTCTTCTTATCAAGGGCCCGGAGCGAACGATGTCATTGACCTGACGCAAGGGTACATCCCTTACAATCCTGCACTCCTCCACATTAACCCCTTCGAGCATATGGACTTCCCTGAAGAGGAAGGCGAACCAGAGGGGTATTTTGTTGGAGAAGTCAATAATGCCCTCTTGGCACAATGGGAGAATGATTCGATGTGGGTACCATGGGAGGAAGACGATTTATAGGATGTGGTGCCTGAACGCCATAATGTTGTCTTCACGTATGTTGATGACTTCCTTGTCATCGAATTGGTTCTGTACATTTATGTGCACATGAGTTATTTGTTATTCCGGCTTCAATGCCCTCTGCCTGCTAGTGCATATGGTTTTATCACGCCTATAGTGAGGTTAATTCTTTGTCACATTTCTTTTTCTTCTCATCTTTCTATGTTTATTCCTTTCTGTTGGTTATTTCTTTTGTTTTATTTAAATTCCTTCCTTTGTGATTTTCTTTTGTTCTTCCTTTGTCAGGATTTTCACTATGAATCCAATGTTACCATCGTTGTTCCTTTCGCGTCAATTATTCCATGGATTTGGACCATACATAGGGTCCCCAGGTACTCCGTCGCAAGAGAAAAGTCTATTGAGAAATTACACTCCATTATCTTTGTCTCCATCCGGATCACCTCTTGCTTGTGCAATTAATTCCTCAGAGATTTTAGACTCACTCGATGATATCCTTGCTGCTTTCCGACTATTCTGGGAAAGGGAATCATCAATTTTGGAATCTACACTCGAAGATGTGGCGGAGAAAGAAGCAATTGTGGAAGATGGAATATTCATGTTTGAAAATTAGTGCTCCACTTCAATTGTGTTTTATCATTTGGTCTTTCTATTATTATTTGAAGTGTAATGCTGGACAAAGGATTGTTAATTTTGCTTTTAATTTTTAGTTTTTCGTTATTAATAAGGTCTTAATTACCATGGTTGCGGGCAACAATTTTGCAAAGAAGATGCTATTACAAAGTTAAATTTATAAATTTGCACTTTTATATTACTTTGTTGATGATGATTTCTGGCCTACATGTCTTGTGAATGAACTATTTTTATCATTTTTCTGTATGTCCAGAAAAATCTTGGTTAGTTGGGGGTGCATAGATTTTCCATTCACAAAGATTTGTAGGATTTTCAGGTTCGATCGATCGAACCACACTCGATCGATCGAAAATGTCCAATCCTCAAGCGCTTGACCAATACTTAATTGATCGAAAGTTCGATCGATAGAGAGTATTCGATCACTTGAGACTTGTATTTAAACGAAGCGTCTAGCGTACATTTCTTCTATCTCTTCCTCTCCCTCACTCTCGAGCGCTTTAAGAGAGAGAGAGAGAGAGAGAGAGAGAGAGAGCCTGGCGATTTTCCTCCCACTTCCATTTCCATCATTTGAGAGTCGCCCCTGCTCATCACCAACTATGATCATCATCACCTCTCCCTCTCCGCTGCGCTCAAACTGAGGTAAGGATCCTCTGAACTCCCTTTTCCATTTTTGGTTAAAACCTCAACGGGGTGCTCCCCATTAGTCCTAAGACCTAATTATAATCTTAGAAATCTTAGGTTCTTGACTGTTTTCTTTTGTTTGTGTTTCTGGCATTTTTCTGCGCATCTCGCTGTGCTCGATCAATCAAGCTGGTTTTGAGCGATAGAAGGCAGCAATTATTCGATCGATCGAATTGATGCAGAGGCAGTTTCTTCATTTGGTCTTCTACTTTTGTTTTCTTTTATCTTTTCTGTTCATTTTCAATTTCAGGGCACTCCAAATGAATCCTATTATAGGGTATCATAAATCCAAACCCCTCAACCTCACATTACCTAATTCAGTACCTGATCACGAGTTTCGGAATGACGAGGATCGGGTTTGGTTCAATCGATACTTTCAAGCGCAGAAGGTGATGTTAGAGTGGCCACTTGAAGCTGTGTGGCTTTCTGCCCTGTGGTTTCTTGCATGAATCCATACCATACTGAGCTAGGTTGAGATGTTGACACAGTCTAAGAAAATCAACATCAATTGGGTACAGGAGGCGTGTGCGACCATGATTAAGGATCCTGCGACCCCATTCATATACAGATCTTTCTTCCGAGGTCGTGAGATCATATTTAACCCAACTACCATGGCCATTGCTTTGGGTGTACTAGAGACTCCTGACCACTTTTATCTACACATACCAGGTACACCAGAGACTATGCCCTATGTCATTATCCAGGAAATTACCAGCAGTGTAGTTCATATCTGGAACGGTATCTCACTGATTGAGGATCACATTCTGATGACTTCATATCATGAAAAGGTGGCACCGTGGTATGCTCTGGTTTTGTATGTCATGGGGATGGGGATGCGTGTTTGCCTGCCTCGACTCTATATCGACTTCCTTATCCAGCATACGCAGTACATTGCCGCCAAGCGTCATTTAAAGGGTGCTTGGCTCATCCATCGGGTGATTGAGTAGGCTGAATTGATCCCATTGGCCACAGACATGATTTTACAAGCTTCTAGTCGATTTGGAGAGACAGCAGCGCGCCGTTCTGATGTGCAAAAAAAGAGAAAGTTAAAAGGAAAGGCGAAGATCGGCGGAAAGAGGAAGAGAGGGGGAGGCACCGACACAGAGGGTGTAGCTTCTGGGATGCCTACTGAGGCTTAGGAGCTAGATTCAGATGATAAGGACCCCGTTGCTACCATTGAGTAGTTCGAGCTAAGACAACGGTCTCAGACTCAGGCCCAAGGACAGTCATCTTCTGTGTCTCTCCAGACTCTCCACTCATTGCTTATTGAGGAGAGGGAGGCACGGATACGACTCGAGGGCAAGATGGATCAGATGACGACCTTACTAGAGGCGATACTGATACAGATCGAGGTAGATCAGTCTATTCACACCGCTTCACACCCACCTACTTCCCCTTCTCCACCACCCACCACCAGTCTATTTTCTTCTGATCCTGCCACTCCATCTACATCCACAGCTCTATCTACTATTTCTATTACTCCACCTCCCCTGCCTATTGTTCCCTATGCCCATCATCATCATCTGCACCACCTCCGGTCATGGCTGACCCATCATTATCTTCATCAGCTGCCCCGACTATGAGTGACCCAGCGACGGCTACTACTGTTGCTAAGGGTGGAGATGAGGATGCTCCTGCTGCCCCGATCGTGATTTTATCCGATGTTGGTGACGAGTAGATTATGTCTAGGGAGAGTGGGGGTTTTGTTGTATTTTGTTTCTTACTCTTTTTTCTCTTCTCTCGTAGTTTTCTTTTGGATATGTGGATATTTAGGACTGTGTGTTTGGATGGATATTTCGATCACTGCTCTGATTTTATCGCTTTATCATCCCAGTGATCAGTTTTATATTATGTATGGATCTCTTTTTCTTTTATTTTCATTTTTACTTTTTATTCATCTTGGCTGCTTGGAGTTTGTATGTTCTCTTTACAGATTGCTATGCTTGCGGTTATTTCTTTGCTGTATCAGGTGATATCTCTCTATTTATTTTTGAAAATCAACTTCTGGGGACATCATAATTTTCAGTTGGGGGTGGAATGTAGATAGATAATCATCACCTGCACATGTGTATACTTAGCAATCTGGATAACTTTATTGCACATATCATATAATCTCGATGCAAAAAAAATAAATAAATAAATAAATTTCTGAACTTTATTGGTAGAAAAACTTTGAACATTCACTTCTATTTAGCTGTTATCAAGCAATGATACATTCATGTTAATCTAATCCTTTTATGGATTAAGTTCACGCATTTCTCTAGTTCCACTAGGATGATTGCATTTGTTGACCTTTCATGTATCCACCATCCAATTGCACTAGTTGGTAGCTATGTTGAAAACCTAAAAATGAGTTAATACGACTATTGTGCTAAAAGAACGAGTTGTAGAAATTAGTTAACCCTTAGTGAGTTTTTGATCCAATCTTTATTTCTGTGGGAATTTTTACATAAAATTCGAATTGTCTTTCTTGATTACACGTATTACGTACATTCGTTGCACTAGTCTCAGTTTTTCAATTTTGGTTGCATATTAGAGGAGAACGTTCAGGATCTACCAACCAAACTCAATAAATATTTAAGTGTTAAAGCTAAGAAATTAAGAAAATGAATTAAGCCATTGTCACCTATTTCCTACCACTATTCATACCCCTTCACATATAGAAACCATTCTGCTTCAAAACCCCACACTGATTGAATAATACCTGATCCATTATGGAATATAAATCCCTAATTCTTCACCTTGACTCTAAATGACCTCATTGCGCATCTAATAATAGAAAACTGTCAAAGTTGATTGGAGGAGAGTAGTTGTGGGAAGACATCTTAAAAAAAAGGGAGAACATGAAAGGATAAAAAGTGGTTGGAGATGTGAAAAGAGTGAAAAGAATAAAATGAGATGATAATTACCGTCACATGCTAAGACGCACAATCGTTCCATCCATCATCTGTATCTTCTACATAAAACCCAAAATTCTAAAGTCTTAATGATTCTTAAATGCCTTAGTTTGAACACGAATGTGTGAGTTGAGTTATCCACGGTAGATTGCTCCTCTAGTAAGTAGCATCCTTTTCATGAGACTATACAGTCTAAATGTCCGTCTTTTGTGAAGTCGAGTATGATCCATAAATTCACTCTTATCAAAGCTTTCATATCACGTGCGATCATTATTAAGCCAGTTTCTGTGAGAACTTTATTTTTTAGTGTAAACATATGTGAGAATTGAGTTAAAACTACTGGTTCTAGAGGTACGATAATCAAAAAACAACTCTAAATAAGGTTGGATGCATAGCTATTAACTTTACACACACACATATACATAATTGTGATGCATATGTTATATCTATCTCGGTGACATGAGGAGTATGTGAGTCTCTTTCATGGTTTGCTTGAGGTTAACATATCTTTGTAGAGCTAAGTTAACAGTTGAATAGAAGAGAGTGTTTAAAAGTTTTTCTATGTCTTTTTGAATTTAAAATTGAGAATTTTGTGGGTATATTCACTATAAACCCTCACGAAATAACACTCGTCCACTAGGGGGAACCTAGGTGTTTAACAGCTCATTGCATTCTCTAAATGCAACCGCGATTCCTGCAAAAGTGAGTTATGTAGTTTCTCTTCTTATTTAGATTAGTTGCTTTAGTTTATTTTGTTTTATTTTAGTCATTGTAATAATAGTTTAGCTTGTTTTTATTTTTTGCTTTATTGCTAGGGACTAGCAATTCACTAGTTGGGGGTTGTGACAAGCGGGGGTATTTGTAAAATACAACCACGCTAAAATGAAAAAATACACCGATTTAGTCTACAACTCCCTTGCAAATCTACAATTTGGATTACAATGCCAGCTTTTACATAATATGATTAATCTATGATAAGTTCTATTGTTTTAGTTATAATTTGTGCAGATCACTGCTTGCTGTGTGAAGAAATGAATAAGCAGGATAAAAAGGGATGCTTGAATTTAAGGAAGACATTTCAAAATGAAAAGTGAGTCTCGAGTGATCGAAGATTAGTCAAGCGATCGAAGTTTTGATCGATCAAAGAAGGTTCAAGCGCTCGAAGGTTCCAGAAGTTTAATCGATCGAGTGATGTTCGATTAATCGAACATGCCTTTTATCAGAACTTACGCGCACGCAGTAGAGACAGAGTTTTTAACCCTAGCCTTAGGTTTATGTATATATACTCATTTTGTTCACATCCAAAAGGACGCCCACTTTATTTTTGAACAGTTTATAGAGAGTAGAGAGCTTTGTTCTTAATATTTTTTGTAGGTTTTTCAAGGATTATCAGTGTTTTGGTTTGGATTCTCTTAAGTTTAATTAAACTTCTGCAGTCCAGGTAACATCTTATTGTTCTAGTTACTTTCTTCTTGAAGTTTGTCGTAGTTTAATCTGTTAGATTATAGCTTTGCATGATAGTTAGTGTTAAATCATTAGTCTTCATTATTTTTTTTATGTTTAAACCACAACCAAGCAGGACTTTAATGAATATTAACGTTGAAATTGAATCTATGGCACTCCAGACCATGTCTGAGTAGTCCCCAGGTTGGGAGATCACGATGAAATAGTGATCTCCAGCCTCTGCCATGCAGCAGTATCAAACCTGCACTCGATCGATCGAAGTAGTTCGATCGATCGAAGCAGACACGTAGTCAAGCGATCGAAGCTATTTCGATCGCTCGAGAGATGATGATATTCGATCGATCAAAAGCGCGCCGATCGATCGAACCTTCAGATTCTTGAGAAGTCTTTTTGCAGTATTCCAAGACTTTCCTGCTTTTGAGATTTGTTATCAAAATGTCCCCAAATGCTCAGTTTGTCAAAACAGTTTCATTACTTTAAGCCTTAAGGCATATTTCTTCAATAACGTTTGCAAACCATTTTGAATGCTAACACCATTCAGAATGCGAGACTTAATTATTGTTTTAAACCACCTTCATGTGTTTTGGAAATAAATGTGATGATGTAGTCCTGGCTATGAACGGACTATTGATTCTCTATCTTTAGAAAATATAGAATACTGTAGATAGACACACTCCTTAGAGCTTAAATGTAACTACATAGTAGATGGCATGATCCCTGCGGATTCATGTGATCCCAACATTCCCTTTATATAAAGAAAACTGCTTTTAAAATATTGCTTTAGTTAATTAGTTAATAACTAGTTTACTTTAATTGCTCTAGTAGTTATAGTTTGTAGAACTTCGTGTTCTACACCTTGTTTTAAATCTTGATTTTTTATTTTCCTCTTAGAGATTAATCTAGGTATTTAGTTATTAGCCTTCCCCGTGGGATCGACCTGGTCTTAACCAGATTACTACTTGCACGATTACCTACACTTGGGTATAGCACACAAGCGCACATAACTTTTTATTCGTGCCACCCTTATCTCAATCGATTGGCATTTACAGAGCATGGTTATTCCTCTTGTTATTATATAAGGGTTTGAATGTTTGATTCTTGATTTGGACTTCCATTGTGCGATTATGGGTTGATCAGGGATAATGTGACAATAAAGATAAGTATGATTAAGATATAATAATGGATAAACGTGATGATGTTAGATACTATGCAGTTCATGTATAAGTTTGATATTCATTCATTCTAATCAGAATAGTCAGGCCACAATGGGGCTGTCATGTAATCGCTAGTGGTATAATGATAAGTCGGTTTACTAAGTTCTAGGATGATTATAGGAGGAACTGTTTTCCAAACGCGGTATACAAATGAAGGTGTCTATGACTTGCAGTGGTTGACAATATGTAGCAGACGATAAGTCGTGGCAATAGAATTGATGAGTCGATGCTTGAAGCATTAATACCCTGACAAGCGGTGGACTATGAATATATTCTTTAAAGTAGGAGATGGACTAACGTATTAAATATGACTTACAGTGCACGCGGTAGATGACCTCTATGATTTGCGGGGTTACATAGTAGATGGTATCTATGACTTGCGGTGATACGGTAGATAGAGCATTGGTATATCCAAGAGTTTTACAATCAAGTCCATCTCAAGGGTCATTATGCGCTGAGTTTGTTATTAACAAGACGATTAGGGTTGAGTAAACGACATTGCAATAATAAAGAGAAAAATACTATTGTAACACTATAACATAAGCATTTCCATAACTTGTTATTACATTATATCATTGGTAACCTGTGAGTTTCTATTCACTTAGCCCTCACTAAGCTGACAGCCGTTATTGCCTGGACATTCCCTGTCCAGATTACCCTGTCCCTCTTAATGCAGGTGATGATGCGTACGTGGATGGTTACTACTCAGAGGGGGATTATGCTATGGGTGGCGCCACTATTGAAGATTATGTTGGGGAAGATGACTGCACTAACGACTATCCTTACGCTAGCTAGAGATGAATAAGTCATATCTAGTTTATATTTCTGTTGTTTCTGTTGACCTTTTGGTAACGGGTACCTGGACATAGGTTGTCTCTTAACCTGTTAGGTTCCTGAGGGTGATGAGAACATGGCGGCTAGCACAAGGTGGAATGCGGACCCGAACCACGTGCCAATTGGTTTGGTATCGGAGCCAGGTTCTATTCTCAGGTTTATCCTATCTTTTTCGTTTCTGTTCTTATTCGTTTCTTCTTGTTCTATTTTTATTCGTCTTTTTGTTTCTATTTTTTTTTCTTTCTTGTTCGTATTCGTTCTCGTTTCTAAACCATATAAAAAAAAGGGTGTTCGATTACGATCTGGAATTTCGTGTTTAGGGTTTGCGAATCTGATCTGTGATTTTTTCTTGTTACTTCATGTTTGTCCATCCTCGTAATCGTTGTTATTATGGTCTTTTTCCTTCTCAGGAATTAGGGTTTCTGAATCAGATACGTGAACTGTGAAGTCTCCCTGATTATTCAAAAAAAAAAAAGAAAAGAAAAGAAAAAGAAGAGAAGAGAAGAGAAGAGATCGGTAAGCCGCGATTAAAAAAAAAATACAAAAACTCACCTTAAAATTTTATTTTTGTTTTACAATATTGGGGGTCTAAGGAGTCCAAATCTGACCTTACTCCATAGTGTGAAATTGTTTTTCCTAAAATTCCATTTTTTTTGTGCTTTTGGAAACCTAGCCATTCGCGCTCATTTTTAGTCGTGCTTTTAACTTCCAAATTTGATTGGTCTAGTTTGGTTGTGGATTGTTACTAAGAAATTCTAGTCATTGTTTGGTCAGTTTCATAAGAACCGAGTGAGAATTACTACGAGTGGAAAAAGGCAAGAGTGGTGAGCACATAAGAGGGTAAAAGCCGACTTGATTTTTGAGTATAAACACGAGTGAATCATATTCTTGAGTGAAACACGTGAGGGAGTGTAGTGAGGATCTGTTCTATTTCTAATCCGTTCTTGCAGGGATTATGGATCAAGATCAGGGAAGAGTCACAAATAAAGAGGCTCAACAGTCAGTTGTTACGAAACTACAAATGCAAGCTTTAGTGGGGGAGATGAGGCGGATGATGAGGGCAGAATTGGAACCGATACATGAGAGATTGGATAGAGTTGAAGAGGGTACACCACAGAGGCAACAACAAAATGTTCATAATGTACAAAGAGGGGAGAGAGTTCAACCAAGGCGAGTGAGAGTTGAAGATGAGGAGTATTTTGGGGAAGATTTTGATGAAAAAAATGATCGGGAGTCAATAGATAATCATAGGAGATATGGCGGTCGGGGTAGAGAAATTAGGTTTAGAGAAGCTAGGAATCGGGAATATAATAATTTAGGTAGTATTAAGATGAAGGAATCCTTCATTTCAAGGAAAGACTGATCCGGAAGCATATCTTGAATGGGAGAAGAAGGTGGAATTAGTATTCGATTGTCATAATTACTCCGAGATTAAGAAAGTAAAACTTGCTGCCATTGAATTTTCCGATTATGGTATTATTTGGTGGGATCAATTGGTACTAAATAGGAGGAGAAATATGGAGCATCCAATAGAGACATGGGAGGAGATGAAAACTGTTATGAGGAAGCGGTTCATTCCAAGCTACTACTATCGGGAGTTGTATAACATGTTGCAAAGTTTGAGGCAAGGTAATAGGAGTGTAGAAGAATATTATAAGGAGATGGAAGTTGCTATGATTCGAGCGAATGTAGAGGAAGATCGAGAGGCTACAATGGCTAGATTCTTAGTTGGGTTGAATCGGGAAATTGCCAATGCAGTGGAATTGCAACACTATGTTGAATTAGAGGATATGGTACACATGGCTATTAAAATTGAGAATCAACTCAAGCGGAGGGGCAGCAGCACATGTCCAAGCCAAAATCCAAGCCAAAATTCCACTACATCCGCTTGGAAACCAAATAATTGGAAAAGAGATGAGAAGCAGCCTTTGGTGAAGCCAAAAACTGAACAAAAACAAGAATTGACCAGCCATGGAAATCAAGGTAAATCCGATTCTTCTACTTCTAGAAATCGTGACATTAAGTGTTTTAAATGCCAAGACAGGGGGCACATAGCAAGTCAATGTCCAAATAAGCGGGTTATGGTGATGCGAGACAATGGTGAGATTGAAACAGAGGATAACGATTCTGACACGGTGATATGCCACTGTTGGAGGACATTCCTGAGGAGGAGTACATTGCCCCAGATTCATTGACATTGGTGGCAAGGAGAGCATTGAGTGTACAAGCAAGAGAAGTTGAGGAAATGCAGTGAGAAAACATCTTCCATACTAGGTGTTATGTTAAGGACAAGGTATGTAGTGTGATTATTGATGGTGGTAGTTGTACTAATGTTGCAAGCACAATATTGGTGGAGAAGTTAGGGCTGCCCACGCTGAAACACCCTAGGCCATACAAGTTGCAATGGTTAAATGATAGTGGTGAGTTGAGGGTGAACAAACAGGTGTTAGTGGCATTTCGAATTGGTAAGTACAAAGATGTAGTGATGTGTGATGTAATACTGATGCATGCTGGACACTTATTGTTAGGGCGCCCATGGCAGTTTGATAGGCGCATGAAGCATGATGGCTTTATGAACAAATATTCATTTGTACTTAATCAACGTTCGATCATTCTTGTACCTTTAACCCCGCAACAAGTTTATAAGGATCAAGTGAGGTTACAAAAGGAGAGTGTTCAAAAAGGAGAGAAAGAGAAAAAGAAAGTGAGTGAAAATTCGAGTGAAGAAAAAAGAGAGGCTGAGAAAATTGAGAGAGAAAAAAAGCGAGAAGATTCGGCTAGAGAGAAAAACAAATTCCTATGCAAAAGAGAGTGAAATCAAAAGAGCGATGTTTCTAAATCAGCCAATGATTGTACTATTGTACCAGGAGGCAGTTTTGAACACTAATGAGATTGAGCCCATTTTGCCTAGTTATGTTATTTCTCTTTTGCAGGAATTTGGTAACGTCATGCCCGAAGAGATTCCACACGGTTTGCCACCTACTCGAGGGATCGAACACCAAATTAACTTCATACCTGGCGCTTCCATTCCAAACCGACCTGCCTATCGTGCTAATCCTGAGGACACAAAGGAGTTGCAATGGCAAGTAAGTGAATTGATGGAAAAAGGGTACGTGAGAGAAAGCATGAGCCCGTGTGCCATTCTGGTGCTTTTAGTTCCTAAGAATGATGGGACGTGGAGGATGTGCATTGATTGTCGGGCCATCAACAACATCACAGTAGAGTATCGACACCCTATTCCTCGCTTGGATGATATGTTAGATGAACTGCATGGTGCTTGTGTATTTTTTAAGATTGATCTAAAAAGTGGTTATCATCAAATAAGAATGAAAGAAGGAGATGAATGAAAAATTGCTTTTAAAACAAAACATGGTTTATATGAGTGGTTAGTGATGCCATTTGGATTAACTAATGCACCAAGTACATTTATGCGATTAATGAACCATGTCTTGCATACTTTTATAGGCAGATTTGTTGTTGTCTATTTTGATGATATACTCGTTTATAGCAAAAACTTTGATGACCATGTTCTATACTTGAAATTAGTTTTGGAAGTCTCGAGAAAGGAAAAGTTATTTGCTAACTTTAAGAAGTGTACTTTTTGCACAGATAAGCTTGTGTTTCTTGGCTTTGTTGTTAGTGCCCAAGGAGTACAGGTTGATGAGGAAAAGGTTCGTGCCATTCGCGAGTGGCCAACGCCCACGAGTGTAGGTCAAGTTCAAAGTTTTCATGGGCTTGCTAGTTTTTACCGGAGGTTCGTGAAAGACATTAGTAGCATAGCCGCTTACCGAAGTCATCAGGAAGAACGTTGGATTCAAATGGGAGGAAGAACAAGATAAGGCATTTCTATTACTTAAAGAAAAATTAACTCATGCTCCGTTACTTGTTCTACCATATTTTACTAAAACATTTGAAATTGAATGTGATGCTTCAGGTATTGGCATAGGCGCAGTTATCATGCAAGAAGGACGACCAATTGCATTCTTTAGTGAGAAATTGAGTGGGGCAGCCTTAAACTACCCTACCTATGACAAGGAAATGTATGCGTTAGTCCGAGCATTGGAGACGTGGCAACACTATCTTTGGCCTAAGGAGTTTATGATTCACAGCGATCACGAATCTTTGAAACATTTGAAGGGCCAACACAAGTTTAATAGGAGGCATGCGTGATGGGTGGAATTCATTGAGACATTTCCATATGTCATTTGTTACAAGCAAGGTAAGGAAAACATCGTTGCAGATGCTCTCTCTCGCAGGTATACATTGATTTCTACTCTTGATGCAAAATTGCTTGGTTTTGAACACATTAAAGAATTATATCCATTAGACCAAGATTTTCGTGAAGAATATAGGAATTGTGAGAAAAAAGCATTAGGTAAATTCTTTAGGCATGAAGATTGTTTATTTCGAGAGAATAAGTTGTGTGTTGCTAATTGTTCATTATGTGATTTGTTATTGATGGAATCGCATGGTGGGGGTTTAATGGGACACTTTGGAGTTGCTAAGACACTAGCCATCCTACACGAGCATTTCTTTTGGCCACACATGAAAAGAGATGTTGAGAGAATTTGTGGAAGATGTGTAACTTGTAGGCAAGCAAAATCTCGAGTGCAACCCCATGGATTATACACACCACTGCCTATTCCTAGTGAGCCTTGGATTGATATCTCAATGGACTTTGTGTTAGGTTTTCCTAGGACCAAATGGGGTAGGGATTCGATTTTTGTGGTGGTAGATCGCTTTTCTAAAATGGCACATTTTATTCCATGTCACAAAATGGATGATGCATCACATGTTACTGATTTGTTCTTTAGGGAGATTGTAATATTACATGGTATGCCTAGAACAATTATTTCAGATAGAGATGCTAAGTTCTTGAGTTACTTTTGGAAGACCTTGTGGTGTAAGTTAGGGACTAAGTTATTATTTTCTACTACTTGTCACCCACAAACTGATGGTCAAACTGAAGTAGTAAATAGGACTTTATCTACTTTGTTAAGGGCTATTATTAAAAAGAACATCAAAATATGGGAAGAATGTTTACCACATGTTGAGTTTTCTTATAATCGTACCATCCATTCTGCTACTAAATTTTCACCCTTTGAAATTGTGTATGGTTTTAATCCTTTAACTCCTTTGGATTTATCTCCTTTACCTGTTACTAAGCTTGTTAATTTAGATGGCAAAAAGAAAGCAGATTTTGTTAAGCAGATTCATGAGAAAGCAAGGCTCAATATTGAATGAAGAACGGAGCAATATGCAATGCAAGCTAACAAGGGCGACGCAATATCATCTTTGAACCCGGAGATTGGGTTTGGGTACACATGCGAAAAGAAAGATTTCTGGCACAAAGGCGTTCTAAATTGCTTCCCCGAGGCGATGGTCCTTTTCAAGTTCTTGAGCGCATCAATGATAATGCCTACAAGCTAGAGTTGCCTGGTGAGTATAATGTTAGTACTACTTTCAATGTTGTTGATTTATCTCCTTTTGATGTAGGTGACGATTTGAGGACAAATCCCTTTTCAAGAAGAGGGGAATGATGAGAACATGGCGGCTAGCACAAGGTGGAATGCGGACCTGAACCACGTGCCAATTGGTCCAGTTACAAGGGCGCGAGCAAAACGGTTCAAGGACAATCTCATTGGGCTGGTTCAACAAATTTGGGTTGAGACTAATCTTTGTGGCCCAAAGGAGGATACTAGTGATCCACAAGGCTGGGTGTCCATGATTCAAGCTCTAGAATAAATTATAGGCTTGCATGCCAACTTAGGAACTTTTCATATTGGTTAGTTTGTTTTTATTTTAGTTTTGGGGTGAATTATATTGGTCCATAATATTTCGTAGGCTTATAGGGCCCAACCGTAAGCCTCAGCTATTTAAACAGTTTAGGGTTTGTAATATTCAATTTTGATCATTAATAATATTGTGAGAGTTTTCTCTTTGGTTCTTTGAAGAACTATTCGAACTTATCAGATTTACTCTATGGCGTTCATACCTGGACTTATCAATCGAGTTTTCCATCATTGATTGTGGCATCTTCATCCTTTATACCAAGGTTCGCATCTGTTATAGGTGTTGGGTCGCGGTTTCCATTTGAATCTGACAGTAGAACGGTCCGAGGCATTAATCGTGTTACGGGTTTCGTCACATTGTTGGCGGGGTTCGTATCAGAGGGCCACTACAATGTTTGTAAGAGATACAACTATTATTATATTCAGTTTGATTATGTTGGTGTTCTTATTCATTAGTTAACTGGTATTGTGTGGTGTGGATAATTAGTGACATTCATCCGTCATTCCCTATGGACCCAAAAAGGAAATTTATTTTTCTCTATTTTTGTTGCTCTAGGGCGTGACAGGATTTTTGGTATCAGAGCTCTAGGTCATGATACTTTTGTTCACTAATGATTCCACACCATCTGGTCCTAGTATTTAAGATACCCTGTGTCACGCCCCGGAGTAAGCCAAAAATAGTGAAAATAAAAAATTTCCTTTATGGGTCCGTAGACACGTGACTAGTTTGTTAATCGTCCTGTCCTTCTAATTCCGCACCAAGCATAAGGGAAATGCTAGAGCATAAGCATGATCTAAACTTATCAGAGTATAAATACAACGACGGAAATTAAACAAGGGTTACAATAACTTCAATCCTAATACAAGAGGCCATACTAAACAATTTACATAAGCTTAAAACTTGAGAAACTGTCTATCAGATCTTGGGCAAGGCTTTATTCTCCTTGGCTCCACGGCACAGCATCCTTAACTCTTCTATCTCTCTCCAAACCTGTAACACTCTGGGCATACGAATGCCCAGGGCGTAACATGCCGTTAGCCATGGAACAAGGCTGAGTGAGAGTCTCAACCGCACAATAATCAATAAATATAGAACATCTCTCAACTCACGTCATAGTTTAGTACTTTAAGGTATGGTTAATCTCTTATCAAAAGACGCATTCTTACCACGGGCATAGCAGAGGTCTCAACAAGACAGGTAAACAGATAAACATAACATCATAGAATACATTCTCCTTATTTTATCCTTGTGCGTGCAAATGCATGACCAATGCGACTTACTCCCAACTCTTTCTTTTCAAAACAGACACTTTTCAAAACCTTTTCATTTTAAAACCAAAACTTTCCAAAACCAAATCATTTCGAACTAAACCATTTTACTCATAAATTCATTCTCATCATTCATTTTCTCTTTCTAGGCGACACTCGATACATCAAGGATGATAACCTGCTATAACAGCCAATTCATACTCATCCCTTGATAGGCCACCGGACGTCTTCACGGCCCATACTATCTGTAAACAATGGAACTGGCACATGGGACGTCTTCAACCATGTGTATACTTTCACCGGTCGTCTACACGGCTGAGAAGTATATTAGAGCACTAGCCGGACGTCTTCAACGATACATGGGACGTCTTCAACCATGTATGCGCGTCACCGGACGTCTTCAACGGCGAGAGGCGCGCTAGGAACCCTAACCGTTCATGTCCACCCGGCTCGTCAGTCGTTGATCCATCGGATCTAGAAATCACATCTCTTTCACATCCACATATCTCATCATACACCTCTCTTTCTTATACAATGCATGCTAACACATGCCATGAAATGCAAGTGAGTCCACCACCGATACCCATATGCAAAACCACTTTCATTCTTTTTATTATTAACATAGCATGCGTTATTTAATAAAGTTAACAATCATCGTAAAATATGCCTTTAACAGTTAACAGCAGAAATATAACATATAGAATATGGATCACATAACATGGATTGATACCAATAATCATATAGATAAAACCCTTGACATGCTTACGTATGCGATAGCACTACCATAACATGCTTTGCATAGTCTTACAAATTATTGGAATACATGTGGCATCATAAATCAGCATATCACTTATACAAAATATCATACAGGTAGCCTCTAAACATCTTATATTAATCTTATTAGGATTAGAGTGAGGTTAGGAAACTCAGCTCGAGTCACCGATCCTCGAAAAGCAGATAATCGTCAAGTTCTACAACAATAAACGAAATAAACAGTAATAATGTATGAGTACTACTATAGGGGCAAAATGGTAATTTTACTAAATGAGGTTATAAACCTCAAGGTAGTGATCTATGTGTCATTCTGAGTCCAACGCCATTGACTAGACTCAAATCGGAGTCCGTTGCGTTTTACGAGAAAAAAGGTAGGGCTTACTACACTGACGCGGGCCCTAAAACACAGGCTGTATTTTTGACTGAGTCGAAAAGTCACCAAACTTTAAGGGAATGTTCTAGACATTATTCTAAGACTCTAGGAACTGACCGCGTAATTTTCGGAGTCCTAGATTATTTATTATGAATTATTGAAGATAATATATACTAGAAAATACGCGAAACGGGATTTAAATACATAAACTATAATTATACAAAGAAATCAGTACTTGAAAATATTTTTAATAAATAATACACGTTAAAATACACTATGGGTATTTTTCTCAAAATTTTTGGAGCTCGTTTGGTATTTTTAATAATTAATCTACTCTAAAAATAACTCCTTATTAATTAGTAAAAATATTAGACTATAATATTATAGCTTTATAACTCCTTACATTATGTAATAAAATAGTCCCAGGGTCATTACCCTAATTTTCTAGAATTTATAAATACATATAGGTATTTATTAACTATTTATTTTAATATAAACTAATTCTTATTATTCATTAACATTAGATAAATAATAAGAATAATATAAAGTTTATACAATATATTAACAAAATATGAAAAAATAAGAATAATGTACAGTTTATACAATATCTTAACAAAATATGAAAAACATTATTCCAAATATTATTTCAGAATATTATAATATAATTTTTGGCATTTTAAAAATAATTTAAACCATTTAATACCATTTATAACTTATTTATAACTATTTATTAATATACAAGGCATAATAAATAATACACATATTTACTAATCTTAATTAACAGAATATTTAAAATATTAAATATTGCTAAAACAGGTTATTTAGCTGTTAATCAAGGTTAACAGAATAATTATTGATATAAGAGAAACTAATTAGTTATTAATAATCATAATAATAATAATAATCAATAATAATAATAAACCCACAGCCCCGACGGGTCAACCTGGACCGACCCGAGACTAAACAGGTAACCCGTTTACACACAGAAAGAAACCCAACTGGGATGGCCCAATGGGTCACACCCGACCCGACCCAGACCCAAATGGAGTATCCATTTACACACTCACGCAAACCCACGCCAAAAACCCATTTGGGTTGGACCAACCCGAACCCGAGACCCATCCTCACTCACAAACTAATCCTACCCGCTATCCCGAACCCAGACCGTACCCTAACCCATTCCCAGACACAACACGACCCATTCCCAAACCCGAAACCAGACCCGTAGTCAGCCCGACGTCAAAACGACGTCGTGCTACTTAAAAAGACCCACGGGTTATTCAAACCCAACCCGGCCCGCTACCCTAACCAACTAACACACTCATCCTAATCCTAACCAGATCCGACCCGAGCCCGGGTCTTATAACCCGAAACCCAAATTGGTTTCTTCTTCTTCTCCGGCGAAGTGGCCTCGCCGAAAAATCGGGGTCGCCGAAAAAACTTCAAACGACTCGTTCTCTCTCATCTCTAACCCAAAATACACGAGGTTAACGGCACTGTGACCGGATTTAAGCCCTCTTCAACATATTAGGGGCTGAGAACAGGGTTCATTCGTTTAGGGGTAGAACCACCCCATTATCCTTTCGGCCATTAAGAAGAATAATGGCCTACATGGCCAATCAAATGGACTCCAAATCAAAAGCCGCTCACAGTGAGTCTATCTGGGTCCAAGGGGGTTTGTTTGGTGTAATAAGAAAAGGTTTTGGTAATAGTTTCAAAATTAAGCTCCATTATGGAGCTTCAATGGCCGCCGAGGCTCACAGTGAGCCTAAGCTCTGCTTGGGGCCTTGCATGTAGGTCTAGGGGTGTCTAGGGGACATGCAAAGGGTACAAAATTGAAATGGGGGTGGGGTTTACCTCAAGGGATCTCTGATCACTCTTCTTCTTCTCCGATCAGACTCTCTCTCTCTCTCTCTCTCTCTCTCTCTCTCTCTCTGCGTTCTTCTTTCTTCTCCTCCGAATCTTCTTCTTCTTCTGTACTAGACAGAATGTGTGTGGTGGTTATTCAAAGGGGGGCAGAGAGGGAGTATGTGGTGTGGTGTATAAACGGGAGGGTGTGGGTGTTTGGTTTCTCTCACCAAAGCTCTCAGGTTTTCTCTCTATACATAATCTGTGTAAACAGATTTTGTGGGGCTGGGAGAGTGGTAAATGAGAGGGTAAGGGTCATATATATAGAGGGGTAGATGGGGAGGTTGAATCAAATACAATGGGTGCACAATTCAGTGTACAAGTTGTGATTATGTGTATGTCCAAGGGTAGATTATAGAGGGCACAAGGTAGTGGAGTTCATGTACATGGCTGGCACTTGGCGGTTGGTAGGGCCCACTCTCGGGTTGTGTACCCTAGTGTGCACAAGTGCCTAGGTTGATGTGTTCAACCGTGAACCTGAATGAAAAACCTGATACATGTGCGTACGGGGCTGTGTATGAGTCCAAGTTCAAGTCTGTCTATGGTGACTAACTTAGAAGCTATACATATCAAGGCTACGTCTATTCTAATAGACTATAGGTTAGAGGTATCGTCCTTGTCGTTAAGATGTTGACTACAGGGTCTTTATAAGGATTTCTAGCTATGGTCATCCTAATGGACCTTCTGTAACCGTTCCCCGGGTGATCACACTATTTCCTAATATCCGACGTGGAATTTCTAAGGAAATTCAAGGTGCTACATCTCTACCCACCTTATTTGAGGATTTCGTCCTTGAAATCTAGAGTTTGCTAGGTCTTAAAATGTACGAATCCTTATCCATTAGGTTAGTCGTTCTATACCAACTCAGGCGCTCTTATCAATCTAAATGGTCTCTCGGACCATAAGTTATTGTCAACTGTTCCGGGGTCTGATTTCCTGGAAATACCTCAGCTCCTCCTCATGATTTCTCTCGAATATCCCCCAAACATCTTGTAATACCATCTCCATATAAGATTCAAAGTTCTGGCAGTGGGCATGGTACCTTCAGTCTTCTATTCTGTTCAGTGCTGGGATTGATTCACTGATCTGCGAACTCTCTTTCTGGTTCTTTGTGGGGGTGGAGCATTGTTCTGAACTTCTTGTTCGGGGCAATCTTTGCGTACATGACCAGCCTTTCCACAATTGAAAACACTGCACCTACTGCCCTGTGAGTTATTTCGGTGCTGTGCATTCTTTCGAGTGGTGTCCAGGTGTTCCGCAGTTGTAGCTGATGTCACGTTGCATTGTGTGTGTCTGAAAGGCTGTCTGACTAACTTTTCTGTCACTGATTCGCTCTCTCTTGTTATGATTCTGGGTGTGTTCAGAGTTTTCTCCGGTGATTACAGACTGCATTCGAGCAATTTCCCGTGACACTTGATTGCCTCTTCGACTTCCTCCTGGGTTGGTTGCCTAAAACCAGCTATCTTTTCCTCTTTGTTGGTGGCTTCCTAGTTTCTTGCTGTTCAGGGGTATGTTCTCCAGTTGTGTGGCTAATTTGACCATTTCTTCGAATGGTTGATCAAGGTATACTGCTGCTATCTTTGAATGTATGGGTTAAGTCCTTCGTAATATTGCAGTGTCTTATTTCGCTGAGTATCTACCATGTATGGAGCAAATCGCGATAGTCTCTCAAATTTCGCTGTGTATTCTTGTACTATCATGTTGCCTTGAACTAGTTCTATGAATTCCTTTTTCTTCTTGTTTCTTTTCGTCCTTGGGAAGTACTTTGCTAGGAATTTCATTTTGAATGCTTCCCATGTCATTCTCCTTGCAACATTTTCGCCTACTGTATCTTCGACAGATTCCCACCAGTCGGCTGCCGAATACGTCAATTGGAAAACAGCCAAGCGTCTTTTCTCAGTCTCGTTGCATTCAAGGGCTTGAAACATTCGTTCCATATCACGAAGCCATTGTTCAGCTTCCCATGCTTCTGTCATTCCAGTGAAAGTTCCTGGTTTAAGTGCACGGAATCTCTCAAGCAGTTTATCTCCTGTCTGACGAGCATTTTCGTTGTTGATGACGCGGTCTAGGTGATCACATGCTTGCTCCACACGTCGGACAAGAGTTCCTATCAATCCTATTGGATCCACTGCTGGAGGTATGACATTCGTTGGTCCATTGGGTGAATTCTGAGCATTCCAGTTTATCCTAACCATGGTGTCCGTTAACAAGGGTTATACCTACGAGTTGACACCTATTTGGTCAATACCTTATCTTATCTCGTTTGATCACATGACAAGTAACAGTAATAGTTCATTGAGTTAACAGAGATTTCTAGCATATAACGGTTGTCACAACTACTACTAGGATCAAGTGTAAGGCATCCCTATCCTTGGTCTTTCTAGACTCTAGGCTGAGCTGACTATTCCGAGATCCATCTCAGGAAATTCATCAGTGCCTAAACATCTATCTACCAATGGTCAATCCTATATTCTTATTAGTAATAAACGTATAAGAGGTAAGATTAGCAATTAGTAAGAATTCGTCTCATCCATACAATTATGCTTAAGTTAGAGAAGCTAATACCACTATTATAGCTCTGATACCTAAAGTCCAAAATCCATCTAAGATGGGGGACTTTAGACCCATCTCCTGCTGTAACACTGTGTATAAGTGTATCTCTAAGATTATTGCTAATAGACTTCAAGTTATTCTTCCTACCATCACTGACCAAGCTCAATCTGCTTTCGTTAAGGGAAGGAAAATTAGTGATAATGTGTTATTAGCACAAGATTTGCTTAGAGACTACCACAAGGTAGGAGGTAAACCTAGAGCTGCTACTAAAGTTGACCTCATGAAGGCATATGATAGTGTAAATTGGAATTTTCTTCTTGATTTATTGGATTGCTTTGGTTTCCCTCCAAACTTAAAGCAATGGATTAGAGCTTGTATCACAACCCCAAGGTACTCTATTAACTTTAATGGAGATTCTGTGGGCTATTTTGATGGAGTCAAGGGCCTTAGGCAAGGAGATCCCATCTCCCCATATCTTTTTGTTCTTGTTATGGAGGCCTTAAGCCAACTACTCGACTAAAATAATCAAGAGGGCCCGTTTACATTTCATTGGAGATGTGATAAGTTAAAGATTTCTCACCTTTGTTTTGCTGATGATCTTATTATTTTGCTTCATGGTGATATTGAATCTGCTAAGATCATTAGGAAAACTTTAAATCAATTTTATGACTTGTCTGGCCTCCAAGTGAATAATGATAAAAGTTGTGTTTTTTTTTTCTGGTATTGAAGGCCAATTGGCTAATGACATTTAGAGTGAACTCCACTTCACTAAAGGAAAATTTCCAATGAGATATCTCAGAGTTCCCCTCATTACCACTAAGCTGAAAAAGGTTCATTGTGAAGACCTTGTAACAAAGATTTGCTCTAGAATCAACTCATGGAAATCTAAATTCTTATCCTATGCTGGCAGGGCTCAACTTATCCAATCTGTTTTATCAGGGATCCACCAATATTGGTCTGGAATGTTTATCCTCCCAAAAAGTATTCTTAAACAGGTGGATCAAGCTCTAAGGAGGTTTCTTTGGGCTGGAAATACCGAGACGGGGCGTGGTGCCAAACTTGCTTGGAATAAAGTCTGCAAACCAAAAAAAAGAGGGAGGTTTGGGATTTAAGGATATTTTTCTTACTAATACCACTCTTAACCTTAAACACATTGGAAACCTTCTTGATCCTAACAATAAATCACTTTGGAAAGGTTGGGTGCACTTGTATATGATAAAAAAAAAGTTTTTGGAAAATTAAAGCCCCTGGACAATGTTCTTGGTATTGGAGAAAGTTGTTAAAACTTAGGGAAATTGTGAGACCTTTACTAATTCATCGAATTGGTAATGGACAACATACATCCCTCTGGAATGACAATTGGCTTCCGTGTGGCCCTCTATTTGAAAAGTATTCTAATAGGATTGCCTATGATGCTGCCATTGATGCTAATGCAAAAGTGGAAGTCATCATAAGGAATAATGAGTGGAATTGGCCTGCCTCAAATTCTACAGGCTTAAATGAAGTTCGAGCTCTCTTATCTCAGATGTATAGGCCAAATGGTATGAATGACAGTGTGTTATGGACCACCTCCCCTGATGGGAAATATAATTTTGCACATATTTGGAATTATCTTCGAGTTGAATCCACTGCGGTGCCATGGTATAAACTTGTTTGGTTTTCAGGTTGCACACCTAGACAAAATGTAATTTTATGGATTGCTGTCCAGAATAGACTAGCCACCCATGACAGAATCTATACGTTTACTCCAGGGCCGCTTGCCTGTGTGTTTTGTCATAATAAAATGGAATCCCATAATCACCTATTTTTTTATTGCACTTATGTCTCTTTTGTTTGGCAGGATCTAATGCAGCGATGTGGGCTTATCTGCAATCATATTGATTGGGATACCACAGTCTAATGGATGGCACAGCACTGGAAGGGGAAGAATATCAAACATGCAATACCCAAAATCTGTCTTGGAGTTGCAGTTTATGGCATTTGGAGGGAAAGAAACATCAGAACTTTCAAAGGCATCTCTACTCCCAAAGAACACTTACTTCAAAACATGGTATCACAGATAAACAATCAGATTAGATCTAAATGGAAGCAGCACTCCCAAATTGAGCTTTTTGTACTTCCCTGGACATGATTGGGATGGTGTTTGTTGTTTTTGGAGTGTGTGGATATCGCAATCTTCTTACCCACAACTTTTCAAAAACAAATGAGTCGCCACTTAATTTTTAAAAGGAGAATTAAGAAACCATTTTAAAAGCAAACTGATCTTTTAGAAACCAGAGATTAACTAGGTCCGGGGATTATGGAATAAGAGAGGAAGGAGCCCGTCAGACTAAAACACCCTCTCTCTCATCCTATCTTGCGATAGGCCTCTACTCAACATCCTTTTAATCAAATTTATTAATCTAAGCATGCCCTCAACTAATACATATATACATATACATCACAAAAGCATGTCCAAAGGGTGTAAAATTGCAATAAACAAAATACCATTCAAAAGCCACATAATTCAGGTAGCAAGCGATATGATATGCAATAGAGAACAAGTGAACTTACCCGGGATCCAGCAGCGATAGTAAACGTGCAATGCATGCGAACAAAAGAAAATCCTAAAAAAAGAGTCTCTAATCACATATACACGTAAGGCAAAACCTAATTCTAAGGTGTCGCGCATTAAATCGAAAAATCAATAAAATCAAGAAATTAAGATAAACTAAAGAGGAGCCCTAGAAATCATACCTTAATAGCGCTACAAAACAAAGGGTTAGTCCACATGCTTCACATAATAATAATATGATATCAAACAATCAATCCTAATTCTCTAGCTTATACCTAGCAAGCAATGAAATCCAACTTTATCCAATTACTAGTTCTAATTATAAGCATTAATGTACATAAATGAATGGATGTGAACAAGAATAAGACATGGATTTATTCACTAATTTGGGTCACTTAACCTCTGGATTTAAGCTAAATTATCATTATTAGGATATGGTTTAAGCCCTAAGTCATAGGAGAATCATTTGGGCCATTATTTATAAAGTTGGTCAAATGTGTCATAAAATTCTGAAAATTGCAGAGAGCAGACCAGCACTTTAAAAAAAGAAAAAAACATGTCTCTCATGGTTTGATGTCGGTGAATTTTGGACACAAGATGTCTCTGTGAGTCTAGTTTCCAAATCAAAAAGAAAATCAAGGTTTCAACGGTTAGATCTCTGGGAAAAGGACAAGAACCAGACATCACTCAGAGATGTACAACTCTCTGTCCAGAGATATTGTTTGATTTTTTTAAAAATAGCAAAAAGATGATAAACACTTAGATATTTTTAGGGGATCTTCCTAACACATTAAGGTACCCAGAAAAAATTATTAGAGACCCCAAAAACTCCATTAGAATTCTGATTTATGAATTTCAAAATGGACTTGCTGTTCTGAAACTATTCTGAAACTCTGGACAGATTGTGGTTGACTCACAAAACCCATGATCAAACCCTTCTAAACATAAAACCACCTTAAAACAAAAATTGCAGTGGTAGATTACTGTGTTATTGACACTTTCCCGTTGGTTTCACTTTATTTCAACGGTTAGATTTCGAACTAAAAATCTTTGATCAAAAACAGTTTGTGAACTCACTATTTTCATTTGTCAAGTTCAACTTTTATTTGGTAACTCCAACTATTAAACCATGAAGTTGGGTTTAAACCAAATCACTTCTCCTACCATTTGATGGTCATTGGAGATCAAGACATGACTAAAACTCATGAGTCTCAAAAGAGTATGGACTTGGATCCCTCTATTTGCTTATAAAATAAAATGATGATCAAACTTTGACTTCCATGTGAAGCATAAGCTTACATGGGGTTCAAAAGATCATATTCAAGAGATTTCAAGAGAGATATTGAGGATCTCCAAGAGTCTCAAGAAGGAAGTATGAACAATAAAAGAAATGGAGCAAAGAAAAAAAAATAGTTTGAGGATTCAAAAGAAAGAATGCAAATAAAACAACTTATGGTTAGAGGATCCCCTCCAACTATCCTCAAAGTTTCTCTCCTTTGAAGATCTTCCAAGCTCTTCTCTCTAATTCTCTAAACTCTCTCTTTTCTTTCCCAAAAATATGTTGGTGTAGTGGTAGTTCTCCCAAGTATTGTGTTGTCTCCCCCTTGTATCCCCCTCTTTTTTTTTGTATATCTTTCTCAATGGAGATACCTCTTCTTATATAGACAAAAATACCTAGGTAATTTCAGTAAATTCGGAGTAAAAGACAGGTGTAAATCCCTCATTTGGTGGTACAATGTGTACTTTCTGAAATTAGGCAGACTGCTACCCAGCGCGGCAGTCCAGAAACTGTCGCGGCAGTCCGTGAATGCCGCCGCGGCAGTTCATGACTACCGTCGCGGTACTGCGCGACTGCCGCGCGGCATTCATCAAATGCCGCAGAAATTAATGGATTGCTGCATTTTTGTCAGTCTTACTTTATCAGTTTTTTGTTCTTATTCGCATGCGCATACGTATTGCTCTGCAAAATACAGACTTTAAAAGTGAACGGTAGTCAGAAATTGTTGGCGGCACTTGGTGAATGTCGGCCCGGCACTCTATGACTGCCGTGCGGCACTCAGTGAGTGCCGCGGCAGTCTGTCGTGTGCCGTTTTTAGCTAAGATTCCCTCTTTTAGATTTTCTTTTTCCCAAAGCAAATGATTTTTGAAGATCTTTTCCGAAAATTGTGTTTTATACCTGAATTCTCCTAAATACCTGGTATTTTCCTCTTTCTGTGAAATTTTACCGCGTTTAGAGAACTTTCTGAAGAGCTTGGAATACTTCGAATCTTTCGGTCCTTATCATCATCGGACATGGAGGTGACACACTCCTAAATTCGACGTTTGGTCAAAATTGGGGTGTCTACAGTTTGCCCCTCTTTGACAGAGCTTGTGGGGAAACACATCCCACAAGTGAATGTCAAAGCCTATGTGAAGACAAGCCTTTGACCAGACTGTCGAATTTAGGTAAAAACAAAATGCGTTGCAAAAACGGGCGCGTAGCGAGATTCTAATTGGTCGTGCTCCATGACGAGCTGCCTACGTATCCCATCAGGAATCAGACCAAAGCGTAGTTCAGGTACGGGGTCGAACACACACAAACGCAAGTAGTCATATGGATGGATGCACCTATCCTGTCGTGATGCAAGTGCCATGCAATGGTGTGCTCCACATAACGTCTCAGCAACACATTGTTCTTTCTTAGTACCAAAAAGCAACCTATGCCATTCTACTCATGATGTCATTCCATTCTGGGAGAGTCATGACCGTCATAGATGCGCTTACTATGTTTAATTCTCTGACATTCTTCAAGAGTCATCTAATCGTCTAGGATGCGCTACGCGCCTTATACCTTGGTGTCAAATTAGAAACCACGCTTTCTGAAAGATTGAGGTGCGCTTCGCGCCTTATAATCGGGTGTCTTCCAAGAATCATCTAATCGAATGAGATGCGCTACGCGCCTTATACTCTGGTGTCAAATCAGGAACCACGCTGAAAGACTGAGATGCGCTACGCGCCTTATACCCCGGTGTCTTCCAAAAATCATCTGATCGACTGAGATGCGCTACGCGCCTTATACTCCGGTGTCAAATCAGGAACCACGCTGAAAGACTGAGATGCGCTACGCGCCTTATACCCCGGTGTCTTCCAAAAATCATATGATCGACTAAGATGCGCTACGCGCCTTATACTCCGGTGTCAAATCAGGAACCACGCTGAAAGACTGAGATGCGCTACGCGCCTTATACCCCGGTGTCTTCCAAAAATCATCTGATCGACTGAGATGCGCTACGCGCCTTATACTCCGGTGTCAAATCAGGAACCACGCTGAAAGACTGAGATGCGCTACACGCCTTATACCCCAGTGTCTTCCAAAAATCATCTGATCGACTGAGATGCGCTACGCGCCTTATACTCCGGTGTCAAGTCAGGAATCACGCTGAAAGACTGAGATGCGCTACGCGCCTTATACCCCGGTGTCTTCCAAAAATCATCTGATCGACTGAGATGCGCTACGCGCCTTATACTCCGGTGTCAAGTGAGTTTGCTCTGAAAAATCCGCAGCCCTTCGGCCCCGTCGGATATCTCTTCTCACAGTGATCCGCTGCTCTTCGACCTCGTCGGATATGTTTGCTCTGACTTCGGGATCAATCAGACTCAAATTCATTTTAATTTTCAAAATTGGGAGTCAATCATAGTTAATTTAATTCAAAATTTAGAGTCAGTCAGACTCGAATCAGTTCAATTCCAAAAATCCAGAGTCCTTCAGACTTAATTTAATTTTCTAAAATCGAGAGTCTATTAGACTCAACAAATTCTCTTCTTAATCAAACAAATTTTACTCTATTTACTTCAAAAATTTGGAGTCTAGTACTTCAGACTCAATTTACTTTAAATTTCTAAATCGGGAGTCCGATGGGCTTAAGTTATTTCAAATATCTAAAGTCGGGGGTTCAATGGACTCAAATCCACTTCAATTTCCAAAATCGAGAATCAGTTAGACTCAATTCAGTTTTCCAAAATTGGTAGTCAATCGAGCTTAATAAAAATTGTTTCAAATTTCGATCAGGAGTCAGTCAGACTCAAATAAACTCAATTTCACCAAGTCCGGAGTCAATTTGACTCAAATCCAGTTCAAATTCAAATCCTAAATCAAATGTCAATCAGACTTGATTCGATTCCTATTTTGCAAAATTGGACAAAACTAGGAGTCAATCGGACTCAAAGAAATTTAAATTCACAAAATTGGACTTTAAAGGATTTCTATTTCACAAAAGAATTTTTACCAAAATTGGGAGTCAATCGAACTCAAAGAATTTCTATTTCACAAGACTGGGAGTCAACCAGACTCAAAAGAATTTCTAATTTCCAAAACACATGAGCCAATCAGACTCAAAAGAATTCCCAATTCCAAATCATAATTCAATCATACTCAAAAGAATCGGAGTCAAACAGACTCAACATAATTTCAAATTTCTAGAACAGGAGTCAATTGGACTCGAATCGGATTCTATTTCACAACACCGAGAGTCAATCAGACTCAAATCTAAAATTGGGAGTCGATCAGACTCAAAGAATTTCAATTAAAAAAAAGACTCAATTCGATTCAAAAACTCTAAAATCTGGAGTCAATCAGACTCAAATGAATTTTTCTAGAATTAGGAGTCAATCAGACTCAATTCAGTTCAATTTCTAAGCTCATGTGCTTTCATGAATCGATAGTCAAACGGACTTAATGATTTTAATTTCCGCAATCAGGAACCCATCAGATTCAACTTATTAAAATCTGGCGATAGTTAGATCCATTTTAGCCCAAACTTTCAAAAGTTCAGAGTCGGCTAGACTCAAAGAATTCAATTCCAACAAAATTCATAGTTAAGCGGACTCACAAATTCAAACGGAGTCACGTGGACTCAAAAATTCATATTTTACATAAATGGAGTCATGCTGACTCAAAATTTCATATATTCACAAAGATGGAGTCATGCGGACTCGAAATTTCTTTTCTTTATTCAAACAAAGTCACACGGACTCAACAAACTTTACATTTATACAAATGGAGTCAAACAGACTCAAAGAATTTGAACGGAGCTGATATAAAGAATGATTTTCTGCATTCGCGGGCCTTTGGAAGAAACACATCGGTTCTGTCAAAAGAGGGAAGTCACCTTTGCCCCTAGTTTTGGACTCTTCTTATATTGCCACTTTACGTTGTGATAGTGTTTGAAACCTCTGCTTGTACTGCTCTTGGGATGCTCATGAAGACTTTTCAGATCTTTATTCATCATCTTAAACCCACACATTTGAGATCATTTATTGACTCATCAAAGGAGGACAGACCTGACAAAGCTAGTTACTCAAAATGACTGACTCAAACTCTTCATTCATTATGAATCAATGTGCTTTCATTGTGAATAATGTATCATCTCACCTTTCATTTATTCATCATCTTACAAATGGTAGTGCTTTGCTGATAAATCTAAACTCTGAAAACCTCCTCTTTTCAAATTAGCGAATTCTTTGCTCATCTAGAATGTGCTCCAAATTAGTGCTTTAGCTTATAGAATGAAAGGCACTCTATTTTAATCCTTTCAAAACAAACTCAATTGCTTGAGAACTTACCTCTGGCAATGAGGGATTTTGGCAAACAAAGTTTGCCCCTAGTTTGAAAGAAACTTAGGGGCGTGCTTCTATGATAAAAGGGATTTTCAGCAAAGGAAGTTTGCCCCTGGTTTGGCGATATATATGTGGCTTCAGGCAAACGTAAGTTTGCCCCTAGTCTGAAGGAAGGGAACCAAAAGGCGCAAAAGGGTGTTGCTTATAGTTTAGGGATGGCTATGGACCGAGAACCTTGGGAAATTCGCCTACTTATCCCCGAGCGGGAATCAGGTCCAAAGTAGTTCGGCCAAGCCTTGAAAGAAGGATAGCATGAGATGATGGGGTGATGACCGAACCGAGCAGGTTGCCTACATATCCTCAAGTGGGAATCAGGTCAAAGCGTAGTTCATCAACTCTGGAGGTCTTGAAAGAATTAGGCTTCAAGAATTGGTGGACTTTTCGAGCCATGTTGCCATTTGGGTCTAGGGAGTGCATGTCACTTGTGGTAACCCTTGTATGGCATGATGAACTACTTCTTCCTTTATTCTTTTTTTCTCTTTTCTTTTCTTCTTTTTTATTTGATGGTTGATTCTTTAACCTTTTCACTAGCCAGTTAATCTTTACAACTCTCATCTATCATATTCACAAAGTAACATCAGCCCTTCAACTCTGTATTGTTTACAACTCTTTTTTTTCTTTTTTTTTCAAAGACATCTCTGTATTGTTTTAGGCTCACTTAGTGTTTGAGCCTCTCACAAAAATTTTGAAGCTGATAAGTCCCTCTTTTCCATTTCCAATCTCTTTGCTTTGTTTAGAACAATTTAAAGCCTTAGATAGTTCATGTGCCAATGATCTACTTTGAAGTGCTCAAGAATTCTCAATCTCATCTATTCTCTGCCTTTTCTTTTCTCTTTCCTTTCTTTTCTCTTCCATGATTTTGACTGGCTAGGATTAGGATTTTTGAGATCAACACGTATCTTATTTTTGCTCTAAATTTTGCCTAGGCGCCCTTCCGGGTTTTCATCCTAGCGAGCTCTTTCTTCTTTTTTTCTTTTTTTTTTTCTTTTTTTGTGCTCTAACTTTTGCCTAGGCGCCCTTCCTGGTTTTCATCCTAGCGAACTCTTTTTCTTTTTCTTTTCTTTTTTTTTGGAATAAGAAGTTCATTAAAATGTCTGGCTACCATCAAGGACCCAGTTTATGGCTTTAGACTGGTTGGGCTCATCTTTTAGGCTTGGTGTTTGAGAGAAGGGGATGGTGAGCAAGCTTCAAGTTCCAAGTTCATCTTTTCAAGATTGAGCAAGAGCATCTTTAAATTCTTAAAGTAAAGCTAATCAATTCTCTACTTCTCCATGGTTTTGGCACAAAATTTGCTTTGATCACTTGGGGATCCTTTTCAATGCAAAGATTTATTAACAAAGTACTTTCCATGATCGTTTGAGAAGGTGACTTTTTCTCTTTTTGTTTGGCTTAATGATCCATACATTCACAACTTAGCACATTGAATCAAGAAAGATGAGATTTTATTCAACTAGCAAGGAAATAGGATTACATCACTCAATTTGATGAACTCAACAAAGACTTGAAAACAAACTTGATAACAGACTGACCAGAAGACACGACTGGACGTTTGACTCCAACTTATCATAACTCGACCACAAACTGGACTTGACTTGGTCTCAACTGGAGTGTCACAGACGATTTTCAAATCATTAGGTCCCCATGAGCATCCATATTTGATTCAGCAGTAGTATTTCTAAACACTATTACCTCACTAGCATCTTCCCCAGGTTCATCATTCCCCTTCCGTATCTTTGTAGGAACATCATCTGCCCTTATGGCCCATCTTTCAGTTGAATAACCCTTTTCTGACTCATACTGAGTATTGTCAACGCCTTTTTCGATTCTGTTGATCGGGTCGGGGCCAGTTGGTTATTGCGCACTCATGGAGGCAACGAATCCCTTGAGAGTATTTAGCAATGGCCGTGACTGAAGAGATTGTATGTCATGCCAGATGTCACTCGGTGGGTTCAGCAAAGGGGTGATGATTTTATGCTCAATGAGATCTTGGATATCATGGCGGAGTTTCATGCAATAGTTAGTTGTATGGCCAGGGGTCTGGTGGTAGGCACAGTACAAAGACATGTCACATTTGTGAGGTAAGGGATCTGGTAGTGGCTTTGGGTCCAGGGGGTTGAGGTGACCATTCTTGACAAGGTGACCAAGGGCCATGGATAATGGCATGCCAAGGTTGGTGAAGATTCTCGGCTTGCGGGCTCGGTTTGATTTTGAATTCGACTTTGAGCTAGAGTTGATTTTTGGGTGGAGATGTGGACTTGGAATAGCTCTTTGGTTAGTTGGGATTGGGCCTGGATGTGGGCTTTGGTGAATGGTTAAGCTTGGGTATGGACTTTGGTGATAGGTTGGGTTTGGACATGGGCCTCAGTGCACAGGTGGGTTCAGACATGCCCGTTGGTGCTTCTTTAAGCAATCCATTATTCTCTGATCTATCTTTTCCTCATCAGGGCCCATTTGATCTTTCAATAATTGAATGAACTCAAGCATGACCCCCTCCAATTGCTTCACCCTAGTATCTTGTTGCTCAACAACGGCTTGCAGTTTGCTTACTTTCTCCTCCAAAGCTCTGTAGGCCATTGGTGGGTCCATCTCGACATAATGGTCCATGATCTCCTCTAAGTAAGAGAGATAAACCCAAGAAGATTAGAAGTGTCCTTACTAGGGGCTCTGGTTGTTCCACTCTTTCAAGAAAAACAGATAGGAAAAAGGTCGTCATGCAGAATTGAATAGTAAGAGATTTTTTTTTTTTTAGGGACTTTGATCTTAATTGGGAAGAAGATATTGAATCTGTACGCTACACGTATGTAATGATATCGAATGCAAAATATACATGCTCTTATGATTTGATGCATGCACTGCACACATGGCATACGAATGAAATGCATGTGTGTGTGCCTACTCTATATGCCAAAGTAAAGGAAAATTCTAATCCTAACAGGTAAACACATAAGCACATAAGATCCTCACCCACGTCAAGTGCGCCAACTTCTCCTTTCATTGCGATCTTTACTACCCTCTCAAAGGTTGGATATGCAGAAAAATTTCAAAATTCATTTGAAAAGCATTTCTTTAGAAAGATGAGATCTTTCAAAAACAATTCTCAAGAATTTTGAATCTTTTATTTAAAAAAAATGAGGATGTGAAAACATTTCTCAATGAAGATAATTTGATTGAAATTTTGCTTTAAAATTCATTTGAAGAGCATTTTTTTTCAAAAACAATTCCCAAAGATTAGTTTGGAGCTTTAATCAAAAGTGAACTCCAAAGATTTTTGAAAGAGCAATTGAAAACTTTGGGATGAAGATTACAAAAATCCATTTGCTTTCAAAGATGGTTTTAAAATTCTTTCGGGGTAGAAGGATCACATGATCGGATTATTACCGTACTTTTCATAAATTTGAATACATACAAGGTCAATGATGCTTAACTAAACATGATATAAGAAGTATAATCTTATAATCAAGGTTCGGCATGTCCTCCAAATGTCATGTAACACGAGGAGAAATTGCTAAAAGGTGATTAAAAGATTATTCATCTTTCATCAAGCAAGTATCGTCATCATCTCAAGTAATCCCTTCCGGGCATACAAAACTTCCTAGCACATAACCCTAATCAAGAATTGATTTCCTAAGATTGAAATGTTCTATAGAAACTACTATGCAAAGGTTGGGTTTTGGTCAAATAAGGGACCCTTGACACACACCCGATAGGATGCTTCATATACCAAATCATGGTACGAGATCAAGGGTGATCACACAGTCCCATGATAACTTGACCGACCGGGTTGCCCCGAGCCTCCAAGGTCATAGTTCCGTGCAATCGACTGGCTGGACATGCAAGTGAAATGCAACAGACACACAAAGATTAATTAATTCGATTAAAAGGATATTGTGGATATCGCAGGTTGACTTACCCACAGCTTTTCAAAATCAATTTTTAAAAACAAATGAGTCGCCACTTAATTTTTAAAAGGAAAATTAAGAAACCATTTTAAAGCAACCAATCTTTTTGCGAAACCAAAGATTAACTAGGTCCGGGGATTATGGAATGAGAGAGGAAGGAGCCCGTCGGACTAAAACACCCTCTCTCATCCTATCTTGCGATAGGCCTCTACTCAAAATCCTTTTAATCGAATTTATTAATCTAAGCATGCCCTCAACTAATACATATATACATATACATCACAAAAGCGTGTCCAAAGGGTGTAAAATTGTAATTGACAAAGTACCTTTCAAAAGCCACATAATTCAGGTAGCAGGCGATATGATATGCAAAAGGGGACAAGTGAACTTACCCGGGATCCAGCAGCGATAGTAAACGTGCAATGCATGCGAATAAAGGAAAATCCTAGAAAGAGTCTCTAATCACATATACACATAAGGCAAAAACCTAATTCTAAGGTGTCGCGCATTAAGTCGAAAAATCAATAAAATCAAGAAATTAAGATAAACTAAAGAGGAGTTCTAGAAATCGTACCTTAATAGCGCTACAAAACAAAGGGTTAGTCCACATGATATGCAAAATACGATGTTAAAATGACAATCCTAAATTTATAGCTTACATCTATCTAATGTAATTAAATCCAAAGCAAATAAGTCTTAATTTCAAGTGTCGAATCATATAGATGAATATGTACATGGACAAGGATAAACTATGAAATACTCTTAAACTTTGAATTCAAGCTCAACTAATCATTATTAAAGCATGGTTTAAGTCCTAGATCATAGAAAAGTCATTTGGACCATTATTTACAAAGTAAGTATAAATTGTAACAAAACTCTGAAAATTCCAGAGAGAAGACCCGAACTTCAAAGAAATAAAAGGCATGGCTCCTGTGGTTTGATCTTGATGATTTTGGGACTCAATATGCCTCCGTGAGTATAGTTTTCAAATCAAAAAGAAAATCAAAGTTCCAACGGTCGGATCTCCGGGAATATGAAAAATACTAGACATCACTCAGCACTTTACAACCTTCTGTCCAGAATTCTTGCACGATTTATTAAAAATAGTAAAAAATTCCGAATTGCTTTGTTCTTTTTAGGGTGACTTCCTAACACATTAAACTTCATAGAAAAAATTATTTGGAGTCACAAACACTTTATTAGAACTCTGATTTAATCGTTTCAAAAGAGTGTCACTGTTCTGAAACTATTCTGAAATTCTGGACAGATTGTATTTGTGTCACAAAACTCATGATGAAACCATCCTAAACATGAAACCACCTTAAAACAAAAATTACAGTGGTAGAATATCGTGTTATTGACACTTTCCCGTTGGTTGCACTTGATTTCAACGGTTAGATTGCGAACTAAAAATCTTTGATCAAAAACAGTTTGTGGATTCACTGTTTTTATTTTGCTAGTTTAACTTTTATTTGGTAACTCCAACTATTAAACCATGAAGTTGAGTTGAACCAAACCACTTATCCTACCATTTGATGGCCATTAGAGACTACAAACCTTTATTCTTCATAGATTTCAAATGAAATATGGATAGACTTCATGAAATCTATAAGACAAGGAATCTAAACCATGGAGATGGGTTTAGACTCAAAACTACATTCTCCTACCATTTGATGGTCATTGGAGAGGGAGACATGACTATGACTCATGAGTCCTAAAGGAATATAGAAGGGATTCCTCAAGACATCAAGTTTAGAAGATCCAAATCATGAGTATGGACTTGGATCCTCTTATGAAGTGGTGATCAAACTTTGACTCCTATGTGAAGCACAAGCCTACATGGGATTCAAAAGATCATGCTCAAGAGATCAAAAGAGATATTGAAGATCTCCAAGACCTTCAAGAGAAGAGTATAAACAAGAAAATAGAAGAAAGTAATATGGAAACAAAAGAAACTCCTAAGTTTACTTGATAAACAAAGAAAATAGTGAAAGATTTTAGGATTAGAGATTTTAAGAGAAGAAAGAAAAAGCCAATAATCTAATGGTTAGAGGATCACCTCCAAATTATCCTCAAAGTTTTCTTTTCTTTGAAGATCTTCCAAGCTCTTCTCTCTAATCCTCTAAACACTCTCTTTTCTCTCTAAAAATGTTGGTGTAATGGAAGTATTTTTGCATGTGCTCTCTCTCCCAATATGTTTCTTGGTGTTCTTCTTGGTCTCCCCTCTTTTAGGAAGATCCCTTCTCTTTTATAAGCAAAATTACCAGGTATTTTTGGTGAATTTCGGAGCAAAAAACAGGTGTAATTCTCTCATTTGTTGGTACAATATGTACTTTCTGAAATTATGAAGACTGTTGTCCAGCGCGGTAGTCCAGATACTGCCGCGGCAGTCCGTAACTGCCGCTGCGGCATTTCATGACTGCCGTTGCGGCACTTCATGACTGCCGCGCGGCATTCATCAAATGCCGCGGCCATTAATGGATTGCCGCATTTTTGTCAGTCTTACTTTATCAGTTTTTTGTTCATATTCGCATACGCATACGTATTGCTCTACAAAATACAAACATTAAAAGCGAACGACAGTCAGAAATCTGTGGCGGCACTTGGTGAGTGCCGGCACGGCACTCTGTGACTGCCGTGCGGCAGTCACTGAGTGCCGCGGCAGCCCGCCGTGTGCCGGTTTTGGCTAAAATTCCCCCTTTTGGATTTTTCTTTTTTCAAAGCAAAATGATCCTTGAGGATATTTTCTGAAAATCGTATTTTATACCTGAATTCTCCTAAATACCTGGTATTTTCTCTTTTCTGTGAAATTTTACCGCGTTTTAGAGAACTTTCTGAAGAGCTTGGAATACTTCGAATCTTCCGATTGTGTTGAACATTCATAAACGCAAGTAGTCACACGGATGGATGCACCTATCCTGTCGTGATGCAAGTGTAATGCAATGGCGTTTTCTAAATTGACCCGATTGTGTAAATGTCATGCTTATCATGTTTTCCTACGTACGATGCGCATTTCGTGGCGTGTTAGTCAGGAAAGATTTTTCATGCGAAAATGTGACACAGGAGTCATGAAAGTGCTTTTGATTTGATCACGAAGGTCGACGCAAGTCCGTTGCGAAAACCGGGAATATAAGTCCGTTATATTCTCAAAAACGAGGGTTGACGCAAGTCCGTTGCAAAAACCGGGAATATAAGTCCGTCATATTCTCAAAAACGAGGGTTGACGCAAGTCCGTTGCGAAAACCGGGAATATAAGTCCGTTATATTCTCAAAAACGAGGGTTGACGCAAGTCCATTGCGAAAACCGGGAATATAAGTCTGTTATATTCTCAAAAACGAGGGTTGACGCAAGTCCGTTGTGAAAACTGGGAATATAAGTCCGTTATATTCTCAACAACGAGGGTTGATGCAAGTCCGTTGCGAAAACCGGGAATATGAATCCGTTATATTCCCAAAACGTGGGTTAACGCAAATCCGTTGCGAGAACCGAGAATATAAGTCTGTTATATTCCCAAAACGTGGGTTAACGCAAATCCGTTGCGAGAACCGAGAATATAAGTCTGGGCCCACGGGCTCAAATATTTTCAATTTTTTTCAAGAGTCGGGGCCCGCGGGCTCAAGTGCTGCGATTTTCAAAATTGGGAGCCCACGGGCTCAAATATTTTAATTTTCATAAATCGGGAGCCCACGGGCTCAAACATCTCCAATTTTCAAAAAATGGGGGGCCCACGGGCTCAAATATTTTTGAATTCCAAAATTTGTAGTCAATGTGTACCTAAGAAACGACCCTGAGGGCCAAAAGCGCAATGAGGGCAATTTTTGGGGCCTCAAATTCAATTTTCGGGACTTGATTTGAATTTTTGGGGGGAAAGTAAATATCTTTGAACCGCCTTAATCGCGGCACACGCGGTTTTTTGCGGCAGTCCGTGACTGCCGCGCGGCACTCGCGGAGTGCCGTTGCGGCACTCGGCGAGTGCCGCGCGGCAGTTGACTGACTGCCGCGCACGAAAAAATGAGTGCCGCGTTTGAGCGGCAGTGTTTAAAACCGCTGGGGTTCTCTCATTTCATTCATTCTCCCAACTCTCTTCATCTCGGAATCTCTCTGGAGAAATTTTTCTCTCATCCTTTCTTTGCTTCTATATTGATCTACGACATTCACAGGTTAGTTCTGCTAGATCAGAGCTTGATTAAACTCGCTTATTTCATTGTTTTTCCGAATCGTTACTAATCTACGCATGGATTCTCTCTTTTTCTTTGACAGATTATGGCGAGTGGTTCAGGGCGCAAGAAGAGGGCCAGATACACCGCCACTCATCACCCGGACGCCACGCTTCTACTGAGGGATCCTGATGAGCATTTATCGGCCCGCGCGTTTAAGCGCGAGGTAAACGCTTCTCTTTTCTTATTTCTCGTATTTCTTTCTCATATATCCTCCTCCTTGTGAATGTAACGTAGAATTGTCACCACTCTTAGATACCCTGTTCTGCATGACATGCTCATGGCGCCCTTGTGCGTCTCTGATGCTTTATTTGTAGAAAAAAAAATTTTGTACCTATGACCTTCATGCCTGGCGAATCGAAGCTTATTATTCTCCCCCATGTTTATTGGATTTTCGGGTGTTCCAATTGCATTGGTTCCTTTATTTCCCTTTCAACTTTAAAAGATTTTTGGCTTTTCTCAATTCCTTTCTTTTTCTCTTAAGTTTTACGAATGCGGTGCCATTTGAATGAAATCCTGAACATTCCCCTTTTACTTATTTATACTTGTGAATTTTCTCGGGTGTTCTAAGCGCCCTTTTATTGTTCAAACTTGGCTCTGGAATGATTGTGATCATATACTACTTGTGAAACTGCACTTCCCTTGGATTCATATATGCATGTATTTCAGAAATGCGGACAAACTACTTTTCCTCTTTTCTTTTCTTTTCGAAACCTTGCTAGAATATTGAATGTTTTTCTTTTATTCATTTCTTCTTGAACGCAAACAAGTGCCTTGCTTGTGAAATCCCTTATGAACACTTTTGGGTTTTCTATTCCCTTATTTATTATTTATTTACTGTTGTTGCTCTCTTCTTTATCCATTCTCTAACAACAAACCTTTTATTCTTTTCTTGCAGCTGCAGCCGAAGGTGCTGAAGGGGTATGGCAGCCTCGCCCACGGCCACGAGTGGTACACAGAGCTGAGCCCGACCGTGAGGGCTCTAGTAGACGCAGCAGGGTTTGGAGACTTCGTCAAACTTTTGACGAAGAGCTCCAACGATCTACAGCAGATGCATGCGCTGGCTGAGCGGTGGTGGGATACCACGAGTACCTTCCACTTCGATTTTGGGGAGATGACGATGACCCCCCTAGACTTCAGCATGATCACGGGGATTCCATTCGGAGGAGAGCCCCTGCGGCACCTTACAGACCAGGAGTGGGATCAGATGGAGCCCTTGCTAGGGGTGGTCCCGGAGGAGGCCTTGGTCACAGCTCGATGGTTTATGGATACTTTCTAGGGGAAACCCGGCTTTACGGACGAGCAGATGGCCCGAGGTTTCTTGATGTATGTGTTGGGGTGCTCCTTGTTGAGCACCAAGGGGGACCGGATTTCCGCTTCCTCGGTAGCGTCGTTGGAGCGCCTGGACCAGGTTGCCGAGTACGACTGGGTTGGTACAGGGTTGGCTATCCTGTACAGGCATATGAGTGTCATTTCCCGAGACAGGTCAGCTGCTACTGGCGATTATTGGAGGGCGTGGGAGGTATACTTTTTCCTATATTGCTCATTATCATATTTCTTTCTTCCTTTTTTTTTTAAATATGAGACTAATCTTCTTTCTTCTCTATTTGTATCACAGATTTGGTCCCACGAGTATCTTCGCATGATGTCTCCTCAGACGCGTGATGCCGACGCCCTTATCATGCCCCAGGGGCTGAAATGGGCGAAGGACAGGGTTGGGAGGAAGACCGGGGCTCATGATTTTGTTTCGTTCAGGAACTTCCTGACGAACCTGAGGGAGGGACACGTGCACTGGCAGCCGTGGCTCAGGGTCTTGCCTGAGGCTAGGGTGGGGTTGCGAGAGTCGGCCGGGTATGGCCCGACGAGGCGACTTCTTGATGGTGGGTCAGAGGGTATGGCGTGGTATTTGGGAGAGAGAGTGACCCGACAGTCGATAGCGGCCCCCGGGTTCTTTGTGCCGTTCCCTCCTCCCGACTCTATGAGGGCCACAGACACGCTACAGGGCGGCGATCTCACGGCTGCTCGAGCCGGCTTCGGTATCCACGACTTTTTGGACGACTCGTCAGGATATGCGGCTTTCCGTGCCGCCAAGCTGATGCCAAACTTCCCTCTGATGGAAGTGACTCGGGTGAGTAAACGATTCCTTTATTGTTTCTGTGAATTTTCTTTTTATTCCTTACCCATGCTTTATTTCTTTTGCTTGCAGCCTGTTCCTGCCGCGGTTCGAGCTCCTGCCTTGCCCGAGTGGGACTGGACTATGTCGACCGTCTCATTCGGAGAGCCCCACTCGACGACGATTCCTCGACTTTCACATGGTGCTCCCACCATACCTTTACATTATGACGTCGTCCCACGTGCTTATGCGGAGGAGGGCCTAGCGTATGCCCATAGCATGCAACAGTGGGTTCTCGGGCGAGAGTGGATGGTAAGGAATTTATCCCCACTCCTACTTTTGATTGGGATTGAATCTTTTTTACTGATCTTTATTCCTGGCTCTTGTTTTCAGGCTGAGGGAGCTCGGGCGACTGCTGCGGTTCAGTTGAGGGCCCAGGTATGATCTTCTACCCTTTCCATATTCTTAGTATTCCAAATGTCTTTTCAACACTTTTCTGGACTCATCCCCTCTCTTCCAGATGGAGGAGAACAGAGTCCTGTCTCAGCAGGTGGGACAGCTCCAGCATCGGCTTCAGCAGTTCGACATCTCTCTCAGCGATGCCCCCGGAGGTAGCGGTGCTGGGCGTGGCGGAGGTGTCGGCGAGGGTACTAGCGGTGGCAAAGGCCGAGGCAGCGAGCGTGGAGAGAGTGGTGGAGGCAGCGGGACCGAGTCAGAGGAGGAGCCTCTTAGGCGCACGACTCGTCAGGCTCGCGGCCGGGGTCGGGGTCGGAGCTGATCCTGCTTATATATATATTTTTTGTTTTCTTTTGAGAGGATTATTTTTATTTTGGTGGATGACTGTATATATATACACATGTGCTTTATTTTGAATGCTCTTGCTTCTTTTATCTTTTGAAAATAAATGAAATGAATGAATGAATGAATGTATTTGTACGTGCTGCATGATGCGCACGTTTTTATTGCTTCTCAATTAGTTTTCTGTTTGCAGGTGGGCTGATCGTGTTACAAACAGACTCTGGCCAATGAAAAACTCAGAACGGCACTCGGTTAGGTCTCCGCGGCACTCAGTGAGAGCCGCTACGGCAGTCTGTAAATGCCGCAACGGCATTCACTGACTGCCGCGCGGCACTTCATCGAGTGCCGCTGCACTTTATCGAGTGTCGCGGGTAGGTAGACAGCCTTATTCTTCTATTTATATCCCTTCATTCTCAAAGTTCCGCAAAACACTTCTCATTTCTCCTCATTTCCCCTTCAAATGGCCCCCATTAGTTCTCAAATCCTCTTCCCATGGATGGATACTCTCTCCGGCATTGACAAGCTCAATTTTGAGTGCTTCAGACTAAACGATCTCTTCTCTTTCTAACAAATGAATCTAAATGAGGGTCTACTTCGCGCCGCCGTCCAATGTTGGGATCCTGCTCTCAATGTCTTTCGTTTCGGCTCTCAAGAGATCTGCCCCTTGTTTGAGGAGTTTAGCGCCATTCTCCATACTGATTCTTCTGCTGAATTGATGGTCCCTCAGATTCAGGCCGGGTATGTTTGGGATTTGGCCACTCTTCTCCACATATCTCAAAATGCAGCGGGCTCCTTTATTTGTGACAGGCATATTGATTTTGAGCGCCTTGCCTCTGTTTATGCTCCCATAGGGGACCCCTATGACGGTGAGTACCAGATCATCCGACGTAGTGCCCTGTCAATCGCCATGCTCTCTTACTTCCTATTCCAGTCATCTTCTGACATTCTTATACCCATGGCATGCGGCTTGCGGGAGATGAAAAGTGCTGTTATGCTAGTCCTTGGTGAAACTTTGATTGGATTGGGCCATGCTCATGCTACTGGGGTCATGTTATCCTCTGGGGCACCCTTTGTCTTGCAAATTTGGCTCATGGAGCGTCTGGATCTCTTCATACATGCCTCCCATCTCCGTGGGTCACTTCCTTATGATCGCATGGAGATTCACAGCTTGTTTCAGTCCGCCGACGCGTGGCTTGATTGGCTTCAGGGTCTTTCTCCTAGTGACATCTGCTGGGTTTGTCCGTCGTGGATCCATCGCTCTGTTGCTGTACGCCTCCCTGGGCGACCTGGCATCTGGCCGCCGGGTTTGCACGCTACGACTTTCTACATTCCTGACCGAGTCGTCCGTTAGTTCGGACTTTTGCAAGATGTCACTGAATATGTGACCGCTGATTTCACCAGGGGGTCCCCTTTGCGTCCTTCTATCGTGAAGGCTTTCATGGAGGCTTAGCCCAGCAGAATGGCTGCTCTATTCCCGAGGATTCCTGCTCTGACTGTGCCTACTACTGAGTATCTTCTAGAGATCCAAACCTTGACTGCGAGGCGGGCTTGACAGACACATGCATAATAAAGTAGACGAAAACAGGGAAAATGCCTGACATTTTACGAAACTCTTCTGACAGACCCTGCCTACCCTTTGTTTGCGCTTTTGAATGTGATTTTTCTTTTTTTTTTTTCTTTTTCAAGAAGTGTTGTCATGCTAAATCTAAAGTGTCCACCCTTTCGATTAATCTTTTATGAAGAATTATCCTTTTAATGTCTTAACTTGGCTCTTTACTTTGCTTCTTTGCTTTAAACTTTAATCCTTCTATGAATTCTCATTTGCTTTTTTATAGTACTTATCTCGATAGCCAGATGATCCAAGGGAGGGTTTTGTATCTGGGTTCTTCGGCTTAGCAAACGAAGTTTGCCCCTGGTTTTAAGGCTTTGAAGCGGCTTTGGGCAAACGCTAGTTTGCCCCTAGTTTGGCACCGTTTTTTTTTTTTTTTTTTTTTTTTTTTTGAAATGACCGAACCAAGTTGGTTGCCTACGTATCCCCTAGCGGGAATCAGGTCAAGCGTAGTTCATCAAGGTAGGAGGCTTCGAAAGAAATGGTTTCAAGCAAAGTATTTCTTGAGGCGATCGAGGTTAATCGGCTGTTTAAATTCAACCCCGTCCAGGTCCATGAGATAGGCCGCCCCTCTGGAAAGGAGGGTCTTAATGATGTATGGCCCGACCCAGTTGGGTTTGAACTTTCCTCTGGGGTCATAAACAGGCACCTTCAGTTCTTTGAGGACCAGGTCACCTTCAGTAAGCTTCCTTGGGCGGACCTTTTTGTTGAAAGCACGAGCTATACTCTTCTGGTACCCCCGAGTATGGTTTATCGCGGTCAGCCTCTTTTCATCGAGCAGCATCAATTCCTCATACCTTCCCTGTATCCATTCTGATTCTGTCACTTCACATTCTGTTAAGACTCTGAGAGAGGGTATTTCCACCTCGACTGGAAGGACTGCCTCCATTCCGTAGACCAACGAGTATGGCGTAGCACCCGTTGAAGTCCTTACTGACGTCCGATACCCCCATAAAGCGAATGGCAGCTTCTCATGCCAATCCTTATATGTATCTGTCGTCTTCCCCAAGATTGCTTTAACATTCTTATTCGCTGCCTCTACTGCTCCATTCGTCTGGGGCCTGTACGGGGATGACTGATGGCGAGTGATCTTATACTTTTCTAAGAGCGGGATAACTTCTCCCTGGAAATGACTGGCATGATCGGAGATAAACTCGTTCGGGACTCCGTATCTGCAGATTATGTTCTTCTCAATGAAACTCACCACATCTTTGGCTTTCAAAGTCGCATATGAGGCCGCTTCTACCCATTTTGTAAAATAATCGATCACCACGATTATATACCGGTGCCCATTGGAAGCTTTTGGAACTATCTCACCGATGATATCAATCCCCCATACGGAAAATGGCCAAGGGGTGGTCATGCTATAGAGCTGCGACGGTGGGGTGTGCATCAAATTTGCATGAATCTGACACTTGTGACACCTTCTAACATATTCACAACAGTCTTTGTCCAAGGTCGTCCAATAGTACCCTTGTCGAATGATCTTCTTCGCCAGCATGTGCCCGTTCATGTGGGGCCCGCATACTCCCTCATGTATTTCCTCCATCATTCTCTTAGCTTCCCTTCCATATAAACACTCCAAATTATACCCGGTGTAGGACTTCTTCCATAGTTTATCCGCGTAGATCACAAATTGAGCGGCAAATCGTCGTATCGCCTTCTTGTCCTTTTCTGAGGCTCCTTCGGGGTATTCTCATTCTTTAATGAACTTCCACACGTCCACATACCAAGGCACTTCATCTTCTCTCTCTATGGCCGCGATCATTTCGAATGACGGTTGATTCCTTACTTCTATGGACAGCGGGATCATGGCAATTTTTGAAGGGATTTGGATCATCGAGGCTAAGGTAGCCAAAGAGTCGGCTAGTTGGTTTTCTTCGCGAGGGAGGTGGTAAAAGGAAATCTTTCAAAATTGTGCTTTCAGGCTTTCCAGATAGTCATGGTAAGGTCTCAATTTCTCATGTTTTACCCTCCAATCTCCTCGGACCTGGGATATGATCAAGTTGGAATCTCCGAAGACATCAATCTTTCTGACCTTCAAAGCCAAGGCTGCTTCCATCCCAATTATGCATGCTTCGTACTCCGCGGTATTGTTAGTTGAGTTATACTTGAGTTTGACGGCTAATGGGGTGGGGACCCCGTCTGGTGCTACGAGAATGATTCCAACTCCGTAACCCATTTGGTTGGCTGCTCCATCGAAGTACATCTTCCACAAATCCTCCTTAACCTCCATTATTCCTTCATCTGGGAACTTGAAGTCTCCCTTGTCCTCAGATTCTACAGCGAGGTCGGCTAAAAACTCAGCGACAGCCCTTCCTTTTACGGACTTGGCGGTGACATATCTGATGTCGAACTCAGCCAGCATCATGGTCCAATGGGAAATCCTACTGGTCAAGACGGGTTTTTCGAACAGGTATTTTAATGGGTCCATTCGGGATATCAGGATTACAGGAAAGGCTAGCATGTAGTGGCGGAGGCGACGGGTACACCAAACCAAGGCCCAACAGGCCTTCTCCAAGGGCGAATACTTTTAACTCATATCCTACCATTCTCTTGCTTAAGTAGTAAATGGCCTTCTCCACGTGCCCCTCTTCTCCTTCTTGGGCCAGCATACATCCCATTGAATCTTCGGATACAGATAGATAAAGTAACAAAGGTCTCCCAGGCGAAGGTGGCGATAAGACAGGTGGGTTCTGGAGGTAGGTTTTGATTTTGTCGAAGGCTTGTTGACACGGGGTGTCCCAATTGAATCTCTCTCCCTTTCTGAGTAGTTTGAACAGCGGGTCGCAGGTCATGGTGAGCTTTGAGATGAAATGACTTATAAATTGTATTCTACCCAGGAACCCTCTCACTTCTTTCTCATTTTTTGGTGGGTTCATCTCGGTTAAGGCCTTTATTTTGGTAGGGTCCACTTCTATTCCCCTTTGGGTAATGAGAAATCCTAACAGCTTGCCAGTAGTGACTCCGAACGTGCATTTCTGCGGGTTCAGCCTCATCTTGAACTCCCTCAATCTCCCAAAGAATTTTCTCAAAGCCTCTAGGTGCCCTCCCCTCTCCTTTGATTTCACAATCATATCGTCCACATACACCTCTACCTCTTTGTTGTTCATGTCGTGCAGTAAAGTGGTGGCAGCCCTTTGATAGGTTGCGCCTGCATTCTTGAGTCCGAATGGCATGACCCTATAGCAATATGTCCCCCACGGAGTGATGAACGTGGTTTTCTCTCTATCCTTGGGAGCCATGAGGATTTGATTATACCCGGAGAATCCATCCATGAAAGAGAGAAGTTCATGTCCCGCAGTGTTATCAACCAACACGTCGATGTGGGGTAATGGGAAATCGTCTTTAGGGCTTGCTTTATTCAAATCCCGAAAATCCACACAAACCCTAACACGACCATCCTTCTTTGGGACAGGTACAATGTTGGCAATCCACTCGGGATACTCGGTGACCATCAAAAATCCAGCTCTTAATTGCTTTTCAACCTCCTCTTTCACTTTGAGTGCCCATTCTGGCCTCATTCGCCTCAATTTTTGTTTTATGGGCTTTGAATTGGGAAAGAGGAGGATGTGGTGTTGGACTATTTTTGGATCGATACCTGGCATATCATTGTAAGACCATGCAAAAACATCTTTGAATTTATTTAATAGACTGATTAGTTCTTTACTTTCTTTATTGCTAAGTGTAGAGCCGATGAAGACATTTTGAGGATTGTTCTCATTTCCAAGATTAATTGTTAGGGTGTCCTCAATGATTTTACATGCAGATTCTTTTTCTTTTTCAATTAGTTTTTGCAGTTCAATAGGTATTTCATGATCATCACATTCATCACATTCATTAAGCGCGTTCGAGTAGGCAGAATCAGTCATACTTTCATTGATTTTCTTTGGAGTGATTACAACAGACATAGAAATTGAAAGACGCCTCATTTGGGCCATTACAGACTCTGGGTGTGGGGGGAACCTATCACTAGACTCAAAAACCCACTCCTTCTTGTGCTCTCCTCCCAGGCCAGTAATAAAGCATTCTTCCGGACCTCCTGTCTTGGTGATTTCCTCCATCTCTTCTTCCTCAGCCTTCCCTTCCTCACCTTCTTCACTCTCGGCAGCTTCCTCCACTATGCCCTCGACGTATTCACCTTTGGTCTTTCCGGGATCCTCCTTCATGACCTCTGCGTTCCCTTCGCCTAACAGATCTTTCATGGCAGAACTGTCTAGCATACCAACCCAGTCCTTGGCAGCGACAGACTTTTCAGGCATTTGCAAAAATGGGTCTTTGTACCCAGAAAATTCATGGGAGAAGAAGATCTCGAACCCCGGCTTCATGCATTTGTCCTTTTGGTCCATCCATGGTTCTGGGAAACCGCAAAAGGGGAAATCTTCTCCTTCCTTCACGAAGTATCCATTGAGAGTCTTTAAGTAAGGGTCTAGTGGTGCGTTGGCGGCCTTCTTCTTTGCTCTCAGCTCCTTCTTCGTTGGCTGATACCCTAGACCGTGAGTGTGAGTCTGAGTAGGGATTCTTGGAGCCTCTGGCAGGCCCTAAAGATTCTTCCCCAGTCCCAATCCTGGAAAGAAACCCATTTTCTTCATGATTCCCGCGACCACTGGACTAGCATACTGATCGAAATGGGGTGGTAGGGACTCTCCCGACTTTCCTTCTTCTATCACGCTGATGAACTCGAATCCTCCCATTTTCGCTTCTTCTTCTTGCAGCTGTAATTCTAGGACCGGTGCACTTGACGACACTTCAGATGAACGAACCCAACTGTCTCCGAGGATATCACAGACTTTGTTTTCCCAGACATACTTAACCTTTTGATGGATCGTCGATGGTATAGCGCCCAAACTGTCCAACCAAGGCCTTCCCAGCAGCAGATTGAAAGAAGCGGGGATATCGATGATTTGGAACTCAGCTTCTTTGTCCATCGGCCCGATAGCGAGATTAAGAAAGATAATGCCCATGACTGCTCTTTGGGTGTTGTCATATGCCCGGACCTTTTGTTGGGACGGCACAAAAGAAGATTTATCTAAACCCATTCGCTTGGCTGTGCAGAAGGGACATACATTGAGAGCAGACCCGTTGTCAACAAGACAAGCGGGCACGGTGTTCCCCAAACATTCAACGGTGATATACAGCGGCTTGTTGAGCATAGGTCCTTCCGGAGGTAAGTCATTCGATGAAAAGGTGATAGCCGAAGTCGAAATCTTGCCGATCAATCCTATGAGGTCTTCCGGGGTGGTGTCGATAGACACGTCAGCTTGATTCAGAGCATCTAGGACCGCCTGCCTATGGCGTTTGGAGGCAATCAGCAACCCCCAGACAGTGATGTTAGCCTGAGTCTTCTTCATTTGCTTTAGGACCTGATCCTCTTCTTCTTCCTCGTTCATTTTTCCTTTCCCTTTCTCCAACTCCCTCCCCGGGTGATCTTCCTCTAATTCATGCGGCTTGAAGTGCCTACCAGATCGAGTCAAATGGTCGATCTATTCTTTTGCCCAAATGTTGTCGGTTTCTGAAACGGTCTTTGAGCCCTCTTTTGCCTCTTCGTCGTTTTGATACCACAGATCATCCTCCCCTACCCGGCCTATGTTCCGACCATTGCTTTCTTGGACCCACCAATCTGACTGCCTTGTCACTTCGTTTTCCCATATCCCTGGCTGGCTTCCAAGCATGCAGATCCCCGAATTTTCTAGCAACTGATAGAACTTCTTTGGCTCTCCGACCTTTGTGATTAGCTTGGACGGATCGAATGCCGCTTCTTCTACCCCTAAGAAATAAAGACCCCGCGGCGGTGGCACAGCACGATGGTTCGGCAGAGGATTCTTGGTGACATTGGGGGCTTTGACAGGTGGCTCGGATATCACTTTGTTGTCAATGAGGTCCTGGATTTCGTGCCTTAATCTCATGCACCGATCCGTCGAGTGGCCCTTTTGTTGATGAAATTTACAGAAGAGATCCCCTTGGAAATTCGGCAGAAGTGAACTTGGCAGAGGCCGAGGTTCCAACTGGCGGAGATGCCCTTTCGCTAACAGCCTGTCAAGAGCGGTTGATAGTGATACTCCCAGATCTGAGAATTTTCTTGGTGGCTTATCCCCTCCTCCTCTTGGATGATTTCTGGCGATATCGAATTTTCTCTCCGGCTCGCTAAGTGCATTGACATCGGTGGGGCCAGAGTGACCCCCCGAATGCCCCCCATTTGATCCATAACTGGGCCTTCAATATCGGTTCTGTGGTTCTTCTTTCTTGATCGTCCCTTCTTGAATTGCATCTTCGATTCTCGTCCCCACGTCGAACACCTCAGCAAAGGTGTTGATTGACTAGAATCTCATCTTTTCCTGGTAAACTGGCTGCAGATTTTTCATCAGCATTCGGATCTGGTCTTTCTCAGGCGGCCTTTGTACCATTTTAGCTGCCTTTCCTCTCCATCGACTCAAATACTCGGCGAATGATTCTTTGTTCCCCTGCCTGGTCGTTTCCAAATCTCGGACAGTAACATCCAAATCCTGATTATACTCGTATTGTGCCACAAATGCCTTAATCACTTCTTCCCATACTCTGGTTTTGCTTGGCTCAAGTGTAAGGTACCATGACAGAGCAGCTCCTGTTAAGGTTTGTTGAAATAGAACAGCCATCATGGTAGTGCTCAGTCCACTAGGCTGAAAAGCTCCTATGCACATTTGGACATGACTGCGGGGATTGCCTGTGCCATCAAACTTATCAAAAACTGGCATTTTGAAACCGGCCGGCAGCGTCTCGTGGACTCCGTCATACAATCCTTCTAGTTCCATCAGATAGGTATCCACTCCCTGAGCCTTGCGCATTACCCTTTCCAATTTTTCTATCTTCTCAGTCAGCAGCTTCTCCTTCTCAAATTTCTCTCTGTCCCTGTTGGCTCTTAGTGCATCATTCCAATGTGCCTCTTGATCGTCGAACCAATCTCCGTCTCCTCCTCCCAAAGGCGGGTCTATAATGGGTGGAATTACATGCGGCGGTGGTCGGCTTGCAGTTTGCTTACTTTCTCCTCCAAAGCTCTGTAGGCCATTGGTGGGTCCATCTCGACATAATGGTCCATGATCTCCTCTAAGTAAGAGAGATAAACCCAAGAAGATTAGAAGTGTCCTTACTAGGGGCTCTGGTTGTTCCACTCTTTCAAGAAAAACAGATAGGAAAAAGGTCGTCATGCAGAATTGAATAGTAAGAGATTTTTTTTTTTTAGGGACTTTGATCTTAATTGGGAAGAAGATATTGAGTATGTACGCTACACGTATGTAATGATATCGATTGCAAAATATACATGCTCTTGTGATTTGATGCATGCACTGCACACATGGCACACGAATGAAATGCATGTGTGTGTGCCTACTCTATATGCCAAAGTAGAGGAAAATTCTAATCCTAACAGGTAAACACATAAGCACATAAGATCCTCACCCACGTTAAGTGCGCCAACTTCTCCTTTCATTGCGATCTTTACTACCCTCTCAAAGGTTGGATATGCAAAAAAATTTCGAAATTCATTTGAAAAGCATTTCTTTAGAAAGATGAGATCTTTCAAAAACAATTCTCGAGAATTTTGAATCTTTTATTTTAAAAAAATGAGGATGTGAAAACATTTCTCAATGAAGATAATTTGATTGAAATTTTGCTTTAAAATTCATTTGAAGAGCATTTTTTTTCAAAAACAATTCCCAAAGATTAGTTTGGAGCTTTAATCAAAAGTGAACTCCAAAGATTTTTGAAAGAGCAATTGAAAACTTTGGGATGAAGATTACAAAAATCCATTTGCTTTCAAAGATGGTTTTAAAATTCTTTCGGGGTAGAAGGATCACATGATCGGATTATTACCATACTTTTCATAAATTTGGATGCATACAAGGTCAATGATGCTTAACTAAACATGATATAAGAAGTATAATCTTATAATCAAGGTTCGGCATGTCCTCCAAATGTCATGTAACACGAGGAGAAATTGCTAAAAGGTGATTAAAAGATTATTCATCTTTCATCAAGCAAGTATCGTCATCATCTCAAGTAATCCCTTCCGGGCATACAAAACTTCCTAGCACATAACCCTAATCAAGAATTGATTTCCTAAGATTGAAATGTTCTATAGAAACTACTATGCAAAGGTTGGGTTTTGGTCAAATAAGGGACCCTTGACACACACCCGATAGGATGCTTCATATACCAAATCATGGTACGAGATCAAGGGTGATCACACAGTCCCATGATAACTTGACCGACCGGGTTGCCCCGAGCCTCCAAGGTCATAGTTCCGTGCAATCGACTGGCTGGACATGCAAGTGAAATGCAACAGGCACACAAAGATTAATTAATTCGTAAAAGGATATTGTGGATATCGCAGGTTGACTTACCCACAGCTTTTCAAAATCAATTTTTAAAAACAAATGAGTCGCCACTTAATTTTTAAAAGGAAAATTAAGAAACCATTTTAAAGCAACCGATCTTTTTGCGAAACCAAAGATTAACTAGGTCCGGGGATTATGGAATGAGAGAGGAAGGAGCCCGTCGGACTAAAACACCCTCTCTCATCCTATCTTGCGATAGGCCTCTACTCAAAATCCTTTTAATCGAATTTATTAATCTAAGCATGCCCTCAACTAATACATATATACATATACATCACAAAAGCGTGTCCAAAGGATGTAAAATTGCAATTGACAAAGTACCTTTCAAAAGCCACATAATTCAGGTAGCAGGCGATATGATATGCAGTAGGGGACAAGTGAACTTACCCGGGATCCAGCAGCGATAGTAAACGTGCAATGCATGCGAATAAAGGAAAATCCTAGAAAGAGTCTCTAATCACATATACACATAAGGCAAAAACCTAATTCTAAGGTGTCGCGCATTAAGTCAAAAAATCAATAAAATCAAGAAATTAAGATAAACTAAAGAGGAGTTCTAGAAATCGTACCTTAATAGCTCTACAAAACAAAGGGTTAGTCCACATGATATGCAAAAATACGATGTTAAAATGACAATCCTAAATTTCTAGCTTACATCTATCTAATGTAATTAAATCCAAAGCAAATAAGTCTTAATTACAAGTGTCGAATCATATAGATGAATATGTACATGGACAAGGATAAACTATGAAATACTCTTAAACTTTGAATTCAAGCTCAACTAATCATTATTAAAGCATGGTTTAAGTCCTAGATCATAGAAAAGTCATTTGGACCATTATTTACAAAGTAAGTATAAATTGTAACAAAACTCTGAAAATTCCAGAGAGCAGACCCGAACTTCAAAGAAATAAAAGGCATGGCTCCTGTGGTTTGATCTTGATGATTTTTGGACTCAATATGCCTCCGTGAGTATAGTTTTCAAATCAAAAAGAAAATCAAAGTTCCAACGGTCGGATCTCCGGGAATATGAAAAATACTAGACATCACTCAGCACTTTACAACCTTCTGTCCAGAATTCTTGCACGATTTATTAAAAATAGTAAAAAATTCCGAATTGCTTTGTTCTTTTTAGGGTGACTTCCTAACACATTAAACTTCATAGAAAAAATTATTTGGAGTCACAAACACTTTATTAGAACTCTGATTTAATAGTTTCAAAAGAGTGTCACTGTTCTGAAACTATTCTGAAATTCTGGACAGATTGTATTTGTGTCACAAAACTCATGATCAAACCATCCTAAACATGAAACCACATTAAAACAAAAATTACAGTGGTAGAATATCGTGTTATTGACACTTTCCCGTTGGTTTCACTTGATTTCAACGGTTAGATTGCGAACTAAAAATCTTTGATCAAAAACAGTTTGTGGATTCACTGTTTTTATTTTGCTAGTTTAACTTTTATTTGGTAACTCCAACTATTAAACCATGAAGTTGAGTTGAACCAAACCACTTCTCCTACCATTTGATGGCCATTAGAGACTATAAACCTTTATTCTTCATAGATTTCAAATGAAATATGGATAGACTTCATGAAATCTATAAGACAAGGAATCTAAACCATGGAGATGGATTTAGACTCAAAACTACATTCTCCTACCATTTGATGGTCATTGGAGAGGGAGACATGACTATGACTCATGAGTCCTAACGGAATATAGAAGGGATTCCTCAAGACATCAAGTTTAGAAGATCCAAATCATGAGTATGGACTTGGATCCTCTTATGAAGTGGTGATCAAACTTTGACTCCTATGTGAAGCACAAGCCTACATGGGATTCAAAAGATCATGCTCAAGAGATCAAAAGAGATATTGAAGATCTCCAAGACCTTCAAGAGAAGAGTATAAACAAGAAAATGGAAGAAAGTAATATGGAAACAAAAGAAACTCCTAAGTTTACTTGATAAACAAAGAAAATAGTGAAAGATTTTAGGATTAGAGATTTTAAGAGAAGAAAGAAAAAGCCAATAATCTAATGGTTAGAGGATCACCTCCAAATTATCCTCAAAGTTTTCTTTTCTTTGAAGATCTTCCAAGCTCTTCTCTCTAATCCTCTAAACACTCTCTTTTCTCTCTAAAAATGTTGGTGTAATGGAAGTATTTTTGCATGTGCTCTCTCTCCCAATATGTTTCTTTGTGTTCTTCTTGGTCTCCCCTCTTTTAGGAAGATCCCTTCTCTTTTATAAGCAAAATTACCAGGTATTTTTGGTGAATTTCGAAGCAAAAAATAGGTGTAATTCTCTCATTTGTTGGTACAATGTGTACTTTCTGAAATTATGCAGACTGCTGTCCAGCGCGGCAGTCCAGATACTGCCGCGGCAGTCCGTGACTGCCGCTGCGGCATTTCATGACTGCCGTTGCGGCACTTCATGACTGCCGCGCGGCATTCATCAAATGCCGCGGCCATTAATGGATTGCCGCATTTTTGTCAGTCTTACTTTATCAGTTTTTTGTTCTTATTCGCATATGCATACGTATTGCTCTGCAAAATACAGACTTTAAAAGCGAACGGCAGTCAGAAATCTGTGGCGGCACTTGGTGAGTGCCGGCACGGCACTCTGTGACTGCCGTGCGGCAGTCATTGAGTGCCGCGGCAGCCCGCCGTGTGCCGGTTTTGGCTAAAATTCCCCCTTTTGGATTTTTCTTTTTTCAAAGCAAAATGATCCTTGAGGATATTTTACGAAAATTGTATTTTATACCTGAATTCTCCTAAATACCTGGTATTTTCTCTTTTCTGTGAAATTTTACCGCGTTTTAGAGAACTTTCTGAAGAGCTTGGAATACTTCGAATCTTCCGGTCCTTGTCATCATCGGATATGGAGGTTACACTCTCCTAAATTCGACGGTCAGTCAAAATTGGGGTGTCTACAGATATTTTTCAAGTCTAATCCTCAAGTGAACCCAAAATTAGAATTCTGGTCTGCGAAACCAGAGATTCTGGGTTCGATCCCCAGCAGAGTCGCCAGATTGTGGATATCGAAATCTTCTTACCCACAACTTTTCAAAATCAAATTAAAAAACAAATGAGTCGCCACTTAATTTTTAAAAGGAGAATTAAGAAACCATTTTAAAAGCAAACTGATCTTATAGAAACCAGAGATTAACTAGGTCCGGGGATTATGGAATAAGAGAGGAAGGAGCCCGTCGGACTAAAACACCCTCTCTCATCCTATCTTGCGATAGGCCTCTACTCAACATCCTTTTAATCAAATTAATTAATCTAAGCATGCCCTCAACTAATACATATATACATATACATCACAAAAGCATGTCCAAAGGGTGTAAAATTGCAATAAACAAAATACCATTCAAAAGCCACATAATTCAGGTAGCAAGCGATATGATATGCAATAGAGAACAAGTGAACTTACCCGGGATCCAGCAGCGATAGTAAACGTGCAATGCATGCGAACAAAAGAAAATCCTAAAAAAAGAGTCTCTAATCACATATACACATAAGGCAAAACCTAATTCTAAGGTGTCGCGCATTAAATCGAAAAATCAATAAAATCAAGAAATTAAGATAAACTAAAGAGGAGCCCTAGAAATCATACCTTAATAGCGCTACAAAACAAAAGGGTTAGTCCACATGCTTCACATAATAATAATATGATATCAAACAATCAATCCTAATTATCTAGCTTATACCTAGCAAGCAATGAAATCCAACTTTATCCAATTACTAGTTCTAATTATAAGCATTAATGTACATAAATGAATGGATGTGAACAAGAATAAGACATGGATTTATTCACTAATTTGGGTCACTTAACCTCTGGATTTAAGCTAAATTATCATTATTAGGATATGGTTTAAGTCCTAAGTCATAGGAGAATCATTTGGGCCATTATTTACAAAGTTGGTCAAATGTGTCATAAAATTCTGAAAATTGCAGAGAGCAGACCAGCACTTTAAAAAAAGAAAAAAGCATGTCTCTCATGGTTTGATGTCGGTGAATTTTGGACACAAGATGCCTCTGTGAGTCTAGTTTCCAAATCAAAAAGAAAATCAAGGTTTCAACGGTTAGATCTCTGGGAAAAGGACATGAACCAGACATCACTCAGAGATGTACAACTCCATGTCCAGAGATATTGTTTGATTTTTTTCAAAATAGCAAAAAGATGAGAAACACTTAGATCTTTTTAGGGGATCTTCCTAACACATTAAGGTACCCAGAAAAAATTATTAGAGACCCCAAAAACTCCATTAGAATTCTGATTTATGAATTTCAAAATGGACTTGCTGTTCTGAAACTATTCTGAAACTCTGGACAGATTGTGGTTGACTCACAAAACCCATGATCAAACCCTTCTAAACATAAAACCACCTTAAAACAAAAATTGCAGTGGTAGATTACTGTGTTATTGACACTTTCCCGTTGGTTTCACTTTATTTCAACGGTTAGATTTCGAACTAAAAATCTTTGATCAAAAACAGTTTGTGAACTCACTGTTTTCATTTGTCAAGTTCAACTTTTATTTGGTAACTCCAACTATTAAACCATGAAGTTGGGTTTAAACCAAATCACTTCTCCTACCATTTGATGGTCATTGGAGATCAAGACATGACTAAAACTCATGAGTCTCAAAAGAATATGGAAAGGATTCCCTAAGACATCAAGTTTAGAGGACCCAAGTCATGAGTATGGACTTGGATCCCTCTATTTGCTTATAAAATAAAATGATGATCAAACTTTGACTTCCATGTGAAGCATAACCTTACATGGGGTTCAAAAGATCATATTCAAGAGATTTCAAGAGAGATATTGAGGATCTCCAAGAGTCTCAAGAAGGAAGTATGAACAATAAAAGAAATGGAGCAAAGAAAACAAAATAGTTTGAGGATTCAAAAGAAAGAATGCAAATAAAACAACTTATGGTTAGAGGATCACCTCCAACTATCCTCAAAGTTTCTCTCCTTTGAAGATCTTCCAAGCTCTTCTCTCTAATTCTCTAAACTCTCTCTTTTCTCTCCCAAAAATATGTTGGTGTAGTGGTAGTTCTCCCAAGTATTGTGTTGTCTCCCCCTTGTATCCCCCCCTTTTTTTTGTATATCTTTCTCAATGGAGATACCTCTTCTTATATAGACAAAAATACCTAGGTAATTTAAGTAAATTCGGAGCAAAAGACAGGTGTAAATCCCTCATTTGGTGGTACAATGTGTACTTTCTGAAATTAGGCAGACTGCTGCCCAGCGCGGCAGTCCAGAAACTGTCACAGCAGTCCGTGAATGCCGCCGCAGCAGTTCATGACTATCGCCGCGGTACTACGCGACTGCCGCGCGGCATTCATCAAATGTCGCGGAAATTAATGGATTGCCGCGTTTTTGTCAGTCTTACTTTATCAGTTTTTTGTTCTTATTCGCATACGCATACGTATTGCTCTGCAAAATACAGACTTTAAAAGTGAACGGTAGTCAGAAATTGTTGGCGGTACTTGGTGAATGCCGGCCCGGCACTCTATGACTGCCGTGCGGCACTCAGTGAGTGCCGCGGCAGTCCGCCGTGTGCCGTTTTTAGCTAAGATTCCCTCTTTTAGATTTTCTTTTTCCCAAAGCAAATGATTTTTGAAGATCTTTTCTGAAAATTGTGTTTTATACCTGAATTCTCCTAAATACCTGGTATTTTCCTCTTTCTATGAAATTTTACCGCGTTTAGAGAACTTTTTGAAGAGCTTGGAATACTTCGAATCTTTCGGTCCTTATCATCATCGGACATGGAGGTGACACTCTCCTAAATTCGACGTTTGGTCAAAATTGGGGTGTCTACAGAGTGTTGGTTGAATTTTGGTGTGTTGAGATGACTTTCTTGTAGTCGATCTATTTTTTGTGTGGCATGCTTGCCACTGTCCTTATGTTGTGCTTCTTTGTATCATCCTGGGGTATGCCCCTTGTACATTTGTACATCCTTTTTTTGGAATATATTAACCCTTTTTCCGAAAAAAAAATTATGCTTAAGTTAAGTCGCAAGCAGACTATTACTGATCAGAAAATAAAAAAGGTACAGCAAAAGTACAAATACTAGTTCTACTAATCTGGAATACATCAAAAGAAGTGGAACAGAATAAGATGAACTAACTGAGGGTCCAATCTCCATCTCTCTCTACATCAGAGTCCGAAGTCACCTCTCCTAAGTCACTAGATGGTGGAAAGTCAATCGCAGGGATACCTATAAATGCATCCCAGGTTGGCTCCAGGGGCCAATCAGGGTCCTTTATCATCTCAGGCTCCGCTAGTGGGTCTTCATCTGGATCATCCTCTGAGTCATCATCAGAACCTGCAGGGGTAATAAAGTGTACTATGTCCTCTTGTGGCTCGTCCTGGTCATGGATTGCAAGGTTTCCAAGGGCATGAGAAACCTCCTCCATCTCAGCAGACAGCAAGCGCGGTGCTACCACTCTATGATATGCTAACTCTGGAACAGGTCTCTCACGGAAGAAACAACGTGTCCACTTCCTTATAGTCTGGCGAACTCTATGCCTGATGGTGGTGTTAACATGACCAAATCCTCGAGGAGCAAACTGTGTCTCCAAGGTGACCCTGTACTGTCCCTCCGTAGCATCGTACTGTATCTGGTGCTCTATGCTAGCCTGCCCAACACAGAAAACTAACTTAGTACTGATGCTAATTAAAAAAAATATCTTAAAACTTCAAAGTGACAAGGGGTACCTTTCTTAATTCTTTCTAAACCTTGAGTTACTATCAACTGTTCCAAGTCTGACTCCCTGAACCTACATTAGTTCCTAATTCTATATTTTACACTTGTGACTTCTGTGGCTCAACTCATCGCGGGGATTTATTAGTCATTCTTATAGACTAAGAGTATACAAGCTTAAATAAATTTACTAATTATAAGCAAGCAGTACATCCATGTGATAATATATAAGTCAGGTTATAATCTCCATAGCTTTAAACATAGTGCAGCATAATTACAAAAACATTTACATCAGAGAGTGCGTACGCCAAGTAAGTACATAGTAGGGGAACAGTGCTAAAAATAGATACATAAAAAGGCGTACACGTTACTACTACTACGTGTTACATGCCTGAGTACAGCTATATACACAAAAGATGGACTACTAGTCCTATTACAAAAATCCTTCAATCATCCTTCGACTTTCCCTTTGTTGGAAAATAGGAGGATGAAGCTACGAATTCTGATTGAGGCATGCAAAGGTTTGCACCGTCCTTAAGAACAATTCCGCCCATCTAAGTCAGTGACTTGATGCATAAGGTCTCAGCGCTATGTTCTCCAGGATTCAGCAATCAGCTCACTTCCAAACATGCACTTGAATTGGAAGAGTTTTTGAGTACTCAGAATTGCTCTAAAAAACACAGAAAAGAAAATTGAAGAAGATAGAAGAAAGACCATTTGTTATATATAATGAAATGAGAGAAGGCTATTTATAGTAGATAAACTTCCCAACGGTCATTTTATTAAAATAAATTTAATAACATCCAACGGCCATATTTTTAATACAGGAGTTAATAGATTTAATAACCTCCAACGGCCATATTTTTAATAGATGATAGTAATCACATCAATGTAAATGACTTTGTTTAAATATTTTTGAAATAAAAGGCCCAATGGCCAAATAAGAGGCCAACAATTCCAAAAATCCCCCCTATTTCAAAAATTTAAACAAAAAATAAAAAGAATAGAGCAAGAGAATTCAATGCATCAAAACTGGTGCCTTTAGGGCTATGAACCAGTCCCTAGGAATAGAAGAAGTGACTTACAGGAATTTGGTGAAATAAAATTTCTATGAACCAGAATCCCTTAACGTAAACCAATCGTCTTATACCCACATTAATTCCTCATATTCTGAGCAACTCTAATCGGTGTGGAACCTCTAGGCCCTGCGCCAGTCCTGAATTTTCATAAGTGCTCTAGAAAACTTGCCTACATTTTCATAGAAAGTGGCCCACTTTCACACTTATATAGGTGAATCCATCAAGTATGCATTGCAATTAAACATACCATCCATTCAGTATGGACTATGGAATTCATTAAGAGTTTAACTCAACCTTTCTCATTGCAATTGCACTATACACCATAGGAATGGACAATAAGATAATCAAATTATAGTGCATCTCAAATCAACCAATGACTTGTTATTACCCATATGAACCTATTTCTTGGGTTCTCCAATTACATAGGTTGGGTTACCATCATTGTTGATTTTTGTTATAGGCATAAGCCCCATTCCCCTCGATGTTTTATACACTAGTTTTCTCCCTAGTGGTATTGTTAAATGGTCAGCCAAAATCACTTCTGACCTTGCAAAAATTAAGAGATATAAATTATCTCAAATAGCTGTCTCACAATATTATGACTTAGGCGTATATGCCTACTCTTGCCTTTACAGGACTTTTTTCATAGCTCAGCCTTTTGCATCCTGGCTATCTCAATGTTTATTCGAAATAGGAATATCTGCTAAGAAGTTTTTAAGCCACTCAGCCTCAAAACTAGCTTTCTCAAAAGCTACAAACTCATATTCCATCATTGACTTAGTTGTGCAAGTTTGCTTGGATGACTTCCAAGATACTGCACCTCCACTAAGTGTGAAAATAAATTCACTTGTTGATTTTGTCTTACTTGAATCCGAAATCCAATTCACATTCTTGAATTTTGAAATTACATACTTTTCTCCTCGAACAGTTCGGCTAAAACCTAACCTTGGAGAACCAAAATTTAAATTCTTTTGAATTTAGAAGTATGCAATCCATTTTGAAAATAACTTCTTCCTTATCTCCAAGTATACAAATATTTTCCAAATTTAATTTCTTCCTAGAGGTGATATTCAACTCGCTAATACCAAGTAAAACATTTTCACTCTCTATTAAGGAGTATCACTTGTACCAAATGTGGATGGTACGCATATGTATATAAGCACTCATACGTTTAAAGCTATTCTTGTAATTTTATCCATAAAATTACATTGGTTTCACCCAAATCCTTCATAGAAAAATAAGTGACAATAAATATATATATATATATATATTGTTTCAAAAATTAGAACCAAAATTAATAAATCATCTTCATGTCATAACATGTCATATATAACACATACTCTATCACTGTGTTTATGATATAACCATATGTCACTTTTATTAATTGTGAAACTATTTGAACTAGTTTAATCAAAATTTCCATTCCACTAGTTGGGTGCTAATTTAAAACATAAAGAGTATTCTCACTTTATTCCTATTTGGATCAATAAAACCCTACCGATTTGTCCAAATTAATTCTCTCCACCGATTCTCCATTTAAAATGCGATTTCAATATCCATTTGATAAATATATAACTCATAAATATCAGCAACAACTAACCAATTTTTATGGATGTGTAATAGGAGAATAGATAGCCAAAACATCAGTCTTTTTCTTTCTATTTAAACCCAGCTTAGCTACTAATTGAAGTAGCTTCAGAAATACAATAGAACCATTAGGTTTAGCTACTAATTACAGTAGCTTCATAAATACAATAAAACTATCAGGTTTAATAACTTTCTAAGGCTCCATATACTTTCTATCATTTGACATCTTAAGTGATAAATTCACAAGTTCCCAAATACAGTTGTACATACATAAAGGGCCATCTCATCCTAAAAGAATTTTAGTAAAAATTACCATCTTGAAGAATAAAGAGCATTCTTTTAAACAAAAAAAAAACTCCTTTTAGAATAAGTGTATAAAATCACTTCAAAATTCTATATAACGTTTAGCTCACTTACTCCATCGTGATTCAATTCTTATGTCATGATATAAGTCATGCTTGCTAAACTAAATAAATCTAGATGGGACAAATACAGGAGGTTGAGAACCCCGCTATCCCTCAAATGAAATCTATATCCACAAACAATAACATCAATGGACTCAAAAGTCGCACAAATTCTTATATCATAAAAATTACAGGCATTATAATCAAATGTACATCCCAAAAAGACATATTTTATGGTTTTACTAGAAATTCCCATAGGATTAAAAATCCTAACAAAAGCCAAATAACTTAGCATAGAATAATAAAAATTGGGTTTTCTAATTTTATTATTTATTTTTTAAAGGGGCACTCTAATAAAACATACAGTTGAGCAGAGCTTATCTCCAAAACTAAGAGTAATCTCAATGGGAGCTTTAATAAATAAAATATCACTTATCAAATTTATTGGCTCAAAAAGTATACAAGTTTAACAATAACTTGTCACGCCCAATAAATTATCATTGCAAATTAACATCCTCTGTCACCATCGAATCTCTAATTCTTCTGAAAAATCAAACTCCAATCTTGTTATCAATAACAAAAACATAAGTGCAGTTTGAGCAATGAAATAATAAATCATTTCTATCTAGGTTACGTATAAAACACACAAATTCAATGAATGAATTTAGAATGAATTCAGACTAATCACTAAATCTCTACACAATAAAGAGATTTTAAGTTTGCAGATTATATCTCTAGACCAAAAAATAAAATCTGAAGGTCTTTAGCATCAACAATATTAAAGATTCTTTGAAAACAAAGCCAACCTATTAATCACGTAAACCAATTTAAATATATCTCTCTTGTTTGTCATAAAACCAAAAACAAAAAGATAACTTTTCTCTCCTAGGCTTTAACACTTGATAGAAACATATGTAAAACCTTTTGTAACTGTTGGGTGCTTAAAACATCAACCAAAAAAAAATTTATAGCCACCCTAACTTAAACCCACTAATGGCAGAGCCAATGTATATAGAAAGAAAATAGCCATTGTCAAATAGAGGTTACAAATTACCATAACCAGAGAAAGGAAAATTTGACACAATTCAAAATGTTTTTTTTTTAATGAACCTCTTTATTTATTTATTTTTTATTTTTAAATGTAACTGATCACACTTTCTTATGGTGGACTTGCACTCAAGAATATCATAAAACAATCCCTATGAAACGTTTTTGTCAAATCAATAAAGATGCGTATCACTCCTTTGGCTTTACTGCAGAGTGAATGTCCAAAAAAAAAAATTTGCTTGGTCATAACGTACACAAAGCTTTGAATAGTCATTTCAACACTCAAAAAGTACCCTAAATAATTATAATAGTAGAATATCTCACCTAAGCCTATTCATATATTTATATATATAAATTACCCAAATAATAATAATATTAAAAGAGGAAACAAACAAGGATGTGAGCTTTTTGTAAGCTAGTTATTCATTTGGATGAGGACCACCAGGACGTGCCATGCACTGCTGGATATTTGACTTACTGATCACCTAATGGGGTGGCTTAAGTGTGGTTATGATCCTACACGCCACAAGCTAAACCAACATACCACCTAGTGATGTTTGATTTGTAACTGAACATACTACTATTGTGTATAAGTGCATACATATATATATATATACATATACATATATATATATGCATATATTATATACTAAATTGGGTTTTGGATTTGGCACTTGTAATGGGTCACAATTCCTTGCTTGACCCGTTGAAAAGGAATCATATTTGCTCTAAGATGTTATTGAAATAATTCTGTTGGAAATTTAAATAGAATAGAAATAATATTACCTGACCATTGAGTCATTTCGCGTTTATTATAGCAACATCTGAATTGTTCTTAAGATTGTTGGAAAATAGGAGGATGAAGCTACGAATTCTGATTGAGGCGTGCAAAGGTTTGTACCGTCCTTAAGAACAATTCCGCCCCTCTAAGTCAGTGACTTGATGCATAAGGTCTCAGCGCTATGTTCTCCAGGATTCAGCAATCAGCTCACTTCCAAACATGCACTTGAATTGGAAGAGTTTTTGAGTACTCAGAATTGCTCTAAAAAACACAGAAAAGAAAATTGAATAAGATAGAAGATAGACCATTTGTTATATATAATGAAATGAGAGAAGACTATTTATAGTAGATAAACTTCCCAATGGTCATTTTATTAAAATAAATTTAATAACCTCCAACGGCCATATTTTTAATACAGGAGTTAATAGATTTAATAACCTCCAACGACCATATTTTTAATAGATGATAGTAATCACATCAATGTAAATTTGTTTAAATCTTTTTGAAATAAAAGGCCCAATGGCCAAATAAGAGGCCAATAATTCCAACACCCTTCTCAACTATGTCTCTCTTGGGTGGTTTCTCGCCCACATTCTTAGTTGGGTCAACATTGACTGCAGAGTCAGCATCCTCCACAGAATTGGTCTCCTTTACTGGAACTTCTCCATCATCATCCTCCTCCCTATTAGTCCCCATGACTGACTCAACAGTCAAGGGTGCATCAGCTATGGACTCCTCTGGTACTGGGGGTGGCATAGCAAGAGATGGTCCTACGGGTCCTGGTGGGGGTGTTAGCTTAACTCGAAAAGTCATGACTCGGAGGGTATAGCGGTCATGAGTCATCTCGGCTGCTTCCTGATGAACAAGTCTAAGGGTGTTTTCTCGGTAATGTGCCTCTTTTTGCAGGATCTCTAGGTCCTCAATTCCCAACACGTGTACGTCATACCATATATTATTCTCCAAATGTCGTTGGGCACTCTGTCGAATCCTTTGTCGGTACAACACTGGGTCCGCAGGTTCTATATGATCTAGGTATACCCAATGTTCTCCAAACCCATCTTGGACATAAAAGGGTTCCATGCTAACCTGTCCAATATAAACTATCATAAGGTTAGTATCTTAATAAGTGGGTAAAAGATCTAATGGTTTATAACTTAAAGTGCATAGGACAAACGGTAAATGCCTAAACCTAGGCTCTGATACCACTAAAACCCTGTCACGCCCCGGAGTAAGCCAAAAATAGGGAAAATAAAAATTTTTCTTTATGGGTCCGTAGACACGTGACTAGTTTGTTAACCGTCCTGTCCTTCTAACTCCGCACCAAGCAATCATAAGGGAAATGCTAGAGCATAAGCATGATCTAAACTTATCAGAGTATAAATACAACAACGGAAATTAAACAAGGGTTACAATAACTTCAATCCTAATACAAGACGCCATACTAAACAATTTACATAAGCATAAAACTTGAGAAATTGTCTATCTGATCTTGGGCAAGGCTTTATTCTCCTTGGCTCCACAGCACAGCATCCTTAACTCTTCTATCTCTCTCCAAACCTGTAACACTCTGGGCATACGAATGCCCAGGGCGTAACATGTCGTCAGCCTTGGAACAAGGCTGAGTGAGCGTCTCAACCGCACAATAATCAATAAATACAGAACATCTCTCAACTCACGTCATAGTTTAGTACTTTAAGGTATGGTTAATCTCTTATCAAAAGACGTATTCTTACCACGGGCATAGCAGAGGTCTCAACAAGACAGGTAAACAGATAAACATAACATCATATAATACATTCTCCTTATTTTATCCTTGTGCGTGCAAATGCATGACCAATGCGACTTACTCCCAACTCTTACTTTTCAAAACAGACACTTTTCAAAACCTTTTCATTTTAAAACCAAAACTTTCCAAAACCAAATCATTTCGAACTAAACCATTTTACTCATCAATTCATTCTCATCATTCATTTTCTCTTTCTTATCCACTTGGCAACACTCGATACATCAAGGATGATAACCTGCTATAACAGCCAATTCATACTCATCCCTCGATAGGCCACCGGACGTCTTCACGGTGCACACTATCTGTAAACAATGGAACTGGTACATGGGACATCTTCAACCATGTGTATACTTTCACCGGTCATCTACACGGCTGAGAAGTATATTAGAGCACTAGCCGGACGTCTTCAACGATACATGGGACGTCTTCAACCATGTATGCGCGTCACCGGACGTCTTCAACGGCGAGAGGCGCGCTAGGAACCCTAACCGTTCATGTCCACCAGGCTCGTCAGCCGTTGATCCATCGGATCTAGAAATCACATCTCTTTCACATCCACGTATCTCATCATACACCTCTCTTTCTTATACAATGTATTCTAACACATGTCATGAAATGCAAGTGAGTCCACCACCGATACCCATATGCAAAACCACTTTTATTCTTTTTATTATTAACATAGCATGCGTCATTTAATAAAGTTAACAATCATCGTAAAATGTGCCTTTAACAGTTAGCAGCAGAAATATAACATATAGAATATGGATCACATAACATGGATTGATACCAATAATCATATAGATAAAACCCTTGACATGCTCACGTATGCGATAGCACTACCATAACATGCTTTGCATAGTCTTACAAATTATTGGAATACATGTGGCATCATAAATCAGCATATCACTTATACAAAATATCATACAGGTAGCTTTTAAACATCTTATATTAATCTTATTAGGATTAGAGTGATGTTAGGAAACTCACCTCGAGTCACCGATCCTCGAAAAACAGATAATCGTCAAGTTCTACAACAATAAACGAAATAAACAGTAATAATGTATGAGTACAACTATAGGGGCAAAATGGAAATTTTACCAAATGAGGTTATAAACCTCAAGGTAGTGATCTATGTGTCATTCTGAGTCCAACGCCATTGACTAGACTCAAATCGGAGTCCGTCGCATTTTACGAGGAAAAAGGTAGGGCTTACTACACTAATGTTGGCCCTAAAAGACAGGCTGTATTTTCGACCGAGTCGAAAAGTCACCAAACTTTAAGGGAATGTTCTAGACATTATTCTAAGACTCTGGGAACTGACCGCGTAATTTTCGGAGTCCTAGATTATTTATTATGAATTATTGAATATAATGTATACCAGAAAATACCCAAAACGGGATTTAAATACATAACTATAATTATACAAAGAAATCAGTACTTGGAAATATTTTTAATAAATAATACATGTTAAAATACACTATGGGTATTTTTCTCAAAATTTTTGGAGCTCGTTTGGTATATTTAATAATTAATATACTCTATAAATAACTCCTTATTAATTATTAAAAAAATTAGACTATAATATTATAGCTTTATAACTCACATTATGTAATAAAATAGTCCCAGGGTCATTACCCTAATTTTCTAGAATTTATTAATACATATAGGTATTTATTAACTATTTATTTTAATATAAACTAATTCTTATTATTCATTAACATTAGATAAATAATAAGAATAATATACAGTTTATACAATATATTAACAAAATATGAAAAACATTATTCCAAATAATATTTTAGAATATTATAATATAATTTTTGGCATTTTAAAACTATTTGAAAAATAATTTAAACCATTTAAAACCATTTATAACTTATTTATAACTATTTATTAATATACAAGGCATAATAAATAATACACATATTTACTAATCTTAATTAACAGAATATTTAAAATATTAAATATTACTAAAACAGGTTATTTAGCTGTTAATCAAGGTTAACAGAATAATTATTGATATAAGTAAAACTAATTAGTTATTAATAATCATAATAATAATAATCAATAATAATAACAATAAACCCACAGACCCGACGGGTTAACCTGGACCGACCCGAGACTAAACGGGTAATCCGTTTACACACACAAAGAAACCCAACTGGGCTGGCCCAATGGGTCACACCCGACCCAGACCCAAATGGAGTATCCATTTACACACTCACGCAAACCCACGCCAAAAACCCATTCGGGTTGGACCAACCCGAACCCGAGACCCATCCTCACTTACAAACTAATCCTACCTGCTATCCCGAACCCGGACCGTACCCTAACCTATTCCCAGATACCACACGACCCATCCCCAAACCCGAAACCTGACCCGAAGTCAGCCCGACATCAAAACGATGTCGTGCTACTTAAAAAGACCCACGGGTTATTTAAACCCAACCCGGTCCGCTACCCTAACCCACTAACACACTCTGAATGCAAAACCTGAAACATGTGCATACAGGGCTGTGTATGAGTCCAAGTTCAAGTCTGTTTATGGTGTCTAACTTAGAAGCTTTACATGTCAAGGCTACGTCTATTCTAATAGACTCTAGGTTAGAGGTATCGTCCTTGTCGTTAAGATGTTGACTACAGGATCTTTATAAGGATTTCTAGCTATGGTCATCCTAATGGGCCTTCTGTAACCGTTCCCCGGGTGATCTCACTATTTCCTAATATCCGACGTGGAATTTCTAAGGAAATTCAAGGTGCTACACCCTGAGATGAGATATGAGTTTAAGATAAGTTCGTCCTTCTGATGATAGATAGTTTCCTTTACAGGTTAGCATGGATTCGAATTTCCACTTGTTTGGATGATTCTTTGGGCAGACATGTTATTCATGGACACAGTGGAGCCAACCATACTAGAGATATACCAGAGCCACATTCGTCAGACAGCTAGTCATTATTTAGAGGAGAGGATGTGGACTTCTCTCTATGTTATGTGCATGACACACCTGATAGAGATACCCATGAATGCGTATCACTATGCTATGACCCGAGTATCCATATACTAAGAGATGGCTAGATTGATTCAGAGTAAGCCGGAGGTAGATGAGATTGAGTTGTGAGCTATTATAGTCGGGCCTGTTCCATCAGAGCCTGTAGCTGTACTAGCACCGGCAGTCCCACCATCACCGGTACCCGACGTACCAGTTCAGGAGCCTGAGCCAATTAAGGGTGAGGAGGACCCAGAGCCAGAGGATGACATCTTGACAAGGATGTCGATGGGGATGGAGAAGAAGAGCCTATGAACAACGAGGACCCAGTAGAGGGAGAGCTTATAGATGATGACGATGACGATGACGATGAGCCAGAGGAGACCTGAATGAGCCAGAATATGCTTCTAATGAGGAGCTTGAGCCAGAGGACCTAGTAGAGGATCCAGAGGACCTCGAGGCTGTTGAGGCAGATATTGTGGTTAGAAAAGATGACGCAATGGTAGAGGGAGACATATTATGGAGGTAGTAGAGTAGGATATTCCTGACGAGGAGGCAGTTGTGCCAGAGGTTCCCGTTATGCATGAATTACCAATTGAACCTATATTGGATATGGCAGCCATGGCCGATATGACAGTAGGATGGATAGATGAGATGGTCGGATAGCCAACTAGATTTGTTATGGAGGGGCTGCATTAGTAGGGACATTGGATATAGCTGATGGATTTGTTGCTACACCCATCGATGTTACTAATCAGGCGATGATGGTAGAGGACGCAAAGGTAGGGATTGTTAAGGATTAGGATATCAGAGTAGTAGTTGAAGATCATGCCGCACCGGTTGAGGATGCTTCCCTTGAGGAGATGGATGTCATTTCAGAGGATGAGGCACCAACAGTAAGATCAGATGCTAATGACTTTTGAGTTAGGATCAGATACTGATGACTTTTGAGTCAAGATCTAGAGGAGGTTTAGCTTTTGCTAGTTTTATGTCAGGACATGTTGTCTACATGATTTTTGGGAGCTTGAGAGATATCTATTTGACCATTGCTTTGTATAGATATTATCAGTACTAGTAGTATTGTAAATAGCTAACCTTAGTACTGGTTTTAGCCTATGTCCCATGTGGTACACAGTTTGACTAGTGTGTACTATGTGGTACATCTTTTGATATATATATATATATATACGAGTAGCACTTTTGAGATATCTATGATATGATGATGTTGATTGATGTTGTTACAAGTTGATATCTGCTGATTAGTAGAACTGTTAGTTCTTATTGCTGTTTATCGCTCTATCTTGATTTCGTTTCTCTAAGAAGACTTTTAGCCAATTCATAGGTCTCTTGTAGGTACACTTCACTAGCACACTATGATAGGACCCTTAAGAAATCATCAACCACAAATTGGAGCACCTATTCCAAAGGAAATGGACCCATTCGGAGTCTTTGAAGCTTTTATACAAAGGATGGAACATGTAGGCGACACCTACAACCATGCTACCAATCAACGATCTGTCCGACCCCTAATTGCACAGTTTCAGCAAAGACAAACCAGAGATAAATTATTAGAACATTTTTGTGGATTATATCCTGAGAAGTTTGATGGATTAACTGAGCCATGGAAAGTTGAATAGTGGATAAGAGATAAAATTGTTCTTTGAAGCATTAGAGTACAGTGAATAGGAGAAGTGCCATCTTGCTATTTTCCAGCTCACCTATGCTACCGCAGATTGGTGGGAAGCTGAATGAGCCACTATTGGGATAAACATTCAAAGGAAGATTTATGAAGAAGTACTTTTTGGAGGATAAAAAAGATCAACAGGAGAAGAATTTTATGAGCCTAGTCTAAGGAGATTGGACTGTAAGAGAGCATACCACCCAATTTGAGCGATTGTCTTGATTTGCTCTGTATATTATTGATACACCGTAGAAGAAGATTAAGCGGTTCCATCAAGGACTAAACCCCCATCTTCGTCATATGATGATTGGGCACTTGAACTGGAGTTTTGAAGGACTGGTTACACTTGCTATCAGTCTAGAAAAAGACGCCTATCTAGTAGAGTGACAATAGATGAATCGACCCTAGACATCGAGAAGTTTTCAGCAATAGTGGAATTTCCAGCACCAGCCACTGAGGAATACCCAAGGGTGGACACCTAAGGGTAACTTTCAAGGCAACAAGAGAACCTGGGATGGAATCAGGAAGCCTCAGTCAAGATATCCTCGACCCTAGCAATATCAACAGTGAGGACCGCAACCTCAGGCACTATTTATTGCCCCACCACTGAGTGATGGGGGATGTTTCAACTGTGGGAAGTTGGGGCACATCGCGAGGAATTGCATTGTTCCCAAGACCCACTGCCATAATGATCAGTTTTGCTACAACTGCAACAAGTCTGGTCACTTGAGCAAGGATTGTTGTACACCACGCGGAGGGTATTATGCGGCACTAGTTCAGGGGATACAAGGACCCCTAGATCAGACAAGGACACCATTCCCATGAAAGTAGGCTTTAATGCTAATGATATAGAAAGTATAGAAAGTATGCTTGTACTCTTTCATAGTCCAATTAAAGATTTATTCGATACTGAAACTGTACATTCATTTATTGTTATTTAGATTGTGCGTCAATTATAGAACCCAGACACTTAAGCCAGCACGTAATGCTGTGTAACCATTGGGAGTGGCTGTTAAGCTAGGTAAAATGTGTAAAGATTGCCCATTGACCTTGGGAGATAGGAATCTTCCAACAGACTTTGTAGTTCTGTAAATGTCAGAGTTCGACATTATCCTAGGGATGGATTGGTTAACTATGTATGATGCCAATTTGGCTGCCCTACCAGGACTATTGTATTTCTAATACCAAGACGACCGATGATCAGATTTTAGTGTTAGCCAACGAGCGACATGTTTCTAACAAGTGCTTTAGCTATAATTGGGGGTAGAGTACTAAACTCACGATGGATCAGATTCCTACTGTACAAGATTTTGTAGATCTATTCTAGGATATTAAAGGACTTCCACCAAAAAAAAACTAGACTTTAGTGTAGAACTAGTACGTGGCACATTGTCGATATCTAAGACTCCATATAGGATGGTGCCAACTGAGATGTTGGAATTGAAGAAGCTAGTTCAAGAACTTAAAGATTTGGGATTTATTCGCCCAAGTATTTCACCTTGGGGAGTGCCAATTCTGTTTGTGAAGAAGAAGGATGGAACAATTTGACTCTGCATAGACTACAGGGAGTTGAACAAGATTACGATCAAGAATCGATACCCACTACCCCGGATAGATGATCTATTTGACCAGTTATACAGATCAAGGATCTTTTTTAAGATTGATCTACGTTCTGGGTGTCATCTGTTGTTAGTTCGACCAGAGGATATGATGAAGACTGGGTTCAAGATGAGATATGGACATTATGAAAATTTATGAGAAGAAACGTATCCTCAAGGGTTAAGGCACAGTCCTTGCATACATTCCCTAATCTTACAGTTATTCCCAAAGGTGATACCGTATTTAGGGCTACATCAAGTGCCTGGGGTACTTAACCCAAAAGTTTAACAATTCCAATGGTAATGAACAAATTTAAAGCACCAGTATTAAATAAAACTTTAAATCGAGTACTGAACAATGTCAGGGTACCTTCCATGTTCTGTTGCTCAACTTCATCATATCTTGCATCTGCTGGGATGATTGCATTCAAGCAAACCTGTCCAAATTGTACCTGAGCATTTGGTCTATTGTATGCCCTACAGAGTGCTTTCCAGTCCTTGCTAATATGGTCATGCTTGTTACAGTTATAACAGAGAACGCTCGCTTGGTTGTAGATCTTGGGAGCTTGGCAGTCCTTCGCCAAATGACTAGGTTTTTAGTAGTTGAAACATCTATCGGTATTACCTTCAGTGGTAGTAAGTAGTCCTTATAGGTGAGCTGCTTGGTTTGCAGCATACCAGTTCTAGGGAAATGTGGGTTACGACTTCCTTTTGCCAATCCAATTGTGCTTATTCCCTTGGAACTGCATCAAAGGTCTCGGTCCTTGGTTATCCCTGGGTGGTGGTCAATTCCCAAAATGTCCTACTCTCGATCATTAATATCCTCAGGAATGATTGCCATTCCTATAATGGCTTTGAAAGTTTGACCCTGATGATTCAGAGTCATTCGTTGAAGTGGCAGTGAGAGGCCTTGGTGATACTTTTGGTTCTTCTTCTCTGGGGTATCAATCATATGGAGGGCAAATCAGGAAAACCGTTTAAACTGCATTGTATACTCCCTTATGATCTGGTTACCTTGTCTTAGCTCAATGAATTCTTTTTCTTTCCTATTCTTCTCTATCTGAGGAAAGTAATTCTCTAGAAATAGCCCTTTAAATGTGGTCTAGTGCGTTCTTCCTGCCGCATCCTCTCCTATGGTTACCTTTTCTAATTCCCACCAATTGGATGCCACATAAGTCAACTAGAATGTATCCAATCGATGCTTCTCTATCTCATTACATTCGTAGGTATCGAAGATTGCTTCCATATCTCGAAGCCATTATTCCACTCGCCACGGCTCAATGTTCCCGTCAAACTTCTTCGGACAAAAATGCCAAAAAAGCTCTACTATTCTATCCTCAACTGGCCTCGGAGGTGGTCCATGGTTATTTTTGTAGTTCACATTGGGGTTGTTGATCTACTCCATCCTAGCAACAAAGGTTTCGAACAATCTAGTCAAATCAACAGCTTGGGGTGCTGGTGGTGCATCCTTAATTGGTTCAGGACAGTTTCAAGTGTATCTTCGTATCTTCATAACGTTGATAAAGTAAGGTTAGGTACCTAAACAGGCATCTATTGGTTAGTCGTTAATCCAAAAATAGTCAAAGAAAGTAATTCGCAACAAAACATAATAAACATAATAGGTATAACTATTATCACATTAATAGCAAGTGATGGAGGATATGTTACGCATTTGCATTATAGATTTTGAGTGTTCTTGGGAGACGCACTTGCAACTGATAGAGTTTGCCTACAACAATAGCTACCATACGAGTATAGGGATGGCACCGTTTGAAGATTTATATGGAAGACCTTGTCGATGGCCACTATGTTGGGCCGAAGTCAGAGATACTCAACTTCTTGTGCCAGAGATGGTACGAGAAACAAGCAAGGTGATTTAGATCGTACGTGATAAGATGAAAACAGCTCAGACCCAATAAAAGAGTTGCTGACAAGTGACACAAGGACTTAGAGTTCATAATAGGAGACCACGTACTGCTTAAGGTTTCACTTGTTCGAGGCATCATCAAATTTGGTCAGAAGAGAGGCAAGCTATCGCCTCGATTTATCAGACTGTTTAAGATTTGAGAATGTATTAGAAAGGTTGCTTATCGACTTGCATTGTCGTCAAAGATGTCAGGAGTGCACAACATTTTCCACATCAGTATGCTGAAGAAGTATGCTTAAAACCCAGCGCACGAGATCAACTTTGAAGACATTGAAGTCAATGACAATGTTACATCCAATGAAGGACCAGTTCGGATCCTACATTATGGAATCAAGAAGCTCAGAAATAAGCAGATCCCGTTAGTAAAGATCCAGTGGAAGCATCATGACGAAGGAGAAGCTTCATGGAAGCTAGAGTCGGAGATGCATGAGAAGTTTCCATTTTTGTTTTAGACCTTGTTTGTTTTCAATTTCAAGGATGAAAAATCCTTAATGAGTGGTGGATGATGTAATACCCTGTATTTTTTAATGTATATTAATAAATAAGACTTTATACTAATTCCTGAGTACTTGTACAACCCTTACCCTTCCTTTAGCAAATTTTGGTTTCCAATAAATTGCCCTTGTGTCCCAATCGATTGCCACTTTTTGCATACCAATCGTTTGCCATCTTTTACAACCGATTGCCATCCTGCCAACCCGAATTCATTACGTGGCATATACTAATCGATTGCCATAAAATATCTATAACCAATCAATTACTTCTGCTTCCAATCGATTGGCATCTGCTTAAACTTGTTTTCAACTTTGATTCGTGGTTTGACACATGTCACTCTCAATTTCCATATATGCCAGCTCAATTTGTGCCTTGGGTCTATTTTGTTTATAGATTTTTTGAGAAAGAGGGATTATATATTAAATATACACACAAACATCCATAGATACATATATATATATATATATACAACCATACACACACACTCTCTGGACTAAGAGAAAGAAGAGAAAGAAGAAGAAGACCGAAGGAAGAAGAAAGAAGAGGAGATAGAGAGAGAAAGAGAGAGATGACATAGAGAAGAGAGAAAGAGAAGGAGGAGAAAAAAAGCTTGAAGATTTTCCAAGTAAAACACACCCTACACATCCTAAGTGATTCATTACTCACTTGGTCTCTTTATATACAGTTTTTACAAGTTTTGGTGGTGTTTAGATGTATTAAATACATTCTTAGGACGTCTATATATTCTATTTTACGAATTTTCTGGTAAGGTGAAGTACCAATTGATTGAACTTTTTCCAATCAATTGCCATCAGCAGAGTACCAATTGATTTCCATTAATTGTAACCTAATCGATTGCAAACGTTAGAAATTGACTGTGTTGGTTTTGGATCCATTCGATTGACATTTTTCTAAATCGATTGTTGTAGTTTTTATCCCAATCGATTGGACCCTTGTCCCAATTGATTGGCATTTGTAGAATATAGTTAGTTCTTCTTGTATATTATATAAGGGTTCGATTGTTTGATTCTTGATTTGGACTTCCATTACGTGATTATGGGTTGATCAGGGATAATGTTACAACAAATATAAGTATGATTAAGAATAATGGATCAACATGATAGCATTAGATGTTATGCGGTTTATATATGAGTTTTACATCCTCTCATTTTAATCAGAGTAGTTAGGCCACAATGGGGCTGTTATGTAGTCGTTAGTGGTATGATGCTAGGTAGGTTTGCTAAGTTTTGGGATGATTATGGGAGGAGTTGTTTCCCAAACATGATAGATAAACGAAGGTGTCTATAACATACGGTGGCTGGGTAAATAGGTATTCTTAAACGTGGTAAACAAACAAACGTGTCTATGACTTGGGTATTTAAGAATACATAGAAGACGATATGTGATGGCAATAGAATTGATATGTTGATGTTTGAAGCATTAAATCCCTGACATGCGATGGACTGTACATATGTTCTTAAAAGCGGGGGATGGACTGACGTATTACCAATGACTTACGGTGTACGCAGTAGATGACCTCTATGACTTAGGCATATGTTGTCTCCAGAACTGCTAGGTTCCTGAGGGCCTCTTTGATGTTTGTAATAGATACAACTGTCATTATATTTAGTTTGATTATGTTTCTATTCTTATTCATTAGTTGACTGGTACTGTGTGGTGTGGATAAGTAGTGATATTCACCAATCATTCCCTAAGGACCCAAAAAGGAAATTTATTTTCCTCTATTTTTGCTGCTCTGGGGTGTGACATATATATTCACCACTTAATTGTGGTGTCCACCTCTCTTTTGATTCGGAGCAAAAATCTTAAGTGAACTCAAAATCAGAAATCCAAAATCCTAATTTAAATTTGACTTAGGATATCCTAAGGAATTTTCACTTAGGCCGAAGGCTAGTCAAGCCTAAATCAATGGTGGTTGATTATTAAAAATAATAAAATGGTGATGGTGTTGAACAGTCAAATCAGATCCAGATCATAGCAAGCCAATCATAACAATAAAATGGTGAAGATCCAACATAGAGCCCAATCATAGCAGTTGAATGGGAATGATCTATTTTGAACAATTAAATGATGATGATCTGTTTTGAAGAATCAAATTAGATCCATATCTAGTTTCGTTGTTGTGATGGTATTAGTGGTGATGGCCGACGGTAGTGGTGGCGATCTAGGTTAGTGCGGGTGGTGGTGGCCAGTGATGGTGTTAACAATGAGTTACTGTGGTGGTCACCGATGGTGGTCGCTTAAGGTCGCTGGAGATGGTGGTTGGAGTTCAGGTAGGGGTGGTGGTAATGGTAGCCATGGGAGGATGAGATAGAGAGGTCACTGGTGGCCATGGTAGGATGAGAGAGAGGGTTAGTTTGGTAAGATGAGATAGAGAGGTCACTGGTTGCATTTGACATGGAAAAAAATCCATCTTGGATGATGGTCGTATTTTTTTTGCTAAATGAAGTTGTCATGCCCCGCAGTAGAAAAAATAGAGAAAATAAATTCCTTTTTGGACCCGTAGGCCATGGCAGTTGCAAGTCACCATATTGTCCATGAACAAAGTCTAATCATCAGAGTAATGAATCAAACCACGCATTGGAAAATTCTAAGTTTGGTATACATAATCAGAGTTTAATACTATACTATTAGAAACTTAGAATCTGTAGAAACATAAATAAAGTATTATGGCATCATGTGCCGATTTACAAACATAACTTAATATAAGAGTCTCTAAGACATAAATATAAACTAAATATGGCACATCTTCAAGACTTCAACTTTAAGCCTTCACCTTGCGTAGTAGTCATCTCTAGCATCGCCTCCATTGTAGTAGGCATCATCATCATAGCCTCTCGGCAGGTATTCCTCTCCTGTGTTCTCGTAACCCTACCAAGCTGGACATAGAATTTCCAGCGGAATAAAATGCCGTCAACTATGAAAGTTGAATGAATGCAATACTAACAGAGAATCTATAGATATGCAACATAGATAAAACAACAACATTATTCAGATTCATCTCGTCGTTCGCATTCACGTATGCAGCGACTCAATATATAAGGACGAACATCATCCCAACTAATCCCTATCATAACATGGACTCTTAGGTCTACACCTTGCACGTAGCTTTACTTTTCACCGTACTCTTTCTCATACTTTTAACAACTCTTTCCAACTTGGAACATAGCCTAACACAACCACACCTAAGTAACTGACATGTAGTCCCAACTCTCTGGCCAATATGCCTCGATCCACTCTGGTCAATATGCCCAATAGACACAGGCCGACATGCCTGATACACTACGGCCAGCATGCCCGATACACTACAGCCAACACGTCCGACCAATAGGTCATGATGCATTACGGCCAAACTAACTTAATGTACTTTGGCCAACACGTCCTTGATACGTTATGGCTACCACGCCCAGCTAATATGCTCGATACATTATGGCCAACATGCCCAGCCAATACTCTCGATACATTATGGCCAACATGCCCCCTGCGTTACATTCTGGCCAACATGCCCCGATCTCCTCTGGCCAACCCACCTTGGCCAATACACCTTAACACATACTGGCCATCTTGCCCTGGTCGACATGCCCTAACATATACTGGTCATCCTGCCCTGCTATATTAAACTTAACACGCATTCTAACTCTAGCATACGTAAGCCTGATATGCAGTTCCAGATTTCCCACACATATAACCATCGTAACTCATTAGAATCATGTGCCCCACATTACGATCCCCGCGATTACATTTATACATACCATCATAACTAGAATTGACCTCTATGGTCGATAGACCTACTACTATGCACGTTGGCTTTTTAATTCAGTTTAACTGCAATATCTCATCATAATACAAATAGTTCCAATGTCCAATGCATTACGTCCGTTATTCACGCGTGTATTATTCCAATATAGCTTTCCAATAACGCATGATAATATAACAGTTGAACAGTTCATAATGTATAAAGAACAAAAACATTTAACATTCTATCATGTTCAATCGATTGACGTAAAGGTAGGTTCGATCGATCGAAGTCAGTTCGATCAAGTGACAAAAATAATGTTCGATTGATTGAACTAAGTTTGATCGATTGAGATCGGTCTGTGCTCAATCAATCAAAATCAGTTCAATCGATTGAGAATCGGTTTTCTTCTCAACCCACACAGCACCTTGTATGAACATTTGCGGTCCTTTATTTCTTGCCAAAACACACACACAGAGATATGTATACATATAAACGTATCTACACTACTAAGTGAGCATAGACATTCATCGTTAAAGTCAGTGATGCCAGTGACATGTGGGGTGGCCATGGGTGGTGCTCTAGGTTGTCTCTCTCTCCCTTGTCTTTTCTTTCTTCTATTCTTCTGCTCCTTCCCTCTCTCTTCTTTTTCTTTTCCTTATAGCTTGAGAGTGTGTGTTTATTTGTGTATATATATACGGGGGTGTATATGTATATATATAGATGAGTGCGTGTAAATATAAACTATACATCTCTCCTTCTCTAACTCTCTCAAAGTTTCAGCAGCTTCCGTGTGTGTATAAATGGTACATATATATAGAGAGAGAGAATGAAGGAGAGTTGTGGAAATAAACTTGGCAACCAAGTTCAGTCACATTTGATCGATCGATCAAAGTGAGCTCGATCGCTTAAGAACAAGTCAGTTAGGTTTGATTGATTAAAATGTGTTCAATCGCTTAGGAAATGGATCCACGTCATATATCATGCCGTCAACTTTTCGATCGCTTGAACAAGGTTCGATCGATTGAAGAAACAAAGGTTCAATCACTTGAGACAAGTTCGAGCAATTGAAAGAGACATTACATGAAAGGTAAGAACAAGTGTACTGAGTCTTATTTATATATACGAAAATACAATAGTATAAAGAAAATAGTGGGTATTACATCATCCCCCTCTAAATAAAGATTTCGTCCCCAAAATCTAAACTAAGCGTCACTGAACAAATCTAGGCACTTCTAACGCATCTCTGACTCTAATTCCCATGACACTTCTCCTTCGTCGTGAAACTTCCACTGAATCTCCACCAATGGAGTTTCCTTATTCCTCAGCTTCTTAACTCCTCAATCTAGAATATGTACTAGTCCTTTATTTAAAGATACATTGTTGTTAATCTCAATATCTTTGAAGTCGATCTCATGATTTGAATTATGAGCAAACTTCCTCAACATACTGATGTGAAAGATGTTGTGCACTACTAATTTCTTAGGAGGCAACGCGAGGCTGTAGGCAACCTTTCCTACTCGTTTGAGGATTTCAAATGGTCTAATGAACCGCGGTGCTAGCTTTTCTCTTTTCTATCCAAATTTGACAATTCTTTGCACCGGAGATACTTTGAGTTGCACATAATCTCCAACACTGAATTCCAAACTTCTATAGTGTTTATCCGTGTAACTTTTATGTCTACTCTACACTGTTCGCATCCTTTCTTTCACGATCTTGATCTTCTAATTAGTTTCCCAAACTAACTCAAGTCCAAGTAGTTGATTTTCTCCAGCCTCTGTGCAACTGATTGGCACAATTTTTCATATAATGCCTCAAAGGGTGCCATTCCTATACTCGAATAGCGACTATTGTTGTACGCAAATTCTACTAGTGATAGGTTGTCTCCCATGAGCTCTCAAAATCAATAACGCATGCTCGAAGCATGTCCTCCATCACCTAGTTAACTCGCTCGATTTGTCCAACCGTCTACGGTGAAAGGCTGTGCTTAATTTTAGCGAGGTTTCTAAAGCCGACTATAGACTTATCCAAAACTCTATAGTAAACCTTGAATCGCGGTCAGATACAATAGAGACTGGTACACCATGCAGCCACATGACTTATTGTATACATACGGCTTAAACATTCGAGTGAGTACAACATGCTATAGTCAATAAAGTGTTCTAATTTGGTGAGTCAATCCACAACTACCCAAATAGCATCGTGGTTTTACTAAGAACTCGACAATCATGCCACAAAATCCATAGTTATATATTCCCATTTCCATCCGGGAACTGGTAATGGTTGTAAAAGTCTTGGAGGCTTATGAAGTTTCGCTTCCACCTACTTATACGTAACACATTAAGATACGTGCTCAATAACTTCTCGCTTCATCTCTTCCCACCAGAAGTTCCTCTTTAAATCCTTATACATCTTTGTACCTCCTAGGTGAATAGTCATTTGCGACTTATGAGCTTTGTCCAGTATATCCTTTCTAAGATCATCTTTATCTGGCACACAAAGTACGCCTCTACATCTGAGTGCTCTGTCTACACCAATACTCCAATTCTTTGGTTCTTTTATCGCGTTACTTGTGAACCACTCCTGAAGTCCGTCATTCCTCTTTTTGTGCTTCCAAATACGACTGATGAGGGTCAGTTGCACTATGAGACATCCAAAGTGATGATCTTCACTTGGATCTAAGGCTCGAATACCAGATTCAGCCAATATTTCCAACACTTGTCACTCCTTGACCATAAGAGAAGCAACTACTACCTTCTGGCATTTCTGACTTAATGCATTAGCCACTACATTCGCTTTCCTAGGGTGATATTATAATGTGAACTCATAATCCTTTAACAATTCCTTCTAACGTCATTACCTCATGTTCAACTCTCTCTGAGAGACCAAGTGTCTTAGACTCTTAAGATTCAAATATAGATCAATCTTCTCACCATAGAGGCAATGCCTCCAAATCTTAAGTATAAAGACAATCGCGACCAACTCGAGGTCATGCGTGGAGTAATTCAACTCATGGGGTTTCAACTGTCACAATCCATATTCAATTACCTTCCATCTTGCATCAGAACACATCCAAGTCCTTGGTGTGATGCATCGCTATAGATGGTAAACTGCTCACCACTCTTGGGTATCACATGCACTAACACTGAGGTTAATCTTTGTTTCAATTCATAGAATGCGCGTTCATGCTTGTTGCCTCATTTAAATCCTTTTTCGTTAGTCCGGTAAGAGGAGCTACAATCTTGGAGAATCCTTTCACGAATCTTCGATAGTATCCAGCTAGACCAAGAAAATTTCTAACTTCTGTTGCCGTGGTTGGTATATTCTAATTCAGAGCTGCATCGGTCTTTGACGAGTCTATGGCTATTCAATCTCGTGAGACAACATGTCCTAGAAACTTGACTTCCTTAAGCCAAAACTCACACTTGCTAAACATGCCATATAGTTGGTTATCTCGGAGGGTCTGTAGTGCCATTCTTACATGTTCCTCGTGTTTAGCCTCGTTCATTGAGTAGATCAGAATATCATCAATGAACACAATAATGAACTGGTCCAGGTAGGGTCTAAATACTTTATTCATTAGGTCCATAAATACTGTTGGGGCATTAGTTAGTCCAAAAGATATGACCAAGAATTCATAATGCCCATATCTAGTCCTGAAAGTAGTTTTTAAAATATCCTCAGGTCAAACCAACAGTTGATATCCCAAACATAGATTGATCTTTGAAAAAGTCATTGCTTCTTGTAGCTGATCAAATAGATCGTCAATTTTAAGGAATGGGTACTTATTCTTAGTTGTGACCTCGTTGAGCTCCTAATAGTCGATACAAAGTCGTTGAGTTCTATCCTTCTTCTTAACGAACAACACTGGTGCTCCCCAAGGGGGCGTGCTGGTTCGAACAAACTCAAGATCCTCTAGTTCCTAAACTTGCTTCTTCAGTCTTACATCTCTATTGGTGCCATCCGATAAGGAGCCTTTAATTATGGTAAAGTACCGGGCACTAATTTGATACAGAAATCAATCTCTCACTTAGGTGACAATCCTAAAACATTCCAAAACACATCCTCAAAGTCTCGAATAATTGGAATCTATGCGATGATGAGCTCCAAACTCGAGCTCTCGATAGTTGCTAAACGGCTGGTGAGAAAAGCATCACTAGAGAGGTTGCACTAAAAATTAAAAGGTTGACTTCCTGGTATTAAAAAGGTAATCATCCTATTAGCACAATCCAACTTAGCATGATACTTTGTGATCCAATCAAATCCTAAGATGATGTCAAATTCCTTCATTGACAACACGATCAAATTTGCCAGAAGAATCCTATCCTCAAGGATTAAGGCACAATACTTGCATACATTCCCTATTCTTATGGTTACTCCTAAAGGTGATACCGCATTCAGGGCTACATCAAGTGCCTGGGGTACTTAACCTAAAAGTTTAACAATTCCTATACTGAAGAACAAATTTGATGCACCAGTATTAAATAAAACTTTAACTCGATTACTGAACAATGTAAGGGTACCTTCCATGTTTTGTTGCTCAGCTTCATCATATCCCGCATCTGCTCAGATGATTGCATTTAAACAAGCCTATCCAACTTGGCCCTGATCATTTGGTCCGTTGTATGCCCTACGGGGTGCTCTACAGTCCTTCCTGATATAGCCATGCTTGTTACAGTTATAATAGAGAACGTTCGCCTGGTTATAGCTCTAGGGAGCTCGGCAGTCCTTGGCCAAATGGCTAGCTTTTTACAGTTGAAACATCCGTTGGTACTACCTCTAATGGCAACAGGTAGTCCTTACAGGGGAGGTGCTTGGTTTGTAGCATAGCAGTTCTAGGGAAATACTGGTTGTAGCTTCCTTTCACTAGTCCAATTATGCTTATTCCCTTGGAACTGCATCATAGGTCTCGATCCTTGGTTACCCTGGGTGGTGGTCGATTCCCAAAACATCCCTGCTCTCAATCGTTAATATCCTTATGACTGATTGCCATTCCTACCATGGCTTTAAAAGTTCAACCCTGATGATTCAGAGTCATCTGTTGAACTAGTGGTGAGAGGCCTTGGTGATACTTTCGATTCTTCTTCTCTAGGATATCGATCATATGGAGGGCAAATCAGGATAACCATTCAAATTGCATCGTATACTCCCTTATGGTTTGGTTACCTAGCCTTAGCTCAATGAATTCTCTCTCCTTTCTATTCCTCTCAATCTGAGGAAAGTAATTCTCTAGAAATAGCCCTTTAATCATGGTCTATGGCATTCTTCCTGCCGCATCCTCTCCTATGGTTGCCCTCTCTGATTCCCACCAATCGGCTGTCGCATAAGTTAACTGGAATGTCGCCAATTGACGCTTCTCTATCTCGTTACATCTGAAGGTATCAAAGATTGCTTTTATATCTCAGAGCCATTATTTCGCTCACCACGGCTCAGTGTTCTCGTCAAACTTCTCCGGACGAAGATGATAGAAACGCTCTAATATTCTATACTCAACTGGCCTCTAAGGTGGTCTGTGGTTATTTTTGTAGTTCACATTGGGGTTGTTGATTTTCTCCATCCTACGCACAAAGGCTTTGAACAATCTAGTCAGATCAACAGCCTGGGATGTTGAGGTTACATCCTTAATTGGTTTAGGACAGTTTTGGGTATATCTTCCTGACATTGATAAAGTATGGTTGGGTACCTATACAAATGTCTATTGGTTAGTCGTCAATCCAAAAATAGTCATAGAAAGTATTTCACAACAAAACATAATAGTTATAACTATTATCACATTAATAGCAAGGAGATCAACTCCATATGGGCAATTTAAGAACATTACTTAGAGTCAACGCCTATCTCAAGGAATCTTAAAGTTCAAACTTAAGAAGTGTTAGACAATTGGTGACCGCAACTGCAAAACCTAGGCTTGGATACCAAAAATACTGTCATGCCTCGTAGTAGTAAAAGTAGTGAAAACAAATTCCTTTTTGGACCTATAGGGTATGACAATTAAAAGTCACCATATTGTCCATCAACAAAGTCTAATCATCAGAGTAATGAAAAAAACCATGTATTGGGAAATTCTAAAATCGATATACATAATCAAAGTTTATACTATACTTTTAAAAACCTTAGTATCTGCAGAAACATAGATAAAGTGTTATGGCATCATGTGCCGATTTACAAACATAACTTAATACAACAGTCTCTAAGACATAAATATAAACTAACTACGGCACAACTTCAAGCCTTCAACTTGCATAGTAGTCATTTTTTACTTACCTCCCGTCGTAGTAGGCATCCTCATCATATCCTCTTGCCAAGTGTTCCTCTCTTGGGTTCTCGTAAACCCGCCAAGCAGGATATAGAATATCCAGCAGCATAAAATGTTGTCAACTACAAAAGCTGTGTATACAGATACTAACAAAGAATCTATAGATATGCAGCATAGATAAAACAACAACATTATTCAGATCGTCTCGTCGTTCGTATTCATGCATGAGCCAACTCAATATATAAGGACGAACATCATCCCAACTAATCCCTATCATAACATGGACTCTTGGGTCCACACCTCGCACGTAGCTTTACTTTCCACTATACTCATCTCATACTTTCAAAAACTCTTTCCAACTTGGCACGTAGCCTAACACAACCATACCTTAGTAACTGAAACACAGTCCCAACTCTTGGCTAAAAGGTCTCAATCTACTATGGCCAATACGCCCAATAGACACTAGCTAATACACCCAATAGACACTGGCCAACATGCCCTGATACACTATGACCAATACGGCCGATACACTATGGCCAATACGCCTAACCAATACGTCCTAATGCATTACAACTAAATTGCTTCAATATGCTCTGGCCAACACGCCTTTGATATGTTACGGTCAACATACCCAGCCAATACACTTGATACATTATGGCCAACATGCCCAGCCAATACGCTCGATACATTATGACCAACACGCCTATTACGTTACATTCTAGCCAGCACGTCCCGATGTCCTTTGGCCATCCTAACATGGCCAACACATCCTAATACATATTGGCCATCCTCCCCTGGCTGACATACCTTAACACAAACTGGCCATCCTGCCCTACTATATCAAACTTCACACATAGTCCAACTCTGTCATATATAAGCCTGACACTTAGTCCCAGCTTTCCCACATATATAACCATTGTAACTCACTAGAATCATGTGCCCCACATTATACAATCCCCACGATCGTATTCATACATACCATCATAACTGTAGTGACCTCTACGGTCGACAGACACACTACTATGCACGTCGATTTTTCAATTCGATTTAACCACATTATCTTATCATTATGCAAATAGTTCTACTGTGTAATGCATTACGTCCATTATTCATGTGTATTATTCTAATACAACTTTCCAACAATGCATAATATATAACACTGGCCCTTTTATCTGTATTTGTCTATTTATGGACATATCTCTGTATTTCTGGATCAATATTTATAAGTTATGATCATATGTGGTAGAACTTAAATGATAGATAGTATGGATGTTTATTTCTTAAACCTTTGGATCCTTGAAACATTAAAAGGATTGTTGAACCAGGAGGCCGGATACTTGAGTTAGCTGGAGCGCTTGAGCATAAAACAAGGTAAAAATGACAATTTTGCCCCTGGGTCTAACAAATTCTATAAATGCCTAGCATTCTTAGCATTTTGGGCATAGGAAACTAGAATTTCTAAAGAGTTCTTCTATGAGAGAGTTTTGTGAGTTATATGCATTTTATACACAAATATACACTCATACATGCTTGCATGGCTTCTATTTCTTGATCAACACCACACACATACACACTTATACATGCTTGTAGAAAGTCTTTGGGTTGGAAGACTTGAAGGTTCAAGAAAAAATGAAGAGGATCATGGCCTTGAAGCTTGTACTTAGCTTGTACTTAGAAGTTTTTGAGTGTCACACACATATTTTTCATCCACTTCTTCATCATAGTTCTAGATCATCATCTAGATCTTGGTTAGTCTTTATACTCACTTATAAATATGTTTTATATAGATATCTTTTTGATCAAAGGCCACGCATATGACATGCATTGAGATTTTTAAGATTTTAAACTGTTGTTAAAACTGTTAGTATTTTGAACTACTAAACCCGAGTGCTCGAGCCTAATGAACGAGCCAGGCATGATCTCTTGGACCAGGCGGGAGTACTCGGGCTTTGCAGTGCTTGTAAGGATAGTTTTTATATACATATATAATGGGTTATGTTAAGTTCAGTTAAACCATGAGTTATGATAGTTGTACCTTGTCTTGTACTTGATATATATGCTTGCGTGTGCTTATTGTAAGCTGTACCTTATGCTATTGATGTAGTACTTTAGTAATGAACACTTTTATAAAGAAAAGGGTATGTTTTCTTAACTTGGTAATATTATTAACTTGTAACGCTTTTTACGTACAACGTGCAAAAACCACAAGAATAACGTGAACAGTATTGTGATGTACTTAAGTATGCAATTCTGAGAATAATGTGCTTTAATAACTTATACCATGTGCGTTTGTTGTTAATAAGATGTTCGTATCCTTCGGTTTAGTACTTGTGTTTCATTCGTATGGTTAGTCTGAGAAAGAGTAAAGAGTTTGGGTTCAGTTATTGAGATGGTTAATAGTCGATGGGCTAACATCAAGCAAGTGGCCCAATTAGGGCAAGATGAAGAATTAACCAAGGCCAAATGGAAAAAGATTGGGATTACCAAGTAATGAGGCAGTAAGGCATATGTTAAGCAAGTGGCCAGTTGGGGCAAGATGACAAGATGGTTACCCATCACCGAAAAGCGGCGATATTCTAGGCTAATGACACTTATGTCGGATGCTGCAAGAGTTGAGTCAGTAAGAGATTGGGCCTATGGTCCAAAAATTGGATCGGTGATCCAAAGATTCGAGTTGTAAAGATTGAACCTATGGTTCAAAGGGAAATATCTGGGTCAATATGGATTGGGTTGTAGTCCCAAAGCGATCAATCGATTATTATTAGTTGTGTTTCAAAGATCTGAGTATTGTCATTGAACATTTCCTAAACGTACGCATTACCTTGAGATTAGAATATTCGAGACTTAAAGGCATGTTTTTATAAAAGCAGAGAAAATGAAATGCTTACTTTCTTAACAAATTAACAAGTGTTTTCTGAGCCTGTTCAGTGTAGTAGGTTTAGTCACTCAGCATGCAGTAAAGCTGACAACTTTTATGTCCTGGACAATCAAACATCCAGATCTTGAAGAGGCTGATTACCTAAACGAGGAGTATACTGAGGAAGGATATAGGTTTGTAATCTAGCTGGCAGAAAAGATGACTTTGTTTATTTATCTTTTGTTATAGTTGAGGCTCTAGATGCCAATCTTATTATTATCACTATGTTGTAGGAATTTATGCCTGAGATAATATTATCTTTCCTTTTCTTTTCTGTGGGTTGTAATAATGGATTTAAGACTCTGATGATGTTTAATATTATCTAGACCTAGGACCACCACGTTCATTGTTACTGCTTCCATTTATTGTTTATTGCTTTTATCTTGGTTCTTTCTTGTATGGACAAGCACGTGATCTTCAAACTAGTCACATATCTATGGGTCCAAAGGTAGAAATTTTAAAATTTTCCCTACTTTGCTACGCTGGGGCTTGACAGGAATTTTTGGTATCAGGGCACTAGGTTTAGTCATTTTAGTATCAGAGCACTAGGTTTAGTCATGCTCATTGATTGTCTTACACATTTTTGAGCCTTAAGATACCTTGCACTAGTACTTACTATAAGATAGTTTCATTTTTAGGCCAGCATCGAGCCAGTATTCATTGAGGATGCATTTAGAGGATACTTCTTATTTCACGACCACCTTCAGCTCACTAATCAAGAGTGACATTACCAGAGGGTTAGATCATGTGCACAGCATCTGGTTAAGGATGACTTTTGGAGAGCAATACATATTGATGGTGTTCAGGACTTGGAGAGGGTACGTGTTGAGGCTCTACATCAAGTACTTACTCTCTTACAAGTCGATTAAGAGATTGACGCTAGATTACGAGATATTTTGCATTATCAGAAGATTCTGGCTCGAGTAGTACATATGCCACCAATTTATGCCACTCAGCCACTACCACCAGTTTAGCTAGTACATCTAGCACTTGTTGTACCTGAGCCAGAGTAGGATAATGATGACGATGTTGATGCCGACCCAGAGGAGGACCCTATAGAGGAGGGT